>OZ010596.1:94044402-94064402 GCA_963932145.1 Acanthosepion lycidas
CAAGCAGATTTACAATCACTAATGTTTTGTGACACTTCGGATTATCTTAATAAACCAATTTTTAATCTCCGATGAGAATATCTCACAAAAAGTTTGTTTTTCATGAAAAATGAAAAATGCGACAGGTCGGCCAATTCTTCGACCTGGCAATTCATGTGAAACCTATTTTCCGACTTTTAAAATCTTCCCTTTACGTTTAAAATGCCTTAAAAATGTTGATAGATCGACATTAAGTTCTTCAGCTAATTCTAGCGTCAAGAGAGGCTATAATCCAGAAATTATTCTAAGTTATCACCTTCGCTTCTGCTTCTCGTCTTACCTAACAATGTCGCACGTGTATCTTGCTTGCCTGCATAGTTGTTTTTTTTAAAATTTGGGTTAATGAGCAGTAAGTACAGAACACTCAAGAACATTTTAATTTTTAATTTTATATTCATTCATTCATATATATATATATATATATATATATATATATATATATATACACATATATATATATTAATTTTATAACACTCAAATCCGATTTTCAACCTGTAGTTTTCAAAGAAGGAGGGACTGGGAAGATTTGAGCACACCTGATATATATTCCTATAAACACCTATAATATATTATCATTTTTATACGCTATGCAATCATATGAAGAATGCGTTCAATTTACTGGTGATTTTTTGGATATGCTTGAATGCAGTCTTCAGAATGGCCTGAAGATTGCGCTCAAGCATAAAACTGACTGTCGCCGCTCGGTGTTGACCTCGGTGTCCACTTTTATATTTACATGCTCTTTATCTCTGATATTGTGCACTTTTAACTATAAATATAGCATACATTATAACTAGATTTTTATCATATATATCTTTCTATAGGCTGCGTCAGATGTCATCTATTTTAATTTGTTTTTTTATTTTACTATTTTTCCTTTATTAACTAATCGATACAAATTTCCCTTGCACTCATATTAAATTTCAATATCTCCAGCAACATCTTGTTTTATGAATATTTTAGTTTATTTCTGAAAATTCTGCCCTCAAACCGGAACAGATGTTACCGCTTCTTTTTTTGACTTTAAAAAACAAAAAATAAAATAAACACTTCTGTATTAAAGCAATGGGAGTATTAATTTTTTTTACTGCTACTTTTGCATAGGCATGTAAAGTATTTATGGGAGAGTGGTTTACCCAGGTGTCCATTCAAACGCAAACCTTTCTCCGTCAAAATTTGTGACATACCAGTGACAAGATATTTTTTTCTCGAGATATTTTATAAGAAAGTGCAATTGTGTTCATTCCACAGTCTTTATTGTGAAGCGAACATCATCAATGTTTTTGTTTTGCTGAAATGAGGAGTTAATCATTTCTTAGTAGGCTGAGTTATGAATAATTTACTTTTCTGTTTATCAAATTGATTCTTTAAAAATATTAAGTACAATTAATTCAATTATATATATATATATATATTTCAAGACATTTTTATGTTTATACATTTTTTATCGATACAAATATTTAAGTAAATGCTGTTTTATAATAAACAGTATTAGCAACATTTACCGGCCTGAATGTCCGAGAAATTTTTATAGAAAAAATTCGTTCTCCAACAGGAATCGAACCTGTACCCTATGACGGAAGCATGATTTAGTCTGGCGTGCCTTAACCGATCGAGCCACGGAGAATAGTTCGATCAGCAGACTCGATTTTACTTTTTTTAAAATTCATAGAAGATTTTTAAATTTATGGAAGATTGAAGTTGAAAAAAAAAGTAAAATTGACCTTGCTAACCGAACGCTCCTCTGTGACCAAATCGGTTAAAAGCACGACAGGCTAAATGACGGTTCCGTATAGGATACAGGTTCGATTCCTATCTGAGAGCGAATCTTTTCTATAAAAAGATATAAAAAGACAGAGTAATAATATATAAGGCTCAAACACTAATATTCCATGGTTATAATTTATTACATTGGAATCGTAATCACGATCCAAATCATCAGACCTTTTTGAATTTGTAAGTCTGATGATTCGAATCGTGATTTTTATATATATATATATATATATATATATATATATATTAATGCAACATTCTGAATATTTATGATAGATTATTCAAATAATGTGTTTATACCTATCTTATTCTAATTGAAGACATATATATATATATAGAGAGAGAGAGATAGAGAGAGAGAAAGATAGAGATAGATAGATAGATAGATAGATAGATAGATAGATAGATAGATAGATAGATAGATAGATAGATAATATTAGTGGTAAATATACATATGCAAAATATATAAATATATATACATAGGTGCATATACATACATGTATATTTTTGGAATAAAAAATTCCAAGAGGATAGAATCCAGGTAGAACTCAATGTCCAGGCCAGGGTAAGGATATAATAAAAAGGCTTAAACACTAATATTCCATGGTCATAAATTATGACCATGGAGTATTAGTGTTTAAGCCTTTTTATTATTTATTATATATATATATATATATATATATATATATATATATATATATATATATATATATATATATATATATATATATATATATATATATATTCACCATTATTTGCAATGACTTTTTCCACTTATCAGGCAGATCTTCGATACCTTTTGAATTTTAAGGTTGGGATGTGGCTATGCTGATTACATAGCTGTTCATACTTGGTATAAGAATGACCATGAACACGCAAAAAATCAACATTTTTTACCAAGTAAAAATAAGACTTACGATAAACTTTTCAAAAACAGTAACTATGATCTTGAATTAGAATAAAATAAATAATGGCACATTCTCTGAATCCATTATAAATCTTCAGAATATGGCATTAATAGATTCTAAACACTTCAAATACCTCGGTGTATGGATCAGTTATAAAACAAAATAATATAGTCGACATGGAATTAAAGATAGAGTAGGTTGCGCTGGTAGAGGTTTGTCAAACACTATAAGATGCAACGAAACACAAATATTTACCCGAGAACTCGAGTCATGTTCGTAAATAGTCCTGTCTGATCTAGCTTCCCATATGGATGTCATAAATGTCTCCCCACTCGTTCAGAAATGTCCAAACTATCAGCCATCTACAACTACCTTATCAGATCAATGATTAAAAATGGCTTCAGGCGAATGAGGGCGCTCTTACATCGCACCCTACAGTAACAAAATCAGAGACAATGAGCTTTACCAGATAAGAACTGCCATTTCGCTGGAACACTTCAGACAGAATCAACAAATGTGTAGCGCAGGTAAATAGAAGGGAAAATAATAATAATAATAATAATAATAATAATAATAATAGTAATAATAATGATAATAATAATAATCTAGAAACGCCCTCAATAGATTTGGACTTTGTCACAAAGGTTAGGGAACTGGAACAAGATGAAGCCTTAGGAATTATCGAAGGAGATGGTATACAACATACTCAAATTATGAAGAAGGTAAGAAAAGAGTGCTACAGGCGTGTGCGTCTGGTACTAAATACCGAGCCGAATTCAAAAAACAGAATATAAAACACCTTGGCTGTCCCTGTGGTGCAATACAGCTTTAACATCCGTAATTAGACCATATCTGACATTAAGCGAATGGACGCCAAAATGAGAAAGCTTCTCACTTACTACCACCTGCATCATCCCAAAGCTAATGTTGATCGTCTGTATGTGCCCAGATCCGAAAGAGGCAGATGATTAGTTCAACTAGAATTGTCGTACAAAGCTATTAGGTTGGTGCAAAATAATGACGTAATAATGTCGTTTTTTGACGTTAAAAAATACGTCAAAAAATGACATTATTACGTCATTATTTTTGCACCAACCTAATACAATAATTGGCCTTCAAAGATACCTGGAAACTGCAGAAGACTGGATGATGATATGATTCAAAGAACATGAAAGTGGTAAGCGGCTTTATTCCGTAATAAAAGAAGCCAACAAGTTCAAAATAGAGTTTCAAATGAATGCAAAAATACAAGTAAAGCACAATACACTGACTGAAGCTGCAAAATATATAAAAAAGAAAGCAAAAACCAATGCAACCGACCAGATACAGAAACTATGACAAAATAAACCGCCTCATGGCCAATACTCTGCCCATACCAAACAAGCTGATGTAGACAAACCCCGTACCCATCAGTGGCTACGTAGTACAGGAATAAAAGCTAGAGACTGAAAGTTTCATCCTTGCTGCACAGGATCAGGTGTTTGTTAACTAGAAATTATCAAGCACTCATACTAAAATATTGTGTTAGCTTAAAATGCAGCTTCTGTGATAGATACTCAGAAACAATTGATCATCTTGTATCAGGTTGCACGGTATTAGCACCCACTGAATATAAAACCCGGCATGACAGAGTGGGCCAAAATCTGCACTGGAAAATCTGCACATTTACGGAAAGGAAACTGCAAGAAATTGTTATGAACACCACCCAGGCTCGGTTACTGTGATAGAACCTGTAACAATTTTATGGGACTTTATAATACACCCAGACAGAACAAGCAAAGGTAATTGACCAGATATTGTGATTAGCGACAGCAAGGACAAAATGTCCTTTCTTATTGACTTAGCAGTCTGCTGACTGTAATGTAACTTCAAACTACAATCAAAATACAAGGACCTTGAAATTGAAATGTCAAAAACATGAGGACATCAACAATTCCATTTGTAGTAGGAGTCCTCGGAATGATGGGGGAAAGATTCCAATAGACTCATTGAAGGGATTCCTGGTAGGCCATTCCTTAAAGAAACACAAAAAATAGTTATCTTGAGTACAGCCCACACCTCACGAAGAGCTTTATCTATTTAAGATATGTTTGTTTTTCATTGAGGTTAGTAGCAATAATAATATATATACAGTCTGGGAAATTCAGTATCGAAGTATGACTTCCTTCTGAGTCTACGTGCTCGCAACTATGACTCCTACAAAGCGGTTACCTGACACTCTCACTGTATCAGTGTATCAGTGTATCTCTCGTCTAACACCCGGATATTCACCGGCAGCAGTACAAGTACACACAAAAAAAATCCAAAACAAAAAAATGTTTTTTTTTTTTTGTTTTTGTTTTTTTCTGTTTTTGTTTTGTTTTTTGTTTTTTTTTGTTGTTTTTTTGTCAAAACTGCTCAATGCAAATGTCTTGATAATAATAATAATAAATGATAAACTGTAGCCATAACAACACACCATTACATGCCTTAGGTCGTTCCGGAGACATGGTAGGTAGTGTGACCTTAGTAGAAATTGAAATATAATGATGATGATGATGATGATGATGATGATGATGATGATGGTGGTGGTGATGCTTGCTAACTAGAGATTACCAAGCACACATACTGAAAAATTGTGTTAGCCCAAAATAATCCAAAATATCCACAAAAAAAAATTGACCAATAAAACCTCCAGGACACAAGACGATACTGATGTTAGGGAATATGAGAAAAACTACTATTAAGGAGAGAAGCAATAAAAGAATAAGAATTAAGAAGACAAAAGATAACGATTGACATTGCATTTAAATATATGAAGATAAAAGGAAATAAAGCCACTAGGACGCAAAGGGGTTACTGAGTGTTAGTGAATATGAGAAAAATTACTATTGAAGAGAGAGGACAATAAAAGAATAAGAATTAAGAAGAAAGAAAATACCGATTGACATTGCATTTAAATTTAAAAGATCACATATGTGTGCCTTTTCATGTATGCGTGTGTGTTTGCACGTCTGTGAGTCCGCGTAGATGTGTACGTTTTTTACGTATTATGAGCCCTTTGAGGGTTATTTAAAGCCAGAAAATATCTTACGCTGTAAGAATTTTTTGGAGATAATAATGATTTACTGATCCAAATCTTACTAATTAACCTATAGATGGGGGTGGGAGAAGAGGTGGATTCATACCTTTCCCAAGTGTATTTGCGCGTAAGTAAATATAACGAACTCGACTGGAATTGGAACTCATCTCGCCGATTTCTAATTTCGAGCCGTCATCCATTACACCACCCGCACATCCAAGTCCTCAGCACCCACCTAGGTACTGACCAGGCTCGATGTTGCCTAACATATGTGCGTAGATATTTATGTGTGTGTGTAAATATACATCATGTATATGTGTGAGTTGAATACTACTGAATTGAAGTCAATCCTCTTTGGGGATATATCAGTTATACGAATAATAAACCGTGGTGATTGTTTTGTGCACAATCCCTCCCTAATTTTTTCTTCTCTTATCTCATATCTTTGGCATCCTGACGACATGATGACGGGCAATGAGTACCGGTCATCAGGAAATTTAGGGAACATGCCTTTCTTATTTATGTTGACGCGAAATAGCATACACGCAATGTCAAGGTAGTTATCTTGGTCAGCAATTGATCAGCAGAGTTAATAAGCTCGGTCCTCACTCGGTACCTCGCGATTGTAACCCTAGGACAGGTAAAGGTATGCTTCGGTAAGATCAAATCGCAGAAAAGAACGTGTTCACCAAGACCAGCATGCAAATCAGTTTTCTAAAATGCTCTTGAAGAATATCATTAGAACGGGGAGACGTGGAACTATTGTCAGTAGCATTACTTGAAGATATCCAACTGCAACGGCAACTAAAATGGGTTCCACGTGTAACCAGCAAGGAAAATAATGATATTGTTATGGGGTCCACCCCTTTCTCATGCAAGTGGACTCGACCAGTGTGTACTTGTACTGCTGCCGGTGAATATCCGAGTGTTAGACGAGAGACACACTGATACACTGATACAGTGAGAGTGTGAGGTAACTGCTTTGTAGGAGTCACAGTTGCGAACACGTAGACTCAGAAGGAAGTCATACTTTGATACTGAATTTCCCAGACTGTATATATATTATTATTGCTACTAACCGCATTTCTGGATCTACTAACCGTATTACCGCATTGTATTATTACGCCAATACATTTATTTGCTATATTTCATTCCTGCGTTTGCCATTCATTTTGAGACCGGATTTCATCCCGGAATCCACAACAGATATAATCAAGATATTGACTTTCCACACCACTAAAAAACAAAAAGTGTGGAAGATATCAAATTACACTGCCGTTAACAGCAGATTAACACTTAGACGGTGGAGTAATGGATAGCGGCTCGGACTGAGGAATCGGAGAGCCGAGTTCGAATTCCAGTCGAATCCATTACATTCACTTACACGCTAATACCCTTGGGAAAGGTATGAATCCTCTTCTTGGTAAATAGCAGGACAGACCGGGTTCTATAGCCTTAGAGGGCAACTGGTCTACCGCAGAAAGAAATGGCAACCTACTGCGCGAAAAATCTACCTCGTCAGTCATGTATCGAAAGTATGGCACATAACTGACTGAACCACCGAAAATCAACTAATAAGAATGATCTAATAAACTTCTATTCTCACCATAACAACAAAATAAAATCCAGAATAATTATCGAATTCTACTAAGAATTTGCAGCCCTTTACATATTTACATAAAGTGAAGAAATACATTGCAAATACTTTCAGGACCCTCCAATACCCAAACTATTTCATATTCAATACGAAACAAAATGCTAATAAATTATTTCAAAATAGAAATGCAGTCCCTCCAGATAAACTCAATGAATCAAAATATGTTGTTCTATCCACTAACTCTATCACATCTATTAGGTTGGTTCAAAAATAATATCGTTTTTTGACGTTAAAAAATACGTCAAAAAACGATATTATTTTTGCACCAACCTAATACAATCGAAAAGAATTTATCAAAACTCAACATAAAATTTGTCACAACTACGTCTAAAATAATAAAAGACTTAAGCAATACAAAAGAAAACAACAAGCCAAAACTTCAAGGAGGATTTTTCTCTATCTCCTGCAAGGTTTGCCAGAAATAATACATTGAAGAAATCTCAAGACGTTTAAATAAAAGATTATATGAAAACGAACACAATGAGACATTTTAAAAAACAATACATTAAACGCATTAATTTCTCAACATAACGAAACTGAATACATTTTTGACATAAAAAATGCTACTCTTGTTAAAAAGAGAAAACAATACACTAAGATGAAAATATTTAGAAAGTGCTAATTCATCCACAGTAAATTTACATCCAGGTTCTTACAATGTTTCACTATTCTTGGCAGATCTTCTGTTATCACAATGTGGGATATTTAATGACAAAGATGATGGAAACAAAAAGTAAAAGACTCTAAATTAAATTGGTTAGATTCTATATCCAAAACACACATATATAAAAAAAAAAATACTTTTTTCTAAATTTAAAATTCCCAGCGTCGCTCGTTTGTGCGCATGCGTAGTCGCATCATAAAACCCAGCCCGATGAAATCTTAATGTACGAAACGCGCCACAAAACTTTTTCCCGCCTTGTCATACAGTTTTCTTTCCAAATTTTTCTTCACATATAAAAATGTATATATCATTATCCACCCAACCATATATATATATATATATATATATATATATATATATATATATATATATTAACTGATTTAAAAATATGGTTTCATCGCTACACAAGAATTACCACATTTCAAAAACAGAAACATTCAAATTCAATTATATTAAATTAAAAGTATTAGTTCTGTTTCATCTTCAAGCGAATTTTGGAATCTTTAATTAGTTAAGTATCTTTAATTAGTTAAGAATCTTTAATTAGTTAAGAATCTTTAATTAGTTAAGAATCTTTAATTAGTTAAGAATCTTTAATTAGTTAAGCATTAGTTATGTTTCATCTTCAATGTTTATGCTTCATCTTTAATATTTATGCTCTGTAAATTTACATTGAGCACTGTTTTGTAAAAATAAAAAATATCAATAAGAACACTGGATTGCATATCTTAATGTTCTTCTTTTTTTACTATAATATATATATATATATATATA
The DNA here is from genome assembly GCA_963932145.1 of Acanthosepion lycidas. Classification (NCBI taxonomy): domain Eukaryota; kingdom Metazoa; phylum Mollusca; class Cephalopoda; order Sepiida; family Sepiidae; genus Acanthosepion; species Acanthosepion lycidas. Next base: position 94,053,279 of record OZ010596.1, read on the forward strand.
TATATATATATATATATATGGAAAAACGATATATAATTTTTTTTCATTTATCAAAAATAATTGTTGCAAAATTTATGACAAACTGAAAAAAAAAAATTCGTGTTATGCGTTTCATCCTTTAGAACTTCATTGAACTTTACGTTGATGATATTACAAATGAAGGATTATATATATATATATATATCTCCCATTATGAAATGGACAAAGTCCGACAATTATTTTAAGACATTTTTTATGTTTATACGTTCTTTTTATAGATACAAATATTTAAGTAAAATGCTCTGTTTATAATAAACAGTATTAACAACATTTACCGGCCTTAATGTCCGAGAAATTTTCATTTTCTGACAGGAATCGAACCTGTATCCCACACGGAAGCGTCAGATAGCCTGACGTGCTTTTACCGATTGAGCCACAGACCAGATATTAATGTACGAGAGAAAATTATGGAGAATTGTGGTTTAAAAACAGTAAAATCGAACTTGCTAACCGAAACGCTCCTCTGTGACATTCAGGCCGGTAAATGTTGTTAATACTGTTTATTATAAACAGAGCATTTACTTGAATATTTGTATCTATTAAAAAAGAACGTGTAAACATAAAAAATGTCTTAAAATATATATATGTGTGTGTTACGTCAATGAATGTCGAATGTTTCCTGTATGGAAACGGTTCATTTTAATATTACCATTACCATCACCTGTACAGATATATTTTGTGACGAATTTGTTTTGTTCCCGTGTGAATATTTTCACGTCAGTTGATATTCATTCGAGCATATAACAATATCTGAGCGTGAGCATATGGATTTATTTATATCTGTGTGAATATCTCTGCGGTGGTGCTAATCATATAATCTATTGTAATTCAACAGTTATTCCAACACTTATTATGGCGCTTCATAAAGGTGGCCTTGTGTTAGAATTGGTCTAATCCAGCCACTATCGTTCTAAAAAGAATGATGTCCCAATTTAATAAATCAGTGTTTGAACGCGAGAGGATTTATTCATTCTTTGCTAGATCAGACCACCGCTGACACAAGGTCACATTTTTCGAGCACTCAGCGGGAAATGAGATAGAATATATGATAACACTAGATTAACGACAGAAATGGATGAATAAATCCTTTCACACACTGACGTATTAAATGGAAACACACAATGACAGACATGCTTTTAGAGTAATAATTCTTCGTGTGGGCAGTAACGCCTGATTGGAAGGGTGCCGTGAACTTTAAGGGGAATGTAAGTGTTCAGAAGAACTATGCAAAGACATTATATTTTAAACAGGATAAGAGGATTTGCGAGTGGCGTAATGGATATTGGCTCGGAATAAGATATCGTTGAGCCGAGTTCGAATTCCGGTCGGGTTCATTACATTCATAGTCATGCGCAAATACCCTTGAAAAAGGTCCATCTCTTCCATCAGCTATGGGTTGAATAGCGGGACAGACTGGGACCTATAGCCTCGATTGGCAACAGTCTACTGTAGAAAGAAACCCCAAAATACTGCGGGAAAATGTTCTGCCTCGTCAGTCATATATCGAAAGAGACATGGTCGCCCAAACATGTATGTCATTTAACTGACTGAACATAATAGAGATAGAGGAATGCAGCGATTAACGAGCTTGATGCAACAAAAAAAAAAAAGGAAATAGGAGAGATAGTAAAAGACAAACATGTCTAAGTGCGACAAATACAGGACGTCGTGGAGAACGATGATCATCCACGTATTGAAGGGAGACAGCAAAAATAACTCAAGCAGTTAGAACATTTTAGATGCTTATTTGTAAATAATTAATAGATTTATTTTTAATCCGACATTTTCATTATTTTAAACATTATTTTTAGTGGATCCCTGTGTTTCTTTAAGCAGTTTAAATTTTTTTTTTTTAAAGAGACGTCTATTTCGAACATGAGCATCCACTAAAAATAAGCCTGAAGTAATAAAAAAAATGTCGGATTAAAAATAAATCCATGAATTCTTCAGAAATTGCTTTGTTTACTTTTCGGATGCGAAACTGAGCAGATATGAAGCTTTCGATAATAACTGAACGGGAAAGTGTGCATTCCTTAAAGCAGTCCCTCCAGATAAACTCAATGAATCAAAACAATATGTTATTCTACCTACTAACTCTATCACATCTACAATCGAAAAGAATTTATCAAAACTCAACATAAAATTTGTCACAACTACGTCTAAAATAAGAAAAGACTTAAGCAAGACAAAAGAAAACAACAAGCCAAAACTTGAAGGAGGATTTTACTCTATCTCTTGCAAATTTTGCCAGAAATAATACATTGAAGAAATCTCAAGACGTTTAAATAAAAGAGTAAATAGAACATTGAGAGTCTGTAACGCTTTCTGTGGCCGAGCGGTTTAAAGTACGCCGGATCGAAATCTGTTTTCTCCTACAAAGTGTGACGCAGGTTCGATCCCTGTCGGAATATACATTTTCTTTAAGTTTTCTCGAGTGCGTAGGTCGATATACGCAATAGACACAGTTTAAAAAAATTAAAAAAAAAAAAATGGGTCGCCTATTTCAAACACAGGTAACCACTAAAAAAAAACGTTTAAAATAATACTCATTTATGTATGTATTTACATTATTCGACTTATTTTGTACATTTGACTGCAATTTTTTAGCAAAAATCTGCAAACCAAAATCTTTCAATTTCTAGGATCTGTTCTCATTACAACCGTTTCGCTTTTCCCGCCACAGCTTACCTCTGGTTATTCGGGATGCAACAAATCGTAATCATATGATATTAACTGTGCTGTATTATCTCTGCTCCCTTTACCAGTGCAATGTTAATATATATGGCACAACCTGCGCAAATATTTAAAAAGAAAAAAGAGAAGAACGAGGCAGAAGAAAAGGTTAAGAACCACTATTTTAGGGTAATATTTGTTGGATTAGACCAATTCTGGGACAAGGCCATATTTATCGAGAACATTATTGGAACTGAGTTTAACTTATTGATTTTCGTCGTTAGACTTATTTTACCATATACTGCAGCTCAGAATATTTTACTGAGTGCTTGAAAAATTTAACATAAAAGCAGAGTTGATTTGATCCAACCAATGTCACTCTAAGAGTTTTTAATTGTTTGACTGTTTTGTTTTCTACGGATTATCAAACTTTTGCAAGTTATTTAAAGCCAGAAAATATTTTTAAATTTTAAGATTTTTTTTTTTTTTATATATAATAATAGTGATTTACTGATACAAGTCCTATGTCTGGAAGGAGAAAAAAATGGATTCATTCCTTTCCCTAACGAACCCGACTGGAACTGGAACACGGCATTCCAATTCCGAGCCATTATACATTACACTACCCATCCATCCAAACTTACAGCATCTGCTATTCCCAAGCGGTCACCGATCTAGGTAATGACGAGGATCTGCGTTGCTTAACTTTGGTGATCGTACGAGAATCGTTGTTTCAACGTCATTTGTTCTTAAACACTGCGCGTTTGATATTCGCTGCCACCTTCTCGTTATCCAGTTGGTTCTCAATGGATTTGGTCAAATTTGACTGAATTCAGAAAAAATGTATTGATATTCGCCATCTACAATGATACTCTCCTAAAATTGTGACTTTTTGTTTACTACGAACAACTAATTGTTTTTTTTATGCTTGTGATTGTTTTTACGTCTGCGTCACAGTTATACTAAAAGTTCGATATAGTTACAAACAGACAGATTCGCAGGGATGGAAATGCCTAATTGTAGGTTTGCATTGCATTTTCATGGTCCATCGGCGTGGCGCTTAGTGTGCCTGTGGTGCAAATTAAATATTCATGGCGTATTCGAAACGAAGGAAGGCTTCAATGTGCCTGATGTGGGCGTCCCCTGGGGTTTGATAGTCTATTAACACTACATGAGAGAGTCAGGATAATACAACCAGAGCAGCATCGTTATATTGGGAATAGCCAGGTATCGACATAGTGAAGTGAAATAAGGGGAAGAAGAGGGCAAGATTTGAGGCGCGTTGAGAAAGAAAGAAAGAAAGAAAGAAAGAAAAATGATGATAGGAATGTCAATGGTGAAAGAAAGGGAGCGATAAAATAAATACTGAAATAGAAAGAGAAAGAAAAAGAAAAGGAATAGGTGAAAAATTTAAAAAAAAAACTGACATTAAAATAGGTAAAGAAAGAAAGAAAATTTATATTGGAAGAAAAGAAGAGAAACATGTAACATTGAAAGAAAGAAAGAAAGAAAGAAAGAAAGAAAGAAAGAAAGAAAGAAAGAAAGGGATAGGAAAGGTGAAAAAACTGACATTAAAATAGGTAAAGAAAGAAAGAAAATTTATATTGGAAGAAAAGAAGAAAAACATGTAACATTGAAAGAAAGAAAGAAAGAAAGAAAGAAAGAAAGAAAGAAAGAAAGGGATAAGAAAGGTGAAAAAACTGACATTAAAATAGGTAAAGAAAGAAAGAAAATTTATATTGGAAGAAAAGAAGAGAAACATGTAACATTGAAAGAAAGAAAGAAAGAAAGAAAGAAAGAAAGAAAGAAAGAAAGGGATAAGAAAGGAGAAAAAACTGACATTAAAATAGTTAAAGAAAGAAGAAAAGAAGAAAGCATAAATTTTATATTAAAAGAAAAGAAAAACATAACATTATAATAAATAAATAAATGAAGAAAGAAAGAAAGAAAGAAAGAAAGAAAGAAAGAAAGAAAGAAAGAAAGGGATAAGAAAGGAGAAAAAAATAAAAATCTTAAAAACTGACATTAAAATATTTAAAGAAAGAAGGAAAAAAAGAAATTTTATATCGGAAGAAAAGAAGACAAGAAAGTATTGTAACAAATGAAGGAATTAAACGATGGAATAAAGGAGCGTGAATGAAAAAAAGTATGAAATTATGAAAGAAAGATGAAGAATTTAGTGAGAAGAAAAACGGAGAGAAAAAATAAAACGAAAAAGAAAGCTATAGAAAAAAGCTTCGTCAATGGTGATGATGATGGTGACTGAGGAAATAAAATCGACTCGCTATTTGACGAGCCATTGATAGTGTCCGATCACAAAATGTTTAAGGGCGGGTAAAAGGGTATACAAAGGAATAAGAGAATCGAATGGACACGCCCATGCAAGCCCTCAATCAATAAAGCGAACTGCTTGTGATGTAAAATGGAAGAAAATAAAGCATAGAAAGGTGGGGAGGGGGAACCTTGTTGTAAACAGGCTGGTCTGTTTTAGTAAAGAACGAAAAAAAAAAAAAAGAAAAAATAGAGAATAGTAAAAAGGAAAAAAAACAAACTTATACAAGCGATTTAATGACGTATTTATTCAGAACGTAAGCGACCATGGCTCTTCGTGGATTCCTTTTTCGTTTATTTTGGGAAATATAGTGAAATCGCCATGGTTTTGATTTCAGAGAGGGGCTTGCAATGTTTCATCTGTGAGAAAGTAGTTGTAGGCTGGAAAAGATTAGGTTGGTGCAAAAATAATGACGTAATAATGTCGTTTTTTGACGTATTTTCTAACGTCAAAAAACGACGTTATTACGTCATTATTTTTGCACCAACCTAATAGTTCATAAACCAACATGTAGTCCTTTTAAGTCATTCTCATTCAGTAAATATCTACCTTGAGTAGCTCTTGGAACGTCTACTGAGTGAACAATAGTATAAAAAGCTTCATATATATAATCAATTTCGGCTTACGTCATTGTGCTTTAAAATAATTAAATCTATAACAAAAATAACAAATCTGGATTGGATTCTCCATTGACAAATTGTCCATCATCATTTAAATATCGAATAAGCCGCTAAAAATTGTGAAGTGAGGATTGGGCAGCTCCAGCCGAGGTAAGGCTGCTGTACTCCATTTTGAGTATGATTTAGTTCTGGTAAAAAAAGAGCATCGCGAAAGACAATTGCGTAAAAACTGGTGGGTAGCGTCGCGGTTATCGACGCCGGAACTGGAATCAGCGAACCATGTTCAAATTCCCGCCTAGTCAGTTGCGTTCGCTTTCTCACTAATGTCCTTGGGTTAAATAGCATGGCTGACAGGTGCTGTAAGCTTGGATGTGCGGGTGGTGTAATGGCTTGGAAATGTTATTCGGAGATGTGGGTTTCAATTCCTGATGGGTTCGTTATATTCACTTACGGGCGTATAACCTTGGCAAAGGTATGAATCCACCTCTACCCCCACCCAGCTATGAGTAAATTATCACTAAACCATTTTTTTAATAAATTCTTGCAATCTAAAAAGATTTTCTGGCTGTAAATAACCTTCAAAGGTTTAATAAGCCGTAGAAAATAAATCAATGAATCAATCCTTTTAAGTCCTTAGTCGAGACGCAGTCTCTGACTGTGTGCGACTTTGGCAGAGAGGAACCCGGACGAGGCTTTGCCGAAGGGCAAAGTTTCGTCCGGGGAGGTAGACAGATCCCGAACCCGCTACTGCGGGTTCTAAGGGAAGATTTTTGGCTGAGCCTACGGACTAGAAGAAAACCAACTTAAACTCGGCCTTGTGTCACATACATTCCTCGTGGGGGGACTGTTAAATATAGAGTTCTTTTAAGTCCTTACAACATTCTCGTTCAGTAAATGTCTACCTTGAGTAGCTCTTGGAACTTGTACTGAGTGGATAATAGTATAAAAAACTTCAAATATATAATCAATTTCAGCTTACGTCATTGTGCTTTAAAATAATTAAATCTACAACAAAAATAACAAATCTGGATTGGATTCTCCATTGACAAATCATCCATCATCATTTAAATATCGAATGAATTCTTTTGTTGTCTGTTCCCGTAGACTCGTTATAAATCATTGGTCAGCAACTACACGAAGTGGTGACGTTGTGTTCAGCGACACGTTGGTCTTTACACATAGTTGCTGGTGCTACGACCAACCCTCTGGTTTTGAATTCAAACTGTTCCTTTCCCTTAGAGTATTGACCAACCAGTCTAGAAAACCCAGTCTCCCCTACTATTTTACCCATATCTAGAGGTAGGCTAGAAGAGAAGATGGATAGATGTCTTTGCCATATTCATCGAAGTGAATTGAAAACAAACGGAATTTGGATTCAGCTCGTCGATTTCATTTCGAGAGCCAATAACCGTTAAGCCACCTGCACGTCTTTTTGAAAGGATAATTACTCTTGGGTACCAAATACAAGGGCCGGCACATTTAAATTATTTACATAAATTCCCCCAGCTAACCGACACGGTACGCTTATTTAGTCCGACACAATTATTATTTCTCAAATAATTTTCTCCGCGGCACAATTATTTTGTGCCGCGTTTATTAAAATTGTATAAAAATTGCTGGCGGAACGTTTATTTGAGCCGGAACGCTTATTTGAACCGGAACGCTTATTTTATAAGTTGAGAAATTCCTGCTTACGTGACTGTTCCAAACGGCACTTTGTACTGACGCTCTTGTGTACCAAATACAAGTATCGGCATGATTAAATTATTTTCTACAAACCCCTCCGTTCTACTTCTGTAGGTTTTTTATTTTTAATATAATTTTCTCTGCGGTACGATTATTTTGTTTCATGTTTATGTTTAAACATATATAAAAATTCCTGGAGGAACGTTTATTTGAACCGGTACGCTTATATTATAGTAATTTACTCAGAGTAGCGTAGATGTAGGCCGAATGTATGAGGCACCTAGTGCGAATCAAACTCACTACTCAGTAGTAAGTGATATGGCGAGACAAGCTTGCTATTACACGACGTCGAAGTGATCGGACATGCATATATTATAGTGATTTAGTAAACGTAGCTTAGATTTGGCACAAGGTCGAAAGTATGAGCCACCTAGTGAGGATCAAACCCACCACTCAGTATTAATTGATAACCATTACACGACGTTGAAGTGATCGGTCATGCATATATTATAGTGATTTATTAAACGTAGCTTAAATTTGGCACACGGCCGAAAGTATGTGCCACTTAGTGAGGATCAAACCAACCACTCGGCAGTAATTGATATGGCGAGACAACCTTGCTAACCATTATATTAGGTTGCTGCAAAAATAATGTCGTTTTTTCACATATGTTACTATGTGAGAAAACGACATTATTTTTGCTCCAACTTAATATCAAGTCGACGTGATCAGGCACGTTTATATTATAAGTTGAAATATTCGCGCCGTCATGAATATTCCAGACAGCACTTGTATTTTACAAAAACGTGCACATTACGAGAAAGTCAGCTTCAGCAGTGAAGAAATGAACATTGCTTGCGTGTTGTTGTTCATTCGACATTTTATTCGAATGATTGACTCATTGAAAATATAACTGTTGTTACAAAGGCATAGTTTTGTTGTAACATCCGTAAGGTTTTTTTCAACTACTTTTAACCTGTGAAAATTTTACGGTTTTCTTTTAAATTTCTGATTAATCGTGATTATTCGGTTAATGGCGAATTCTACGACAATAAAATATACGAAAATTAATTTCTCGAAATTACATAAGATCAAATAAGCGTTGGGATGGGAAACAGATGTAAGAAAAAAATGTTTTTACCAAGATTTTCTAAAAAATAAAACATTTCTAAAATAAGTTAATTCATTTGTGAATAAGTCCTGAAAGTTTTATTAAAATCCGACAATTAATTGATTTTTGTAAGAATTTCCAAATTAATATGTGTTTCACCGCAAAAAAATACTAAAATTTCCTATGCTAATTTATAATCACCCGCTGACTCAAGAAAAACAAGATTTTTAACCAAAATTTCGAATGTTCTACAAAGGATAAACAAATATAATTTAATAATCAAAAAGTTTTTGACCTTTCTTCTTAATAATAACATAAAACTTTTGACGATAAAACTTTGTTTTTAATTAAGTTTGGGGCATTTCTTTCATTAGGCTCATTTTTTTAGCGACTCTGTGGAGCCACCTAAGTAAATATTTGAGCTTAAAAACTTAAAAAATAGTGCAATCATAAATATAAAGACTGACCATTATTTTCAGAGGGTAGCGAACGTTCTAAAACACATAGACATTAAGGATTATTTTTCGTTGCGAATGGATTTTTCAAAAACAAGAGTTACGCATATTTGGTGACAGATTGTTCCCTTGCTTCAGCGAAACACGTAACTTGTTTTTTTTACTTTTTTTTTTGTGGGGGGCGCAGTTATTATTACGATTGTTTATCTTTAAAATCTAAAATCGGCATTTGAAAAAATTAAAGAACATGGCTCAAGAATCAGTCGGTGTGTCTTTGATCACAAAGGCGTGCATATCAGTGAATCGTGCCTGCCAATATAGAATCAACCAAGCAAATAAATAAAAAAATACAAATAGAATCCACTCGAACCTAGACAGTAATCATGTTATTTCAAAGTAAATAACTTGTATTTATAAAGAATACAGGCACACTTTCAATGTCATTTTACATCATCGTCAGAATATTAGCTAATTAAGTTATGGGAATTAAGTAAATAAATATCGATATCAACAAAATCTAACCTCAACCCCACCTCCTTTTTTTTTTTTTTTTTTGTTAATCGAATATCGATTTAATTCAAGCAAGTTTTGGGGACTTAATTATGAGTTGAAAATATGTATTAAATCCGATAGAATGATGAAATAAGGAAAAAGTAACAAAAATCTTTGTAAATTTTACATGTTTTGTGATTTATTTAGCTTCATTAAAAATTCTGGAAGGAAGAATGCGGAGATAATTTTTCAATTTTTAAAATTTAATATTGTTTTTTTTTTTTGTTTGTTTTTTTTTTTCATTGGTTATGTAGATGTTACATGTATATCTATGACGTTAGTATTTATATATGTATAAATTTTTAAATTCTGTATTTCTTCCATTACGGGTATATAACATACCATTAGTATTTATCTAATGTATCAATTTTTAAATTCTGAATTATTTTTTTCATTGCTTGTGCAAGTGTTAGTGCTTATGTATATATCAATTTTTAAATCCTAGCTTTTGTTTTTACTGGTGGTATGAAGTTTAGTTTCTTCCTCATGGCATATCTGTGTATGTTTAATTTTTTAAATACGGAAGAGTGTCCCATCGGGATAAACCGTTAAAATCTTTACTATCATCTAGAGAGAAAATAGGCTATAATTTTGATTTTAAATAAAATTTAATATATATTATTTCAAGACATTTTTTTATGTTTATACGTTCTTTTTAATAGATATAAATATTTAAGTAAATGCTCTGTTTTATAAGAAACAGTATTAATAACATTTACCGACCTGAATGTCCGAGACATTTTCATAGAAAATATGCGTCCTCCGACAGGAATCGAACTTGTATCCTATACGGAACCGTCATATAGACTGACGTAGCTTTTACCGATTGAACCACAGATGAGCGTTTCGGTTAACTAGGTCGATTTTACTGTTTTTAAACTACAATTCTCTATGATTTTCTCTCGTATATTCATATCTGCTCGATGCGTATCCAAATGTAAACAAATGACGTCACACATTATGAAAATGAACAAAGTTCGACAATTATTTTAAGACATTTTTTTGTTTATACGTTCTTTTTATAGAACATAAACAATGTCTTAAAATAAGAGAATAAATAATCAATATAGAATAAATAAACACCGGATACACTACTTTATAAACTGTATATCTGTAAAACTTATAGTTAAAGAATATAAGAGCCTAACATTTGCAGAGAATGAAACCTATTATTTTACATTCACTTATAACATTCGTCATATTTATAATACAATTCTTTTTGTTTTTATGTGCCATGTTCTTTCATGAAGTAGGCGATCATGGCTCTCCACCTCCTCTATCCCTTGCAGCTCTCAACAAGTTCCTTTCTTATGCTTCCTCCAACAGATCACGTTCTGTCATCCACTTACTTAAGCCCGCTAGGTATGTCATGCGTTCTTCTCCTTTCTCTCTTTTTTCCCCTCTGTTCGACCCGTGAGTGTCAAGCCCTCCTTCCAGAAACTTCAGCTGTCTTTTCCTGATATTATAAGTAAGTACAGGATCACGGACCATCGCTGCCCACACTCGCCGATCCTGAACCAGGTCACACGAAATGGCGAGCCAATCGCGATTCCATCGTCGAAGACCAACTACTTGTGGACCCGATAGTACTGCTAGGTCATCCTTGATTGTGCTAACCCACGTCCTCAGCTGCCCACCGACACGTTTTCGCCTGCC
>OZ010596.1:94066902-94104402 GCA_963932145.1 Acanthosepion lycidas
ATATATATATATATATATATATATATATATATATATATATATATATATATATATATATATATATATATAAATAAAAGCTCAAACACTAATATTCCATGGTTATAATTATTACATTTGGAATCGTAATCACGATCCAATTCATCAGACGTACAAATTCAAAAAAAAAATCGGAAAATATAACCTCGGGTATAAAAAACAAAATTTTAGTGAGAGTGTATGTGTGGGAGGGGGAAACAAGTGTGAAAGGGAAATGTAATAAATTATAATCAGGGAATATTAGTGTTTGAGCCTTTTATATTATATGCTTACTCTGCCCTGGACATTGAGTTCTACCTGGATTCTATCCTTTTACGAATTTATTTATATATATATATATATATATATATATATATATAGATAGATAGATAGATAGATAGATAGATAGATAGATAGATAGATTGTATATATATGTGTGTGTGTGTGTGTGTATTGACCACTAATATATATATATATATATATATATATATATATATATATATATATATATATATATATAACAGGGAATGATGCTAATAGTAATAACAAATCTGTTATCAACTCTACGTCATGTGCATATCTTATATTGTTATGATTGTAACCGCCAATAATGAATCCTGGTAGGACTTCTAATTCTCTCAGAATAGATCCACTCTAAAGGGTTAATAAATCCGGTGAGAGGAGACATCCTTGCTTTACGTCCTTTTCTAGTTTTGTCTTTTGCAGGCAGTTTACTCCCATTATAAGTTCTGGTCATTACTAATATATACATATTTTGCATTATTTATTGAAATTCATATGATTTGATATATGTATATGTTTTGGAGGTAGTTATGCGTGTGTGTATATGTGTGCATGCGTGTATATATATATATGTGTGTGTGTTGTGTGTGTGTGCGTGCGTGCGTGCGTATGTATGGGCATATGTATGTATATATATATGTTGTGTGTTTATGTGTGTATACCTATATATGTATATGTGCACATGTGTGTATGTACGTGTATATATGTATATGCATATGTGAGTGTATTATATTATACATTATGGATGTATATATGTGTATCATTGTGTGTATATATATATGCATATAATAGGATATATATATATATATATATATATATATATATATATATATATATATATATATATATATATATATATATATATATATATATATTAAGAGAGAGAGAATTACTCAGATCCCATCAACTGGATAATTCGGATAATTGTGCCGATACATCCGGGTCTGCAATCGCAGAAAACCTTTTAAAAAACCGAGAGTGAACAGCGTCCTTCGCGAGGACATATCTGTTTTGTGCAAATCGCATTCTAGCTACTATCTAAAAGTCCTGGAAAACATTTTTCTATTAAATTAAAACAGTTTCTGCTGTGTAAACAGAAGGAATGCAAACTTGCTGTGATCTGTTTATCAAAAAAAAATATATTTGCCTCAATGGTAGCGGCCCTAGGGTTGCTGGCACACCGAGCAAGCTGAACTTCGATGATTTTACAAGTATAATTTTTTATAATTTTCATAAGGAGAAAAACTGAAAATGTAGAACAACGAGTTTATTACAATATACAACTAATACAAGCTAAAGAAGACATTCATTATCCTACCTAAAATATTTTCTAGTCTTGAGATCTACAAATCTTTTCATGGCACTTTCTACACCTATCTTCTTTACAAGATCATCTTCTATTGACAAAATAGCCAACGAATTTAATCTGTCGTGAGTAATGGACGACCGCAAGTATGTTTTTGTAAGCTGTAGTTTTGAAAGATCCCAAACAAATGACATGGCGGCATAATGGCGTCCTCGGCCTTGATAGCGCCCAGGACGACTGCCCGAGTTATCAGTACCTTGAGTCAGCCCTGCGCCACAATATATTATTGAAACGGGTATATTTTCTTTTTCCTGTTTCCTTTTTAGTCGGTGTGCAGAGTAAATTTTATTTATTTTCCTCGATCGAGCTCTGACGACTGAAGAGCAATAACCTCGTTAGCACATTCCATTTGTTTTGTTTTTTCCTTCTTTTTTTTTTTTTTGTTCTCCTATTTTCATACCAACAACTGTAGTTATGATTCTTCTCTTCTTGACTTTTATTATTAATTCAAATTTTAACATTAGATTTACAATATCCGGTCAATTGTTTATCCAACCATTCAGGGGATTTATACCAAAAATAGTTCAATTCATTCCGAAGAAGACAAAGGAGTATATAATTTGTAAAATATTATCATGGCCACTTTTCCCGAAGGTTTTTGTATATGCGAACAGAATATCCAAACTTGTTATCAAAAAACTATATTTTCTAATGGTTTTTCAAAAATCGAATCCTTATACCAGACTTGAATGCCTTTACAAACATAATGTGTGTGTGTGTGTGTGTGTGTGTGTGTGTGTGTGTGTGTGTGTGTGTGTGTGTGTGTGTGTGTGTGCTGTATAAATCGTAATCCATGCATGAAAAAAAAATGAAGGTAAGGTTTCATCTTTCTTTTATTGCTCGGCACATGGCTACTCCCATTCTCAAAGCAACCATATTTCCTTTGGCAACGGACAATTTTCTATCTCTTTTTTTTCTATCTCTTCCCACCGTGTCATATTTTCCTTACCGTAATCTTTTATAAACTTTACAAAATACATTTGTCATCAAATCTAACGATTAGATACGTCTTTTTCTAAGCGCACAGTCGCTTTCACGCGGTCCGTCTAACACCACAAACATTAAATACATACACCCATACATATATACATAAAAGCATACAAAAAACGGAATTTGATGTGCTTATGGCCCACTAAAAAAATGTATATAAATTTTCACTTGAGCACTTCGACGTAGTGTATTGGTTAACAAGCTTATCTCGTTAGATAATTTATGACTGAATAATGAGTTTTATCCTCACTGGGTGCTCCATACTTGCCAAGTAATACAGTATAAATTTTCAGTCTTAATTCTATAAAAGGAATTTTTTTAAATGCCAGGTCCATTCAGAACGTAGACGACCCTGGCTTCCGACATATTTCTTATTTTTTATTATCTGTGTATTGTGTAGAAGGACAGTTCACTCTAAATTCGAGAAATTGAAGCAGGAAATTGACCCTTGTCATCCACTCTACGGCTGTGAATCAAAGAGGCTCAAATCAAGACCCAGCTTTTTACACTCAGTCAAACCAATGAACAACATAGCTTCTGTCCCCGTGGTGCAGCCACCTTAACAACGTAGATTCCAGTCTCTCTCTCTCTCTCTCTCTCTCCTAGAGAATCCCTCCCCACTGCCTCCAGTGATGCTTAGCCCTTCTGGTCATCCCTAAATCGCCACCGATGTTGATCCCAACTGCCAACGGAGACAATCACAAACTATAAAGCATCTTCTAGTTTTCCCCAATCTTGAAGATCGATGCACACTTAATGACCTTGAAACCTTAACTTCCCAAGCAAGGCTCTGTGTGCAACACTGGATGAGTGTAGTGTAGCGACGTAAAAACAAAAAGAAGATCCGTGGATTGTTGTGGAGTTGTTTCCTGATACCTTCTCCCCGGCGTTGAATGCCATGTTGCCCTTCTTGGAGACTAACCAAATCTAGATATAGCCAAATCCGCGCCGATAGCAATTACGCAATTCTATGTATTTTCATATCTGTTAGTAATTTTTTAATCACTTCACTCAGAGCAAGTCGATAATGCCATTAAGACGCCAGGGGTTACTGAGAGTGAAAGAGAATGAGAATACTTTAGTGGGGAGAAAGGACACTAAAAGAACAGGTTTCAAAAAAGCAGAAGGTGGTGACTGATGTTGCATTTAAATTTTTGAAGATTGTAGGTGGCAGGATAGAAACAAATCTAAAGAGATTTCCACAGGCGTGGAGTGCGAGAAATGAAACTATTAGAATAGACCTTGGGGTTACATTTAACTAGCCCAATAGTAAAACATTGAAATCTAGATGCTAATCTAGTAGTACCCTAAAATTCATGCAGTCGCGGTACCATGGAGGATATTAACTAATTAATGACCCTCTTTTAATCCGGCAGTATATCTTATTACAATATGGCTGAGTTTTG
Source organism: Acanthosepion lycidas (assembly GCA_963932145.1). Lineage (NCBI taxonomy): Eukaryota > Metazoa > Mollusca > Cephalopoda > Sepiida > Sepiidae > Acanthosepion > Acanthosepion lycidas. The sequence goes on from OZ010596.1 coordinate 94,070,983, forward strand.
TTTTTTGTTCTTTTTTTTTTTTCAATCATTTCATCCCAAACAAGACAATAATAGCCATTAATGGTTACTGAGAGTGAATGAAACAGAGAGAACAATAATAAACAAAAAAAAAACAGCATTCAAGGTGTCAGAGGATGACGATTGACATTGCATTTGAAATTTTAAAGACCTTAGTTGACAGGAAAGCGGGAATCCGGAAAAGATTTCCACAAGTAAGAAGTGCAGAAGAAGAAACAATCGGAATAGAACTTACGATTACAAGTAGCAATTTCAACAGTGAAATTATGTGACTTAGCTGTGAGTCTAGCTCTGAAGTTGTGAAGTCAAGTCGAGCTACCAAATAGGAAAGCTTATTAGTACAATTACCGCGAACATATTTATAGAAAAGGCACAGAGATGTTATGTTGGTAGAAGAGTGACTGAAGCCGAGGTTGTTGGGGTCAGGAAGAGATAATGCAAACGCAACCTAATATAAACGCTATTTTAATATGTATAATTATTTGAAGTAGATGTCACTGTTTATTTACAAACAGTAAAATTAAAGTCTACCGTCCTAGATAGCCTAAACTTTCCGATGATCTAGACCAGCTCTTCTTAAACGATGGGGTCGCGGCGCCAAATGAGGTCGCGATGCGAAATGCTGGGATCGCTAAAAGTAAATTCAAACAGTTGAATTTCAGTTTGTATGTTATTTGAGAAACGCACAATATTTAACGTGACGTGCCCCGCATGTGTTGCGGTAATAAAACGCGCGTGCATCGCCGTTGCAACTAAGTGCAGTGACAACGTAGGTATTTTCAGTGTAGTCGGTTAATACCTGGATTCGCTAAAAATCTCGGTATAAAAAATAGGGTCATGAATGAAAAAAGTTTAAGAAGCGCTGATCTGGACAAGCAGACGTCAATTTCACATTCAAATGTGTCTGCTGGAACACCTGGTACTTTTATAGAAATGATAATTTACGACCTGGGACCTCAGATCAGGAAGGATTTAGGGAACCAATTGTGATGACAAATATATCATTCTAGCGACTAATCATATGTGACAGTTAAGAATAATTTGGGATTACACTAAGATACCTTAGTTGTTGCACTACAGTGGTAGCGTACACAGTGGAGAAGAGTAAAATGCTGTTTTCCCTTATGACAACAAAACGTTGCAAACAGTAAGAGTAACTCATGAAAAAAATTTGGAACACAGTAGGTCTGTTTTACCTTATCCGCCATATTGTTCTGATTTACATCAACTGATTATTATCTGTTTCGATCGCTGTAAAATACTTTTTGGGGAAAACTTTCTCCAATGAAGACCAGATTCAAGAGTTCGTCAAAGACTTTTTCACATCAAAATCTGCAGAATTTTGCTCAAGATGCATCGAAGAACTGCCTTATAAGTGGCAACAAGCTTGGGCACCTCGGCGTATATCCATTCTTCACCAAACTGCTATCAACAAGCACTATTGTTTCACTCCGTCACCACTTTTTTTATGTATATATTTTTTCTTCTCTAACAAATGGAAAAAAGGAAGTGACGTTTCACATACGGCTTGCCTACAAGCAGGATTGTTCATAACCATTTTCGATTCTCACTCGTCGAAGTGCAGTTGAAATGCACTGAAACTAAGTTGCATTTTTAGAGTGAGTGAAATGGTTTTGTCTATATGATAAAATTATAATAAATAATTATCGCTCTACTATCGGTATCGAGCCCTCTTTTGGATTAATGCTGTGAACGTTGGAATTTATATATTACTTTCGTTCTCATCGCATCGGGTATATATATATATATATATATATATATATATATATATATATATATATATATATATATATATATATATATATATATATATATATCAAAGTGTAGGAGAACGAACAGTAGGACTACAGGGTTCAGAACATTAATTTAAAAATAGTGCTCAATACATAAAGTAAAGCCGTAAATATTTATTTATCTTATGCAGTGTTACATTAGAACATGCACACGTCCACTACAAAATTGTACTTTTTTGTTTCACCGTCAAAAAAAAGGGGGGGAATTTTTAGACGTCTCATCAGGTGGGGTAACACCGTAATTCTCTACCTGATGAGACGTCTAAAAAAGGATTTCCCCTTTTTTTGAAGTTGAAACAAATATGTACATATTGTAGTGGATATGTGCATGTTCTAATGTAACACTGCATAAGATAAATATATATATATCGTCGGCACACGTCCGGCTCGATATATGGAGAACTAGGGCGGCCCGGACGTCTAGTCGCCCTCCCCTCGGCCTTGCTAGCAGAGTCCAAAGGATAGGATAAACTAACACAGGCTACAGTGCCGTCCATCCGCCTTAGGGGCTCCACTCCGGGTTTGAATTCAGAGTTGTGCTTCTCCTAGACCAGAACCCAGTCTGTCCATAGCTGGAGGGAGAAGACGAGGATTCATACCTTTCCCAAGGGTATTAGCACGTAAGTGAATGTAATGGATTCGACTGGAATTCGAACTCGGCTCTCTGATTCCTCAATACAAGCCACTATACATTACTCTACCGTGCATCCTTATTATATATATATATATATATATATATATATATATATATATATATATATATATATATATATATATATATATATATATATATATATATATATATTCCTAATTCACTGTTTCCAAGGATACAGAGAAAATTATGAATTTTTGTGTGCGTTTAAAAGTCAGTAAATTTAAAAAATAAGTTACTTCAATATTCGCTTGAAAAATGAAACAGAACTAATATTTTTAATTTAATTACAAAATTAAATTTGAAGTTTTTAGCTTCCATTTTTGAAACATGGTTATTACTGTGTAGCGAAAAAACATATTTTAAACCAGTTAATTTATGATATATATATATATATATATATATATATATATATATATATATATATATATATATATATATGGTGTTTAGGCGTAGGGAGAGAGATATATAGTGGGCGAGAAATAAAGATTCGATTGGACTGTGATAAACAAAATAATACGAAGGAAGATAAAGATACTTATGAGTCGTATATAGTACTACCTTTAATTAGGCAGGTAGATAAATGGCGAAAGAAGAATAAAGAAAAAAGAGAGATTTGGCATTCGGAAAACTGATGAGAGGCCATGTTCACTAAGGTTGCTGGGTTTATAGAGGAAAAGGAGGAGACTAAGTATCGATCTTTGGCAGATGAAAGCCATCGTAAAGAAAGCCTGAAATACGCGTGCACGTGGCAAACACAATGAGTGAAGCAGGCGAGGAGGGTCGATACAGTAGGAACCTGGGAGAGATCGTACATCTATGGAGAAGAACCGGTTGTACGAGTGAGAACTATACTGCACCCTCCTACACACTTAATCTAGTCAGATTGACGATATCGAACGAAAATTATATACAATAAAACACAATAATTTATACCCTATACTTGTGTGTAATGTAGTGTCGATTTTTTCTTGCATATACAAACAAAAGAGGCCACTGACGTGGCTCAGTTGGTTTAGGATACTAATCTTCATGATATTCCTGGAACAATTTAGAACCCATGAGCGGACATCTAGTTCATCCAATATATACATTCGTATGTCAACTAAATTTCAAAGCATTTTTAAGGAAGACGTTACTTGTTCGACTATATATATATATATATATATATATATATATATATATATATATATATATATATATATATATGTGGCGCAGTTCAATTTATATTATAATGAATCATTCATACAAAAAGTGATAAAGTTAATGATATAAAATGGCGAAATCCTTTCGCAAAATCCAGGTAGCTTCAGAAACAAAAAAATTAAATGTGAATCGAAATATGTTTTTTTTTTTTTTTTTTTTTTCGATTCGCATTTCATTTTTTCGTCTCTGATGCTACCTGGATTTTACTAAAAACAAAACAATTTCCATGCCTGAGGATGACTGAATGTACAGTTGAAAGTACTTGCAGATAAAAAAAAAACTTTTTACAGCTTGTAGTTATTAAAAACAAGGATCATAACATTCATCGAGTGGTTCGTAGATTAATGCAACTTTAAAATTTTGTTTGCGAAAGGATTTCCCCGTTTTATTTCAATTCTGTGGCGAGAAACAAAAACCACTAGTCTACAAATTTCCAGAGAGACTATTGAAAGTAGAAGACAAAGCCCTGAAATATGTAAAGTCTTTAACCCTTCTTGGTAGCAAAGTCAACTACAGTGGAACTTTAGATGATGAAATCATGCATCGGATTGCTAAGGCTACCAGTGCTTTCGACATCGCTTGTGGAATGAGCGGGGTATTCGACTGGATAAGAAAATTCGGGTTTACAGAGCTGTTGTACTTGCCATCCTTTTGTACGGCTCAGAGTCGTGGACTCCATACAGGTACCATATACGCCAGCTGGATGTTTTCCATAAAAGCTCTCTGCGTGCAATCTGTGGAGTTAACCTTCAAGATAGGATATTTAACATAGACCTTTTTAACAGGTGTAATATTGGAGGAATCGAAACTTTTCTCATACAGTCTCAGTTACGATGGACTGGTCATGTCTTGAGAATGTCTGATGTCAGGATACCCAAGTTCCTAATGTACAGCCAGTTGGATCGGAGCTACAGGAATGTAGGACGCCTATGGCTAAGATACAAAGACAAGCTGAAAAGCAACTTGTCAGCTGTCAACATACCACATAACACCCTTGAGCGCTTAGGCTTGGAGCGGGTATAATGGAGATCAACGTGTTTTAGTAGACTCAGCAGTTTTCAATCTGCTTGTCTGAATCGTATTCAAGAAGCAAGAGCAAGATCTAAAAGGTCAGCCAATCTAACAGTGATCTCACCTCACAATCCTCACTCTTGCTCCATATGTGGCCTCCTTTGTAAATCACTAGCGGGTCTTAAGTGCCACTTAAGATTATCGCACAAAATTTCATAACTGAATCAATTAAGCTGTCAGATCTTCATACGTCGAAACCAACGGGAAAATCCATTATTATTCCATATATATATATATATATATATATATATATATATATATATATATATATATATATATATATATATGTCTGTATTTTACAAATTTAGATAAGAATTCTTCGTTCAAATGAATTAAATTGACGTATGTCTGTTATGAATTTTGGGAAGTTTCTCCTGATGTTGAATGTTGTAAACTTGCATAGAAACTTTCTTTTCGAAACCGTGTGTAGTGTCATTTCAAGGTAGAAGATGAAAAATTGCCCAGACTATAAGGGGGCACTGAAAAGTTCTCGGCGCTACCAAAACTGGATCACATTTGATTAAATGTTCTCAGCCTGGCCCGACTGAGAACATTTGAATACTTTATATACATAAAAGTTTTTCTTCTGTGTGTCGTATCCATTCAAGACGTGGCGTATTATTGCTCTTCACAATTTCCTGTCCTTTGTCGAACTTAGTAAAGTTTGTCTTTTTGTTATCTTCTCTAATCTCTGTTCTACCAACCATATTAAAAATACGTAATATAAACATATCATGTAAGATGAAATTCGTGAAAACCAGTTGGATTTTTGTGAACGGGATAAATAAATAAATAAATTTAGATGTTATCGATGTTTCGCTCTGTAGGAGTAAAAAATAAAAAAAAACAAATGCAGACTGGCTTTCAGGAATTCCATTTTACATACTTTGTTGGGATGTTGCATATCAATAATTTTATTTTACAAATGCATACATGCGAATGTCTGAGTTACTAAGCATAGCATAGATGTGGTACTAGGCCGAAATTATGGAGCACCCGGTGAGAATTGAACTCCCTATTCAGTCGTAATTGGTCTAACGAAAGAAACTTGCTGACTATTACGCCACGTCGAAGTGACCAATTTATGCGCATGCGTGTAGCGTGCGTTTGTCTATATTTGTTAACAAGGGACGCCTACGCCTTGAGCATCGGTTTGACATTCTTACATCTTTTTGCAAAATCTATATCATCTTATCATGTAAAAATAAGTATTGTTGGTGGGATTTTACAACAACGTGGGGATATATTATTGTCAAGGGTTTCTTTTGGAAACCGTATCTGTCCGCTTGGGTAGAGGCTTTAGAATCATGTCACAATTAAAATGCTATCGAGCCTATGGATAGGCATCCAACCATTAGGCTACTCATTGTCACTTCTTCTTCTTCTTCTCCTCCACCTCCTCTTCTTCTCCTCCTCCTCTTCTTCTTATTTTCTTCTTCTTCTTCCTTCTTCCTCCTCCTCCTCCTCCTCCTCTTCCTCTTATTCTTCTTTGTGTCGCGTCTATTCAGGACGTGGGCTATCATGCCTCTCCACATCTTACTGTCTTTGTAGCTCTTAGAAAGGGTTGTCTCTTTGCTATCTGACCCTAATCCCTTCTACCAACTATTTACACCCGCACTCGTTATATAGGTTATTCGCAGCCTTGAGCATGTCCTTGATTGTCAAATTCTCCAAGCCCTCTTTTCTCATTATATACCATAGAAATTTCAATTGTCTCTTTCTAATTCTAAGTATAAATGTCCTTTTTTTTTTCCATTTTCACTAAAACCTCCACAAATGTTCCGTTCATTGGATTATCAGTATCCTTCTATAGAACCATGTTTCTGTTGTTTCAAATCTCTTCTTCAGATTGTTCATTTTTCACTGCCCTATAGAAAGAGCGATATTATAGAACAGTTCAGCACTCTTTTCTTTGTCTCTAACGAAATTTTCCTGTTTTGTAATACTTTGCTTAGCCTCTCCAAGGCATCTTTTGCTGTTCCAGTGAACTTTCGGATTTCGGTGTCGCATGTTAAAACATTATCTAGGCAGTTAACATTTTCTGCTTGCTTGATTTTGTCACCCCCACCCAATTCATGGCTCAGATCTCGGTATTTTCTTTTGCTGACAGCCATACATTCTTCGAATCCTAGTAAAATTAGCAATATTAAACGTATCTTTTTGTAGATATTTACGAAGCTTAGCTTAGTCTGACAAAAAGTAACAATAAAATGACCCCACGAGACTTTCCACCTGACTAGTGATCACGATTTTAAAATTTTCTTTAAGGCATAATGCTAACGTAATTGTCATTGACTATAAAAATGTAGGTATTTATTAGATCGATATATATATTATACAGAGTGTTTCACAATTGTTGAAACAAAGAAGCGGCCTTTTAGACGGGGAGAGCTCGAGGAACGTGAGGGCCTTGATGAGGCGGAACAGTGGTTCCAGAAGGATGGTGCTCCTCCTCATACTGCTAATGTTGCCATGGTAGGTCTCCGTGAAATGTTTGGGGAGCGTCTCATCAGCTGCAAAGCTGAAGTGGGATGGGCACCTTAACGCTTGACCTGAACCCTTCACCCCAGATATTTTCCTCAGGGGGTTCCTCAAGGACAATATCTACCAGGGAAACCTTCTCACCATTGCTGTATTGAAGGCAGCCGTCACTGAGAAGAACCAAGCGATCATCTAGGAAGAATGTGCACGCGTTATCAATAACTTTGCATTCAACAATTGCTTCATCTGAACGGCGGCCATCTTGAGCATGTACTCTAGAGCTCATCTCGACATTTTTGGTTCATGTTTGAGACTAAATGGTTGAAAATACTAAAATCTTATCCTTTTACTTTTCAATAAATGTAATTTCCATTAAAGTTAGGATGCTTGTCTCCGTTAGTAAGCTGCATAATTAAAAGAAAGAAAAAACTCCCACGAATGATTTATTTTTTTATGGAAATATTTCGGCTAGTAGTTGCCAGTCTTGGTTACTCCTTAATTTGAGTCAAAACAGTACAAAGAAGATCGAAACGTTTAAGAATTTAAATCAAGGAAACACAAACTGAGCCGATGACATTTACAACCAAATAGCAAGTCGAGGCATAAAATCTTTTTTTTCTCCATATCATATTTTTCTTTGGAGCAAAGATGTCCAGACAGGATGGAATTGTGCTGCATCTATCCTATTGCAGGTATATATATATATATATATATATATATATATATATATATATATATATATATATATATATATATATATATTTTGCTATTACCATTTGTATCAGCTACTCTTTTTTTGATTGAAAACTTTTGGTTCGCAGAGATAAAAAAATAGTTAAATATTCTTCTCTTGCTGATTGATTTTTTTTTTTACTCCTGTGGCAGTGGAGACTTCTGGAGTTATTGGCCTTCGTTCGATGGCGTTCCTTCGGAGGGTTGGCGGAATGACGTCTCGATTAAGGGACGAGCCTCGCGAAACAGAATGGCTTTTGCAGCGCATCTTACTGGCGATGGTTCGAGGTAATGCTTTCTCCATCCTAACTGATGGCAGAGGATAGCAAAAGAAAATTGTTTATAGTTACTTTGTTCAAACTTTTTTTTCAATAAATAAATTTTCAGAACATTAATTAATTGCTATTACGTTGTAAACGTCATCAAACTCGGTTTGTTTCCTTGATTTAAATTCTTAAGCGTTTTGAACTTCTTTGCACCGTTTTTACTCAAATTAAGTAGTGACCAAGACTGGCTACTGCTAGCCGAAATATTTCCATAAAAAAAAAAAAATCATTCGCTGGAATTACAATTTTTTTTTCTTTCTTTTAATTATGTAATCTCCATTACTCTATCATTTGGGGCCTTTCATTTTGTTTCAAATATTGGAAAACACTTCGTATTAACAAACATTTTTCTTTATCTAAATTCATAACGACTTCATTAATTCTTGTCCTGACGTCGGGTGGTGTAATGGATGACGTTTTTGAATAAGAAATCGGATAGCCTAGTTCGAATTCCAGTTCGTTATATTCAAGTACGCGCGAAAACCATTAGGAAAGGCATGAACCCATCTCTTTCCTCCTACCAGATATAGGTTAAGTAGTAGGACTAATATCTGGCAAACATCACAGTCATCTCCCCAACCCCTCAAAAAATTATTAATCTACCGCGCGCGCAAAAAGAAAAAGAATTATTCTTACAATCCAAAATATATTTCTTCTTTAAATAACCCCAAAATAAGCTGTAAGATACAGGCAGAAAGGGCTGATCATCATCAATTTTAGCTTCAAAAAGTTTTATTGACAGCAATGTGTTCGTATTGAATTATCATTTGACAAAATCAAGTGTGGAATACAACATTCCTCATGTGGTGTCCGTTTTCATTGATGTCATTCTAACGGCGTTCTTGAAATTAGGCCTCCACTCTTTCCAGCATTACTCCGTCGATTTGGGTGAATCCCACGCGAATAGCTTCCTTCAAATCGTCCAAAGTACGGGCTTATGCTCATACACACGGGCCTTGAGGCGTACAAGAAATAATCACACATGAACGTTTCAATGTATAAACAAATTCCCCTAAGTTTTTTATGGACTCAAGTTACCTTGCAATTCTTCATGAAATAACGTTTCCGGGTTCGATCCAAAGAAGTCTTCGAGAATCTAAGCAAAGTATTAAGAGATAGAAAAATGTCGTTAGAAACAAAGAAAAGAGTGCTGAACTGCTATGTAATATCTAATCTCCTAAATGGCAATGAATCCTGGACAATCTCATCATGCCTTTCATAAACTAAGCAAAGTATTAAAAAATAGGAAAATATCTTTAGAAACAAAGAAAAGAATGCTGAACTGATATGTAATATCATATTTCCTATATTGCAGTGAATGCTGGACAATGTCCTCATGCCTTTCATAAACTAAACAAAGTATTAAAAGATAGGAAAATGTCGTTTTAAACAAAGAAAAGAGTGCTGAACTGCTATATAATATCTAATCTCCTATATGGCAGTGAATACTGGACAATCTCCTCAGGCCTTTCATAAACTAAGCAAAGTATTAAGAGATAGGAAAATGTCATGAGAAACAAAGAAAAGAATGTTGAACTGCTATGTAATATCTAATCTCCTATATGGCAGCGAATGCAGGACAATTTCCTCATGCCTTTCATAAACTAAGGTAAGTATTAAAAGATCAGAAAATAAAGGGGGGGAGAAAGCATGAAAAAATAACTAATCATCTACTGCAATTTGAGATAAAGTGTTTTACTAAGTATAGACACGGTCGAAAGTAGTAGTCACCCAGTGAGGATCAAATTAACTACTCAGTCGTAATTGGTAGTTTTCTAAGCGTAGCTTTGGTATGGCACAAGGCCGAAAGTATAAGGCATTCATTGAGGATCAATCTCACTACTCGTAATTGATCTACCGAGACAAACTTGCTTACCATTACATCACATCGAAATGCCCCTGCGAATTGGAGATAGAAACATCAATCCGGTACAGAAGTTCAAATATCTAGGAAACGATTTAACAGGAGATGAAAAATATGGCACCGAGATCCAAACACATATTGAACTAGCGAAAGAAGCATTTCAAATGATAAGCGAGGTTCTGAGAAACGAACAAATTCCGTTGGAAACAAAGAAAAGAGTGTTGGATTGCTATGTGATATTCCATCTTCTTATATGACAGTGTATGTTGGACATTTTTCCAATGTATGAGGAAAAAACCAGAGACAGCAGAAATGTGGTTCTACAGAAGGATACTGATAATTCCCTAGATGGAACGTGTAAGAAACAAGGAAGTCTTTAAAAAAGGCAAAAAAAAAAGAACACTTATAATCAAAATCAGGTAAAAATAGATTAAATTTCTTGGACACATGATGAGAAAGGAGGGCTTGGAAAACATGAACCTTCACGGGCAAGTTGAGGGGAAGAGAGATAGGGGAAAGCAGAGAGCCACGTACTTGACGGACTTGTGTGAATAGATAGCGGAACGGGGAGTGGTAGGGACCTTAGGAAAGGGAGAAAACTACTAAAAGCCACACGAGATAGAAAGTTGTGAAAATCCATGATCGCCTCTATTCTGAAGAGAAGCAGCATTTCAAAATTGTAATGAAAATCAAGAAAAAAAAAGGCTATTAATCGTAAGAAAACAGAATACAACCAAAGATATGAGCTATATAAGATGTGTTACAGAAATTAAGCAAAGTATTAAGACATAAGAAAAGAAGATGACTGAACGGCTATTTAATGTAAAGTCTCCTATATGACAGTGAATGCAGGATAATTTCCTCACGGATGAAGAAGAGACTTGAATATATTTTCTACGGAGGACTAATAATAATAACGTGAACATAACATTTGATAGTCCTGAGTATGACGATAAACTGCAGCCAGAAGCAAGGCTTCTGGTTGGGAGATTGGAGCTTTTGAGGAGTGTCGAATCACCTCTTAATTTCTGTTGTTCCCAGGTCCACCTTGACCCCGAATAATATTACCTGCCAGGCTCCCAGCGATGGGAAAATAGTGAACCCACAAATAAAAATAAAACAGTATGTAAGTATAAAAATACATATCCATCTATATAATACTAAAAGTCTATGATTGTGTGAGTGTTTGCGTGCTTGTGTAGTGTCTGTTTGGCACATAATGATTTACGAGTTGTTTATACAGTAAGTATTTTTATTTTAACCTTCTTCAGACAGACATTTTTTTTAAATAAAATATTTTAAACTTAAAGACAGACACAAAGAGATCCCGATTTGCTGTTTCGCCCAGCAATTATTTGTATTTCAGCTTTCCTTAAACAAACAATATCTTAAATATTTAAAAAATATTTTTTGGCATATTTAAAAAATATATTCAAGTGAATATGATTTTAAAATATTTTTTAAATATTAAAAAATATTTTTATGTTAAACTGATTTGAAGCTCAAGTTTATTCCGGAAGTTTTATTCCTGTTAAATGTTGTAAACAATCAGTAAAGCGTTAAACTTGAACATGTAAACCAGACTATGATGATACGAACGAATTGAAATCTTTAACTGAATCATAATAAAATTAAATTTCATTTCAATGGAATGTTGAAATCAACTTCAGTGTTTTATAACCTGAACAGTCAGTGACCCAACGAGTCACGGATAGTCTAGTTGATAATAAAATTACCAACAATACCTATTTATAGTATATATTTAGTTGAAGCCGTTAAACCTTGTTCAAAATATTTAGATTTCAGCATGAAATAACACATAGAATGAAACAAAATCAACCAATCAACATGAAAGAACCCTTTCATGACATTAATCTATATTTCTTAAAGAAATCAAACTGTGTTCCAAAAATGTAACTCCAACAGAACTACAACACACACACACACACACACACACGCACACACACATCACCGCCTCTAGTAACTATGCCCACACAAACATTTATATGCCCAAAAGCTGAGTATTATCTACCATTCAAATGTGAAAGCAGAATAACATATATTATACGTTTATTACTTCAAAATCCACAAGAAAAATTAAATTTCGGCATTAAATGACCCATAAGAAGTTGACGTGCCTTTAAGCAAAAAAAAAATCAAAACTTTTGAGCAATGATTAAGAAAATAGTAAAAAAGGAAACTTATACTTATGTTATATTGCTGCTGGGCTCAAACGAGCACACACACACACACACACACACACACACACATACACACACACACACACACACACACACACACACATATATATATATATATATATATATATATATATATATATTGTTCGAGTTGCGGCGAATGGGTAAATTGAGGAAGAATCACAGAGGTTAGGATTGCACACACAGGAATTGACGGAGACAGACCTTCGGTGAACCTTCAGCAAGCCTCTCTATCCAGATCAAAAATCGGACCGGTTATATAACATTTGGACACCTACGCAACTTCGCGTGACTACACCTTCTTCCAGTATATTGCCTACGCAACTTCCTGTGGCCACGCCTCTTCCAGCATGCGTCCATGCAAGCACGATTTTCCTTCCGCTCAGGACACCCTATGCGCCCTGTCTATTCAAGGCACAGGATAACTATACGTCCAGTTTATTTTATCCACCGGATGCATTTCCTCTTCATGCTATCACCAGTTCCGATTTCCGCTCACACACTGATGCAGCAGAAGTAAGACCAAAGGTTATTCCTCAACCGATATCCAACACTTACAATAAGAAAGAGACAATAAAATTCTCAGAGATGCGTAAACAGCGTGAGGCAGAGATTAAAAAAAGAAACAGACACGTGGCGCGTTCGCAGATGCATTGATGAGACAGGGGAGATTTCCATGGTCCTTTGGAATCCATGTAAATAAATTTTCTTTTTCTCTATTAGGGATCAAAAGATGTTGCGTTACCATGATATCGCTTTAGCCGTATTGAAGAATGCCACGTCTGCTAAAGTAAACAAGAAATTTTTAGAAGAATGCAATGTGTTCTTAAATAGCCTCGCTAGAAGGAGAAAGATGGAATAATAAAGCTTCCTGTTGCAGCCTCTTTTCAGCCCAAATTAAGGCTGTTTATTTGGGTAGCCCTACCCAGATTTGATACGAAAATGTCAGAGTCGCTTCTGCCTGGGGCTAAGACTCTCCACTATCGTTTGGTGTTTCAAAAAATAAGAAATCGCTGTCTCGATCGATATTGTCAATAAATTCATAAGATTAAGGGATACAGAATTTCAGGTCGATTATTTGACTTAATACGATCATTCCTGTGAAACCGAGTAATGAAGTCGTCCTTAACGGATTCTCCACAAGTTCCTTTCCCACGAATGCAGGTGTTCCCCAAGGCTCTATCCTAGGCCCTACTCTGTTCCTTATCTTCATTAACGATCTCCCCGATGTCATCAGTTCCCAAGTAGGCATCTATGACGACACTACTATTTACTTCTGCCTCAAAAGCAAGTCTGGTATCGCTGACAAAATTAACCTGGCCGTTAGTTCCGAAAAGGACCTCCAATCGGTTGTAGACTGGGGTAGAATTTGGCTGGTTAACTTTAATGTCTCTAAAACAAAACTGCACTCTATTACTCACCACACGGAACCAACCCTGTCACCCATTAGAATGCCTGATGCTCAACTCCACGAGAGCACCTCTTTGCGACTATTTGATCTCACACTGTCCGCTGACCTGAGATGGAATAATTACATTGAATCAATAGCTTCATCCACCGCAAGGAAAGTTGGTTTCCTGTGTTGCACCAAAAATTTTTCCTCGCCCGAGTCCATCCTTCAAATCTTTAAATCAACAATCTCATGCCTCATTTCCCTTGTTGTAGCAGCTCTGTCACTTTCCATATTCCATCTGGAAACAGTCTTAAAACTCATTGGCTCGCAAGCCTCATTTCCCTTGTTGACCCAGGGTCCCAACACAATAACTTAAATCCTGTTATTGGAAAATGAGGAAAAAAAATGAATGCTCAGGAACCTAATAAAAAAAACAAAAAAGTAAATACATTTTGTGCTGTATGTGAAGCTAATCTTTGCCTTGAATGTTTCCATAAGAGACATATAAAGTAAGGACCATGGGCACCTCAAGATGGTGTAATAGTTACCAAGCTTGTCTCTCTAGAGCAATTACGACTGAGAAGTGAGTTCAATACTTACTGGGTGCCCCTTGCTTTCGGCCTTGTACCACGTCCAAGCTAAGCTTGGAAAATCAATATAAAATAAGAATCAATTCAACTTTTCCTAGTGTTGTAGCAATATGTGCTTTTACATTTTTTCTTTTATATCTTTTCCAAGAAATCAGACGTTAGGAATATAATGTATTTTTGTTGTTTTTTAATTAGGAATGCGATTTCTATTAGATTAGAATTCTTGGGTTTAATTTACTGGTTGTAGACATTATTTTGGTTTCTTTAGTAAATAAAGTATACCTTTTTTTAATTTCATGTTTTGCCAATTAAATTATCTGTTTACTTAATCTTTTAGTTTATTTGAATGCAAGGTACAACTCGGTGTTTGTAAAAATAGAAAACTGACCCCAAAAAACAACATTAGAATTTCTAAAAGGAAAACGAAATAAAAGACAAAAAATTAAAAATATTGAAATTTTTTGTAAAAAAAAATGTGGTTCTGGTGACCCGGATGTCATAAATAATCAATCATAGCATCCCACTCGCAATAATCCTCATGGAAAAGAAATTGGTAAACGATCCACTGAAGCGGGGTGTAAGCCTTGCAGACCTACCACCATGACACCCCGGTGGATCATATAGGAGCCAACATGTTAATTTTGGCTGATCCTTGGCCACGACGAGAAGTATTATCATTCCATCAGTCAACTTATCTTGTAATAGAAGAGAGAGAATTGGCAGGTCTATCGTCAGCGCTGGATATGCGGGTAGTGTTACGGATATCGTCGCGGATAGTGTAATCAGCGAGGCGAGTTCGAATTTCGGATTTGCCAGTTGCTTTCACATATGCATAAATAAATACATGGAACCTTCTCTTCACATTTATGGGTTAAATAACAAGGTAGACTGGGTTTTCTTGTCTTTGATGGCAACTAAACGACGGGAAACCACTCTACTCTCTTTTTGTTTCAAAAAATGGATGACAATTCACAGATAATAAAGAAAATGGATATGTGGAGAACCATGATCGCCTACGTCCTGAAGGAAGATTAAAAAAAAATCAATCGACAACGCTAAACATGGTGATAAGGAGGTAAAGTAAAAAAAAAATTCTGGGTATAAAAGGAAGTGTATGATTTAATGTGTGTATACATGTGTGTTTTGTGCTAGTGTGTGTGTGTGTGTGTATGTGTGTGTGTGTGTGTGTGTGTGTGTGCTTTGCATGTGTGTATTTTACGTGCGTGGGTATGCGTGTGTGTGTGTGTGTGTACGAGAGAGAGAGAAAAAGAGCGAGAGGGAGAAAATTGTAAATAAATGAATTCGTCTTTATTTTCTTTGTAAAGAGCCGCCTTCTCTTAAAGACTAACATACACCAATCCTGACAGTCGGGTGAGACGTGTTGGTGCCCGTGTGGTACACCTGCAGCCCCCCCTCCCCCTCTCCTCTGTGCCGGGCCAAGCAAAACCACGATCAGGTTCATGGAACGCAACCTCTCACTCTCTGATTCTGTCAGCCTCTGTCAAATGGCGACAATATGTCGTCCTTTGCTTCTAAGCAAATCGAAAGAGAGAGAGAGAGAAAGAGAGAGGGAAAGAGAAGAAAATGTAATTGGTGTCTTTTCGAACCGACGAATCGAGAGGCGGGATTGGGCGAGGTGGGAGTTGAGGAGGATTGGATATGGACCAAATAAAGAAGCCTGAAATTAGAATTGTTAGCCCTATGGCGCATACCAAAGATTTTCGGTAGGACAATTGTACAAATCATTGGGATCCCCGCCTTGAAACTTAATATCTTTTCAGAATTTTGCGTTCTTACATTGGTGTCTTTTACTGTCCATTTACGCGCCTCTCCTCTCTCTCTCTCTCGCATACGCACCCTCTCTATCTCTCTCGCTCTATTTCTATCTTTATTTCCCGCTCTCTTTGTTTATCTATCAATAACATTCTTTTTCTTTCTTACTCATTCAGTCTGATAATTTTAGTAATGTTCACCCAATACACGACTCGAGAGCCACTTAAGGTAGAGGCTTACAGATTGAGGTGTGCGATATTAATGGAAAATACGTCAGTAGGAATTGAACGTAATAAGGAAATGGAAAATAATGATTGGACCTTGACTTCAAGAAGTTAAGACTGCAGTAATCTGGGAAATATTCACGCGGGAGTCTATTACACATAGTAGAGGGAGGAATCTGACTTTCCCGATGGCATCAGCTCTCGACTTGGTATACTGATGACACAACCAACTATTTCTCTTTCGATAGTAAGACTGTTCTATGAGGTTAAAATGGCAGTCAATGTCCAAAATAATCTCAAGTCAGCTGCTAACTGAGGCAAAAGATGGCTTGCTAATTTTAACACCTCCAAAACTAAACTTTCCTCCATTAATCATCTGAGAGACCGCTCTCTGCTCTCCATCACTATGGCTGATGCTAACCTTCAGGAAAGTGACTCGTTGCGCCTTCTTGGGGTAACGTCCGCAGTTGACATCATAGTGGAAAGACTATATTGAATCCATTGCTAGGTCAACTGCTAAGAAAGTTGGATCACACCAGAATCTATCATATATATCTATAAGTCTACCATTCGTCCATCCTTAGAATATTGCTGCTGAGTATAGTCCGATGCCCCTGTGATTTACCTTGAGCTCCTTGATAAAATTCAAAGAAGAATCAGCAATATTATTGGTCCTGATCTGGCGGTTCGGCTTCAGTCACTTTCCCACCGTCATAAGGTTGCCTCCCTGTATCTTTTCTATAACTACTTTCATGATAATTGATCAGCTAAGCTCTTCGCTATGGTACCTAGACTTTTTTAATTTAACCGCAGTACTAGACAGGCGTCGAGATCTCATCAAGTTACATTTGAGCTGGCTAGATGTAACCATAAACTCTACGCTAACAATTTATTTTCTCGCGCTACTCACCTGTGGAACCCGCTTTCGGCTCTATGCTTTCCCTTCAACTTTTATCTCCCAAAATTTAAATGCAATGTCAATCGTTATCTCCTGTCCTCCTGATTACTCTTTTCTCTTTCCGCTCATTATTAGTATTTCTGTTCCTAATTCTTCCACATCCAGTAACCCCACCCCTTATGTCTTAGGGGCTTTACTGACTTGCTTGGAGTGAAACCGATTTTAAAAAATTAGTTATGAATTAAAACAAATTGCATGTATTATATTTTAAAAATCCATCAACATTTTCTGTTGCTATTAAATTTGTAAAACTCTTCTATATAAATAATCCGTGTAATTGTGTATGTACTAATATGAAAAACAATGAAAATGTTCAGTAATATATGTGTAATGATAAAAGTACGCAGGTGTAGGCTTTACAAAAGCTTTATTCAACCGAGAATACAAGGTTCGCGTATAGTGTCCTTTTATAATCCGAGTAAACACAGGAGAGTAACAGAACAAAGGGAGACCACTCTTACTCTTTCATAACAATATGCATATTATTTGGAATGTACTTTTTGAGTTGGATAATCTTGGAAAGGATTGGAATGATATTCTGACCTGGTGAAAAGGGTGTATTAGGCAAAAAAGATTGAGAACAACTGCTATAGAACATATAAGATTTATAGAAAAGGTTTAGATGATTCTCCTTTTATGTGCCGTGTTGCTTCAGTGTGTAGGCAATCATGGCTCTCTACTTTTCTCTGTCCCTTGTTGCTCTCAATATGTTTTGCTACTTCTCCCAGACCCTGTTTTGCCATCCACTTAAGCCCACTAGGTATGTCCCGCGTTGCTTTCCTTTGTCTCTATTTCACTCTATCCGCCCTGTGAGTATCAGATTCTCCAAGCCCTCCTTTCTCATTAGGTGTCCCAGAAATTTCAGCTGCCTCTTCCTGATGTTAAGTATAAGCTTACTCCTTCTTTGCATCCTCCCCAAAACAAACAGCTATAGATTATTCAATAGCATGAAATCCCTGCCCTAAATATTCGAACCTGACACTTATTACTGTATAAACGTTCGGATGTCTGTGATATCGATTGTCACGCTGAATTTCCAAACTTTTACAGATTATATATAATTGTTTCTCGCGCGAACTAATTTAATGCCTTTAGTTCCACTTTGCAAATGATAATACGATCTTGTATTGAAGGCTTTCCACTTGGGTAAAACAAATATTAAATATTTTAAAATGAAATTTGATATAATTCGCGTGTATTCTCATTTTCCTTTTCCGGAAATGGCCCCTCATGGCAAAAGCAAGCAAGCAACAACAAGTAGGCTTAATACCGATAAAAAATAAAAGTAATTAATGGTCATAATAATATTATCAGCAGTATTTCCATTGGTAATAATGTGGATCTATTTGGAATTAGACAAACGAAGCAGGATTTGGCCATGAAAACCATAAACGGTTTTTATTGAACTTTTTATTTATTGAAGTGTTTCATTTTATTTATTTTGTCTTCAGTTATGAATTAAAACAAATTATTGTACATGTATTCAAATTTAAAAATACATCAACATTTTCTGTTGCTATTAAATTTGTAAAACTCTTCTATATAAATAATCCGTGTAATTGTGTATGTACTAATATGGAAAAGAATGAAAATGTTCAGTAATATATGTGTAATGATAAAAGTACGCAGGTGTAGGCTTTACGAAAGCTTTATTCAACCGAGAATACAAGGTTCGCGTATAGTGTCCTTTTATAATCCGAGTAAACACAAATAGCTCTCTTTAAGAGGAGAGTAACAGAACAAGGGGATACCACTCTTACTTTTTCATAATATGCATGTTATTTGGAATGCACTTTTTAAGTTTAAACTTGGAAAATGGGGAATGATATTTTGATTTATGGTGAAAAGTGGGCTTTGGGCAAAAAAGTATAAGAATCACTTTTGTAGAATGACTAGCTTCATCATATCCTGCACATTTCTATAAATAGAATCCTCTTTGGCATCAGTCGATCTTGGGAAACTATAAAGTTGTGATCAAGATGATGTATCAAGCGCAGTGTCCATTGTGTTTTCTATCTCTTCCCGGACAGAACGTTACTCATATAGCAGGTCTTTTCCTCTTGATGTCGCTGAAATGATCCAACTGAAAGACAAATACCAATGTAGATGGTTCGAGGCACCATCGAAGGAATTGCCAGGGCGTTGCTGAATACAACCAGGAACTGAGTAAGAGTCTCCGGATTTCTTCTCCGGATTGACTCCCACTGCATGAGTGGGTATAGCCACAAGGCAGTGGGGGTATTAAATTCAGGATTGCTCCTCTTTCAGACTGGTCTCCAAACTAAGCTGGAAAACTCATTACTGTTTAAGCCATAACTCGGGGGGATAAGAAATGAATTTATACCTTTCCCAAGAGTATTTGTGCAAGAGTGAACTGGCCTGGACCCCGTTGACTATTGTGATGAATGTTAAATTATTGTATATTGGTTGCTGGAATATCTGGACGTTACTAGACCCGGAAGGCAGTACGACACGATCTGAGCGAAGATCAGCGCTTGTAGAGATGCATTGCGCATGTGTTGGTCTTGTCTGAAACGAGACTTTCTGAAGAGGGTCTCTTCTTATGTTGTTGCATAGTTAAATCACGCTGTAGATCGTAGTGATAGATTCTCTTGTTGTGGCGTCGTACGTGACTAATCAAGCCAGCTTTTGTAAGGTATACGTGCCTACATTTATCACTGGTGAGAGTCTTTTTAGTACCTTTTCCTGGTAGAAGGCGGCTTACGTTTTGTATGTAGCGAGCAGTCCGTTTAATCTCTGCGTATTCTATCCTGCCTTTCTCGTTAAAAGCAATCGTCGGCAGGGTCTTTCAAGAAACCCTTTTGAGAGGAAATACCTTCTCAAGCAACCAACATAAAACCATTTAATCCAGGCATCACGCCGCTTCCGATGCAACGTCAATGCCGTTCTGATAACTGTTTGGAATATTAAGGGATATTGGTGAATTTTATATGTTGAAAATACTTTTACTGTTAAAATCCTCGAATTCTCTAATTAGTTCCTGAAACATTTACTTGTAAATTATTATAATTTGCAACTCCGGAGTAGTCGAGTCAAAAAGTTAGACACAAATCTAGTTTGCATAAGAATCAGAAAGGTAGCCATAGGTCCAATTTGTACTATATTCAAGATCTATACATAGTTCCGGTTTACAACAGAGTCTGCGTAAATCCACCCGGAAGGTCACTTGTTAATGTGTTCTGGGTTTTAAGTTTCTGTAGCGGATCAAGTCGACGTATTGTAAGCTACGCTGTTAGCGTAAATTAATTATACATACATTTAATTAAGATTAACTATTCTGATGAATTAATATACTAATTTTGATCCAGATAACGATGCTCTTTGCAAAAGCGAAAGAGAATGGATAGAGAGAGAAATAAAAAAAAATGGGAATTGGCGACAGAAGACATTAAAACAACTAAAAGCCAATTCTTATACCGTTAACCTGGAACCAGATATCAGTAAGCGTGTAAAGGCAACCTGTAAAAAAAAAAGACTTGGTGGTGAAAGAAAGAAGGAAGGAAGGAAGGAAGGAAGGAAGGAAGGAAGGAAGGGAGGAAGGAAGGAAGGAAGAAAAATACGACAAGGTAAGAGAAATAAAGACATATCAATGTAGAAAAGTAAAAAAAAAACACCCGTCTCTATAAATATTTTATTAGTTTATTGTCATAAGTTTTGATAAAGACGTCAAACAGTTAGCCATATAATATATTCTGACATTGCCTTTCTATTTGGTAGATTTTTAATACAAAAGCATCAATGTCAGAATAAATACAATATGCATTCAAATCAAATCAAATCTGCTAAAAATTTTGGATTGCCCTCGGGAAAATATCGCCAAAAGTGAATGCTTTCTACATTGCTATAAAATGTATTTCTAGTCATTTGTCATTAAGAATGTGTTGCTGGTCATTTGTTATTAAGAATGTATTGCTGGTCATTTGTCATTTAGAATGTGTTGCTGGTCATTTGTTATTAAGAATGTATTGCTGGTCATTTGTCATTTAGAATGTGTTGCTGGTCATTTGTTATTAAGAATGTATTGCTGGTCATTTGTCATTTAGAATGTGTTGCTGGTCATTTGTTATTAAGAATGTATTGCTGGTCATTTGTCATTTAGAATGTGTTGCTGGTCATTTGTTATTAAGAATGTATTGCTGGTCATTTGTCATTTAGAATGTGTTGCTGGTCATTTGTTATTAAGAATGTATTGCTGGTCATTTGTCATTTAGAATGTACTGCTGGTCGTTTTTTGTTTAAGAATGTACTGCTGGTCATTTGTCATTAAGAATCTATTGGTGGTCAATTGTCATTAAGAATGTATTGCTGGTCATTTGTCATTTAGAATGTATTGCTGGTCGTTTTTTCATTAAGAATGTACTGCTGGTCATTTGTCATTAAGAATGTATTGCTGGTCATTTGGCATTAAGAATGCACTGCTGGTCATTTTACTATAAAAATGAATTATTGTTAATTTTACTATAAAAAATGTATTGTTGGTATTTCTTTATAAAAATATATTGTTAGTAATTTTTATAAAAATGGATTGCTGGTATTTTTTAAAATAATATGTATTTTTATTCTTTCCTATTGTATTGATTTTAGTCTGGGAATTCTCTATTTGTCCATAGCTAGGACCCTAACAGGTGATATCATCTCGGGCCTGGGTGGACCCGGGAACAGTAGCAATTAAAAGGTGGTTCCATGCTTCTCAAAGCCTCCAATCTCCTTGCTGCCGAATGTAGTTTATCGTCATATCCAGAACTGCATATTTTCTAAGGAAACGGTTTTATCGGTTCATCGCCTCATCGTTAGTTTTCTTGTCAGACTGCAGACTAGCAAGTGGGGCAGTCCGAAAATGCGAGACGTCAACAGAGAGACGTCAAAAGCAAGGAGAGAAATTTAACTATCCGGGAAGTATTTTAACAGACAACGGGGATAAGTACATGTATCACTGAAATGTACTTAGAAGCAGCGCATAACATTGCAGTAGGGGCCCCGTTAGAAATACCTTCAGGTAATACCTTGATATCTTCTGCTTAGAAGGTTTCCGATTAAGCGTGTTCCCAAGTATTAGGTTGGTGCAATAATAATGACGTAATAATGTCGTTTTTTGACGTATTTTTAACGTCAAAAAACGACATTATTACGTCATTATTTTTGCACCAACCTAATATTTAGATATTACTCTCGGCGCTTGGTTTGCCATATCATTAAAGCTTTTAAAAATAACCTTATCGGCGCCCGGCCATGCCCGGCCATGACCCATCACTAGTTCCACTCAGTGATGCACAGTGCACGGACCCTAAGGGACATGCCTAAGTGGTTATAGTCAGGCAAGTAACAAGCAAATCTCTTGTATTGAACGTCATATTTACTGTAGCTCATCAGAATTGTAGAGCTCGGATTGATAAATTGAAGAACCAAGTTCGAATTCCAGTCGAGTTCATTACATTCACTTACGTGTTAATATCCTTGGGAAAGGTTCGAATCCATCTCTCTCCTCTCTCAGCTATTGGTATATTGTAGGATGGATTGGGTTCTATAACCTTGGACAGCAAACAGTCCAGGAGAAGGAAAACTCTGAGTTAAGACCAGCCTGGAGAGGGTTGGGATCTGTCAGGCTTATCTTGCTAAAGACACACCACTTCTACTGTGGCCGCTGTGCATGTGGCGCCCCTACGACTCGAAAGAGCTACGGGACTCTTGATCGTTTGATCTGAATTCTCCAAATCAAAGTGTGTAGATATTAACATCTCTAATCAATTAAGATCAGGATTCATGAGAGTCATGTCCTTTCTGACATTATGGCACTCATTATTATTATTATTATTATTGTTAGTAGTAGTAGTAGTAGTAGTAGTAGTATAAAATGAATTATCGTAACAAAGTATCGGCGGTGTTCGTCGGAACGAGCTATCATACTTAAATATAGCTCAATACACTTCTATCACTAACCATTTGGAAACTGCAGATGAAAGAGACGTAACTGAAAAGGAATACAGGCAATGGTAAAACACTAATTGAGGAAATAACATTAAGGCCAGAGAAAAATATGTTCGTTATACAAAGTGATCAAGGAAGAATGATTAGGAAAACGATAGGTGCGTTCACATAATGATTTCTTGCTTTATGTTCACGTCTACTACTAGCTTGCTTTTTATGCTATCAAATATATTTAACTCTACTAGTAGCTTGCTTTTTATATACAGTAATGTTTTCAACTTTAACTAAAATGCTTTTGAACTGTTTTGCAATGTAATGATAATATGCTTTAAAAATTACATGCTTAAATACATTAAACTCATTTCTCTCCTGAATATGCCCTACCGTTTGAGGGTCCACCTAATCTGTCTGTGCGTCTTTTATGCTATCAAATATATTTAACTCTACTAGTAGCTTGCTTTTTATATACAGTAATGTTTTCAACTTTAACTAAAATGCTTTTGAACTGTTTTGCAATGTAATGATAATATGCTTTAAAAATTACATGCTTAAATACATTAAACTCATTTCTCTCCTGAATATGACCTACCGTTTGAGGGTCCACCTAATCTGTCTGTGCGTCTTTTATGCTATCAAATATATTTAACTCTACTAGTAGCTTGCTTTTTATATACAGTAATGTTTTCAACTTTAGCTAAAATGCTTTTGAACTGTTTTGCAATGTAATGATAATATGCTTTAAAAATTACATGCTTAAATACATTAAACTCATTTCTCTCCTGAATATGCCCTACCGTTTGAGGGTCCACCTAATCTGTCTGTGCGTCTTTTATGCTATCAAATATATTTAACTCTACTAGTAGCTTGCTTTTTATATACAGTAATGTTTTCAACTTTAACTAAAATGCTTTTGAACTGTTTTGCAATGTAATGATAATATGCTTTAAAAATTACATGCTTAAATACATTAAACTCATTTCTCTCCTGAATATGACCTACCGTTTGAGGGTCCACCTAATCTGTCTGTGCGTCTTTTATGCTATCAAATATATTTAACTCTACTAGTAGCTTGCTTTTTATATACAGTAATGTTTTCAACTTTAGCTAAAATGCTTTTGAACTGTTTTGCAATGTAATGATAATATGCTTTAAAAATTACATGCTTAAATACATTAAACTCATTTCTCTCCTGAATATGCCCTACCGTTTGAGGGTCCACCTAATCTGTCTGTGCGTCTTTTATGCTATCAAATATATTTAACTCTACTAGTAGCTTGCTTTTTATATACAGTAATGTTTTCAACTTTAGCTAAAATGCTTTTGAACTGTTTTGCAATGTAATGATAATATGCTTTAAAAATTACATGCTTAAATACTTTAAACTCATTTCTCTCCTGAATATGCCCTACCGTTTGAGGGTCCACCTAATCTGTCTGTGCGTCTTTTATGCTATCAAATATATTTAACTCTACTAGTAGCTTGCATTTTATATACAGTAATGTTTTCAACTTTAGCTAAAATGCTTTTGAACTGTTTTGCAATGTAATGATAATATGCTTTAAAAATTACATGCTTAAATACATTAAACTCATTTCTCTCCTGAATATGCCCTACCGTTTTAGGGTCCACCTAATCTGTCTATGCGTCTTTTATGCTATCAAATATATTTAACTCTACTAGTAGCTTGCTTTTTATATACAGTAATGTTTTCAACTTTAGCTAAAATGCTTTTGAAATGTTTTGCAATGTAATGATAATATGCTTTAAAAATTACATGCTTAAATACTTTAAACTCATTTCTCTCCTGAATATGCCCTACCGTTTGAAGGCGCGCCTAATCTGTCTGTGCGCCTTTTATGCTATCAAATATAGTAATTATAGAAGAAAGATCATATACAACTCTCTCTCTCTCTCTCTCTCTCTATTTCCCACCTCTCACTCACTCTCTATTTGTACATGTGTGTATAAAGAAAGAGAGACATTTATCTAATGTTTATTGTTGTCTAGAATTCTTCCACTTGATAACGACTTTTTAAGCGACACTCCCAACGCCCACACCTGGAATCGAACCACTCCCGCCACTCCTATCTACACCTGTAACACGTCTCTGTTCCCCCCCCCGCCCACATACACTCTCCATTTTCCTAATCTGTCTCTCAGATATTTACTTATCACCTTATTTACTTATCAACTTGCGCTTGACTTGTTCACATTAATGAACCTCGAAATTAGATTACGACATTTTTTTATGTTCATTCTCCGCGGAAGGAGCCATCCATTAGCAAAACATTTCCCCTGACACTTCCATCTCTCGCCCTTACTCTTCGCACATGTCAAAAAAATAGAAATAAAAATAAACTTGCTGTGTATTTATCATTCTGTCATTCGATCATTTTTATTCTGTCATCCGATCATTTTTATTCTCTCATTCGATCCTTATTATCATTCGATCTTACTTATGATTCTGTGATTTGAATATTCTTATTCCGTAATTCAATCCTTCGTATTCTGTCATTCTTTCTTTCTTATCATTCTGTTAAATTATTATCATTATCATTCTATCATTCTGTCATCCTATTATATATATCATTCTGTCATTCGTTCCTTTTTATTCTGTCATTCGATCCTTATTATAATTCGACCTTTCTTACGTTTCTGTGAAATGATTATTCTTATCATTCTGTAATTCAATCCTTCTTATTCTCTCATTCGATCTTTCTTATCATTCTTTGAAATTATTATCTTTATCATTCTATCAATCTGTCATCCTATTATTCTCATCATTCTGTCATTCGTTCCTTTTTATTCTGTCATTCGATCTTTCTACTTTTCTCTGCCTGTTTCTATTCGATTCCAATAAGAAAATTTTAATTGTGAATCTCGCCTCATTGCAAGATTTATCTTAGTCTGTTCTATCTATCTATCTATCTAGCTAGCTAGCTAGCTAACTGCGCTAAAATAGACTGGACCGCTCCTAAAAAATAAGGATATTTCTTTTAAGAAATAATTTTTGTGCATTAACTTTCTTTAGACCTTTCTGAGTTCGCGACACTTATCAGAATCGAAAATTAGGGATTCGTTATCGATTTAGAAGAGAAGTCCTGTTTATAATATCGATATAGTGTCAGGGATCGATTTGACACTATATTGATATAATAAAATATGACGCTTTAAAAGGTTCTATTCCTCCTTTACGAAAAGCAGATCTTTGAATGCTTCATATCTGCCTAGTTTCGTATTCGAAACGTAATCAAAACAATTTCTAAAGAATTCATGGATTTACTTTTAATCCGACATTTTTATTACTGCAAACGTTATTATAGACGGAAATTGCTGTGAGGTCCTTCGTGGCCGTGTGGTAAAACACGTCGGATCAAACAGTATTTTATCTTACAAAGGGTTATGGAGGTTCGATCACTACCAGAATTCGCGACAGACCGATAGACTTAATACACACTGTTTAATACATAAAAATGCGGCGCCTGTTTCAAATACGAAATATATTCTATGATAGCGTTTGAAGTAAAAAAAAAAAAATGCCAGATTAAAAATAAATCCATTAATTCTTTAGAAATTGCTTTGTTTACATTTTGGATACAACACGGACCATTATGATATGACGCAAACGTCATAGCAACTGTACCAACGAGCGTCGGTGACAAAGAGGTAACGAATTACACACACACACACACACACACACACACATATATATATATATATATATATATATATATATATATATATATATATATATTAAAATAACAAGATAGAACAGTAAGATTTATAAGCCAGTGATCATACAAACAGTAGAGCAAAATATTATAATTATTTTCTTTTTAAAAATATGAATGCATCACGACACAGAAAATTTACGTTTCAAAGCTGAAACTAAAATTATAAATTTAATTATAAAATTAAACTTAAGATCTATAGTCTCGTTCCATTGTCAAGCGATGATAGGAATAAACTGAAAGTTTATTCCTATCATCATAAGTTTATTCCTATTGTCGCTTGACAATGGAACAAGACTATGGATCTTAAGTTTAATTTTATAATTAAATTTATAATTTTAGTTTCAGTTTTGAAACATGGAAATTTTTCGTGTCGCGATGGAATCATATTTTTAAAATTAAAATAATTATAACATATATATATATATATATATATATATATATATATATATATATATATATATATATATACATATATATACATATATATATATATATATATATATATATTTAAGTAACAAAAATCTTGATAATCCGTATGGATAATCTAAAGAAGGATGAAATCCTGAGAGCTCAATGTTAAGTCAGAGCGAGTAATTCATTTTTCGTTTCACCTTTGAATGTGAAGTCTGAAGATCCAGCGAAAAATAAAATACTCTGGTGAAATAAATTATTACAATGGAGCCTTAAAGTAGTCTGTTTTTCATTTAAATTAAAATTATATATATATATATATATATATATATATATATATATATATATATATATATATTAACTGATTTAAAATCAGTTAATTTATAATATTTATGCTCTGTAAATTTACATTCATCACTGTTTTGTAAAAGTAAAAGTATCAATAAGAACACCGGATTATATATCTTACTTTTCTTTCTTTTTACTATATATATATATATATATATATATATATATATATATATATATATATATATATATATATATATATATATATATATGTATGTATTGGAAATTATCAGTTCCACTATCAATTGTCTGGACCAATTTTGATTCACCTAATTTTGTATTTCCATGCCACCTCTCGTCATGCTTCACTTCTGACTCGATGGATAAGTTTTTATATATATTTATTTATCAATTCCTCCAGTTTCCCTTTCTCTCCCCGACCCTGTCCTTCGTCCTTCATTATCCACGCCATTTCCACGTGATATTCATCATTAATCTATCCACCTTATCAGTCGCATATCTCATCGGTTCACAATAGAACTTTTGTGTCCAATAAAGAAAGACGTTTTTCCAAAAGGTTCTTTATTTGTCGTTTCCCTCCTGACAAGTGTTTACGTGATTGTAACATTTTTAATTCTCTTCAAGCGGCATTTATCGCCAGAATTTTTTGATTGTTATTCTCCTTCAGATTCGGGACTCTGTAACTTTCGTGTCCACTCC
Organism: Acanthosepion lycidas; assembly: GCA_963932145.1. Lineage (NCBI taxonomy): Eukaryota > Metazoa > Mollusca > Cephalopoda > Sepiida > Sepiidae > Acanthosepion > Acanthosepion lycidas. The sequence continues at coordinate 94,099,403 of OZ010596.1, forward strand.
AAATTATTCCAATCTCTCCTTCACTCGCTAAGAGACCCACAACTAACCTCTACGCATATTAAATGGGCGACCGGTTGAGAATACCGGGTGTTGTAAGCTTGGATGTGCGAATGGCTCGGAATTGAAAATCAGTGAGTCGAGTTTCAGTTGGGTTTATAATATTCGCTTACAGTAAAAGACTCTTGAGAAATGTATAAATCCACCTCTTCTCCCACTAGCTTTGGGTTAATTATTAAGACTTGTAACACTAAAAGAATTATTATCTAATATTTAGATTTCGACATGAAATAACGCGTAGAGGTTGTTAGGCCGCTAAACAAAAACAACCAACCAAATCTACGCATATTAAATATGTCTACTCATACATATAATTTCATTCTAACATTGACACTAAATATAAATCTATAGATAGATATAGACACACTTAGGTGGATAGATAGGAACAGACTGAGATAGATAGATAGATAGATAGATAGATAGATAGATAGATTGAGAGAACAGAGTGAGAGAGAAAAGAGAGAGAGAACAGAGAGAGAGAGAAAATAAAGAGAGATTACAGACATAGATAGATAGATAGATAGATAGATAGATAGATATGAACACCGAGATAGATATGAATAGACTGAGATAGATAAAAATTTACTAAGATAGATGGATAGAGATAGATAAGAACAGATAGATGGATAGAGAGATAGATAAGAACAGAGATAGATAGATAGATAGATAGATAGATAGATAGATAGATAGATAGATACCGTTTATATTAGTTATAAGGACATGTCCTTGGAGATTTTAAATCATCAATGTTTTTCTGTCAAATAGGACCCTCGGTTACAGAAAATCTGCTCTGACTCGTAAAATAAAAAATGCAATAAAACTGACATTATTCAGTTAAAAAAGCTTTTAATTGCTCTTATTTTAATTAGAATAATTTATAAAGTATTAAATCTTTTAAGATTCTGTATTAATTTGTAGCAGCTAGGTCATATTGTTATTAAGTAAAAACTATATTAATCATTGTGAGTTACCCAACTTCGATTTGCCAAAAAAGCTCATTAGGATGCTCTATTTAATCTATAAAAAGGCAAACATATTCTCTCTCTCTCTCCCCCTCTCTCTCTCTCTCACTCTCTCTTGCCTTGATAACAGATCTAATTGAACACAGATGAAGAACGCTGCCGTTGGAGCGTGTTCACTCCCTTTGTCGCCTGTTCACTGTACTCTGGTAGACACGCACATACACACACGTGTGTCATACACACTTGTTTTGCAGACATACAAACGAGCACATTCTTATAGCTACTTTTAAAGCCTTTTCCCTTAATTTCAATTGTGTGTACGCGTAATTCCTTTGTTAATAACATGCATTAATTTGGTTTCTTTTAAATTTCATTTTTTTTTTTTTTTTGTACTTATTTTACCCGGACTCACATGAATCCGCTAACATTATTTGCGGGACAAATTTTTCAGCTCATCATAAATATTTACTATAAAACGTCTACACACTCGTATTAAAATAGGCGATTCCCGCAACACCATAAGTAGAAAAACTTTTCTACAATTCAGCGACTTTTTAAATTTTTATGTGTATACTCGTGCTGATTTTTGTAGCTTCCCTATTTTTTTTTTTTTTTTTTTTTACTACTTTTCTGGTCTGAGTCGTGTTTCGGCTAAGACGGGAGGGGAAAGGAATTTGGGGTTGCTTGACAACAAACAGAATGACCTCCTAAGAAATAGTAGGAAGGAAATTTCTGGTCGCTTGACAACAAACAGAATGACAACCAAAGAGATTGAATAAGAATCGGTCTACTACGCTCACGTTACGTATATCACCAAGTGAGATTTTGATATTTTAACTTCAGTTTCTCAAACGACAACAGTTCGCGAGAAAAATAGACCCTCATCATGCGATCGTGAAGGATTCGAAATACACCCATTAGCCTATTACATTAAATTAGAACTCAAAATTCCTGAAACACAAACGTTTGAACTGATATCCAATATCAGTTAAGCGTTCTTATATTAATTGTACGTCTGTCATTCCATAATTTTCTAAATTTTTGTATTTTGTTACATAAACTTTATTTAAAAATGTTAATCAGTACCTGTTTGTATGTTCCATTCGGAGGGAATCCACCTTTTTCTTTTTGAACATGGGGTTCATACTTTTCTATGTTGCGAATTCGTAATATAAAATTGGGGGTTCTTGTCTGGGAACATTCAGTTGGAATTATACGTATATTAGTGTTCCGGGGGGTAACAGACTAAGGTGTCTGTAATTAAATGTTTTTTTAAGTTACACTCCCCGAAAACGTTACTTAGACTTAAAAAAGGTGATATACTAGAAATTGATGATACGTTTAAATTTAGATGTAATGAAGTTTATGCGCAAATCACAACTAGTTAAGGAGATTACAGAGCATATGGTAGATAAGAATATCTTCGATGAAGGCACGTTAAATCAACTACCAATAGAAACACAAAAGTTATTCCAAGTTCAATTTAAACTTGCGAAACTCATAATTGAAACTGAGAAGGAAAAAGTAAGAATCGAAACTGAAAGAGAAAAAGTATGAAATGAAGCTGTGATGTAATGGAATAACCCGGCACCCCCTATGAATGATTACACTATAGGTAGTAAGTACCTATAAAGTCAACTGTCTACGAGAGACTGGGTGAAGAGTGAGAAGACGCAAGCACATCCGACCTTCCAATTAGTGGCACTCACTACTAGATTGACCTGTGTGTAGTGATTTTCCAAGCGTAGCTTAGATGTGGCACAAGACCGAAAGTAGGGGATACCCAGTGAGGATCGAACTCACTACTCAATCTTAATTGTTCTAGCTAGACAAGCTTGCTAACCATTACACCAACTCGAGGTGCCCTAGATGGACCTGTGTGTATAACTGTACCGTATTTCATATTGTACTGGTTGTGTACAATAAAACCTTTCTTCTATTATCCACCTGGTGTTAAGTATTTATTCCTTTAGCACGGAATATAACAAGCTGAAAAGAGAAAGTGCTAGAACTGAGTAGAAGACACGGTTCCATAAAAAAAGGCGTAACCCAATTAAGTAATGAAGCTAGACGAAACGAAATTGTCAAAGCAGATTAGGTAGTTCTTTAACCCTAGAAAACTAACCATCAATTAAAGTTACACCCCTACTAACCACGGGTATATCATACCCGATTTTGAAAATATCAAAAAAATATATTAAATATAAATCTTTATTTCAAATATTTTTCATGCAGGCACTTCAAACTTTGTACTTTGAGTTAACATTAAGAGGAACTGAAAACATTATTTAGGTAAGAAAATCAGGTACTGAAAATTGTAATTAAAAATAGGAAAATTTGCGCTGGGTACTATATACCCAGGGTTAGTGTTCTAGGGTTAATGAAGCGGAAGTAGAGGGATATTTTTCACATTTCGATAAAGTTGCTTTGAATTTGGAATGAAACGTGACCAAATGTCCTATGTTACTACAGACTGTGTTAAAAGGTATAACTCAGAAAACATATGCCGCCCTGACAGTAAAAGACTATGCTGGTTAATACATCGTAAAGTCAGCCATTCTTAATCCTTTGAACCCTCCGTTCCTAAACAATTTTAACCCTTCTACCTGAGCTCCTGAGTCGAAATTCGCAAATAATTGGTATCTTATGCTTCATGGTAGATATAAAAATAGTTACAAGTCTTTACCCAACGTTCAACCGGTAACTAGGCATTTAAGTCATTTTTCTCTACTACTGTTCAACCGATGGCTGGGCATTACGTCATTTTTCTCTACCACCGGTAAAGCGGTGGTCAGGGCTTAAAGAATTAAAACATATGAATTAGTGCCTGAGGCTTACCGTCAAAGATTCGGGAAGTTACGGAAACTCGACAGACAATCTTACGTCGAGTTTTCGAATGAAAAGAAAGCTTATTTTGACAGGTGGAGCCAGTCGAAAAATATCGAAGATGGCCATGATAGACTAAGGCCACTGATTCTGATAGAAGAGTTTAAAAATGTGAAAACTTTAAAATATACTTTGGGGAAAGGAAAATAAATACTGTATACGAAATGGCCACTCTTGCAGACGAATATGCAAAAAACACAACACATCAAAATACAGCAGTCCTTTCGGGCTTGGAAGTGGTCCTGGTCCAAGACCTGGGGCTAGTTCCCGTCTGAACTTTCAGTCGGACCAATCATGCGGTCCTGATCGGTCATTTACAAGTGCAAGTACGAAGTGATACAAACTCGAAAAGAAATAATTCCCAGTCATCAGGATCTGGGTAAGAAAACAAATGGGGTCGCAAATTCCCAATGTGCCAAAATTGTAATAAAGTCGAGTATATTGTGTCGAATTGTTGGATTAAACAGAACAAAAAACCCAAGGCATTAAGCTAAAATAAACCCCAGGTGTTAATTTCTTCTAACCCGGGTATGTCGGGTAGACTATCTGTTGTTGAAGATGTGAGGGAGGAATACGGACCATTTGTGTCAGATGAATCTCTTTCGCTTGAGGGCGATACCACTAGAAATAAACCTATCAAAATTTTACAAGATACGGGAATTACACAGTCCCTAATGTTGAAGCGTGACCCGTTTGGGTCAAATTCGGACAAATTTCTTATTATACAGGATGTCAGTATAGTGATTGTCAGTGTCCCTCTACATTGAATTTATTTGGGGTCAGACTTATTCTGCCCATGAAAGGCGTGTCCATGCTGCTTTTGAACGAGCTAACTGGTGGGAAGGTAACTCTCGATACCAAAGTAGTACTAGAACCGGTCACCTCGATGGAAACAGAGAAAACGGAAAAAGAAAACCCTAGGATATTTCCTTCAGGTGCCTTGATTCGGGAACAGAGCAAGGGGTGAGATAATCGACCTGTCCGAAACCTTTTTAAATCACGACATGGATTTTAAATGTCACTCTGATAGTCCCAAGAAAAAGAATAACGTTCGTAATGCAAAGCCCACTATGGATGTTTCCCTATCAATTAGAC
>OZ010596.1:94109402-94124402 GCA_963932145.1 Acanthosepion lycidas
TATTATGTACATTATTTACATTATTCGAACTATTGTCCTCATCTTTGTCGACATTACATTGTATTTATTACAACTTTTCGGCCCTTTAGTATCTGTCTATATTTCTGAGATGAGGTATTATGTACACTATTTACATTATTCGGACTACTGTCTTCATCTTTGTTGCCATATTTATTACAACGTTTCGGCCTTTTAGTATCTGTCTATATTTCTGAAATCAGGTATTATGTACACTATTTACATTATTCGGACTACTGTCTTCATCTTTGTTGCCATATTTATTACAACGTTCGGCCTTTTAGTATCTGTCTATATTTCTGAGATGAGGTATTATGTACACTATTTACATTATTCGGACTATTGTCCTCATCTTTGTAATACATATGGAGAGAAAAATGATGACAAGATTCCGAATAATGTAAATAATGTATCTAATCTTCTAATGTCAGTGAATGCTGGACAATCAAAGATGAAGAAGAGACTTGAAGCGACAGACGAATAATAATTGTGAATACCATGGACAGAACATGTGACCAATGCGAAAGTTTTAAGAGAAAGAGGAATTGCAGAGAAACTGATAAAATAAGGCAGAAACAGCTTAAATTTATAACGAGGAAAGACGGTTTAGAGAATCTAATGCTCACAGGACACGCTGAAGTTAATAGACGCAAGGAGTAACATCGAGTAATCTACTTAGCGAATTTGTATGAATGGGAGGTAAAACAAGGACAAAAAGACATAGTAAAGGGTCAAAGGTTATTTAGAGCCACAAACGAAAGGAAATTATGCAAAGTCATGACCGCCTATATCTAGAGGTGACACTGAAAACTTCCCCCAGTAACTCTAAGTTAGACAATGAAATCTAAAGCACAGAATTTCACATCTTTGACAGAGCCCTTGCTTGTTTTAATACACTGCTCTCGTCTCCTCATCAATCGATTGCCTTGGATAATTAAAACATTGAAGCTATCTACTTTACTAACCGATACTTTTTTGTGATAAACTTGGGGACAGCTCATCCATCTGAATGGGTCGCAACCAAGCTGTTATGTCCCGGCAACAAAGCAGACACGAGTAAGAATTTATGGAATGACCAGAAATATATATATATATATAAGTTCAAACGTTAATTTTTGTGGATAAGAAAGAGTTTTCTCTCAGTTCTATTTCCTGGATTTCTGGTCATTCCATAAATTTTTTACTCGTCTGCTTTGGTTGCGGCCCATTCAGATGGATGAACTGTCCCCAAGTCTATCACAACAAATATATATATATATATATATATATATATATATATATATATATATATATATATATATATGTATGTATGTATGTATATATATATATATATATATATATATATATATATATATATATATAACTAAAGTAATATATATATATTACTTCAATTATATCATATATAAATCTTAGTTCATATAATATATATGTATAATTGAAATAATATATATATATATATATATATATATATATATATATATATATATATATATATATATATAATTTTTTCATATAGACAAAAACAATTTACTCACAACAAAGATAAAACTTCGTTTAGTTGCATTTGGTTCTCACCAGTCGTGGTGCAAATAAATGCACCGAAACGAAGTTGCATCTTTGTCGTGAGTAAATTGTTTTGTTTATATGAAAAAAATTATAATAAATAATTATTGCTCTACTATCGGTATTGAGCCCTCTTTTGAATTAATGCTGTGACCGTTAGAATTTCTACATTATTTTCGTTATCACTACATTCGGATATATATATATATATATATATATATATATATATATATATATATATATATATATATATATATATATATATATATATATATTAGTTCATATATAACCCTGGGTTTTACACTTTTGCGATTATCAGACAAATTGGTTTATTTTTTTTAAAAAATGTATCTATTTCTGCTCATTTTCGTTCGATAGAAAGGGGAACTATTTTCTCTGCTTGCTTGGGATGACACTCTCACATGCATAGACACATATACATACAGGTGTATACATTTAGTTCATGCAAACACACCCATATAAATAATCTGAGGTTAGGCGCAGATACACATCCATGCGTTCGAGAATACTGAGCACTTTCCACTAAGTATCGCGTATATATATATATATATATATGAGCCGCAGAGGAGCGTTTCGGTTAGCAAGATCGATTTTACTGTTTTTTTTCTCCATGATTTTCTTTCATTCATTCATATCTGCTCGATGCGTATCCAAATGTAAACAAATGACGTCACATATTATGAAATGGACAAAGTCCGACAATTATTTTTAAGACATTTTATATTTATATATATATATATATATATATATATATATATATATATATATATATATATATATATATATATATATATATATATATATATATATGTCACTACGAACCTAAAGAGCCAAGCAAACCTACCTATGTTTCACTTACGCTGGTCGTCAGGGTACGCTGGGCAAAGAGGTAAGATTAGAACAGACCCGGACGATCCCTGGCTCTTTAGGTTCATACTTAGATTTGCTCTACTTAGTGTATTGAGCACTTTGCTTAGTTATTTTTGCTTACTCGGGATTTTTTTTCTTTGGACTCTGAGTTTGGATTCTAGACGATTGTTTTCGCCTCAATTACACGTTCTTAGTTCTTTCTTTTTATTCCTTATTTTTCATTGGCTACTGGTTTGTTCATTTACATGCCAAAACACCTAAGGTTTTTCTAGACGAGTATAATTACTTATATCTATAAGATTATATATATATATATATATATATATATATATATATATATATATATACATATATATATATCAGGTTATCCCATAAGTTCTGTCCGAAATAATATTATATATGTAATTTCAATCAAATTTTACAGTATTCTAAAATATCAAATGATACTAATTGATAATCATATGTATTTACAAACCTTTAACTTAATACAATTTCTTTTTATAAAATAATTTGACTGAATTAATTAGTCAAATTATCCCCCTCAAATTTGGTGGTGTCGAAGGAGCATTTAAGGCACGTAATGCTTTATGAGTTTAAAAAAAGGGAACTCTGTAACCGAAGTGACTCAAAATATTCAATCAGTTTATGGAGAAGAATGCCTGATTGAAAGAACTTGCAGAAGATGGTTTGCCAAATTCAGAAGTAGTAATTTCAGCCTTGAAGACCAAACAGGAAATCCAGTTGAGGTTGATGATGAGCTCCTTGAGGTTTCACTTGAAAAAATCCTGCAGTATCATTTGAAGAATTAGCAATGAAGCTTCGTTCAAACCATACAACTGTTTATCGTCATCTTCAACAATCTGGAAAGGTTTCTAAACATGGAAAATGGGTACCTCCTGAATTGTCTGAAGTCAACCGCAAATCCGGAGCTAAGGAGCTGATTTTCTCTTCATTCTCGTGTACTCATCTCACCCTTTTTGGATATTGTGACTGGTGATGAAAAATGAATTTTTTATTGAAATGTTAAACGTTGTAGACAGTGGCTTGGTAATGGGGAAAAGGCCTAAACTCAACCGAGAAGGCAACTTCATGTGTAGAAGTTTCTTCACTCAATTTGGTGAGATTGCAAAGGAATAATTCACTTTGCTGCCAACTCATGCAACAATCAATGTTTACTGTCAGCAATCAGAGCGTTTGAACGCGGTTTTGAATAAGAAAGACCTGTTTTAGTAAATCAAAAAGGGGTGGTGTTTCATCAGAACAATGCCCGACCCCACACTGAAAAAATCACGTCCCAGAAGATTGAAGAACTTGGCTAGGAAAGAATTCCTCATCCACCTTATTTTCCCGCCATTTCTCATTCAGACTATCATTTGTTCCGTAATTTGCAGAATCATTTGGATGGATTAATTGTCAATGAATCATTCATACAAAAAGTAGATTATGAAAGTTAAAATGGTGAAATCCCTTCGCAAACAAAATTTTAAAGGTGCATTAACCTACAAATCACTCGATGAATGTTATGATCCTTGTTTTTAAAAATTGTAAGCTGTATAAGGTCTTTCTTTAATACGCAAGTACTTTCGACTGTACATTCAGTCATCCTCAGGCATGGAAATTATTTTGTTTTTTGGTAAAATTCAAGTATCATCCGAGACGAAAAAATTAAATGCGAATCGAAATAAGTTTTTTTTGTTTGTCTGTTTGTTTGTTTTAAATCTGTTATTGTTAACGGATACAAACTTTTGGAGCGTGCAGTCGTAACGCTAAGGTTGAAATTTTTGAAAATTTAAGAGAGTGCGTTTTTTTACTAATATGGCAATTTGAGAATTTTTTTCCGAGGAGTTTATCAGTCAATGTGGCATGAACTAAATTGTTAAATAAATAGAGTAATGTCTCAGTTGTTATCCAGAAAATTTGCACGTTTATATATAATAATAGACTCTCCCGTCGGTTTTGACGTATGAGGAGCTGACAGCTTAATTGATTCAGTTTAGAAATTTTGCGCGAGAATCTTAAGTGGCACTTAAGATCCGCTAGTGATTCACTAAGGAGGCCACATATGGAGCAAGAGTGAGGATTGTGGAATGAGATCACTGTTAGATTGGCTGGCCTTTTAGATCTTGCTCTCGCTTCTTGAAGATGATTCAGACAAGCACACTGAAAACTGCTGAGTCCGCTAAAACACGTTGATCTCATATTTTACCCGCTCCAAGGCTAAGCACTCAAGGGTGTTGTGTGGTATATTGACAGTGGACAAGTTGCTTTTCAGCTTGTCTTTGTATCTTAGCCATGAGCGTCCTACATTCCTGTAGCCCTGATCTAACTGACTGTACATTAGGATCTTGGGTATCCTGTCATCAGACATTCTCAAGACATGAGCAGTCCATCGTAATTGAGACTGTCTGATAAAAGTCTCGATTCCTCCAATATTACACCTGTTAAACAGGTTTACGTTAGATGTCCTATCTTGAAGCTTAACTCCACAGATTGCACGCAGACAGCTTTTATGGAAAACATCCAGCTGGCGTATATGGTACCTGTATGGAGTCCACGACTCTGAGCCGTACAAAAGGATGGCAAGTACAACAGCTCTGTAAACCCGAATTTTCTTATCCAGTCGAATACTCCGCTCATTCCACAAGCGATGTCGAAAGCACTGGTAGCCTTAGCAATCCGATGCATGATTTCATCATCTAAAGTTCCACTGTAATTGACTTTGCTACCAAGATAGGTGAAAGACTTTACATATTTCAGGGCTTTGTCTTCTACTTTCAATGGTCTCTCTGGAAATTTGTAGACTGGTGGTTTTTGTTTCTCACCACGCAATTGCTTCGGAGTAGGACAAGGTTGGTGCACAACTTCAGTTTTCTTTATGCTAAGTGTAAGACCAAATGCTTTACATGCAGCAGAGAAACGATTTATTAGATGTTGGGCCTCCTCAATGCATGTCGTAACAAGAGCAGCAGCATATAACAAATCACGAACAATTTGCGTACGAAGGTGGGTCTTGGCTTTGAAGCGCTGATTGTTCGAAACTGAAACTTGACGCCGCTCTCTGTCTCTGCGAATGCATATTTCAGCATCATCGAGAAGAAAAGGAAAAAAAGGACAGGGCCCATGACACAACCTTGCTTGGTGCCATTTGTGACATCAAAGGATTCTGACATCATACCATCAGACACGATATTAGCTTACATTCCTTCATGAAAGAAGATGATGACCTTTAGCATGTTTTCAGGGATATCAATTTTTCTCAAGACTTGCCAAAGAGCCTCTCGATTCACAGTGTCAAAGGCCTTCGTCAAATCCACAAACATCATGTACAACTCCCGATTTTTCTCGCTTATCTTCTCTGCAATTTGACGAAGAGAAAATATCACGTCAATGATGCCACGACCCGATCGAAAAGCACATTGTGATTCAGGATAGATTTCGTCAACAAGGTGTATAATGATTCTGTTTAGAATTCGTCTAGCTAGGACTTTGCCTGCAATTGAAAGTAGTGATATCCACCAATGATTATCACAGACACACCTGGAACCTTTGTTTTTGTAGAGGTGTTTGATAGAGGCGTGGGACACAGTCTGCCTTCCATATCTCCACGAAAAGGAAATGTAACTTTTCTACCAACTTTTGGCCACCATGCTTATACACTTCGGGTGGAATAGATTCTTTTGGAGTAGGTCATTTTCCAGATGAGATTTACTTGATAGAGTCACTTACCTCTTGATAGGTAGGTTCAAAAGACAGCTCCGGAATTTCTGGATTTTGCTCAATCGATGTAATGGCTTCATCATCAGTAACCGAAATGGTGTTTAACACAGTTTCGAAATGCTCTTTCCAGCGATCTAAAATGTCTGATTTATCCGTCAAGAGAGTTTCACTATCGGCTCTCTCTCTCAATATATATATATATATCTTTTTGAACTTTATACATATATATATATATATCACTTTCTCTTTATCAGTTTCTTCCTTTCCCTCCCTCCTTTCCTCCCCCTCTCTCTCTATCTATTAGGTTGGTGCAAAAATAATGTCGTTTTCTCACATAGTAACATATGTGAGAAAACGACATTATTTTTGCACCAACCTAATATCTATCTATCTATCTATCTATCTATCTATCTATCTATCTAGTGCTTGTCATCAAATCATTTTTGTTCTCTTCCCTTGTTCCCATTTTGCATTTCCATACTCCTTACTTCCTTTGATCCGTGTTAGTGTGCGTATGTGCGAGTCTGGATCAATAAATCCGCCGCCTAACATGTAACCATTTGATAAGTGTTGATCTGAAATTATCGCTGTATAATGTCCAGTCACTGTGAGTAAAAGACAAGCGTTAGTCGAGGTGCATCGACAAGAAAGGCCATTTATTTTGAAAACAAAGAATTAGTTGTGCGATACAAATGATTTCTTCATCCGTAGGCTACTGACTTGGAGTGCCCCTCTCTTCGGATCAACGTCTCAAGTCAGGACGTGGGCGATCATAGCTCTCCACAACTTCCTATCCTTTGTATATCTTAGTAGGGTTTGTCTTTTCACTATTCCTCCCAGTCCCTGTCCTGTGATTCATTTACACAATCTCATTACATAGATTACTCGCTGCTTTCTTTCCATCCCTTGTGCCTTCAATATGTCCTGTGAGTGTCAAATTCTCCAAGCTCTCTTTCCACATTATGTGCTCTAGAAATTTCAACTGTCTCTTTCTGATTCTATCCAGTCGAGTTCGTAATAAACACTTATGCGCAAATATCCTTGAGAAAGATATGAATACGTTTCTTCTCCCCCTGGTTATGGGTTAAACAATGGGCCTTATATCGATAAAAATCAGTGTTATCTCAAAATAAAATTGTTACTGCAATATTCACTCGCAAAATCTAAAATATGTTTAAACTTTAAGTAACCAACAAAGGATTGATAATTTGTTTGTTTAGCGACACATCAAATCCTTATCCGTCCTGGGTAAGACGATAAACTACGTTCAGCAGCAAGGCTCCTGATCATGAGGTTTTGAGGAGCGTGGAACCACCTCTTAATTGCTGGTGTTCCCAGGTCCACTCTGATCCTGGGTGGTAGCACCTGTTAGGGTCCCAACTATGGGTAAATAGTTAACCCCGAAACTGACGTAAAAAGCATTATAAAAGTGTAAAAATGGGTTTTAATACGAGATACTTTGTAAAAGAATTGTTACCAGAAATAAATTTTTAAAGAAAAAAACTATTACCAGCAATATATTTTTGAAAGAAAATATTACCATGTTTTCAAATAATATTACCAGCTATACATTTTTGAGGAAAAAAAATATTACCAGAAATAGATTTTTGACAAAACAAAAATATTACCAGGAAAAAAAAATGTTGTCGGCATTAAATAACCCATTGAGGTGGATATACCGTTAAACAAAATAAACCAAACCAATCTAAACCAAAGAATACATATTCTATTCATACGAATCTATCCTAAAAATGTTTTCGGCATTAAATAACCCATTGAGGTTGATATGCCGTAAAACAAAATAAACCAAACCAATCTAAACCAAAGAATACGTATTCTATTCATATGAATCTATCCTAAAAATGTTTTCGGCATTAAATAACCCATTGAGGTTGATATGCCGTAAAACAAAATAAACCAAACCAATCTAAACCAAAGAATACATACTCTATTCATACGAATCTATCCTAAAAAAGTTAGCGGCATTAAATAACCCATTGAGGTTGATATGCCGTAAAACACAACAAACCAAACCAAACCTCAACTGCTCAAAGTCATTTAGTGCCGAAATTTAATTTTTTTTGAGAGCATTAGTAATTTTTGACAAAAGAAAAATGGATTGCTGGTAATATTTTTTTTCAAAAATGTATGTATTTCTGGTAATTTATTTAACTATGAAAATATACTTTTATACTTTCATAGTGTTTTGACTCTAGTTTGGGGGTTAACTAATTGCCCATTGCTTGGACCCTAACAGGTGCTATCACCACGGGTCAGGGTAGACCTGGCACCAACAGTCATTAAGAGGAGGTTCGACGCTCCTCAAAACCTCCTGATCAGAGGCCTTGCTACCGGATGTTAAACCCAGGACGTAATATGTTTTTTTAAAATAATAACAAACAAAAGGAAACAAATCAATTAATCTTTTTTTTTTCTGATTCTAAATATAAGCGTCCCCTTCGTTTCCATTTTTCTTAACACGTCTTCGTTTCTCACATACTCAGCATCCTACTGTAGAACAACATTTCTGTTGCCTCACGTCTCTTCTTCGTCTGTGAGGAGATTGTCCAACATTCCCTTTCTCTTTCTTTGCTCACTTTCATTCTCTCTCTCTTCTCTCTCTCTCTCTCTTTCTCTCTCTCTCTCTCTCTCTGCGCCCACCATTAGTTTACATTCTCTTCTCTTTGTGATAATTACCCCCCGAATCATATTAAGCTCCCATCTTTCACTCCACCACAACATTCACCCTCTATTGCTCCGTCGAGCGCCCTCTTTCTACCTACTACTCCTACTCCTACTTTCACCTTCCCATTCTTATGTCCAGTCCTTTTTCTATAATGTTCTCGTTCTTTTTTCCAGTTCACTTCTACTCCTCCTCTTTCTCTTTCTCCCACTGTTTCCTCATCTATCATTTTGTCACTATTCGTCTCTCCCACACCAACGTTTTCGCTCCAGCCATCATTTCAAAATGGCTGCCCAACTGTAGAATCGAAATGGGGTCCTCACTTGTCTGCCACTTCGTCATCCTATGCAGACGGTGAAAACAATTACTGAATAGACCAAAATGTCGGACGATTATTAATTAAACCATCAATCAAGGTGACATTTTCAAATATTATTAGTAATGCTCTGAGAGAAGAAAGAAAGAAAGAAAGAAAGAAAGAAAGAAACGAAGACAACGAAAAAAGAGTTAAATTGAACGAGAGAAAGAAGTGGGGGAAAGAGTCACACCGGGACTGATATCGGATATTAATGAAAAAGGTATCACTAATTTTGCAACGATTCGCCTTCGAGATAAATAATAAAGTCACCCTTGTGTGATAGATAGATAGATAGATAGATAGATAGATAGATAGATAGATAGATAGATAGATATTAGGTTGAGGCAAAAATAATGTCGGTTTTTGACGTATTTTTAACGTCAAAAAACGACATTATTTCTGCACCAACCTAATAGATAGATAGATAAATAACAGGTTAATCTCGCTAGCTAGATAAGTGAGATAGATAGAGAGATAGATAGATAATCTCTCTATCTCGCTAAGATAGATAGATAGATAGATAGATAGATAGATAGATAGATAGATAGATAACAGGTTAATCTCGCTAGCTAGATAAGTGAGATAGATAGAGAGATAGATAGATAATCTCACTATCTAGCTAAGATAGATAGATAGATAGATAGATAGATAGATAGATAGATAGATAACAGGTTAATCTCGCTAGCTAGATAAGATAGATAGATAGATAGATAGATAGATAGATAGATAGATAATGTGATAATAGATAACCAGCACCAATAATGGACTTACCATTAATTTTGTAGAACATAACAGTTCCCACGAGATGCAAATAGTTCCCTCTTCGATTATTATATGTGCCAAAGAGGAGAGAGAATTCCACAGTCACTGTGCTCACTTCATGTTTTATTGGAAGAGTTTTATTCTTTAATTCACAGGGAACAGACCGAAACCAAATGTCGACACCCTATTGAGACTCGTGGATAAGTGGATAATCCTTTAATACCAACTATTAACATAAGACTAAACAGTCTAAATCAATATATATACAAAATCGTATGAGATATACTTTAATGAAAAATTCTTCAAAACATCCTGCAGCGTCTCAATGACCATTACACACTTTAACATCCAGAATGTTTTCTTATACTTATTTGAATATTATCTTAAGAAATAGCCCAACACAACACAACATTAGTCTGTGTCTCTTTGCTTTTTATCATATTTTATCATTTCTATCTTGACGCTTTAATAAAGTAAAACATGTTAGATTAAATTCTGATTCTTACTTGTTCTTTTTCCTATCAGGTATATATATATATATATATATATATATATATATATATATATATATATATAATTCAAGTCGAGCACTCTTAAGAGAAAGCGCGTGTATTTTATCTCACATTAATCACCGTCCACAAATAATCCTCTTAGAAAGATCTGGGAAAATTCACAGGTCTTGCTTGATAAAATTTATTGACTCCAGCACCTTCCAGATTCCATGTCACGTCATCTAGCCGCCATTACTGACGGCTACATCTGAATATGTAGCTGCTTCTCTATATATTTTTTTCACATCACTTTATCTTAATAATTTAAAATTACTCTGCTAGTGAATCAGCGTGCGCGCAAGTTATACTGCCTACACCATCTTGCGTCTATTGCACGGGCGCTAATTTTTGCGTCCTATCGCGATGTTCCTAAAACCTTTATTGCCTGACATACCAAGTTATATTAGAGACGCTACTGACTTTCTCAACAAATTACAAAACATTAACTTAGTCCACCATGATACAATCCTAGTAACGATGGATGTTTCGTCCCTTTACACGAACATTCCACATGTTGAAGGAGTATCAGCTTGCTATGAGTTCCTTAGTAACAAAAAATTACCTAACAGCCAAAATACAGATATATGCCAATTAATAAATTTCATTTTAACACATGATAATTTTAAATTCAACAACAAACACTATTTACAGATTAGTGGCACAGCAATGGGCACGAAAATGGCACCTAGTTATGCTAATATCTTTATGCACATTCTAGAGAAGAAGATACTAGACAATTCAGAATATAAACCATCACATTACTTTAGATATATTGATGACATTTTCTTACTATGGACTCATGGATCAGAAAATTTAAAAAACTTTTTCACTTTCTGAAAACAACTTCCACAATACAATTAAATTTACCATGGAGCACTCATACACATCCATCCCTTTCTTAGACGTTATGATAAAATTAAACAAACATACACTTTCTACCAGTCTATACAATAAACCCACAAACCAACATAAATTCTTGCACTTTAACAGCTATCATCCCCTTAAATTAAAAATATCTATTGTATACAGCTCATTTCTAAGAATCAAACGCATATGCTCAGACCATCTAGATTTTCTATACAACATTAATAACTTAACAAAACAATTCCTAAAATGTAAATACCCAATAAAAATAATAAAAGAAGCACTAAATAAAACTATCCACATAAATCGTAACACACTTCTCACATACAAGAAAAGTAAAAACAACAATCGGATTCCTATGGTTTTTAACCACAATCAATATTCCCACACACTTATTCACAATTTAAAAAAGAATTACAAGAACCTCCAGTTAGACAAAAAGATCAAAGACATTTTCGATAAACCACCCATAAATGCAAAGAAACAATCACCTAACCTATCAGCTATCCTCACCTCTACCAAATATCTAAACACTACAAACCAATCAGGAAATTACAAATGTAACAAACCTCGTTGCTTAGTTTGCAAACACTTAATAATAGATAATGTATTTTCTGTACCCAACACCAATATCAAGATACACCCACCTCACCTCACCTGTGATAGCCATAACATAATCTACTATTTATTCTGCACCTTATGTCCTAATAGTGGATATATGGTGAATCTGGAAATAGTTTTAGATTTCGCTTCAACAATCATAAACAAACCATACGTCAAAACAATCCTTATTCCCCCATAGCTGAACACTTTAATCAATCAGGACACTCATTAGAAAACTGTAAATGTTTATCGATAGATTCTGATTTCAGTTCCACATACACACGCAGAAAAAAAGAAAAATACTGGATTTTAAAATTTAATACATATAAACTAGGGTTAAATAAAGAGTTGGGTATTTTAAATCTTTATAAATATTTCAATAGTTAAACATTTTTTTAGATATAGTTAAAAAAAAAAATCATTTATTTTTTTAACAACATCTAAAATATTATTACAGTTAGATTTACGCTTGGAATATTCGAACAAAGTGGCGTTCCATATCACGTGACGTCCGCGTCTCGCGACGGACGCTACTTGTAAACAAACAGTAATTTTAATTTATTTGTAACAGTTATTTCTGAAGAAAGATTGAGGTCAATCTGAAATATCAAATATATATATAAATAAATAAATACTTTCATAAAAAACATTATTATTTTTTAATTTGCAACTTTTTCTATATATATATATATATGTGTGTGTGTGTGTGTGTGTGTGTGTGTGTGTGTGTGTGTATAATTTAAAGAAAAACAGACCACTTTAAGGCTCCATTTGTAATAATTTATTTAACCAGAGAATTTTATTTTTCTCTGGATCTTCAGACTTCACTCCCAAAAGGTAAAACGAAAACTGAATTTAAAATTTACACTTTTGACGGGCAGGATTAAGCTTATATAATTTGACATAGAAGGTGGTGAGTAATAGTGTGATATATATAAATAATATATAGTAATAGTATATATATATATATATATATATAGATGTTCTGTGGGTATTCATGTGTGAACATGTTTATGCATGTGTATGTAGGAGTTTATATGTAGGTATATGTGTGCATGTATATATATATATATATATATATATATATATATATATATATAGCACACATATGCCTACATATAAAATCACCAGATAATGAAGAAAAAGTATACATAGGAGTAACTGAAAGACCCTGGAAACAAAGAAATCATACACACAAAACATCTTTCACAAATAGTAAATATGCGAACAGTACAATGCTTTCTAAGTATATCTGGGAAATTAAAAACAAAACGCACATCACACCAAAAATATCTTGGAAAATAAGATCATCAGCCTACAAAAACTTGCAAACTTTGCTTGGAGGAAAAAATAACTATCATTACTTTCCCAGACCAAAATAAATTATTAAATAAAAGATCCGAGCTCATCTCAAAATGAAGACATGAAAACAAATTTTTACTACGTTATTTAAAAAATTGAAAACGGAAAAAAAAACAAAAAAAAAACAACGAACCCAAATAAATAAAGTAAATAATAAACAAAGTAGCTAACCATTATGACCAAAATATTAGTTAGACTAAAAAATCAAACCAAAAAATCGGACGAAAAATAGCTATAACTGTTATATAACGATAAAAAAATAAAAAAATAAAACAATATAAAATAAAACAAAATAAAAAACAAAATAAAAATAAATAAATATATACTATGTTACATAAAACCGAAAACCGAAAAGAGAAAATATACAAGTAAAATAAATTGACCAAAATTCATCCAAGTAAATAAATAAACTAACCAATCCCGATAAAGTTACCGTTAGAAAAAACAAATAAAGATAATCAACCCAAATAAACACGAATTAAAAAAACTGTTTCTGCCAACATAATAGAATAAACTACAACAACAAACCCCAAAACCGAACAAATAGCTTTAATTAAATTCTCAAACCAAAACAAAACTATTAAATAAGTGATATAAACAAATCTTTACTACGTTAGTAAAAAAACACCGATTAAAAAATAAGTAAATAAATAAATAAAATAAGAAACAAAAAATAAAAACAAGCAAAATAATTTAACCCAAATAAATAAATAAACGACTTCCGGTAAAATAACCGCCATAATAGACAACCCACAATGCACCACTGACCCATATATGTATAAATAGCCGAGAAAAATAACAGCATACGTGGCCTGACGATTGCATATAGCATGGAACCGACTGTCGCCTCTAAGTGTTGACTC
This sequence comes from Acanthosepion lycidas, assembly GCA_963932145.1. NCBI lineage: Eukaryota > Metazoa > Mollusca > Cephalopoda > Sepiida > Sepiidae > Acanthosepion > Acanthosepion lycidas. The sequence continues at coordinate 94,123,638 of OZ010596.1, forward strand.
CTATGTTCACTATATATATATATATATATATATATATATATATATATATATATATATATATATATATATATATGCGTATATATGCATACATGAGTGTATGTATGTATTTGTGCATGTATTAAATATGTGTTTACTTGTGTGTTTTTATGGATGTGTATATTTGCATATTTGTTTATATGTATATGCGACACACACAGACACGCACGCACACACCAACACACGCACACAGACATCTGATGCATTTTTTTATTATGAAAATGAACTGGATATAATTAATTTAAGGTTTTTTTTATATATTATTTTATTATTAATTTTCCACTCTTTCTGTACATATGATGATCTTTTTTATTATATTGACGTAAATTAGATGATGAGGATATAAATTTTGATTTAATTTCAATGTATTTCACTAGCTCTAACTAGTCTTTCCTCCACCTATCCCTGCTTATTATGCTGACGCCTTGCTTCTCCTTTTTGTTCCCCTACTCCCCTCTTTAATAATGTAAATCCCCAGGAAAAATTTTCTAGATCAAGTAATTTAGATATTTTCTTCCTGTTCTCTTGTGACTTAATTTTTGATTTATTGTCTGGATAAATTTAAACCATTTTGTAACTTCGGTCTGTTGAGACAGGTATTAACAACTTATCTGTCGAAATAAATTCATTACCGAATTCTTCAATGATGTGTTAAGTTTTTTCCTTTGATATATATATATATATATATATATATATATATATATATAGGCAGAAATTTTTCAATAAATA
>OZ010596.1:94129402-94336902 GCA_963932145.1 Acanthosepion lycidas
ATATATATATAAAGTAAGAAGATAAAAAGGAGGAGAACAAGAGAAGAGGTTAATATATATATATATATATATATATATATATATATATATATATATATATATATATCCTGTTATATTGTGTATCTATATTTATATTTACGTATATTTCTGTATGTAGGGTACATGTATAAGGGTGTGTGTATGTATATGGATGTATGTTTATGTATGTATTTGGTTGATGTCTTTGTATTTATGTGTATGTACGTATATACATGTACTTGTTATTATAGATATGTATATGTATATATATATATATATATATATATACATATGTATATGTGTGGGTGCATATGTGTGTGTTAACACCTATTATAGATGCGATTGTTTGTGTGTATGTGTAGGTATGTAAACTTTGATTTGTCATTACTGCCACATGAGTTAGTCTATGTGTGTATATATGTATATGTTTGTGTATTTGTGTGTATATATGTATATATATATGTATATGTGAGTATGTTCCATATATGTGTGTATATATGTATGTATGTGCATATGTACTTGTTATCATATGTATGTATATGTTTATATATTTATATGCATGCATTTATATATATATATATATATATATATATATATATATATATATATATGTGTGTGTGTGTGTGTATGTATGTATGTATGTATGTATGTATATGTGTGTTGGTTTCTATTTACTGCCGCGTGTGTAAATCTATGTGTGTATATATGTATTTGTATGTGTATTTGTGTGTATATGTATATATATGTATATATGAGTGAGTGTATATTTGTGTATGTATGTATGTGTATATGTACTTGTTATTATAGGTATATATATATATGTATGTATATGTTTATGTATGTGTATATACATATATATATATATGTGTGTGTGTGTGTATGTGTGTGTGTATATGTATGTGTTGACACCTATCATATGTGAGATTATGTGTATGTGTAGGTATATCAACTTTGGTTTGTGTTTACTGACAAGTGTGTAAGTTTATGTGTATATATGTATATGTATGTGTATTTGTGTGTGTGTGTATATATATATATATATATATATATATATATATATATATGCATATGTGAGTGTTTGTGTATTTGTGTATATATATATATATATGTATGTGTATATGTATTTTGTATTTATATGTGTTTAAGTGTGTATATACGTATATGTATGTATATGTATATGTGTGTATATTTATGTGCATATGAGTGGATTGGAGTGTACTTATATATGTGTATATGTGGATGTGTCGATACGGGTATTTATACATGGTTATATATTTGTATATGTGGATATATGTTCGTATGTTGTAGTATATATATATATGCATGTATATATCAGTGTCTTGAAACACCATCGATAATAAATAAAATCTACACTTGTATGATAGGGATTTTTTAATGGCTTATAGACTTAATCAACAACTGTGTGTGGTTACTTTTTATAAAATTATTATGAACTTTTACTATATTTTATTCTTAATAAGATAATGTTAGAATGTATGTATATTCCCATTTATATGTGTGTATGTATGTATATACATGTGTGTATATATATATATATATATATATATATATATATATATATATATATATATATATATATATATGTGTGTGTGTATGTGTGTGTATATATGTATGTATATATATATATGGATTTGTTTATGCGTGTGTATATGTCTATATAGGTGAATTTACGTTCGTGTGTTTTTTTTTCTTTTTCTTTTATGTGTATGCGTATGTTTGTATATGTTTTGGTATATATATATGTTTGTGCACTGAGTTTATATGCCCATGTGTATACATGTATATGTATATTTAAATATGTATATATGTGTACGTATGTATTTGTGTGTATATGTGTATTTGTATCTATGTACATGTATGTATATATATTTATATCTGGAGGTTTGGGGGGGGTTACGACGCTGTGCGGGTTGATATATTTATACTTGCTTCTGTATATGTATGTGCGTACGTGTATGCGTATATATATATATATATATATATATATATATATATATATATATATATATATATATATATATATATATATATATATATATAATTATTTATTTCAAAATATGATTCCAACACGCATATACGCGTGTTGGAATCATATTTTTGAAATAAATAATTATATTTATGCTCTACTTTTGTATCGAGCACTATTTTTTAAAAATAATAACAAAAATACTAAAGAACTTTGGATTATTTACCTAACCAGTTCTTTCCTATTTTCTATATATTTTCACATATATATATATACATATATATAATTATTTATTTTTAAAGAAAAAAAATTTATAACATAAATATGTTATAAAATCACTACAAAAATAGCCATTTTGTTTCAACACCTTCGGTGTCTTATCAAGTGATGACGTTGAATGTAAAATAAATGGTTTTAAAAGTTTCAAATTAATTAATATTCTACGCAAGGGGAAAACGTTTTTACAAAGGCTAGATGGACCAATCAGAACACAAGTACAGGAAAATTCAAAAAGCTCGATAACGAAGTCATGTTATAATATCTATTCAGATGTTTAGTATTAAAAAATAATTTATTCCAACGAATAATTACTAAATTATATGATAAAATTTAATATTAAAATTTAAAACTGCTAATTACAAAATCAAAATTTAACATTTATTCGCTATCAAGTTTACAACTATAAAATTACTGAGGAGAAAAGAAGAAATATATATGTTATTCAATTTATTTTTTCATTGAAGTTACTTTAGCTATATTTAATATCCGGTCTTTTTACAATGTATACATTTTAATCCTCATGGTGTGTAAATGGGGTCCTAAACTCACGCGTAAAACAAACGCAGTCAGATTCTAATACATAAGCACCAAGACATATACACACACAAAAAAGGGACAAGACAGAGAACATCTCCACGGTCTGTCATGAAAAAAGGGGGGGATGGGAGAAGGGAAACCAACACACAAAAGTGGATGCACTTTTCATACACATAGATACATATAAATACATGCACACACATCCACAGACATTGACCCAGACAGTTGGATACCCCAACCGATAAATATTTAAGACAGAAAATGTCATTTCATGAATGTTAACAACCTATTGAAATCTAACTTAAGCGAGTAAATATACAAAGATAAAAATGATCAAAATTAATATTATTTAATATATTAAAATATAGTGTATGTAAAAAAAAAACAAAAAAAAACCGGACATTAAATTCAACACCCATCGGTAGCTACGATGTCCACTTCATATACATATAAGTATATACACACACACACACACATACACACACATATATACGCATACAAACATATATATATATACACATATATACATACATATACACACACATATATATAAGCATTACAAACATATATATATATACACATATATACATACATATACACACACATATATATATGTGTGTGTGTGCGTGTGTGTGTGTGGATGTATGTAGACATATTTCTGTGTATATGTGTATGTCTATATATGTATATACGTGTGATTGTACACTTATTTATGTAGGTAGTTTTTTTATCTTATTTTCTTTCACCTAATATATAATAAAACATATATCAACTAATACGATTAAAATATATGTTTTTATAGATATTTGTGGGTTTGAAATTTTCGTTTTTTAATATATTAAATAATATTATTTTTAACCATTTTATCTTTGTATATTTGCTCGCTTAAGTTATATTTTAATAAGTGGTTAGCATTTGTTTCATGACACTTTCAGTCTTAAATATTTCTTGGTTGTGGTATCTGATTGTCTCGGTCAATGTATGTGGATGTGTGTACATGTATTTATCGGTGTCTATGTGTATGGAAAGTGCATTCACTTTTAATTGTGTATGTATGCATGTGTTTGCTTCCCTTTTCCTTTTTTTTTTTTTCTTTTTTTTTTTATAAAGGGCCGTGGAGATGTCCCCTGTCTCGTCACTTTTTGTGTGTATATATATCTAAATATGTCTGGGTGCTTATGTATTATAGTCTGAGTGTGTTTGGGTTGTTTTACGTGTGAGGTTAGGACCCCATTCACACACTTGGGATACATAATGTATACATAATGTCAGAGGACCGGATGACATATTAGCGTCTATTCAAACGTAATTTCAATGAAGAAATAAATTTAATAACATATGTTTTTCTTCTTTTCTCCTCAGTAATTTTATAATTTTAAGCTTAATAGTGATTAAATTTGGATTTTAAAATTGGTAATTTTTACTTTTAATTCTAATATCAAATTTTATCATGTAATTTAATAATTATTGGTTAGAATAAATTCTTTTTTAATATTACCCGTATTTTAAAAATCTGAATAGCTATTATAACATGACTTCGTTGTAAAGCTTTTTGAATTTTCCTATACTTGTATTTTGATTGGTCATTCTAGCTTTTGGAACAACGTTTTCCCCTTGCGAAGGATTGTTAATTAATTTGAAACTTTTAAAACTATTTATTTTACATTCAACATCATCACTTGATTAGACACCGGAGGTGTTGAAACAAAATGGCTATTTTTGTAGTGATTTTATAACATATTTATGTTATAATTTTTTTAAATAAATTATTATATACATGCGTATATACGAATACATGCATATAATTATATTCTACAGTGTAACCCGGATATAAGAGACCCGGATATAAGAGAAACCTGGATATAAGAGAGATTTTCTCTGGTCCCAAATTAGAGCCTGTGTTAATGTAAACAAAATAGACCAAACCCGGATATAAGAGAAACCCGGATATAAGAGACCTCTTCTCCGATCCCGACAACTCTCTTATATCCGGGTTACACAGTATATAAAAGAAAAGACAAAATATATTTACCTACAAACAAATAATATTAGTACCACCTCTCAACGAGCATCGTATATATATATATATATATATATATATATTTTGAACAATAAAAATTAAAAAATTAAAATCCTCAGACACACTGGGTTGTAGATTAATATTCTTTCGTTTTTTTATTATTATTCCATTTAGATTCCTCGACTAGTTTCGGCCGAAATGGCCATCATCGGAAGGAGAAATATTTCTGCTTGCTGCTAGCACTAAACTACAGAAATGAATGTCTTGATGGAGAAAATGAACTTTTGTCTGTAGTTTTCATTTGTTTTTTTATTTTTTTATCTTTTTGACATGAAGCTTTTAACATTCCTTGTGTTGGTCAAACAGTCTCTTTTAAGTTGTTATTTGAGATAAGAGCTGGATGCTGCTATGAATTCTCTGGTCAGTTTGACAGTTTTATTGGACTTGGTGAGGGGATGTGTCTCTGTTTAGTGTTTGTGTGTGTGTGTGTTATTTGGTTCTTAGGGAGTGAGTGAGTATGATATGTGTAAGAGTGTGTATTGCTGTGGGTGGGTGTTATCATTTGGCTCATTAGGGAGTGAGTGCGTATGATGTGTGTAAGTGTGTATGTTCGTGTGGGTGAGTGTATAAATGTGAGGCCTCCACACCTCCGTAAGCCTGTCTGTCTTGTGTGGGTGAGAAATGTTGGTAGTTTTTTTTATATTTGTTGAGATATCTATATATTGTTAAATTTGTGATTTAGCCCGGCTGGATATTTTGTTTTTAGACGTTGTATCCACTTATTTTCATGCGACTCTAAAATCTTTCTAATGTTATCTGCTCTGAACTTTTCTATTCTCTCAATTATAGTGAATTTGGCATGGGTTTTGAAATTGTGTTTTTCCAGGCGGAAATGTTCTACAGGTAACAATTTTTCATGGGGAGTCGACTTAATTCATTTACGATAATTGTTAATTCTGTAGTGAAAGGGCCATTCAGATTTTCCTACATATTGTTTCTGGCATAGTGTGCATTCTAGGAGGTAAATTATGTTATGACTTCTACAGTTAGAATCGTGGTAGATTTTGAAAGTAGATTTAGTGACTGAGCTAGTGAATGAATTCGTGTTTTCAACATGGTTGCAACATAAACTTCTTTTGTTGTTGCATGGTTGGGAAAATCCTGTTGTTTTTGTTCTTAGTTTATTACGGATTACATTGTCCCCTGAAGTGTGGTTACTACCTATGATTTCTTTTAGGTTCTTAGGTCTACGATATGCAAGAAGGCCAGGTTCCTTAAACAGTTATATATATATATATATATATATATATATATATATATATATATATATATATATATATATATATATATATATATGAGGTAGGGAACGCCCAGTCAGGATTAAAAATAAATACAATACATTAATATTTAAAAAAAAAAAGAGAATAATAATTTAATAAAATAAATAATAATAATTTAAAATAAATAATTTAAAATAAGTAATAATAAATATTGATAAAATAATAGAATACATTAATATTTAAAAATAATATTTAAAAAATAAATACAATATATTAATATTTCTTTCGACAAAAATAAACATACAAATGTTACCTCCCTTGGACCGTTAATTATTTTTGTAATGTAAAGGGAGATAAGTTTAGCAAAACACACTCCTAAAATTGTTTTGTTTATTTTCGTTTGGAATTCATTTGATATTTTCATAATTAAACATTTACATAAATATTTAACATGTGCAACTCCACTTCATCAGCTATTTTTAATAGCTATTATTAGTTATGAGAATCTCCTTGGAATAATTTATTCAGCTTTTGTAAGCCTAATGAATGACCAAAAGTGTGATTTTGTTAACCTTGCGTATTAAAAATAAAATACTAACTACGAAAACTTATTTTTCCGTTATTATTAATTTTTTTACTAATATTCACTTTCATTCTTCTTGTGGTAACTAACGGATATATTTTGAAAAATAAATTAAGGTAAAATTCAAATCAAGTCCTTTTGCCCCAAGGAATAGTTGGCAGTCGCTTAGCTGGTCTAACCACAAAGCACTGGGTATTCAAGTATTTCTGCATTGCTAACGTTTTGATGAAAACTGTAGCTAAACTTTTTGGCATCATCTCCTTATATTACCTACCATTTATTATATTTAAGACTGATAGATAGATAGATAGATAGATAGATAGATAGATAGATAGATAGATAGATAGATAGATAGATTGAGAGAACAGAGTGAGAGAGAAAAGAGAGAGAGAACAGAGAGAGAGAGAAAAAATAAAGAGAGATTACAGACATAGATAGATAGATAGATAGATAGATAGATAGATAGATAGATAGATTGAGAGAACAGAGTGAGAGAGAAAAGAGAGAGAGAACAGAGAGAGAGAAAATAAAGAGAGATTACAGACATAGATAGATAGATAGATAGATAGATAGATAGATAGATAGATAGATAGACTGAGAGAACAGAGTGAGAGAGAAAAGAGGGAGAGAACAGAGAGAGAGAGAGAGGAAAAAAAGAGAGAGTACAGACATAGATAGATAGATAGATAGATAGATAGATAGATAGATAGATAGATAGATAGATAGATCCATAGGGATTTCAGTTCCTAAATCGATATTCCAATTCTTTAGAAATAAGTGTCATGATCCAGACTCATCTTAAGCATGTTTCTCACTGAAATCTTCTATTTTTTAACCAACTGAGTCTATATTTTTTCAAACAGAAACCGTTAATATAATGTTAATAAACAATTTTTTTAAAATTAACTTATAAGATTAAAAGATCAGGATCCCAGGCTTTTGGAATTCGCAAGTATGGTGAACATAATGAATAGTGGAGTCATGAGTTTGTTGTAATGTTCAGACAGACTTGATCAAAGCCGCGTCGCCCGAGGACATCAATCTCACCAAAAAAGAAGAAAATGTGTTCTAAATCTACAACGATCATTGATCTGCATTAAATCCAAACAAACAATCTTATTCCCCACTTAAAAAAAAAAAAGTACTCCATTTCAATGTTTCTATTTTTCATTTGAATCAATGCAGAAATCAATATTTCATTACATAATCATATTTGACGAACGACTTGAGTTTTTTCAATAACAAAGTTGTCTCCCCTTGACTATGATACGATATAGTTTAAATGCGTGGCGTGAGTGAATAAATAACCTATCTATCTATCTATCTATCTATCTATCTATCTATCTATCTATCTTGTTCTTTCTCTCTCTCTCTTTCTCTCTCTCTCTATATATATATATATAAATATATATATATGTATATGTATATATATATATATAAATAAAAAGAAAGAACAGTAAGATATATAATCCGGTGTTCTTATTGATATTTTTATTTTTACAAAACAGTGCTCAATGTAAATTTACAGAGCATTAATATTATAAATTAACTGATTTAAAATATGGTTCCTTCGCTACACAGGAATTAACAGGTTTCAAAAATTCGAAGCTAAAAACTTACAATTTAATTATATAGTTAAATTAAATAATTAAATTAAATTAAATTAAAAGTGTTAGTTCTGTTTCATCTTCAAGCGAATTTTGAAATAACTTTTAAATCAGTTAATTTATAATATATATATATATATATATATATATATATATATATATATATATATATATAAAACGAGACGAGGAAAACTATGCACTAAGAATATTTGCATATATATATATATATATATATATATATATATATATATATATATATATATATATATATATATATATATTTAACAGTGGTTAAAGGCGTTTATCTTGCTCACAGTCTACCCCAGTGAGCGAGGTAAAGGGTTCATTTCGACATTCTAACCACCTGAAGAAGGCCGGAGCGTACAACGGCCTAAACGTTGTAATAAATATGGCGACAAAGATGAGGACAATAGTCCGAATAATGTAAATAACAGCCCTGATTACAAGCAAAAAATTCTTACAGTCTAAAAATATCTTCTGGCTTTAAATAACCTTTATAAGCTGTAAAAAAAAATAATCAATCAGTCCAACTTTTAATGAAATACAGTCACAGCACCAAATTAACTACAGGGTGATTGAAAAGCAACTCCCTATTTATATATATATATATATATCGAGAGTTTCCTCATACAGTCTCAGTTGCGGTGAACTGGTCCTATGTACAGCCAGTTAGATCAAGGCTACAGGAATGTAGGACGTCCATGGCTTAGATACAAAAACAAGGTGAAGAGCAACTTGTCAGCTGTCAATATACCTCATAACACCCTGACTCAGAGGTTTTCAATTAACTAGTCTGAATCATCTTCAAGAGGCGAGAACAGGATCTAAAAGGTCAGCCAATCTAACTGTGACCTCATCCCAAAATCCTTACTCTTGCCCCATATGCAGCCTCCTTTGCAAATCAGTTCCGGGTCCTTAGTGCCGCTTAAGATTATCGCACAAAATTCATAACTGAATCAACTCGTTAAGTTGTCAGATCCTCATACGTCCGTTTCGACGTATGAGGATCTGACAACTTAACCAGTGGTTAAAGGCGTTGGTTAGATCAAGTGACAGGACCCAAAGAGTGTGAGTTCAATACCCGGTTAAGGCAGTGGAGAACTTGGAGAGGGAAATTAACAAGAGATAACTGATAACTGACATCCATTAAAAACATGGCACATGAAACTAGAACAGATGTGTCCGCTAAAATGCAAAGTGAAAAAGAGAAACGAGGCAAGAAGTTGCCCAGTATTTATAGTTTGGGGAGAGCGACCCCTAGTGAACAATTAGGGAATTAAGGAGGAGCTAACTCCGACAATATCATACCATTTTGTAATCAGGCCGACTCTGTGAATAAATTAAAAACATTCCAGGCCGCATCTAGAACCGAAATCCTGAAGTTTTGCATTCCCAAGTTTTAATTAATGAGATTGTTTTCGGCGATTTTTCTACGTGATTTTTACGACGATTTTTTTTTTTTGTTGTTGTTTTGTTTTTTTTGGGGGGAGGGTTGAATGATAACACTTTTTATAACTTGGAAATAAATTTCGGAATAACTGAAATTAATTGCGAAATCCGTCGAAAGCCACCCTTGAAATAAAAATATGTAACTGTTTGTGCGGAAAGTAAGAACCTACGTTCATCAAATTGTCCTTAAATTAAGTGACTGCAGAAGAATTATCGTTGAACTTTTAAAAGGTAAGCTTAAATATTAATGCAATAATGCAGCGATCAATTTTGAGTTCTGTAGTTTATTGATGCCTATCGCATCTACTCCTCCCTACCTATTGTGATGAAGGCCCAATCAAGAACGACCCGCGGGAGCTAGCTAGATGCCGCCAATAGGGCGGCTTTTAAGCTAGCTTACTAAATAAAGCGAGGTACCGCCACGAACCTTCTAAAAAAAACGAAAAACAGATTTTAAATAATTCAAACATCATCTTTGAACTTGTCGGAGTTAGCTCCTCCTTAATTCTCTAATTGTCACTAGGGGTCTCTCTTCCTATACTATAAATACTAGGCGACTTCTTGCCTCGTTCTCGCTGCAAGATGTAGTTTCAAAAGGATTCTCGTCTCGACCATAGGTGGTCAGATGTTAAAAGCACATAAACGTAAAAAACTACATTACAAACATAAGAAACATTTCCAAACAAGCAACAAGAACTTTTCTCTTTGAAATATTCTTCTAAATCTACAGTTTATTCATCGTTTCTCAGCTTTGTGATTAAGCCAACTTTTGTGAGTTCAGATAAAAATATTCACAGTCTAAGGGACATAACACCCATAGATCATTAACTTCTACGCATGTACATCAATACACAAATGAATACAAATGTTATTGTTTTAAACCATTTTGTTCCTTCTTGTATTTCATGTTTTGTGGTTTTTTACGTTAAATATAAATTGTGTGGTCATGTTATTCGCCCAGCCATAAACAGACATCTGCAAATGGTCCATACTTATTAACATACCACTACAAACTTAAATTATGTGCTATTTGAAAGATAATAGCCTAAAGCTAATCCGAATTCAAAGAAAAAAATCATTTCCGTATATAAATAAACATTTTAAACATTTTTAAAACATTGGCTCTTTTTTTCGTCACTCATCAATTCATCGAACCGCCATTTTGTACGAAAAATATAAACAACAAATCTAAAAATCTCTTTAAAATCCAGTCGTTGTCTTAGAAATCTGTTTCGGTATCTGTTAGTAAATATAAAGATTAATTAGGTAGATTTTCTAAAAGTAATGTTTACCTTTTACTTAACATAGAATTAAAAAGGTTTTATTTACAATAAATTAAAAACGTTTTATTTAGGCACGGTTACTTGTAAGGTCAAACAATAAAATAAAATCTCTGTCACTCTTCTCCTACCCCAAAAAGCGCGCGAAAAGGTTAAAAAAAATATATATATATAAAGAAATACGGAAAACCAGCAGTGCAATAATTAAGAATTTGTTATTTATGTTTAAAAATAAATTTTCTTTAACCTTATATAACCAATAGTTTAAGAATATAACTTTTTATTCTAAACGTTTTTATTAAACTTAGTTTAATGAATAAATTTGAAGGCCTTAAGGCGATACATAAGCAAAAATATAGCGTAAACGTAATTTGCGTTTCATTCATTAATGAGAAATGAAAAGAGTAAATTTTAGAAATATTAATTTTATTCTTTTTTTATGAATGAAATAGTTTCGTCGTAATTCTGAAAATGTTCGTAGTGACGAGAACAAATTATGCAGGAAAAATAAGACAAAGATTTTTTTTTTAATAATAAAAACTTAAAATAAAACAACTTACGTTGAAGTTGCAAGGAATTGAACAGCGTAAAATCAATCTTTACTATTTTTACTTTCAACAAAAGTGTCAAGAAACAACAAGAAAAATAACAAATTCGACACATCAATGCAATAACAAAAATAGATTTTTCTTTTCTCAGTGACAAAATTGATACAAGTTGTATTGATGTTTTGTATTGAAATTATTATTGCATTTAGATTGTGTACAACTGATATGTTGTTGTTACGTAGAAGTATACATTTAGTTTAACGTCCTTTCCTAGTTTGTTTGAAATAGAAATGAAAGTTTTGTGGAAAGAATGTATGTTGAATAAATTGTTGCATGAAATTTGTATAAGTTTAATGAATATTAAACTATGTATGCTAAAAATTAAACTGTCTCTTGAGAGCTGAATTTTAAGTGTAAATTAGTTTTCAATTCATAGTTCATTCAGAAGTTGCCTAGCTTTGATTGTTGAAAGAAATGTTGAGTTCCATTATCAAGTGTTTGATTGTAATAAAGTTTCAATGAACTCACTGGCGAGAATGAATTATGATCGCTGTGGGAGTTGGTGAGTTAGTATTTTCCTCTGCAGGCTGATTTTCTTACTCGCGAAGTTGAGTAATTAGATGTTAATTCACTTACAAGAATGAACAAAAGCTGCTGTATGAACGATTGAGTGAATGTTCTGAAGGCTGAGATTATGTTAATGGGTAACTTTTAGCCTCAGAATGTGTCACACTAGCGAGATGCGCTGGTGTATCATATGTATTAATTGTTAATTACGTGATAGGCTCGAGAACACGTTTTCATATTTTTGGTGGTTTTCTAGTTTGAACAGGTCGTGCGTAGGCGGAAACATGACCTTGGTATTAATGGTCCAATCAGAATATATCAGTTGCTGATACTTGGTTTGGATCCTATATGTTTTTAGCTTGCACAAGTCCGTAGAACTTTGCACGTGAAAATACACAAAATACAATTTTAATATTTATTGTCCAATCAGGGCGTTGTTAAATATCCTCCTTATGGAAATTAGGTGTGATCCACTGAAATGTACAAGTTAGATTCTACAAAGTAAGCATTGTTCTTATATACAAGAATCTGTAAAGTCTAAATAAATGCAGGAAAATAGAGACATGCGAAAACACCCCCCATACCGATATATCGGAGAACTGCTTTCAAGAGACAAATCTAATTGAACGCGTGAGATGAAATTAGATTAATATTATAATACTCTTATATTGATAAGTATTGAATAGTAGTTAGGCAAAGCGAGATATCAAAATTATTTCCTTTTTGTACATCCATATCAAAAATAATCTAACGGTTTCTAAAGCGAAAATAAAATGAAATTCTTAAAAAAAAAAGGGTGGGGGTTCTCACTTGAAAACGACATTTAAACTTTACATTTTTTGAATCTTCAAACATGTCTTTATTTTATAAAAGAAACTCCTATGACGAACAGCAACGGAATGAATTTCAAAATATCAGCGAAAAATTACAAGTAAGGTTTTTTAAAAAATAAATATTAAATGTAGATTTTATTTCTGCCAATCTTAAAAAAAATAATGCGTTATTAAATTATGCAAACATCAATTCTCAAACCAAAAATATTTTTTGACCTTTATTGAATTATTTTTGGTAAGATACGGGACGAATTTTACACTTGATATTGCAATTTTTCTTTTTTACTGAAATAATCTTTTATTTTTCTTTATATAACTGTAAAAATAAATTGGACGAACACATCAACCAATTAAAAAGTCCACACGAGATATCGAAAAGGTGCGTTAATTATACTCCACAAAAAATATTTTCCCAAATATTTTTATTAAACTGATTCAGTAAAAAAAAATTAATTTATTAATGAATAAGTACTGAAAATTTCGTTTGAATCGGGCAATTCGCTGATTTGGGAAAATATTTTAAAACATGGAGTAGCTTGATAGTAGATTTTTTGCTTTTATTTAGGAAAGAAGCATCCATTTTGATTTTTGATGATATCGAAATAAAACAGTTTGAGTGGGTTGTCATGGTGATAGTTCGTGTTTGGGGAAAGAGTTCATACGAAGTTCAGGGTAACTCGTATTAATAATTGTAGATATGGCCGTTGTTAGATGAAAGGGTCCGGTTGTCTTTTTGTATTTAGGCTAACTGTAAAGGTAAGCTGACAAATGAATGGCGGAGATGAAAATTGATCCGGAAACAAAGAGAGTGATGTACTATTATGTGATATCAATCCTCTTGTATGGCAGTGAATGCTGGACAATTTCCCCGCAGATCGAAAAGAAACTGGGGGTAAGAGAAATGTGGTTCTATAAAATGATACTGAGAAGTGACTAAGCACACGAGAAAGTCTTAAGGAAAATAGTAAAAAAAAAAAAAAAAAAAAAACGTACTTATACTCAGAATTAAAAATAGACAACTTAAATTTCTTGGATATAATGAGGAAGGAGGGCTTAGAGAAATTAACCCTCACAGGACATATTGAGGGCAACAGAAATAGGGAAAGGAAGAGTCCCATCAACCTGACGAGCTTGTGTGAATTGATTATGGAACGAGGGGCGAGAAGTTTGGCAAAGGGACAAACGCTGCTAAGGGCGACAATGACGGTTGTGGAGAACCATGATCGCCCACTTTCTGAGTGGACACAGCACATAGAAGAAGACATGATCCAGGTGCCAACAAAGCTGAATGGTTGAAAAATATTTTTACTAGTTTTCCGTATTGTGGTCTGATTGGCCAGGGTGATGGCGCATTTGAATCCCCACTTTTTTCAAATACGAAAACTAATATAATTTGTTTGTTTGTATATACGGCTATTATGCTCTGTAAAATAACCGGACTCGATAACCGTGGTTCAACCGACACCACGGTAGTGTCTGTCACTGGTATTTTATTTGTTAATATCGTCAGAGCGCTGGAAATGTTTACTTACACATAATAGAACATAATTTATTATTTCGTTAAAATTTAATAATCCATACACTGTCTCTCAGTTTCTGAATTATATTCTCGGGTAACTGTTTAAATACTCCGTTCACCATCTCTAATTTGAGCAGAGGCGGGAAATAAATGAGTAATTTGGTTACGGGTGGAAAATGTGTAAATATTTTGGCCATGGGTGAGAAATCTTTCTTTTTCATGTGCCGTGTCTTTTTCTAACGTGAGATCATAGCCCTCCACAGCTTCCTATCTTTCGTAGATCAAAACAATGCTTATCCCTGACTATTCCTTCCAGTCTCTATTCTACTATCGATTATACATTCTCGCTTTTCCTTTGCTTCTTTTGCCTTCAGTATGTCCTGTGAGTGATAAATTCTCCAAACCTCCTTTCTTCAATATGTGTGACAAAAATCACAACTCTTTCTTTCTGATTCTAAGTACAAGAGTCTTTTTTGTTCTCATTTTCCTTAAAACTTCTTTATTGCCCACATGATCCGTAAATGAAATTTTCAAGTACCATATTTCTTTTGCCTCAGATCACGTCTTCATTTGTAGGAAAATTGTCCAGCATTCACTGCCATATTGGTGGATTGATATTACTTAGCAGTTCAGTAATCTTTTCATCGTTCCTGATTTTACTTCGTTAGGCTATGTGCTGTTTCCTCTGCCACTCTTTTTTCCAATTCGTCATATTTGTGTTAAATTCTCCAAGACAACTTTCCTCAATATGCAACCCAGAAATTAAAACTGCCTCTTTCTGCGATAATGCCACTAAAACACGAGAGAGTGAAAGAGAGTGAAAAGACATTTGAAGAAACCGGAAGCACAATCCTAAACAGGAAACAAAAGATAAACCTCTACTCCTGTTCAAAAGACCGGGGAGGTGTGTGAACCGGATGATTTTTAAGTGCTTTTTGTTCACATTCTCCATAAAAACGTCTTCGTAGGTCATAGGTTCTGTTTATGACATTCTCGGCATCTTTCTGTTGAACCACATCTATGTTGCCTCAAGCATCCGCTTCACCTGTAAAGAAATAGTCCAGCATTCACTGCCATAGAGGTGGACTGATATTACATAGAAGTTTTCGCACTTTTTTTTTGTTTGTTTCTAACGAAAGGGTGAGAAATACGTCAGTAATTTGGTCATGCGTAGGAATTATTTTATTAGATCCGTCAGGCAGAGGAGGGGAGGTACATACGTACATCATTTCATGGCGTCTTGAGTATAAATAATGAATTTGATCACGGGTTAAAAATTATATAATAATTTTGTCCCAGGTTGAGAAATATGTAACTAATTAGGTTACATGTGGGAGATATGTAAATCGTTTTGTTATGCGTGTGAAAATATGTAACTATGTTCGCCCTGTCGGCTGGAAGTGTAGAATATGCTGACTGCACTTCAGCAGAAGGGTGCCCCACCCCACGAACACACACACACACACTTAGAGGCTACCTTTTTACCGTGGTTGGCGACTCGTAATGTCTGAGAATGGAAACCTGGAGGCTGAGCAGTACAGGACAACGATCGGTCTATAAGTGGTCATGTAACAGGCAACACATCTCTTTGGTTCTTATTTGGGGGCTAGAATGCGTGCAACAGGAACGCTAGCAGAAGCCAGCATTAGATAATAGAAAGGGTGTAGTTTTCCTCCATGATAATGCCAGGCCTTAGGTGGTGCGGGTGGCGGGCAGGGATACCATAAGGTGACTTGGCTAGGAGACCTTAATGCACGGACATTGCACCAACAGATTATCACCTCTTCCATTCCATAGACAACCACGTTCGTGGGACATCATTGCGTCCAAGACACCAGATTTTTGCCCCCAAGGTATTGCGCAGCTGGAGGTACGTTGCCAAAACGTTCTGGATGCCGATTGGTGGTTACCTTCAAGACTAACAGTATGTCAAATTTACTGTATACTTTTTTTTCTAATAAATCAAAAATGGCGAGGACTTTTTTGGTTACCTTGTAATTTATGTTACGATGACATTTGTAATAGATATGAATAAGGCGAATATCTTTTTTTTTAACTTTACTTCAAGAGCCACTCAAGACAGAGGGTTACTAAATGAAATTGCTTTAAGCGGAGGATGAAGTAATAATTATGAGTATATGTAGGATAGATAACGGTTGACACTGGACGTGAAGATAATGTTTTAGTGGTCAGGAAAGCACCCTCTCGGGTGTCTGTTCCAAATAGTAAGAGCTCTGAGAAAGAAGCTGTCCGGGTACTGCTTACCAAAGGAACACGAAGAAAATGGGGATGATTTGCTACCATGAACGCGACTTGGCATGTCCCAGCTGTGAAGGTTTGAACTTGTGGTACCAAGGAATGTAACTCGTTAGAACATTTGCTATAGTAATAGCTACAGAATAGTGAAAGACTAGTAATGTTTAGTCTGTGGTATAAAGGTCTCTGAATGGAATATAATTCATCACCCACAAGGCAGCGAACTTGAAGTCTGCCAAGGATGGACAGTAATAATTGGGCTGCACTAGCCCAAATCTGGTAGTAATACCCCATTCTTGTTTTTAGTTGACTCTTATAAAGATAGATCATGACAACAGACATTCGGTATTTTCTGGAACGAGACAAAGAACCGACTATTCTTCTAGTATCTTTAGCGATGGCACAAATATACGAATTTCATTTGAGGCTTGAAGAGAGCTTTAGACTCAATAGAGGTTCTAGCAAACAAGCTTCATCGAGTGTTGACATCTGAAAAGAAAAATAAAGTACGTTGACTAAATGTATCATTCATAAAATAGTGCCTTAATTTTTCTCTAACACCGTTTCTACCTTTATCCAGCAATATGAATAATCTTGTCTCCTTCTTGATAATAACAACGGTAGCAAATCATCCCCATTTTCTTCGTGTTCCTTTGGTAAGCAGTAAGTTCTACCCGGACAGCTTCTTTCTCAGAGCTCTTACTATTTGGAACAGACACCCTAGAGGATGCTTTCCTGACCACTAAAACATTATCTTCACCTCCAGTGTCAACCGGTTTTAATATTAATTTTAAACACAAAGAGATGCTTGATGAAGTATAAGGCATACTCACGTTTTGAGAATTTTTCAGGAGAGATCCGTCCTAGACATGTCTCACGCCATACGTGCCGCAGAGAAAGGCCATGAAATCAAGTGCATGAGTCACTTCCTGGCACCTTACACCAATTCACGACGTCAGCACTTTCTTTTATTCTAATTTTCTTTCATCTTCAACCAATTCTTGCAAAGCCAAACGGCAATATCGAATGGAAGACGGGGGCAGATTTTAGTGAAACGGGAAGCTTTCTAGTCCGGTGAATGTAGTTATCATCAGACATGTTCATATATTATAATTGAATCATGGATAAGTAATTAATATTTTTATTACGCTTCAATATGTAGGAAATCTTTCAGCCAATCGTATAGCAAGAAAATTTCAGAACCTTTTTTTAAATTTTTATCAACATGGCTGATGCTAACATTCATGAGAGACGTTCAAAGGCTAACGTTTTCCACTGACATGAAAGCATTATATTGAATCAATTACTAGATCTGCTGCTAGAAAAGTTGGTTCACTGTGTCGTGCCAGACAATTTTCCTCGACATACTCTATCTTCTACATTTATAAATCTACAATTCGTATTGCTGTCACGTCTGGTCAGGAGCTCTGGATATACATTTAGAAATCCTTGATAAAACCCAAAGAAGCAACGCCTCCCAAAATGAAACTGCTCTCTTTTAATCAACTGAGTGAATTCTTTTTGATCTCCATCAGTATGGCTGTTTCTCACCTTCTGGAGAGTAAGTCAATTCACCTTCTCAGACTAACATTTTCCACTGACAAGAAGTGGAAAGATTATATTGAATCAATTGCTAGATCTGCTGCTAGAAATGTTGGTTCACTGTTTCGTGCCAGACAATTTTATTCGACAGAATCTATCTAACACATTTATAAATCTACCATTCATCTATGCATTGAATATTGTTGTCACATCTGGTCTGACGCTTTTTTGTGCATTTACAGGTTCTTGATAAAATTCAAAGAATCTGCAATGTTATCGGTCCAGTCCTGGAATCTCGGCTTCAGTCACTTTCCCCTCTGCTGTAACGTAGCTTCCCTCTGCCTTTTCTATACATATTTTCATGGTAATTGTTCTGATGAGCTTTCTTCTTTGGTAGTTCGATTTTACGAATTTAAGCGCTGTACTAAATTGGCAACTAGGCCTCATCATTTTACAGTTGAAATGTGTCGATGTAACCGTATGTTTTTATGCTAACAGTTTCTTCTCTCGCACTTCTCACTTGTGGAACTCGCTTTCGACCTCTTGCTTTCCAATCAACTTTGACCTTGTAAAATTCAATTGCAGCATCAATCGTTATCTTTTGTCTCCTTAATCCCTGTTTTTTTTTTATTGTTCTCTCGCTTTAATAATGTTTTTTCTTTATATTCTTTCACATTCAGTAACTTCTTACGTCTTAGGGGATTTATTGTCTTGTTTGCGTCTATACAAAAAGAAGTCAGCAGTACCTTTCGTTTCCAAAGCGTGGAGCTCCTTCAAGATTTCTAATTTCGCAAGTTTTCGAGATTTCAAAAAAATTCTCGCAGGCCTTCGAAATTTCAAAATATTTCCCACGGCCTGGCGATATTCCGAAATATTTCTCGCAGCCTTTCGATATTTAAAAATATTTCTCGCGGCCCTTAGAGATTTAAAAACATTTCTCGCAGCCCTTAGAAATTTAAAAATATTTCTCGCAGTCCTTAGAGATTAAGACTAAAACAAATAAGTTTAATTTTGTCGAAAAACAAAATTAGCAAATCTAATATGAAAAAGAAGTCTAATGTAAATTCTATATTAGATCTTACTAAAAAAAAAAGTCGTTTATAAAGTGTTTTTTTCTCATTTAGAAATGCGTTTTGCTTAAGAACTTTCTTTTCTATAAAGTACCTTCTTTTATGCACCAATTCTTTACATGTGGTGGGTAATGGCGCCTCTCCTTTTTTGTTGCGCTAAGTAAACTTTAACATTCCATCTCTCTCCCTGTTCTGTCAGCCACTCACACAAAGTCATTTAGTAGGTTACTAACATTATCAATTCAACATGACAAAGACTTTGTCATGTTGAATTGATAATGTTAATTATATTTTATGAATATGTTCTGAAGATGGCTTATTAGACCGAAACGTCCGACGTTGACATTATATTAACATTAAAACAGCATAATTGCATATAAGGATTTTTGTTTGTTTTTTTCCGTATATTTTTCTTCATACTGTCGGATCTATATCCATATATTTGCTTATACATTATATATATATATATATATATATATATATATATATATATATATATATATATATATATATATATATATATATATATAAATCCATGTTATTGTTGAAATCTCTAATGACACTGTTTTCAGTAATTTCACGAAGTTGAATTGTCTATTTATTTTTGTTTGATTTATTTGTTGTGGATAATTGCATTACCATTACGCACATTCTTGGCCTTCATAAAAAAATCACCTTCTTACTCAGCATAGATTCCGCAACAAGTTTATATCCGCCAATAATAATAAAACGAGTACAATTTAATACTGAAACTCACTTTAAAAGTGTAATTGAACTGCTTGCAACAAAAAAAAAATATTTAGAAGGTAAGGAGAAATTAAAAGATGCTATAAACGTACGGATTTACATTCTACAAAATAATATAGAGTCTGATTTCTTACTACGGCATTCGGTGATCGGAGAACTCCCATGGTTCTACATGTTTTTAACTCAGCTGTCATAAGTTCGTTGAGCGGCTACGAAAGCAGCGCCACACGTTGTTTACAACATTTCGCAGCAGCCGACAGCAGTAAACTGCTTTAGTGATACAGTTTTTCTCATTTATTATTACAGCTGCGTATTTATCCATTCAGGATAGTAAGTATATATTATTTTTTGGTTTTAGGCTGTTTTTAAGCTTTGTATTGCATAAAAGAATAAAATTCTTTTTGGAAGCATTAATCATTGTTTTATTTCCTGGTTTAAGCTTTCTTCTACCTTTGATGACGACAATATATAAGTCCGATCAGTTCGATATGGTCAAATTGGCAGCTGATCTAAAAAATGACCTACAATCTGTGTTAACTGGAGCAAGGAATGGCTTGTTAATTTTAACGCTCCCAAAGCAAAACTACTCTCTCTCTCTCTCTCTCTCTCTCTCTCTCGATCATCTGAGAGATACCTTTCTGCCTTCCATCAATCAGCATGGCCGATGTTAACCTCCAGGAGAGTGATTCGTTGTGCCTTCTCGAGCTGACATTTTCCGCTGACATGAAGTGGAAAAATAATATTGAATCAACTGCTAAATTTGCTGCTAGGAAAGTTGATTCCCTATCTCGTGTTTCGACATTTTTTTTTCTCATGCAGAATCTAATATATTTGTCTACCATTCGCCCATGCTTTAAATATTACTGCTACATACGGTCCGGTTATCCTACTATACATTTAGAGATTCTTGATAATACCCAAAGAATAATCTGCAATGTTATTGGTCCTGATCTGGTATCTCGACTTCAGTCACTTTCTCACCGCTCTAATGTAGCTTACCTCTGTCTTTTCTATAATTTCATGGTAATTCTTCGAACGAACTTTTCTCTAAATTTTATGAATTTACGCGCAATTGGCGGCAAGGTTTCATCATTTTACAGTTAAAATGGCGAGATGTAACTATAAGTTCTATGCTTTCTTCTATCGCACTTCTCACTTGTGGGATTTTCTTCCGACTTCTTGCTACCCAGTCAACTTTGATCTTTAAAAAGTTAAATTTAATGACAATCATTATCTTCTGTCTTCTTAATTCTTGTTCTTTTATTGTCCTCTCACCTTAATAGTATTTTTTCTCTTGCTCTCTAACACTCAGTAACCCCTTTCGTCTTAGGGGTCCTATTGACTTGGTTGGGTGAAATGATTTTAAAATAATATGAAAAATGAACAAGACTATGTTTACATAGGTTTTTTAGGAGTGATTTCTGTCACTCGGAATGTCTATAGTGCGGCAGTGATTTTGAAAATTAAAGAGAAACACAGGTCAGTGCGACATCCACCGGTGGTCGCAGTCCAGCACCAATATGTGACGTCCACTGGTCGCGACGTCAATATCTGACACTGCGCCGTCGGCCCATGGACACCTCCCAGTTGCGGCGCGAAGCTGTAAGGTTTCTTCCACCAGTGTTTGGGGTTGACTCGTTGCCGCTGCCACTAGCCTGTGTCTCGGTCGATCTGGTCGTTTCCGGTTCGATACCAGCTTTGTCGTTCCCAGCTCGCTTCCAACGCTTGGTCACCGAAGTAACAGCTTTGATCTCAAGTCTAACCTATCCACGTTGTGACTTTGATCTTAGGTAGACGAAATCAATCAGGCGTCGGGCCGTAGTGCAAGCTGAATCCGGGGTAAAGATGATACCGCACAAGCGTAAGTAAAAGAAAAATAATAAAACAAACTCACGAGGTTCAAATATGTTGAGAAATAACAATTATCTTAATCTATCGGTTGAATGCAGGAGTGTGTTTCTCTCCCGGCCCGTTTCTATGGATTCATGACACTTTTTACGTTTCTTAAGCGAGTTACAGTATCTTAAGTCGTTCGTCAATAAAAACTTGCTTGTCGAAAAGGACGTGGAAATCTTTCGGTCAGCTTCTGCGAGGCTGGTCTCCAACTTCTCGAACCAACTCCCTGAAACTCTCTCTTGAAAAAATGATCAGCTGCCTCGAGACGTTTGTTTATATGGACACCGACCAACTCCTGGGAGGCGGGGTGGTGTGGTTTGGGTTCTTTGACAATTCTCAATTCCCAACAGGAATTCTCTTTGTTCTTAGGCCAGGAAAATTAATTATTTCCCATTTTTGGAAGACTAATTACTTTCCATTTCGGGGGTTTCTCCCTCGTCCGCGATGAAAGGTCGGAGGAGAGTTATCCTCCCTGACTCTTCCTCTCTCACATTGGTATCTCATACCAATCCCCTCAGTGGAAAGGCGGAGAAGTTGTTAACACCCTCAGTGGGTGTTAACAACTTCTCCGCCTTTCTTATACATTCACCTTCGCCTATCACCCATGCTACCTGTTGGCCAATGATCTCTCGGCAGTGTAGGCGTGGCTAGACTGGCTCTCTTAGAATTATTATCGAAAATTTTGTTTACAAAATCCTTTTTTCTTTTTTTTTTTTTCTTTTCCTTCGACCAAAACATTTACAAATCCCAGATTGCCGAATTATTCTTATCACCTCGTAATTTTGGGGACACCCAAATCCACATACCCCGGACCTCTATCAACTCATTAATCATTGTCGACACCCGACATTTGGCTTCTCCGCTGGTCAACCTTCAACTGGGTGGCCGTGCCCACCTGACAATTAGATTCTTTATTTTTCTCATGTCTTAAAATTTTCTTATCACCAGATGTTCATTTTCAAGACCCTATGTCTGACGTCAACAGTTTGAATAAGCAATAATAATGATCCCCTTTTCGACTCTCTTTTTCATGTCAAGATTCGTACATATGGCAGATGGCTTCCCTCGCTGTAATCAGGAATTAAAGTTAAATGATATCTCTGAAAGATAATTAGTAGCTATTCTCCAGGGTGGTCCCAAGCCAAATTTTCTCCACGGCCGCATGCGTCAGCTGGCTTAATCTTTCAGAATTCTGTTTTGTTTGACGCGTCACTCACTTATCGCGATATTAATTAATTTGACAGAATCACAGTCTCGCTTTTTCTTACTGATATTCTGTCTTTTGCGAAAAGTATCTTTCTTTTGTAAATAAAATAAATTCTTCTTTTTAATGTCGCTCAGTTTATCTTTCGATATAGCTCTTTCTCGCCTTAAGTATTTCTCGTTTTTAATTTCTATGGTTAATTGGTTAGCCAATTACCATAGCTAAATAGTGTCACATCAGTGTTTGGGCAATTTCAACACAAATGCAGAATAGCTAATCCGAATCTTGTACATCAAAAATATTTCCAGATATAAATAAAGATTGACCGATGAAAACTTGTTTTATTTACCAAAAGAGTCCTTCAACAAAACCTTTCGCAAGACTATGTCGCCGGCTCTCACAGACAAAATGCAGTTCATGTTCAGTAAAGAATTACAATAACCATTTGCCAGCTATCAAACAAAACCCCGTAAGACAGTGCCGCCGGCACTCACAAACGAGTATTTTCCTTCAACGTTCTCTAATATTCCTCTCTCGCATTTTCTTTTAACAAATTGTACAACATACTAATTACGATGTCTTTCTTTATATATGGACAACGATCAGTTTCCTTCGTATTCATTCCTTTGATTGTCACCAGTCATTATTTTTGGTAACTAAAAAGGTACTTAAAAATAAATTTTTTTTTTTTTATGGATATAATATACTCTGGGTTATAAACCTGACTGTTTTTTTCTTTTTATTGTGATATATAATTTAGTTCATTGAAGAGCAAGATCTAAAAGGTCAGCCAATCTAACAGTGATCTCATCCCACAATCCTCACTCTTGCTCCATTTGCGGCCTCCTTTGTAAAACACTAGCGGGTCTTAAGTGTCACTTAAGATTATCGCACAAAATTTCATAACTGAATCAATTAAGCTGTCAGATCCTCATACATCGAAACCGACGGGAGAGTCCATTATTATAACTTGCAAATTTTCGGCATAACAACTGAGACATTACTCTATTTATTTAACAATTTAGTTCATGCCACATTGACTGATAAACTCCTGCAACAAAAAAATTCTCAAATTGCTTTATTAGTAGAAAACACACTCTCGTAAATTTTCAAAAAATTCAACCTTTGCGTTGCGACTGCACGCTCCAAATGTTTGTATCCGTTAACAATAACACATTTCAACTACATGAAAATTGGCGGACTTAATTTGTCCAACGGAAGATGAAAGAAAACAAACACGACATACATATACATATATCAACAAATATGTATTAAACAAATTACAAGGCACATAAACATAACATTGTGTGTTCTTTAGTGAATATTATTTTGGTGAATATTTGATCTTCTAGGAGCTTACATCTTGTCGCTGAAATGAAGAAGAAAAAGAGATTTACCTCACCTCCACGTGAGGGGGAATGCGACACGAGGCTTGAGGTTGCCCGGTATTTATAGCATGCGGAGAGACCCCTGGTGAATAATTAGGGAACTAAGGAGGAGGTAACACTTACAAAATAATTTCCATGCCTAAGGATGACTGAATGTACAGTTGAAAGTACTTGCGTGTTTAAAAAAAAAGAAGAAAGACCTTATACAGCTTATAATTATTAAACACAAGAATCATAATATTCATTGAGTGGTTCGTAGGTTAATGCAACTTAAAAATTTTGTTCGCGAAAGGATTTCGCCATTTTATATAATTAACTTTACTAATCTACTTTTTGTATGAATGATTCTTGTAATATAAATTGAACTACACCACATCTTTGATATATATATATATATATATATATATATATATATATATATATATATATGTAATTTTTTAGATATCTTATTTATATATTATATATGCGCGGTACTTATTGGAAAGTGCTCAATATCAGTGATAGAGCTAACATATTTAGTTGGATTGGTGTGACTTTGTGACCCTGGGTTTCACGCCACATGACGATCGTAAGTAGCGTGATCTTAATTTGAACTTGGCTCACCCCAAACAATGTATCTCCCTCGTAAGGGGACTGATGCGTTCCCAAGTGGGAAAATGTCGAAGAAGCCTCAGTAATTTTTATCCCAAGTCCCTGAAAGCGTAGGCTTCTACGTTAAACTCGGCCTTGTGTCACGTTCCGTTCGATTTGACATACGGATAAGTATCTCGATACATTTCTACAAGATATTCTTGGCTGAGGATGTTGCATAGTACTCACCGGCATCAATGGTCTGTGCCTCGTTTAATTTTATAGCCAGGCAAGACCACCCTACCTGGATAATTAGTGCAACACAATCTTCCTATACTCAATCGTTTACTGAAATATCTACCGATAAAATACACTAAGAAAAAATAGACGGATGTTTTAGCTTGTAGTAAAGCTTTATTCAGTGTTGTTTAACTATTGTTCATAAGTGAGATCTGACCATTTCTTTTATAGTGGAGTAGTTCGAGGAGGAAACAACTACTGTTGCCTTCACTACAGTGAACTGAATAGATTTATCGTTATTTTTTACACCAACAAAGAATGCGTAGTTACGAACACAGGTAGCAACTGGAATAATTTAAGTGAACAGAAGTAATAAATAGCTATTAATTTGAACAGGCTGTAAATGGAGACCTTGTTTAAGCTCGTTGTTCTTTCTAGGATATATGACTTGAAAACTTGAACGCGGAAGGTTGAAAAGTGCAAGAATATTGATCAATGCTCGAAACTGTACTGAATCGACAAATAATAGCAGAGTTGAAGCAAATTCTTCCCGGTTTCCTTTCAGGGTTATTTATTCTGATTTTATTATTTTGTTTTTGTTTAATATCGAAGGAAAGTTACACGGGTTCCTACTTCCGATGGGAAGACTGAAAGTAAGAAAAAAAGTAGCAAAAGTGTCAAAATGGCGTAAAAACGAATTACAATAAATAAATAAATAAATACAGGAGCATTTTCTGCGATCAATCAAATCGTAAACAGATTTGAATAGCTCACCAGAATTAATTTAAAATCGCCCACTTCAGTCGTGAATACGAACAGACCACACAATCGTATTTTCTTTTCTTTTTTCTTTCATTTTCCTTTCATTTTCCTTTCCTTTTTTTTATTTTTTATTTTTTTTTTAATTCTCTTGGGCTGAAACAACGTTGAGCTGAGTAGATTTGAGGGAAGGTAACTGGGAAAGAGAGAGAGAGAGAGAGAGAGAGAGAGTGCCGTTCTCGTCTAATTTGTAAAATGGCAGTATTTTTAGGCGCGTTTGCAAAAGTCACACAGAAATAGCGCAATAAAAACTCAAACAAAAGAATGGCATAAAAATTCCAAGAATCCATAGGAATTGTTCTGAAATATACCCTTTTTTTTCTCTTCTTGAGGAAACGAATTTTACGTTCTGTTCTCTCAAGAGATATTTGTCAGTTTTCATGCTGAAACCAATACAAATAAAAAAAGACGAGAAAATAAGGTACATTCGATTCCTATATACTGTCCATAGGGTTTAAAATTTAAACAGTGATAATAATGATAATAATAAATTGTAGTAGCAGTAATAGTACAAGAACCCTCTATTAATGAGGCTAATGTGTATATCAGTAACTATAAAAAGTCAATTTTCAATTCCTATGATTAAACTGAAGAATATTTTACTGCACTAATCGAGTATTATGTATGAAATAATCGAATTTTGGTATATAAAAATTTTAGCGCACTAATCGAATGCGCATTAATAGAGGGATGCCTGTATTATTTGATGCAATTAAATGTTCACACCAGATAACTGAACTATTAAATGATTAACAGCAAATCTTTTCAAATCTCCAGCACCCTCCACGGTATCTTCACAGACCATAGCAACATCGGAATCTGTACATTCTCAACCCTTTCTTAGATTCACAATTTATGGTACAAAAAAGTGACCAAACCATGGTTTGAATTTCGTTTTCCTACGTGTTGGATAATGTGCAGTTTGCAGCAGAAATACCTCCCTCATTTTAAATGTTGACAAAAAGAAATAGGATCTTTTCTGTTAATATTTAACTGCCCCACCACAAGGTATGTATGTGGCACAAGGCCAAGTTTACCGTGGGTTCTCAAAAAAAAAAAAAAAACTCGCCAAAAATATTCCCTTAGAACCCGCATAAACGGGTTCAGGGCCTATCTACCTCCCCGGACGAAACTTTGCCCTTCGGCAAAGCCTCGTTCGGGTTCCTCTCTTCTCAAGGCAGAGAATTCGACAGTTGAACAGTTTTGGAGCACTATTTCGGATCTTATTCCTTCCAAAATAAAAAGAATTTATATTTACTAAAATTCACACCAAATTCTCCCAGAGCGAGGCCCTTCCATCGCCCCGAATGTAGGCGACTCGGGTGCTCTATTTCTAAATAGGGAGGGGGTCTCCGTACGCGCTCACTCCGATAAGCAAGCCAAAAACAGATTTTTTTTAAAATTATTTTTTAAGTTGTAAAAGATTCTTTGTAAGTACCTCGAATATCATCCGCACTTAGGAAATGTGAATAACTTCCTGATTTTTGGTAATTTTTCATTCTAAGGGTTGGAGTTGTTGAGAGGCAAGCTAAACAAATTTTGATTTAAAATTAATAATTTCAAAAGAGTGCCAAAAATAAACAAAAAACATACAAACTTTGATTTAAAATTTAGAATTTCATGGGATGGATTAAAATTTGCAATAAGTAACTTTACATTACTTGGGGCGAATTAACAGAAAAGATCAACAAATGTATTTCACTGTTGTTTAAACAAAGGGCTACAGTTTTTTCTTCATTTGTTTTCAAAAATTGCATCTTCCAAATAGTGGCTTCTATTCGCCATACATCGTTGTAGACAATTTCTAAAGTTTTCCAGCACCCGGAAGTTTGAGTGCTTTAAGGTCTTCTGGGTGGCTTTCTTTTAACCAAACGAAATGGCCCTGAAATGTTCAACCCGTAGCAGTATCGATTTTCTATCCAGAACAGCATCATTCCAACGTAAAGTGAAAGGAACTAAAAAGCGATCTTTGTTACAATTACAAATTTACAAGTCTTTAAAAAAACGTTTCAACAGAAAACACACGGTGTGCACCTATCCAAGCCATGGTAGTAACTGATGGTATCTGAAAAGAAATCGTATGACACTTGCCAAGTTCACTAGCGTCACCCAGGTGATAGTTTAAAATGTAGGATGTATTTCTACCGTAGACTGTATTATCGTAAATTCTGTCTAGCGTCTATTTTTCAGAAAATATTTGGAATAAATAATTTTTTAAAAATGGGAATAGTACGAAGTTTGATTTAAAACCTTTGGAAGAACAAACTTTACTTCATTTGTTTGTTTTTTTTTTCGACGCTATAAAGATATGTCTGTTACTTGATGTAGTCGTCGAGAAAGCAAAGTTTTCATTTAACAAGTGAATACACAAGGACAAGTAAACACTTCGACATGGTGAAATGGATATCAATCTTGTCTCGCTAGATCAATTATGACGGTAGTGAGTTCAAACCTCATTAGGAGCTCCTTAATCTTCGCCTTCTGTCCCAACTAAGTTATGCTTAGTAAATCATCGTATGTTTGGTGTGATGGTTAACAATCTTGTCTCGCTAGATCAATTACGACTGAGTAGTGAGGTCGATCCTTACTGGTTTGGTTTGGTTTGTTTTACGGTATATCAACCTCAATGGGTTATTTAATGCCGACAAAATTTTTATTGTTGGTAATGTTTTTGTATCTGTCTCTATTTCAGGGATGAGGTATTATGTACACTATTTACATTATTTGGACTATTGTCCTCATCTTTGTCTCCATATTTATCACAGAGTTTCGGCCTTTGTACGCTCCGGCCTTCTTCTGGTGGTTGGAATGTCGAACTGAACTGTGCCATGTGTCCTCAAGGGCACATGGCACAGTGGATAAAAGCGTTGGTTAGATCCAGTGACAGGACCCAATGAGTGTGAGTTCAATACCCAGTCAAGGCAGTGGAGAACTAGCAGAGGGAAATTAGCAGAAGGTAAATGATAACTGACATCCATTAAACATGCCACGTGGAACTACAACATTCTACCCCAGTGAGCGAAATAAAGGATTCAGTTCGACATTCCAATCACAATCATTCCATACAACGGTCGAAACGTTGTAATAAATATGGAGGCAAAGATGAGGAAAATAGTCCGAATAATGTAAATAGGGTAATGTTTTTCTTCAAAAATTTATTTCTGGGAATATTTTTCCTTGAAGAAATCTATAGCTGGTCTTATTTTTTCAAAGAATGTATAGATGTTTGCATTGCTGGTATTTTTTAAAAAGTATTGCTGATAATAATTTTTCCTTCAAAAATTAATGCTGGTAATAATTTTTTTTATTACAAAGTATTTCTTGTATTTTATACATGTTTGGGTGTTAACTATTTGCCCTTAGCTGGGACCCAAACAAGTGCTATCATCCCGGGCCAGGGTGGCCCTGGGAACACCAGCAATTAAGAGGTGGTTCCACGCTCCTCAAAACGTCCTGATCAGAGGCCTTACTGCTGGATGTAGTTTATTGTCTTACACAGGACGCGGATATAGTTTATCGTCATACCTAGGACGGCGATCCTTACTGGGTGCCCCATACTTTCGGCCTTGTGTCATATCTAAGCTATGCTTAGAAAACCACCACATAGGAAGACAAGTGAGCATCTGAAGCGTAGTTAAAAATAAAATTCATATAAAAAAGGGGTCCTCAAAATAATGAAATATTCTATCAAGATTTCTTGGAAAAAAAACCAAAAACCAAAAAAAAAAAAACCAGACTTAATGTTTCCATCTTCCTGATCGTAAAATTTTTATGTTTTCTGTTGACAGTATTTTGTTTTTGTGGCATTCTTTGGATCTTGGGCTTTTTCATTTTATTCTTTTAAAGGCTTCATAGATGACTGTACACCAAACAGTTGCTTCTCATTGTTTAGACTTTCGAGAATGATACATACTAACAAAAAACCTGAATTCAAATATGGCTATCGAACTGGACATAGATGCACATAGCGCAGCTAAATGTAACAAGTCAATGCATTTTATAGCCAGTCGTTGTTCTGGGTTTATATATATATATATATATATATATATATATATATATATATATATATATATATATATATATATATATATATATATATATATATATATATATATATATATATATATATATATATATATATTTTATTTCTGCTGTTTTCAATCTCACTGCTGAAAAAATCCAATGGAAATGAACACACATGGTTCAAACACTGGACTTTCCACAACGTTGCTGTAAACAGCCACAACTCTCTTAGAGACTCTAGTTCCGGACTTTTACTCAGGGTCGACTGCTGACGCCTTTCCCATGAGTAGGTGTAGCTACTACAAGATGACCGAGACTTTAAATCAATATTTTATTTCATTTAGAGATGTGTAGGAGGTGTAATGGATAACGGCTCAGAATGAGAAATCCCAGAGCCGAGTTCGAACCTCAGCCTGGTTGTTTACACCCATTCACACACAAATACTCTTGGAGAAAGTATGAATCCATCTCCTCGCTCCCAGTAGGACTTGTATCTGGAAAAAATCATTGTTATTCGTTAAAAAAAGGAATAAAAAAAATATTCTAACAATCCAAAAATATGTTTTGTCTTTAAATAACCCACAAATGGTTAATCGGCCGTAAAAAACAAATCAACGAATCAATTCTGTTACTAAGACGAGCTATATTCCTCAGTTTACGGACCTCGTTTGCAAGGATATATACATAGATACATATAAGTTACCACATATATACATGTTGATCTTGTTAGTGAAAGACAGAGTGATGACCATGGCACCCCAGTTTGTTCCATGGGAGGGTAGTAATGAACTATAGATGACGGGAAACGATTGAATACGTATCTTGAGGGTATCCACATAAAGCTGATCTCTTCTTATCGAAAAAGAAAACATAGAAAATGTTTATATATATATATATATATATATATATATATATATATATATATATATATATATATATATATATATATATATATATATATATAAAAGGCTCAAGCACTAATATTCCATGGTTATAATTTATTGCATTGGGATCGTAATAGCGCTTTTTCCCTCTCACACTTGCTTCCCACTCCCACACATACACTCTCACTAAAATTTTGCTTTTAATACTCGGAGTTATATTTTCCGATTTCTTTTTGAATTTGTAAGTCTGATGAATTGGATCGTGATTACGATTCCAATGTAATAAATTATAACTATAGAATATTAATGTTTGAGCTTTTTTTATTATATTCTTACTCTGTCCTGGACATTGAGTTCTACCTGGATTCTATCCGCTTGAGAATTTATATATATATATATATATATATATATATATATATATATATATATATTGAACGCTAATATTATCTATCTATCTATTTACCTATATATATATATATATATATATATATATATATATATATATATATATATATATAGGTAAATAGATAATCATATATATATAGGTAAATAGATAGATAGATAATATTAGCGTCCAATATATATATATATATATATATATATATATATATACGTTAAAATTGCCGCTTTCTTCTTCTATGCGCCCTTCAGGAGGTAGGCGATCATGGTTCTCCACATCTTCTTCTCAAGTCTTTTCTTCATCTTTAAGGAGACTTTCATATAGGAAGACAGAAAACA
Source organism: Acanthosepion lycidas (assembly GCA_963932145.1). NCBI lineage: Eukaryota > Metazoa > Mollusca > Cephalopoda > Sepiida > Sepiidae > Acanthosepion > Acanthosepion lycidas. The sequence goes on from OZ010596.1 coordinate 94,161,308, forward strand.
TAAAAAAAATAACACGTGAATAATCTATCTTACATATATATAAGTCTAACATTCGTCCGTGCTTAGAATATTGCTGCCACATATGATCCGGAGCTCCTGCTATATCTTTAAAGATTCTTGATAAAATCCAAAGAAGAATCAACAATATTACTGGTCTTGATCCGACGTCTCGGCTTCTGACACTTTCCCACCGCCATAATGTTGCTTCCCTGTGCCTTTTCTATAAATACGTTAATGGTAATTGGTCGGGTGAACTCTTCGCTATGGTAGCTAGACTTTATGAATTTAAGAGCAGTATTAGATTGGTAACAAGGTTACATCAAATTACAATTGAATTGACTAATTCAACTGTATTTTGATGGGATCTAGAGATGTAACCATAAATTCTATGCAATTCTCAATTGTGGAATACTCTACTAGCATGATGGTTTCCAACCAACTTTGAGAATTTTAATAAATGTGTCTCCTTGTAGAAGAAATTACGATAATGGAAGATATGATATACAAGTTTATACATCAGACTAATAATATGTAATTAATGTCATAAAGGAAAAATCTCCTACATTACACATGAAAAATCTAGGAAATTTAAATAAAAGATTTAGCACAAATGGGATCTTTTAGAAAGCAATACACTCAGTGCATTAATTGTTCATTATTAAAAAGTCGACACGTAGCTGGATATATGCAAATGTTAGAATGAAATTTTTGATATTTGTTTAATTCAAAAGAAGAATCAGCAATATTATTGATCCTGACCAGGCATCTCAGCTTCAGTAACTTTCCCACCACTATAAAGTTGCTTGCTTGTGCCTTTTCTATAAATATTTTCATAGTCATTGTTCGGATGAGCTCTCTGCTATGGTAGCTAGACTTTATGAATTTAAGAGCAGTATTAGATTGGCAACAAGGCCTCATCAACTTTTAGTTCAATTGGCTAGATGTAATCGTAAGTTCTATGATAACAGTTTATTTTCTCGCACTTCTAACTTGTGGAACTTTCTTCCCTCTTCATCCTTTCCGGTTATCTCTGATCTTCAAAACTTTAAATGCAATGTAAATCGTTATCTACTGTCTTCCTAATTACTCTTCTATTGTTCTCGCTCCTTCATAACGTTTCCTGCTTTCTAATTCTTTCACACTCTGTAACTCCTAGCGTCTTAGTGGCTTTACTGCTTTTCTTGAGGTGAATTCGATTTCTGAAAAAATACTCCGAAACAATTTTTAAATATGTTCGTTAAATCGGCCGTTTAAGTTCAGACGTAAAAAATAACGTCTGAATATTTCTGCTCTTCATCCTCCCAAGTGTTTTTTTAATATATCCGTTAGAAGTGCCGCTTTCTTAATACATCGAAGTTACCGAGGTCAAAGATCACTTGAAGATCAATCACGATATGGCTTACCTTCAACAAACCAAAATAACGAAAATGACACGCCATGCCACTTACACAGTAGTAAACCACCCACATTCCCCCCGTATTCGCGGGAACCACTGCTCTGTTGAACCGACTTCTAAGAGGATGTTTCCCCGATCACTACAATCGTAACCTATTCAAGGCTAGGTTTACCCGCAAATATTGCCTCCTAACGTAACCTTCTACATCAAGTAGCCCCGGGCATTGTAAAGGGAAAACCTTACAGTATTGCAAAAAAAAATCGCCGTCGAATTGATGAAGTTTGTCGGTGAAATGTTGATGAGGTGACTGTTTTGAGTTCATTCATGAAAAAAATAATTGTGGCTTTACGGGTGAGGTATGATTTTTTTTTTTATTTAATTTAGCAGCAATGGACTTTACAAGTGTTACGCTTCTTTATGTGCCGTGTCCCCTAAGGACGTAGGCAATCATGGCTCTCCACAACTTCCTGTCCTTTGTAGCTATTAATAAATTTTATCTTTCTGTTATTTCTCCTAGACCCTGTTTCGCCATACATTCACCCAAACTCACTAAGTATGTTATGCGTTGTTTTCCTCAATCAGTCCTACGAGTATCAGATTTACCAAGTCCTCTTTCCTCATCATGTGCCCTAGAAACCTCAACTGTCTCTTCCTGATGTTAAGTATAAGTTTCCTTCTTGTTTCTATTTTCTCTAAGTACAACGCTATAATACCAAATATCTTTAATTTGTTTTACATTTTTATTTTCTTTGATGAACTGTTGTTAAGGAGTATCACCAGCCAAGTATTTGGGATTGACCTTTTTCGACTACTTAAACCAGGGTCGGTGCAAGAGTCTCGTGGGCACTCAACGAAGTCCGAGTTTATGATACGGTCCCTACGCTATTATACCTCAATTTTCATAAGGTAGTATTCATATAAAATACATTTTTATTGTGACCTAATTATACACAATAATAGATCATATGTAATATAGTTGAACAATTCAACTAGAAAAAAATTGAAAATAAATATAATGTATAACGTATCTAAATACATATTAGAAAATATATAGGGTGACTCAAAAAAACGGGAACTTTTTAACAATCCAATAAAACCAAGAGTGATGGAAGAAAAATATTTTATTCATAGTAATTGAAACCTTAAAATATGCCATTTAAGAAACAATGATGGAATTTTCATTTTTTTTAAATTACATCATGTAGATGGCGTCCTCCTGTATGACTGCATTCTTGAAATCTGCTGTTAAGATTCCTCGTTGACTGCTGCAACATCTCAGCTGGGATACTGTGAATTTCATCTTGAATTCTAAATGGCGAAACGTTTACTTGCTCAAGGTCACTGTCTCGCAGTTTTGCCACTTGCTCAAGTCTGGCAAAACGCACTTCAAAAATTCCCGTTATTTTGGGTCAACCTGTATATGATATATATATATTATATATATATATTATAAATATTATATATATATATTATATTATATATATTATATTATATATATTATATATATATATAATATATAATATATATATAATATATAATGTATCTAAATACGTATAAGAAAATATATAATATATACAATATATATATTATATATATATTATATATATATTATATATATTATATATATATATATATTATATATATATATTTATATATATATATATATATATATATATATATATATATATACTATATAAATATTATATATATATATGATATATAATGCATATGTAATGTATAATGTATCTACATATTAGAGATATGTCATAATAGATCACTCTAACTTAAATAAATCAACAATGTTTTGCGGAAATTTTTAACAATTCTTAAATAAGTAATACTTTAACAAAAACATTCAGCATTATGAATAAAACTTAACATGAGTAAAACAAATTCACTCATTTGGACGGAAAAGAAGACCCCAAATTTGTGGTGAAAATTATTCGTCCTTTAATAGTCAGGTGCGCGTTTCGTAACGTAAGTAAATGTAGGTAGAAAAAAAACAGACGTTGATAAGATAGCGAGGGTCACAAAGCACTGCCTGGGGCACCCAATTAAGCTTGTCTCCTCCCCGGTCTGGAGTTCGGGGTTAGTATGCAACGACCCTAACTTAAACAACTGACTGAAGCTGTAAAAATGATTTCGAGTGTTGTTTGAACGACTGAATTCACGAGTCATCTGTTTGCTGATGGTGATTTCTTTACCATATAGAAAAAATTAAAAATTAGTTGGTTCATTAGGCACACAAGAAAGAAGGACTCTTACTTATTGTGAAGTTAAACAGAAAAAGATTGTTTATTTTCAATAAATTTATGTGAAAAGAAAACGTTATACGAGGGGGGACCCAAAAGTAACCGGAATTGTTTTCTGTACGACAATCCCCCCGTAGTAGTCCTGGCTTCCACCGCTAGATGCCACTTGAGACAACCCCCAGGCATCAGTGTGCTAACTGGTGTCATCGTGGGAAGACGTACAGCTCCGTGGTTCACATTTGTTTTGAAGTACTTCACGTCTTTTCGTCTATTTTTACCGTTGGCTGAATGGATGCTTGTCGTAAACTGAAAGAACAGTTGGAAGTTGATCCAGACCTTTTTTCGAAGGTCATCAATGGTGACGAAAGCTGGTGCTATGTCTACGACTCGGAAACGAAGCAGCAATCAAGTCAGTGGAAGCATCCAACGTCATCATGACGCAAAAAAGAACGCGTCAAGTGAAGTCCAATGTCAAGACGATGCTGATTTGTTTCTTTGATATGAAAGGAATTCTCCACAAATAATTTATTCCTCTTGGTCAAACTGTTAACCAGGCTTTTTACTTGGAAGTCCGAAGCATTTGCGAGACAAGGTGAGATGAAAACGCCCTGACTTGTGACAAATGCACCAGCGCACACCGCCTTGAGTGTGAGACAGTTTCTGACCAAGAATGGCATGACCCCACTTCCCCACCCTCCCTATTCACCCGATCTTGCCCTCTGCGACTTTTTTTTTGTTCCTCCGAATGAAGAAAGTCCTCAAAGGAAAACATTTTGCAGATGCGGAAGAGGTTAAGAAGAAAACGACGGATTCATTAAAAACATTATTTCACAAGAGTTCCACGATTGCTTCGAACTGGACCGGTGCATTGCTTCAAATGGAGAATACTTTGAAGGTGATAAGAATATAAATATGCAACAATAATTGAATAAAATTATATGACACAATTCCGGTTACTTTTGGGTCCCAACTCGTAAAGGCTTGGGCAAAATATTCTTTTGAGTGCCTAATAAAAATTAATCTAGGCAGAGAAAATGGTTCATGTGAAAGTGGGACTTACATTATTTCATAAACATTCTGACCTGTCAGTGGGTGAGACGCCATTGTAGGATCGAGGTTTCAATTGTTGAAGATGAGAATTGACCGAATGAAGAATTACGGTTGTAGGGGCGTAATTTCTAGGAAGGCTTGGTCAACGTCTGCTTCAAGGTAGTTTCAGAAGTACAAACTGTCTGGTTTGTTTCGAAGATTCTGGTTGGCTATGTAGTGCTTTGGTGTTTACAGTTCTTCTCGGTTTCAGCTGAAAATGTAATTGATGCCCTTGACCCCAATTATCACAGGTTTTTAATTTTCGTTCCTTTGATTTCTAAAAAATAATCCAAAGGATAAATTTTCCTTCTCGATTCTTTTTTTATTTTATTTATTTATTTACTTTTATTTATTTATTTATTTTTTTTTTTTTTTTTGTCAAGAATATTCGACTTTTATTATTAGGTTGATGCAAAAATAATGACGTAATAATGTCGTTTTTTGACGTATTTTTTTACGTCAAAAACGACATTATTTCGTCATTATTTTTGCACCAACCTAATAGTTTGAACCAGACACCGCGTCACCATAAACAGGCTATAAATCAAAGCTTATCAAGAAACGAACCACCCGAAGATCACATTTATTAATAATGTCTTTCTTCTTACGTAGTAGTAAGGTCATAGAGTTGGGGGCTTTTGGGGGGGGGCGAGGGAGCTTTTTTTAGCATAATTTTTTAGTGGAAAGAAATGAACATAAGATAACAAAGTGATTAAAACTGATGAGTATTAAATGATATGAGTTATCTCCCCTAAGCATAGAGAGCAGAAGGAGAACATTCTATCCCCATAGGGTTCGGTTCGAAATTCCGAGATTACCGAGTACGACGATAGACACTTGGAGAAAGGTAGAAAGTACAACGGTCGAAAGGCCGTGAGTATAAAAATCAAGATGAGCATGCTAGTTCGAATAATTAGGCATATAATAATGAAAGGTAGAAGGCAGGATTTTAAAAATGTTAGAGTACTAAGAGAAATATCAATAGTTGGAGCGCACATTTGCGAATAGCTATTTGCAAGTTATAATCATTTTAGTAGTGCCTTTTCTTGTCTAGAGATTTTTAAAAACTGACACTTTCATTTCATACCCTTTCTTGAGCAGTGGAACAATCTTAAATATTTTCTTTTTGATGTGCCAAGTTCTTTCAGCATGTAGGCGATCATAGTCCTCCACAGATCCCCTATTTATTTCCTTCTAATTTTCCGACCGTTCATCTCCCCTCTTTGTCCCTCTTCTGCTAGCCATTCACACGAATTCGTTAAGTATTAGGTTGGTGCAAAAATAATGTCGTTTTCTCACATAGTAACATATGTGAGAAAACGACATTATTTTTGCACCAACCTAATAGATTACTCGTTGTTTTTCTTCACTTCTCGTGCCTTCATTATGTCCTGAGAGTGTTAAATTCACCAAGTCCTCTTTTCTCATTATGTGTCCCAGAAATTTTAATTTTCTCTTTATTATTGTAAGTTTAATTTTCTCTGTAGTTTCTATTTTTCTTAAATCTTCCTGGTTGATTAGATGTTATGTTTATTGCATTCTTTGCACTTGTTGATAGAAATGTCGCGTCAAGGCTTTTCTTGATCTATGAGGTATTGTCCAGCATTCACGAGAGATTAGATATTACAAAGCAGTTCAACACTCTATTTTCTTTTTCTTCTTTGTAACGTTATTTTCTTATATTTTAGTACATTTCTTAGTTTGAGGAAGGCCACTTTCGCGACTTTAGTTTTCTGTATTATATTTTCCATGGTTTGTTCATACACTAACCATATAGCTGAATTTCTGTAACTGCTTGGTCATGACATCCCCAATACGTACCTTACACTTCTTTTGCTAACTACCATACATTCTGACTTTTTTTATTGCTACTTTGTCTGAGTTCTTTCGGTACCCTTTCTGTGTCTGCCATCAATACGGTATCATCTTCGTATCTTACGCTTTTTTTTAATCATATCCCCTCTTATGCAAGGCAATAAAGCCACTAAGACACAAGTGGTAAGCTCGTGTGAAAGAATAATAAAAAAGAGATACATTATTAAGGAGCGAGAACAATAGAAGAGTAATCAAGAAGACAGTAGATAACGATTAACATTGCTTCTAAATTTTTGCAGATTAAATTTGGCTGGAAAACATGGGGCCGGAAGAGAGTTCTACAAGTGAGAAATGTGAGAAATAGACTGTTAGCACAAAACTTACAGTGACATCTAGACATTTCGATTGTCTATATCATTTTTATTTTTCCCTATAAAGAATAGATACCACCATTTGGAAAACGTTATTTTCAAAAAGTAAATGAAAACAAATTGTATACCGTTACTTTATCGAACTCTAAAGACACTGATAGCATAGAACTTATGGTTACATCTAGCCAGTTTAACTGTGAAATCTTGCTGCCAATAGTACTGGGCTTAAACTCATAAAGTCTAGGCACTATAGCGAAGAGTTCGTCCGAACAATTAACATGAAAGTATTTATAGAAAAGGCACAGGGAAGCAACATTACGGCGATGGAAAAGCGACTGAAGCTGAAACGCTATGTCAGGATCAGTAATATTGCTGATTCTTCTTTGGACTTCATCAAGAATCTCTAAATATAAAACAGGAGCACCGGACCATATGTGGCAGCAATATTCAAATGGTGGGCTTATAGATATGTAAGATAGATTCTGGAGAGAAAATTTGTCTACTACGACACAGTATGTCTGCAGATAATATATCTAGGTAAGTCTTTTAGTTCTCGTTGGATTGTTTCGTTATATAGATTGAATAAATTCGGTAAGAAAACATATCCTTGTCTTACTCCTCGTACTATTTTTGTATATTCCCTTACAAATTACTCGAACACTTTTATCATGTAAATGAATCTTCTTTTTTATGTACATTTTATGTACATAAAGTTGGCCCAAATAATTATTCATAGCTGTTGTTTGTGATTTGAATTTACCGTTTGTTGTTGTTTACCTTCAATTCACGCATGCGCAAACTACATCATGCATAATATCAGTATTTTGTTTCTTGCGAATAATAAATAAACACGTTACTGCATAATAGAGATAGCTAATTTATATATTTAACATTAGAACTCGGTTTGTTTTTGTTTTTTGATATTCGTGAGTCAACCATTCACCCTTGCATAGAGTATTGCTGCCATATATGGTCTGGAGCCCCTTCTGTTTGTCTCAAGGTCCTTGATAAAATCCAGAGACGGATATGCAATGTAATTGGCCCTGATCTGGTATCTCGTCTGCAGTCGCTCTCTCACAGACGTGCCGTCACCTCCCTCTGTCTTTTTTACAAATACTCTTATGGTAACTGTTCCGATGAGCTGCTTTCGCTGGTTGCCAAGACTTCATGAATTTAAGCGTTCAACTAGGCTGGCATCTCGCTCACACCCTTTCACTGTCGAAACTGTTAAATGTAGCCCTTCCTTGTACTCCAATAGCTTCATGTCTCTCACTTCTCGCCTGTGGAACTCCCTCCTCGTTTCCTGTTTCCCTGATAGCTATAATCTCCAACTATTCAAATGTAATGTCAATCAACGTCTCCAGATGCCTTGATCTATCCCTTATCCTTCTCTTCTTTCCTCTATCACTCCTATTTGCTCTCGCTCCAACTCTCTGTAACCCCTTGCGTGCTAGTGGCTTCCCGCCTTGCTTGGGGTGAAACGCTTAAAAAAATGTGTGGGGTGTAATTTATTGCGGCTCGGTATTAGAAATCAGAGAGCCGAGTTCGAATGCCAGCCGGTTTTGTTACATTCACCTACGCGCAAATACTCGTGGAAAATGTATGAATCTAACTCCTGTCCCCAGCTATGGGTTAAATTGTAAGAATTGTACCGGTAAAAATCATTATTATTCTCAAAAAACTTTGGAAAAAATGAGTGATTCTTACAATCCCCACCCAACATACTTTTGCCTTTGAATAACGCACAAAGTGGGGTTGATATCCCGTAAAAAACAAATCAGTCAATAATTGCCCGAGTTCTCTTATTTATTTCTTGTCAGATCTTCTGTAATCTGTAAAGCCCTTTTCTGCTTTCAACGACCTGAGCATTTCGATCTTAGCTTCAGACTAAACGAAAGTAAGCAGTGTATAAAGAAAAGAGAGCAATGTTTACTTTTTTTTAATCTACCTTCACCATCAGAATTGTTTTTACACAGTGCAAATCAAATTTGAAAATATAACTTAGGTTATACATTTCCAATCTGTTTTTTTTTGTTTTTTTTGTTTTTTTTATAAATAAAGGTTTGTTTTGTTTCCTTATAATTCATTTGCTTTGTTATTCAAATAAGTAATTTTCTGCCCCGAAAGTAGCATTCGGATCACAGCTTGGGAGTAAGGGGAAGTAAGTCATGTTGAAATACTTAGATAGTATGTAAATCTAACAAATCTTAATTTACATATCTGAAATATTTTTTACGTGTTGTTCATAAAAAATGATAATTCATTTTGCTTAATAATGGATTTATTTCTTTATTGTTATTCTTTCGAAAATCAGATGACCATTCTGTGTTATTGTTTCTACCTTTGTGCCACGACGCCTACACGCTGTATATTAAATAAGCCATTACTAAAATGTTTAAACATATCGTACCTACCAAATGTTCGCCAATAACATTTTACGGTATACGCAAATTCCTCAAAAAAGAAATAGCATCATAATGATATATGATTTTAAAAAATAGCTTCGCAACGATATATGATTAAAAAATAGTTTCCCAACGATAAATGATTTTAACAAAATAGTCTCGCAACGATATATGATTAGAAATAGTTTCCTAACGATATATGATTTTAACAAAATAGTCTCACAACGATATATGATTAAAAATAGTTTCCTAACGATATATGATTTTAACAAAATAGTCTCGCAGCGATATATGATTAAAAATAGTTTCCTAACGATATATGATTTTAACAAAATAGTCTTACGTCGATATATGATTAAAAATAGTTTCCTAACGATATATGATTTTAACAAAATAGTCTCGCAGCGATATATGATTAAAAATAGTTTCCTAACGATATATGATTTTAACAAAATAGTCTCGCAGCGATATATGATTAAAAATAGTTTCCTAACGATATATGATTAAAAAAACTAGCTTCATACCAATATATGGTTAAAAAATCTTTTCGTAAAGATATATGATTAAAAAGATAATTTCCTGGCGATAAATGATTAAAAAATGAAGCAAATCAAAGAGGTTTGGTCCACACAACGTTAGGTATCATTGGTGCACGAGCGCACACACATATTTACATCATATTATAAAACGCAGATTGTGTGTGTGTGTGTCTGTACATTTATATATTGGATCGGATTTCCTACATTTTTCAACCGATTTCAACAAAACTTCACAGGACTACGTAAAATTACCTTGCGGTGGTTCTAACAGCGCCAAAAATTGGAAAAAAACACAATTGTTTTTGTACGAAATCAATTTGAAAACACGATTAAGAGGCATCACGAGAATAAAAGGGGGACAACTCATATCGAATTATACTTATTATAAAACCCAGGTTGTTTGTTTGTGTGTGTTCGTTTATATATTGGATCGGATTTCCTACATTTTTCAACCGATTTCTACAAAACTTCACTTTTTTTGGCAGGTAGTGTTTTTTATTGTCTTGCACACTTTTTTCTTCATTTTTACATTCAGAATGCTTTAAAAATTACATTTACAAGACAATTGTTTATAATAAAATTCTATTCAATCGGTAGACTCATAACAATTGAAAACAATGTTTTTGTTTGAGTTTGAGTTTGGGTTTGACCAATTCGTAAAAAAAAAAAAAAAAAAAAAAAAACTACTTAAGACATGCGTGTCTGTCAACTTTAAACAATAATATTTGTCAATTTTATTTTTCAGTCTTTATGATGGTCGATACTTGATCTATCTCTTACTGTTACATCCCCGGGCAACGCCGGGCTCTACTGCTAGCTTAAAAGTTTACCCTATCACTAAATTTCGAAAGATCGTCGAAAGATTGAAGGTTGAGTTCCTTTCTCAAAATAAATTTGCAAGCTCTCTTCGAGCTAGAACGTTTTTCCTTTCCTGGAAGGTCTTATCATATATTTTATAATAAAAAAATTGATTTATTACTGCATAAACTTTTTTTAAAGTTTTAGCTCTTTTTGTATAATTGCTGACTTAATGATACCTTAGGATTGGTGGATTTTAAATTTTAGTTGAACGCCTCCCTAAAAATTGAACGCCGTGCACACATAGGTTAAATAGTTTCATTATCCTAACTTAGTAGGAGTTAATTAAATCAAAAATGTATAAAAAGTACTAATTATTAAATCCAGAAGGTGATCTCAACCTTTTTTCTTATAATTTATATATATATATATATATATATATATATATATATATATATATATATATGGGCAGCAACCTTTCTTTTAAACATGTTTCGTTGAATATGACAGACAATTATGTATTAAGTTAACCGTTATTAACCGATTGGGCCACAGAGGAGCGTTCGGTTAGGAAGGTCGATTTTACTGTTTTTAAACACAATTCTCTGTGATTTTCTCTCATTCATTCATATCTACTCGATGCGTATCCAAATGTAAACCAATTATTCGATTCCTGCCGGAGGACGCATAATTTCTATGAAAATTTTTCGGCAAGTAAATGTTGTTAATACTGTTTATTATAAACCCGTGAAGATCGAAATAAACTACTACTAGTATTCACAACAAAGCAAAAAAGAAATCATCTTAAACAGTCAAAAATGAAAAGGAATTAACACTTAAAAACAAGGACTCTTGAAATGACTAAAGAAGCGGCCTAAAGTGCTTGGGCAAATGAACAATACGAATAATTAGTCCACTCCCTTACTCCCCCGAAACGGAAAGCTGTAAAAACTAAATTAAAACTTAATACCTTTTCCTTGTCTGTCATATCCAACAAAACATGTTTAAAAGAAAGATTGCTGCCCAAATATACATTATATATATATATATATATATATATATATATATATATGAAGAAATATAGTTTTAAGGTGTGCTATATTTATGGGATAAAGTGTTCAGTATCAGAGATAGAGCGTATGTAAATATAAATATAAAAGTGGATATTGAAGTCAACACTCAGAATTGACAGGCTGTTTCATGCTGGACGCAATCGTCAGGCGGTCTGACGATTGCGTCCAGTATGAAACAGCCTGTCGCCTCTGAGGGTATTTATTTCTGAATAAAACAGCAAATGTGGCACAAGGCCGAAATGGGGAAGGGGAAAAAGGACAGTCTTCTATCTTAACTTTAAACTTAGCTAATCACAAACGCTGACCCAATCATACTTACAATATTCCTTGCACCAAAACAACACATTCTTACGTCCCTTTCTCACCACATCCACCATAATCCCTCAATGTCTCCATGAAAATTAAACTAGTCCCTATATGGCCTGTAGCCTCTGAGTGTTGACTTCAATGTTCACTTGTATATATATATATATATATATATATATATATATACAGTGTGTCGATAAAGTTCGTGTGCACTTTAAAAAATTTATAACTTTATATGCATTTGTAATAGAAATAATCTGTAAAAAATGTTATAAAGTTTAATGTAGCTCGTTTTAAGTATAGCTAAAATAACTAATGTGATTTCAGGCACGACTGTAACTCGGTTGGCAAATGTTTTCCGTGAACTGCAAAATCGTATTACCCTTTGTATTGCTAATGATAGAGGACATGTGGAAACTTAAATAAAATTTCAATAAAACCTTAAAAAATGTAGATTTACTTCTTTCGAATCCTTTTTATAAATTATTTCTATCGCAAATACAAATAAAGTTATAAATTTTTTAAAGTGCACACGAACTTTATGGACACCCTGTATATATATATATATATATATATATATATATATATATATATATATATATATATATATATATATCCTTGGGAAAGGTGTAATCCTCTTCTCCCTCCAGCTATGGATAAATAGCAGGACAGACTAGGCTCTATAGCCTTGGATGGCAACTGGTCTAGGAGAAGGAGAACTCTGAATTCAAAACCTGCGGAGGGTCTCTGTATTCGGCCCTTCAAAAATTGTGGCTGGTCCTGCCCGAAAACCTTCACCACTATAATCAAATCTCATGTGCTGTTGTCGGGCTGTCGTTTTCCTAGGAACTGATCTGCTTGACCCTCATACGTCGAATTCGACGGGAGAGTCGAGTAGTATATATATATATATATATATATATATATATATATATATATATATATATATATATATATATATATATTTGTGGGTGGGTGTGATGCTGAGAAGACTAAGAATGAGAGATAGTTGGAAGTATCAAAAAGATAATAAGCGACTACAATGGATAAAAAGAAACATCAGGGAAAAAATAGGAGCAAGAAATTCAAAGAAGGAAGGATATTGTTGCAAATGCTCACTTAGTGAAGATTCACCTGTGGAGTTAGAATACCACTGTCTGACTACACAAGGCGTTGCTCCTGCGGTTTCAATTGCAAGTCGATTTTAGAAGGTGGAGTTGCTAATGACACGTCCTACCTGTTTTGAAATCAGTGTTGTTATTCTAGACTTTCTGTTAATCAAACCTAGAAACCAGTTTTCCCAGAATAAACACGCGCATTTGGTGTGGATGAATGCTTACTTTTATTTTGTTATAGTTAAGCCTAGCCTAGACTGACAAACACCTAAAATATAGAACACCTACTTTGAACTCACTCGATTCGCAAAATTAGTCGAAAAGAAGGCCGTAATAACTATGCAGCACAATAGACGATTGTGTTTTCAATTCTTCTTCTCGAACCTGTCGTCACTCGCCTAATAGAGGGCCACAGTCACACCACGCTAGGTTGTGAGGCTCTAGCTTCAGTAGCAAGCACGTTATTACAAGGTGGAGCTCCTAGCCCTACCGTTTTGAATTTACAATTATTTTTCTCGTAGACTGGTTGCCAAGCAAGTCTAGAGAACCTAATCTACTCTGCTGTTTAACCCGTAGATGAGGCCAAAAAGATAGAACCTTACCTTTCTCAAGGACATTTATGCGAAAGTGAATGCAACGGTCGTAGCCGGTATTCGAACTCGGTCCGTCGTTCTCATTTTCCAATAATCGCCACGCTACGTCTACAGCCATAGTGTTTTCGCGAGACGACGAATTTACTAACCACGAGTACGCAAGCTGAGTTCAACTTTGATTATTTGCAAACGGAAAAAAGAATGTAAAGAAATAGCAATTTCTGTTCGAATTTTTGCGATGAGGAGTTATCATTGGGACTAATGTCCTCATCGATGTTGTCATTATGCCAATGATTCGGTCATTGTGCTCTCCGGCCTTCTTCGGCTTTAATCCACTACAAACCACAGGTCAACAACCTCATAGATTAAAGTGATGGTTCATAGATTTGGTGGCATATATTAGACTCAACTCAAACAGGGAGAGCAATAACTGAACAGTATTAAAAAGAACAAGTCATATCTTTAGACATGGACAGGAAACGAATACAACCTGTCCCTATATAAATGGGTCTGGCTTGTACTGAAGTAAAAAAAAATATCCATTGGTTCAGATTAAACTAAATCAAAAAGTTAGATTGAGTTTTTTTACGGCTTATCAACATTTTACAGGTTATTTAAAGCCAGAGTGTAGGAATCTTTTGGTGATTATAAGGATTTATTGATACAAGACCTACTAATTGAACCATAGCTGGTGGGAGGTAGAAGGGGTGGATTTATAACTTTCCCAGGAGTATTTGTGTGAAAGGGAATATAACAAACACGACTGGAATTAGAACTCGGTATTCCAATTTAAGCTTTTGAGTCGTCATCTATTACACAACCCGCACATCCAAGCTTACGGCATCTGTTAAGAGATCACACATCTTGGTACTGTGCAGGCTCGACATTGCTTAACTTCGATGATCGTACAAGAACCGCTGTTTCAACGTGATAGGGCCCAAAAGAGATAGATGTACTTTCGGTTTACACTTAAGTCAAAAGGTAGGTATAGGTCTGGTTTACACTAGAAACTGGAAGTATACACCTGGAAAGTGACCAAATTTCTTACACCTCTGCAGAGAATGAAGTTGACTTACTTTAAGCTCCGCCAACAAAGCATTTGCATAATACAAGTGTAAAGAAATGTATTTTGTTAATAAGAATGTTTAGTCAATTTGTGAATTGTTCAGAAAATATGTTCTGAGTAACTCCAACCTACTCTGCAAGCTTAATATAATGTAATATAATATAATATAATATAATATAATTTATTTGAGTTCCTGTGAGAATGAGGTTGGTCGGTGACGTCAGATAATCTCAAAGAAGGCTACCTTTGATGTATTATTGATGACTTTAAAAAAGCATAATGGAGTGAAATGCTTTTCGTTCTTAAAAAAAAAGGAAGCGTGTCAAAGCACAATAAAAGTGTTCTTTTCATTCAATTTAAGTTTTTGAAGACTTCAATCAGATAAAAAGAGGGAAAAAAATCAATTCCCAAGCGCCTATTCTTTTCTACTAATTAATGGTTACCATGAGATGAGAGTCGGTTGTGTTCGGTTGCCTGTATTTGAGCGATGTGTGTTCCAGATCTTTAATGACACTGTCGTCGCGAACATCACTCGTATACAACAGCATGCACTCGGCTCATATGTATAGATTTCCAATAATGATTCTGAATAAGTGAAATGGCGAGATTGCGCATTAAATCTAACCTTATTTGAAAGATTAAAAAAAAAACGGAAAATATTGAGTATCAACCATACTGAGGAATATTTTATCCAATAATGGCTTAGTTTGAGGACTTTAGAGTTTTCAGATATTTTGAGCACATTCTGTTGGAAAATCAATAAACCTCATTATAGGCCGCCAAAGGTGTCCATTAAGCTGCATGTCAAATTATTTCTAACAATGATACCCGACGTTTCCCTCGTCAATTTCTTTCAGTCTGAGAGATTTGTGGCAGCCGTCAAACGGTATAAGCGAATTAATATCATCGTTATAGACCATTTTATGCAAAATGCGCCATTAAGCGCCCCCCCCCCAAAAAAAAAATCGATAAAATAAAGATATACAATTTGTTTTCATTTACTTTTTGAAAATAATGTTTTCCAAATGGTGGTTACTATTTTCTGTAGTAAATAATGAAATTAAACATAGAATGGGCAGTTGAAATGATTAGATTTAACCGTAATTTTTATGCTAACAGTTTCTTTTCCCGCACCACTCACCCGTGAAACTCCCTTTCGGCTTCTTGCTTTCCAGTCAAGTTTGATCTTCAAAAATGTAAATGCAATGTTAATCGTTATCTTCTGTCTTCTTAATTTCTGTTCTTTTATTGTTCTCGTTCCTTAATTATGTTTTTCATATATTATTTAACACTTAGTACCCCACCCTGGGTGTTAGGGGTTTTGTTGTCTTGCATGAAATAATTAATAAAAAAACGGGGTAGTTTCGCTTAACACCAAAAGATTCTGCAAATCCAGTGTTTCTCAACCCTTTTAAACAACGGCAAACCCAGGAGTAAATGAAAATATCACGGCTCACTTAGCAAAATTTTTAAATGGTATACAGTTAAATGTTATGAAATAAAACCATAGATTAAAAAATACACATACAAATATGAACTTACTTTATTTCAATGTTTCTCTTCAATTATTTGTGCAACTAATTTAGTGTGAAACTTGTGACTGGTGTTTTTTTTTCTTTTTTTTTTTGCAATTTCTTCAATGTTTGGCCGAATGTACGATAAGCAGACCCTCTTCATTTGAGCGTAGTTTTTCTCGTTTCTTATTTTTGATGTTGTTTAGGATTGAGAAGCCGAATTCACATAAATAAAAAGTAGAAAATTGCCATGAAAATCTCTTAAAGCCTTTTTAGATAATGTAGGATATTCCTTTTGTATTGAAATCCAAAATGTATTAATGAGTTCCGTTGAATGTTCTATTTTGAGCCCTTAAAAATAAAAATACTTTTTTAAAAAATGAATATTAAAACAAAGTATTTAAAATAACATAATCGAACAATAGTGAAAAGAATTATTTGACAAAAAAAAAAAGAAAAATTTTTACTTATTCATTTATCCAAATACTAACGTTGTACCATTACTACTTCTATACACACATACATATATATATATATATATATATATATATATATATATGTATACTGTGAAAATATTTCGCGGCGCACTTGAGAATCACTTCATTAACCTAAAAATTTGAGTTATGTTGCTAAATAACCTTGTCAAATCGCCACTTTCATATTGATGTTATGGCTGGCTCCCAACCCGTTAAAAGTGTTTAAACCGCCAACTGTATACAATTACTTTTCCAGATCAATGATTAAAAATGGCGTCGTGTAAATGAACCCTATAGGTCTTAATGAAGACCATCCCTCTTTGAACTTCGTGGACTGGCGCTATAGAATCATAAAGAACGGTACCAAATAACAGAAACCACATTACTTGAGGACTTTCAGCAGCAGAAACAACATATAGACAACTCAAAGAGAATTAATGACATAATCAATATGTTGACTTTCAACAGTACTTCGAACAAAAGTTTAGGAACGAAGCCTTCATCACTACTGGAAAGAACGATAACAGTTACTGGACTCGAGTAATCTGTTTTCCAGAAATATTGTTTGAATAGAATGTTTCTATAAATTTCAACCGACCGTACAATAACTACCCGGTCAATAAATGCCAAATGTTTCCATATAAGGAAACATTTAATTTTACCAGCATCATTACCATTTTCGATATACTACTGAAGCCGATTTCTGAAGTTGTCTATTAATTGACGGCTCATTTCCAGCGGTATTTCTGTAATTGTGAGACGTATAGCAGCTTTCAATTCGTCAATTTTTGTTGATCGATGTCTGTAGACTTCAACTTTCAGGTAACTCATGAGGAGGGATCACGCAAGCGTGTAGGTCGTCCAAAGTCACCGCTTAAGGACATCAAGGATTTGGAAAACATCTCCCTCTTCTCATTGTGTGCACGGTGGCTCCATCCTGTTAAAACCATACACATGAATCAATAATGTTTATGTTATAAATTTGGGTTCCAGAAAATTTCGTACCATTTTCATACTCCGATCGGAATTTACTAAAATCGCTCGCCATTCCTAATCATCAAAAGATGAAGGGCCTCAAACATCAACATTTGCAACAGTGCACCGTGTGGTAACTCGTTCACTGTGCAGCGGTATTTAATTAAGCTGTTTGGGATGGTTTTCCACCATATATATATATATATATATATATATATATATATATATATATATATATATATATATATATATGATCGACTCTCCCGTCGAGATTCGACGTATGAGGGTCAAGCAGATCAGCTCCTAGGAAACCGACAGCCCGACACCGGCACATGAGATTTGATTATAGTGGTGAAGGCTTCGTGCAGGACCATCCACACTTTTTGGAGGGACGAATACAGAGACCTGATGCACCGAATGCCACAAGAAAAGCGGGTGGATTTTTTATTTATTAATCCGACAGATTTTATTACTTAAACGTTATTTTTAGTGGATACTCGTATTTCAGTAGACGCCCCGTTTATTTATTAAGCACTATATTTAATTTATTTTCGTCTACCGAGAGATCTTATTAAATAAAAAAATATGCGTTCTCCGGTAGGATTCGAACCTACGTTCCCTTAGGGGAAACCGTTATTAGATCTGACGTGCTTTGGTCTCTCGGCTATAGAATGCGTCGATGACCAAGCAAAAGTACTTTTCAGCTTTGTAGCCGAGAGGTCAAAGTACGTCAGATCTAATAACGGTTTCCCCTAGGCTAACGCAGGTACGAATCCTGCGGGAGAATGGATATTTTTTATTTAATAAGATTTCTCGAATATTCAGACATATAAACGAAAATAAATATAATGTTTAATAAATAAACGGAATGTCTACTCAAATATGGGTACCCACTAAAAATAGCGTTTAAGTAATAAAAATATATAAATATATAAAATCCATGTGTGCATAGAATTCATTTCTTTTGAGAACGTTAATATTTTCTACAGAATGTCGTTAAAATTGGCACACCCTTTCCGCTACAAATTGTTATTTCGTTTCTTCTTCACGCTCGAAGTTTAGTAGGTCGTTCTGTAATTTCTAAAGAAAAGGGGGTGGATCTTTTATTTATTAATCTGACCGATTTTTATTACTTAAACGATATTTTTAGTGGGTATTCGTAAAATAAATAAATATTCCGTTTAATAAATAAGCAGAACGTTTACTCAAATACAAGTATCCACTATAAATAACGTTTAAGTAATAAAATCTGTCAGATTAATAAATGAAAAAATCCATCCCTTTCTTTAGAAATTGCTTTGTTCACGTTAGGATACGAAACTGGGCGGATATGTCAATTTCGAGAGTCAGAGAAAAATCTTTGTTTAAGAGACTATTCAACTTTGCTTGGTCATCGACGCACTGCTACAGATCTAATGGTGGTTTCCCCACCCAGGGGAGCGCAGGTTCGTATCCTGTTGGAGAGCGCATATTTTTCTCCAATATGGTTTCTCGAATATTCAAGCCGGTAGACGAAAATAAGTAAATATAGTGTTTAATAAATAAACGGGGTGTTTACTTAAATACAAGTATCCACTAAAAATAACGTTTAAGTAATACAACCTGTCAGATTAATAAATAAAAAATACATCCCTTTCTTTAGAAATTGCTTTGTTTACGTTAGGATACAAAACTGAACAGATATGTCTATTTCGTGAGACAGAGAAAAATCTCCTATTTGTGTCCTTGTACCTGGCGAAGCTTAGTAAATATCTCATTGTATGATCCATATACAAGAAAGGTGACGATTACAAAGAAAAAAATCTAGCGGTGGGTTGTGACTTTATTTTAGTTTCATATTACCAAAGGAGGAAAATGTGTTATTTTTGATATTATATATTAATGCATGTTTCATTAAATAATATGGACAAATTTATTTATTTTCATATTGTCTGATAAGCTTAATACTTGAAATTTTCATGCAGCAAAGGCGGACTATCATTGTTGTTTCGTGCATGTGTTGTTCGATTTATTGAAATTGTCATCTTTGAAAATGGCATGTGTAAGCCAAAAGCTTAGATTGGATTTAAACATGTATCAATATGGTGATTTCCTTTCGTCTTTCAACGATAATGTTATTAAGCTTATCAGACAATATGAAAGGAACTTAAAATAAATAGAGAAAATTTGTCTATATTATTTAATGAAACATGCATTAATGAAAAATTGCTGCCTAAATATACACATGATATATATATATATATATATATATATATATATATATATATATATATATATATATATATATATATATATATATAATATAATATAATATATATACAGTAACAGTCAAAAATATTTGGTAACTCAAAATTTTTATTTCTCATTCTAAAAGTGTTATTTTCAATGAAACACGTTAAGTACCACAATGGCTTTATTTATTGTACTAAATACGAGTCTTCCTGGGGTAAGTTAATACAAATAAAACAAAAAAACAAAAAAAAAAACACAAAACTTCTTAACCTTTTGAGTCATTAAAATAACCCCCTTTGGCCGCTATCACTGCTTCACGGGTTCTCGGCATTCTTTCCACCAAAGACTGGAGGTAAACTGAAGATAGTTCTGTCCAGCTTTCCTGCAAGAGTTGCCAGAGGTGAGCGGCACTTATCGGTTGTTTAGCTCTGACTTTTCATTCGAGTTCATCCCACGCCAGTTCAATGGGATTTAAATCCGCTGATTGTACCAGCCAAGACATCAGTTGAAGGACATGCAGTTCCTCTTTGCTTTTAATATATCTCTGGAAGAGTTTACTAGTATGCTTTAGGTCGTTATCTTGCATCAATACTAATCCTTGAGCCTCAAGCCGCGTTCCAGATGGGATCGCGTGATGCTGCATTATGCCGTCTTAGCTGTTGTGATGAATTTGCCTTTCACCTGGGGCAAATCCCCAACTTTGCAATTGCCAAAAAGTGCCTCCCATCCCAACAACATAACAGAGCCTCCTCCATGATTTACGGTTGGTGTGATACAGGGGATTGCAGCTTTTTCACCAACACTTCGCCGCACATAAACCCTCTTATTTAACCCAAAGATTTTGAACTTTGATTCGCCAGTCCAAAGGACTTTATTCCACTGCTCCATTGTCCAGTTTCTGTGCGCCTTGACCGACTGGAGCCTTTTGACACTGTTTTGATTTCAATTCTGCCATATAGGCCAACTTCACAGAGTCTTCTCCTCGCAGTGGATGTTGACACATGTTTTTCACGATATTGGTTCAGTTGTGCAGTGATGTTTGGAGCAGTCAGCCTTCTGTCACGTAAGGTGGTGACTGATGAAATTGTCCTCTGTTCTTGTTGTTGCTTTTGATCTACCATTCCTACTTTTGATCTTGTTTTGTCCCATTTCCTGGTGTCTCCTAATAGTATAATCCACTGTAGGGAATTTTTATTTTTATTTTTTTCAATTTCTCTGCTTCAATATCCTTTTTTTTTAACGTAATGATCTCTTGTCTTTGTTCAAGTGTAGGTTCACATGTTTTGGTCATTTTGTTGAGAAAAAACTTTGATACCAAAGAAAGTGATATTTATTCTGTAAAATACACAGAAATGTGGCACATGGCCGAAAGGGGGGATTAGGGAAAGGACGGTCTTATTCTGTCTTAACTATAACTTAGCTAGCCGCAAACACTGACCCAATCGTACGAACAATATTCCTTACACCAAAACAACACATTCATTCGTACCTTTCTTATTACATCCACCATAATACCTGCTTGTCTCTATGAAAATCCTAACTAGTCCCCATATTGATTCCAAAGAAAGTTTCAAAATTTAGGTTTTAATTTAAACAAAATAAGAATAACAGATTTCACTACTGGGCAAGGTACATTGTCAGCATAGGTAAAACAGGTAGTAACTAGCAAGCAGTAATTCAAGACAGTATAATCTAATGTGAGTTCAAGTGGTGGTATAATGTAACTTTTGGAACATGTTTTATTCATGCTTAGTACTAACAAAGAAAAACACCTTCAACTCAATTTTTCAAAAGATATCTGGTTATACTAATGCCAAAGTTCCTGAAAAAGACTTGTATTTAGTATAATAAATAAATCCATTGTGGTGCTTAATTTGTTTCATTAAAAATATCACTTTTAGGATGGGAAATAAAAAATTTTGATGGTGGCCAAATACTTTTGACTGATAGTGTACATACGTACATTAATGTATGTATATAAACATTATGTTTCTTAGAAGCTTTCCATATATATATATATATATATATATATATCAAAGGAAGACATTAACACATCTTGAAAAATCCGGTTTTTTCTTTAAACTGTTTTTTTCCTTCTATGTATATCATATTGCATTGTATACAATACATTGAGCTCTCTTCATGGATATATTTTTTTAATATAAAATATTAAAAAGACCTACTAGGATTATCCTTTCCATTCAGGGATTTCAGATATATATATATATATATATATATATATATATATATATATATATATATATATATATATATATATATATATATATATCATTTCACTGTAAGAAAAAATATAAGAAAGACCTACTAGGATTAATCTTTCCATTTTGGGATTTCAGATTTATATATATATATATATATATATATATATATATATATATATATATATATATATATATATATACATATATATATATATATATATATATATATATATATATATATATATATATATATATATATAATCATTTCACTGTAAGAAAAAATAAAGACCTACTAGGATTAATCTTTCCATTTTGGGATTTCAGATTTATATATATATATATATATATATATATATATATATATAATCATTTCACTGTAAGAAAAAATATAAGAAAGACCTACTAGGATTATTCTTTCCATTTTGGGATTTCAGATTTATATATATATATATATATATATATATATATATATATATATATATATATACAAGTAAAACGTTATATAAACAAAACACTAGAAAGCAAGACAAATTATAAAATACTTGTATATAGTTAAAAAGAAATATAAAATGTTTGTTAATTTTGGAAAAAGACAGCAGAAAGAAAAAAATGAAAATATGAATTGAGATTTAAGCCTTAAATACTTAGAGATTATGAAGTTATTATACAAAAAATGAATTTATACTACCTTTTTGACAGTAATAACACCTAAACTATTAACTGATAAAAAATAAACGAGATTAAAAAAATGCAAATTCGATAAATGTAATCTTAGGTTAGCAAAAACAGAAAGTAAAAATAAGACAAATAATCTACAGGTTAGTAACACAAAAACAAATAAATACTAATACAGTGTAACCCGGATATAAGATACCCTGATATAAGAGAAACCCGGATATAAGAGAGATTTTCTCAGGTTCCAAATTAGAGCCTGTGTTAATGTATATATAATAGACCAAACCCGGATATAAAAGAAACCCGGATATAAGATACTTCTTCTCCGGTTCCGACAACTCTCTTATATCCGGGTTACACTGAATAGAAAAATCCAGTAACTTTAGAAAATTTGAAAGAAATAGTAAAAAACAATATATATAACAAAATAATTGTGGCAATAAAATTAGTACACCTCCTCTCACTTGCAACTATCCATTCCAAAAATATAAAATTTTCAGTACTAAAGCTGAATTCGTCTAATAAAGCTTCATAGACTTCTGCTTAGAGTGGTTACTATATTATAATTTATTAGACTAATTCCCTTTCGCAATCATGGAACGTATACTCTGTTCAGACAAACTAACTACATATTTAAATTCTCTGGACACTGAAAGAAAATACTGTCATTGGTGGAAGACTTTTCAAAACTTCTTGGAGAAATGTTGTGATCGAACACCCAACAAATTAGATTATTTAATACATTATGTACCTGCTAGCATTTACAAGTATTTTTTAGATGTAGCATTGTGGTGCTTAACTTGTTTCATTAAAAATATCACTTTTAGGATGAGAAATAAAAAATTTTCATGGTGGACAAATACTTTTGACTGGTAGTGTATATATAGATTTTTTATGACATAGCTTTTATTTATAGGTTGTTAAAATCACGCCAGTGCATGGACACCGCCTACGATTTGATGAAATGAAAATATTGTTTAAAGGTTTTGATAAGTGTAATAGCTTTAAGCTTCCTGAAACAAATCAGCTGACACATTTGAAATTGTTTAAGATTTTCTTTCTTTCTTTCTTTCTTTCTTTCTTTCTTTATTTATTTATTTATTTATTTATTTATTTTTCTTTCTTTCTTTCCTTTTCTTTTTCTTTCTTTCTTCATTTCTCTTTTTCTTCCTTTCTTTCTTTTCCCTTTTCCTTCTTTTTCCTTTACTTTTCTTCCTTTCTTTTTCTTTCTTTTATATTTCTTTCTTTCTCCTTCATTTCTTTCTTCCCTTTTTCCTTTTTTGTTTTTCTTTCTATTTTTTTTTTACTTTTCTTTTCCTTTTCTTTCTTTCCTTTCCTTTTTTCTTTCTTTTTTTGTTTTTGTTTATTTTTCTTTCTTCCTTTATTTCTTTCTTTCCTTCTTTCTTCCTTTATTTCTTTCTTTCCTTCTGTCTTTCTTCCTTTCTTTCTTTCTTTCTTTCTTTCTTCAATTTAAAGCATTTCAATGAATCAGAAATAAACAGATATTTTTTTGTTTACTGCTTGCTGTTTAATTAACGCATGATACCTCGAGTAAGAATTATTAATAAATAGGTCAAAACTTCAAATGACGTATATCGTTGTCCGTTTGTAGACTCCAAATAAAATCCTAAACCAATAAATGTTCATTATTTACATTATTTGGACTATTGTCCTCATCTTTGTTGCCATATTTATTACAACGTTTCAGCCGTTGTACGCTCCGGCCTTCTTCAGGTGTTTGGAATGTCGAACCTAACCCTTTATTTCGCTCACTGGAGTAGACTGTTCTAGTTCCACGTGCCATGTTTAATGGATGTCAGTTATCAGATATCTCCTGTTAATTTCCCTCTGAAAGTTCTCCACTGCCTTAACCGGGTATTGAACTCACACTCTTTTGGTCCTGTTACTAGAATTGAAATATGAGCTCTGGTAAAAACATGCAATGATAACAGTAAACATTGCAATATGAGCACTGGTAAAAAATGGTTAATGAGAACATTAGGTTTATGATACCCAGAAATTCATACACAGATGTCCTCAATAGATAAAGGCGTTATTTAGATCGGACTCAAAGAGTGTGGGTTCAATACCCGGTTAAGGCAGTGGAGAACTTTCGGAGGAAAATTAACAGGAGATAACTGAAGAAGGCCGGAGCGTACAACGGCCGAAACGTTGTAATAAATATGGTGACAAAGATGAGGACAATAGTGTAAAATTAATGTAACAGGGTTGATTAGAATTTGTTCTTGCCACACCGGGTCTACTTCCCATGTTGATAGCCGTTGCGCTACAGGGACACGACAAATACTAAATTCATATATAGAAACGATGCAAGAATGTCCATAGTACATTTAGCCTATTAATAGATATAGGAAATATCCAGACACACACACACACACACACACACACACACACACACACATATATACATATATATATATATATATATATATATATATATATATATATATATATATATATATATATATATTATTGAGCTATGGTTAGAAAGGTGTAGGTCAATTAGATCTCATTTAAATATTCATGGAGACTTACCGGACACTATTCGTAACATACTTGTTGACAACACTAATATAACAGCATCATCTACATGCAAAAAAAAAAAAAAAAAGGATAAAAATAATGGAAGCCTTATTAATAAAAACAAAAAAAAAAAAACACTTTATATTAACTTTGAACATGGACACAATATATTGAACTATTTCTTATTTAACGGTTAAAATATTTAATCCTTGCTAATGGCTAAATGTATAGCAAAAAGGGCTCGGATAAAAAGAACATTCGGACAGTTTTTATATAATTTATCATCCGAAAAGAAAAAAATATTAGATCGCATGAGAAATTGTATAAAAAACTAAATAAAAGCATCTTGTCTGTCGTATTCAATGAAATCTGCATAAAAGAAGGATTGCTCCCTAAATACACAAATATCTATCTATCTATCTATCTATCTATCTATCTATCTATCTATCTATATATATATATATATATATATATATATATAAAAGTGAACATAGAGGTCAACACTTAGAGGCGACAGTCTGTTTCATGCTATATGCAATTGCATATAGCATGAAACAGACTGTAGCCTCTATGTGTTGACTTCTATGTTCACTTTTATATTTACACACGCTCTACCTCTGACATTGAGCACTTTATTCCATAAATATAGCACACCTTAAGACTATATTTCTTCATATATATATATATATATATATATATATATATATAGATAGATAGATAGATAGATAGATAGATAGATAGATAGATAGATAGAAGTGAACATAGAAGTCAACACCCAGAGGCGATAGTTTGTTTCTGCTAAACGCAATCGTCATGTTCTGACGATTTAGCATGAAACTGACTGTCACCCTTGGGTGTCAACTTCAGTGCCCCCCTTATATTTACATACTCTATTCCTGATAACCCACTTCAACCCATAAATATCACATGCCTTAAAATTAAATTTTCTCTCTCTCACACACACACACACACACACACATATATATATATATATATATATGTATGTATATATATATAAATACAACGGATAAAAATATATTGTTCTACACGCCAACTCCATCACAACTGCAATTGAAAAGAATTTATCCAAGTTCAACATAAAATTTGTTACAACTATTTCTAAAACAATAAATGATACGAATAATACAAAACAAAATAGTAATAAACTAAAACTTGAACCTGTAATAGTTGCCACAAGGAATACATAAGAGAAACCTCAAAATACAACCAACTGAATGCATTAATTGTTCAGGAAAATGAGTCTGCCCATAATTTTAATTTAAAAAATGCTACTAATTAAAAGAGAAAACAATTTATTAAGACGAAATGTATAAAAATTACATATACATCCAGGTCCTTACAACATTTCACCTTTCTTGGCAGATCTATTATCATAATGTGGGCTATTTATTGCCTGAATTTCTGGGATGAGTAGTTATCAATATTTACACTATTATATTCGGACTATTGTCCTTAGAAGGTTTCGGCTACCACAACCACAACGTTTCGACGATCACAACGATTTGGTCGTGTGCCCTTCGGCTTTTTCAGGTGTATATCGACCTGGGTAACTTTTATTTAATCTACGGGGTTAGACTGTTTCGTACTATTCAGTTATTGCTCATCCGTTTCTGCTGAGTGCACGTACACACTGCACGACCCAGGGATTGAACTGGCATATGCGCTGATTCTTTCAGTCTGAAAGAATTAGCTCATTTGTTAGGCTACGAGGACAAATGACAGCAAGACTTTAACAAAAGACACAAAAACATGGACAACAGCAGTCAAAATATGACAGTCAGAAGCAGTTGCAACCTAATCAGCAGCTAGGTTTCGTGTAAAGCTCTAATGCTCTTTACAACAGCAAATTGTCATACGAGACAATGGCTTAGCGGATAAAAGCGTTGGTTTGTGAATTTGGTGACGTTTTGAGTTTAATGCCTGTGTCAGACAGTTGATATATATTAGGATATAATGGATAACGGCTTGGAATAAGATATCGGTGAGACGAAATCGAATTCCAGTAGAGTTTAAATTCACAAGTATAAATTTACCTCTTCTAGCCCCCCATCCCGACCACTCCGTTAGCTATGGGTTAGATAATAACCTTCAGCGTTGGTTGAGAACAGGAGGACAACTCTGAATTCAAAAGCTGAGGAGTACTTTTGGGGAATCTAATACACCAGTTCCCTGCATTCCTAATATATATATATATATATATATATATATATATATATATATATATATATATATATATAAGTGTATCACTTAGTTCAGTAGTCTTGGTTTAGTCATGCCTACTACGTAGTTTCGTGAGCACATCAAGATAATATGTTCACTTTTCAGGGCTTGCTGTCCTCTTTATATATATATATATATATATATATATGGTGGGGGGTCTGTGTGTGTGCGCGTGTGTATGTGTTGCTGTAATCCGTAGGTTTTACACACAACCGGTATCGTGCGAACGCGAATACCTCTGTTGGAATTTGAATATATATATATATATATATATATATATATATATATATATATATATATATATATATATATATATATATATATATTCAAATTCCGTCTGTCTGTGTACAGTGTATGAAACCAGTTTTTATATATATATATAAATAATATGTATAAAAATTGCATATATATATATATATATATATATATATATATATACATACATACATACACATACACATTTTACACACACACACACACACACACACACACACACACACACACATATATATATATATATATATATATATATATATATATATATATATAAATATAAATCTCCGTAAACTTTTGTGCATACTTGATACATTGTTGCTTCCTCTTTAAGAGGGTGGGTCAATAAGCTTAATAGTGGTCCGAAATTTTCTATCTATAATCTTTAGTCTAAGCGAAGAATATTCATCACTGAATTAAGCAAATCATTGACAATAAAGGAAATTATGTTGACAAATACTTATTTGTCATGTAAAATAAATGTTTTTTTCCTCATGAACTATCTGTGCCTCTATATAGCAGTGTGAGCGTCGGCAAGAAATGAAAGTTAATGCTAGAAAATCTTCTACCTAGTCGGTCATGAATCGAAAGAGACGTGATCACCCAAGCGTTTATCACGTATGGCTTTTAACTGACTGACTGAATGTGGCTACAACATAAATAAATTTAAAGGTGTAGAAGTTACATGCACAAACCTCGATCACCATGCAACTAAAAATACACAAAATATGAGTATCATTCCTTGTCATCACTATTGTTTATAGCATAAAATCTTTATAAACTGTATTAGATGCGTAGTTTAATGTTGTAAATATATCAATGATGAAATTATTACATGCTTTAAAGAAAATATGTCGTAGGTGGGGCATAATAGTTTTCTGTTATTTTATCGTACTTAATGGTAATGAAATTAATTTTTTTTCTTATATAATAGACACCCCGAATTGCTTACCTTGAAAAATAAGTATATGTAGTACAAAATAAATGTTTTTTTATGTCATTAGGCTATGCATTTATTGAATATATTGATACAACACCAACGAATACGGACACACACACAAACACACACAGAGAGACAGACACACACACACATATATATTGTGTATTTATGCAGCAATCCTTCATTTATGCATGTTTCATCAAAAAGTGTGTAGAAACTGTTCAAATGTTCTATAGTTCCGAGTGCTTTCGGCTATACTTTTAGCCATTATCAAGGATGATTTTATTTTTTCAGTTTAATTGAGTGTGTGCGTTTGTGTATGCTTTTAATGTGTTATAGAGGTGCTTTATTTTCCGAACACGGTTAGCATATTGTAGCCTAGTTCGTAGTTAATATTGCTAAGAGTTGCTTTTTTTTTCTTTTTTATTATAAGAGCTTCCATTATTTTTAATCTTTTTTCACAAGTGGATGAGGTTATTATGCTTGTGTTTTCTACTAGTATGTTTCGAATGGAGTCTGGTAGGTTTGGGTGTATGTTTAAATGGGTTCTAATAGAGCTCTGGTCAGATAGGTGTAAGGTAAGGCGTCTGGATAGGCATGTAGTTGTGTGACCGATGTAATTATTTATGAATTCGGTTTGATCAGGGACACAGTTCCTTAAAGAGCCTTTGAACTTATAGATAATGTTTGTTCTTTGTAATTTTGACTTTGCTGGTGTGTTGTTATTTTTGAGGATATTGTTAGCTGTCTTAAATTTTTTATAGTAGATAATTCATTTTTTTATTCGGGTAGATTGGGGTAGTGTATGTCTTTATAATATTTCTAAGTGAAGAATCGTCTTGCTTAAAGTTAATGTGCATTTGGTTTTTGTAGAAAATATTTATGTAAATTTTAACTGTATGTTCATTATCATTGTTATTTACTTTGGGGAGAAATAGCCTAATTTGGTGGTCTATAAGGTCGTTAGGGAAGCCATTGTTAATTCGTGTCTGTTTTACATTATTGAGTTCTTTAAAAAAGAGTAGTCGAGAGGATGAATTCTAGTGTGCTCTTTTTAGGAAGTTTTTTTATTAGCTATTTTGTATCTGAGTGGGCATTCACTTTTAAAGTTAAGGTGGCAAGAGTTTCTGCAAGTGTTGTTTTTTTTTTTATATAATGAGGAGATAAAAGTGTTATTACTATATTCTACGAGAACATCTAAGAATGGGAGTTTGTTTTTTTTTTGACTAAATTCGTAGGTAAAGTTAAGAACAAAGTTTTTTTTTTCTCAAATGTGGTCTTAAGTGTATCTATTTCTTTAGTGTTATTTGCTAAAATAAAAATATCGTCCACGTAGCGGACATATATTTTAGGTTTAGAGACCTGTGTAAATATCATATTTTCTACATGGGACATATAATAATTTGAAAAGCATGGACGAAGTGGATTTCCCCTACTAACACCATTAGTTTAGGTGTAAATGTTTCCATTATGGTCATAGAATGGGACTTTGGTTGTGCATGCGCGTAGTAATCTTTTTAGTATGGATGGTTTGATGCTGGCGGAGGGATACAATTATTACTATACAGTGTACACATAATTGAAGATAATGACAATGTTTGGTCGACGGGGACGTTTGTAAATAAGTTTTCGACGTCAAGTGACGTTATGATACCGTAGTTTGGTTTAGTAGTTTTTAAAATTTGGAGGAATTCATGGTTGGTTGTGATGCTGTAATTGGTAGGTAAGTACGGAGTTATGATGTCGTTCAGGAATTTTGATAGCTCTGTTATAGACAAGCGTATGGTTGCAAGAAAGAAATACGACAACAGCAGAAATAGATTTACGTGATTTATTTCAATAGGAACGCGTGAGTTTGGGACAGCTACCTTGTGGTATAGTTCATAAGCCGGTCGCCGATCTGGGTTGATCTCTCATAGTAGTTCTCATTGGTTGGCGTGGCGCTCCTCCTGCTGACTGCCCAGACTGACCGTGACAGATCTCTTCCCTGGCCTCCTGTTGACTGCCCTTGTACTTCCCCGTGTGACACCTTTTATGGTGTTTTTTATGGATTAACAGGCTATAAAAACGACGCGAGTATAATTAGGAGGGAAGCATTTTTATTGATCGAGAAATAGGAATACTTTAAAATATTATTTTATTTTTCGACCGGAATTCGTGCGTCAGGCCTATGCGTAAACGACGATAATGGTCATTTTGTGACGGGGCCTTATTTTATTTTAAAACAGCTCGTAGATAGGTGTTGGGATCTGGGAAATGATTGGTCTAGCGGGTATCCGGGTTTATGGGGTTTTATATTTCCATATAAATATCCAGGTTTTAATAATTAATCATTTTTTGAATTTTGAGGGAACAGACTTCCGCGTTGTGGGCTGTTATTAGTTTGTTGACGACCCTTTTTAGGGTCTCCGTGAGGTTTCTATTCAGTTTGGTGCATGTAGTTCGGTCGTCGATAATGTTTTGTAATTTTTTGTGGTAATCGGCTTTATCCAAAATTACGTATGTATTAGCTTTGTCAGCAAATTAGGGGTAACGGGTATATTCAGGATATATCTTACTAGCCTTTCTGACATTCGAGCACCAACGAATAATGATACGGTTTTTAAATAAGGATTCTGGTATGTTCTGATAATTCAAAATTTCAAAACTTAATATCTAAATTATCAAAAAAAAAAGAAGAAAAAGAAAAAAAGAAAAATGTCACTTTTTAAAGAGAAACTTAACATTTGTAACATCAAATAACATTTACAAACAGTTTGTTCAAGTTTTCACCTGCTGATTTTTTTTTTTTTTTTGTTTTCTTTTGTTTTGCGAAAATGTCCAATTTTTATCTGGCTTCGCGTTTTTCTGTCGCTAACTCTTGAAACCGAATTAAAATAAATAAATTCGTAAGGATAGCTTTTGTTGAAAACGCAACCAACTTAAACATTTGCCCAACATAATCATTGCTTGTGTATCACACGCATATGCAAATTGCGTTAACATTAATTCTGTCGTGACGAAGCTGTGATAATTCGAATGTATGTTCTTTGTATGGAAATTTAGCATCCCGCTACCACCTTTTTTTTTTATCAACATCAATTTTTGTACAAAAAGTGGATCATAGAGTTTATTCAGCTTAATATATATTTTCCGAAAACCTCAACTTCTGATTGGTCACTTAATATTTAAATCATGCCCGAATATCAATATCAATTTTTGTACAAGAAATGGATCACAAAGCTTATTCAGCTTAGTAAATATTTTCAGAAAATCTCAACTTCTAATTGGTCACCTAATATTTAATAACATCGACCTAGTTCTTGACCTGACCAAAAAGAAAAAACATAATAATAATAATTCCGCCAAAATTTGTCAAGCCTCTGTGAGCCTAACACGTGACCAAAGTTAGCGATAAAATATGAAACGT
The DNA here is from genome assembly GCA_963932145.1 of Acanthosepion lycidas. Classification (NCBI taxonomy): domain Eukaryota; kingdom Metazoa; phylum Mollusca; class Cephalopoda; order Sepiida; family Sepiidae; genus Acanthosepion; species Acanthosepion lycidas. The sequence continues at coordinate 94,193,627 of OZ010596.1, forward strand.
CCTTAATCTTCAACAGTGAAACGATCGGAATCCTTTGAACTCGTCACATAGTTTCAGGCTTTACGTTAAAGTTCCTTAACATGATTCCAGCCTGAGAGAACACTCACTCACACAGCAATATTTTATGACGAACAATCAACTCAAGTTTTCTATATTCAACTTGATACAAGAATCTTTTTTGTACGCTTTCAAGCTCAACATTAATTATTGCAATTAACATAAACACAGCTTGTTAAGAACCACTTACTCCATCTAGAATATTCTCTTCGAACAAGTGAAAACAAATCAAAGAGCAACAATTCCGTAAACCTTAAAGTCGTAAACAATATTTCTCTACTTTAAGTACAAACTTGAACTGTTTATTTTTTTTCTTAAATTACTATAATACCCAAACACACTTTCTCATTATTGTACAGACCATTCAACAACTTATAATCTATCAAACCAGAACTTTGACAACATTTCAATCTAAACATACGTTTGAACTTTTTAAAACCACCTCTTTATTCCATTTGTTTGTACCTCTTGGTTATATAAATATTTTATTCATTCTTGTGCAAAAACTGTTGTTTCTCATGTTGTCCTTGTTCTATGTTGAATACTAAAATTTGATGTGAGAGGAAATTGTTAATTTCATTATGCAGCTTAATTTACTCAACAATTTTTCATCAATATAACTTAATCCATTAATACAATCTCCACAGAAACAACAAGGAAATTAATGCGAATTAATTGAATTGATTTTTATCAGCGTTATTAATCAGACGTTGAATATGGTTTCCGAAATTCTCAAAACGCTTGTTAGGATTAAAAATTTACATAGGTTTAGTTCAGACAATTGAAAAATGTTCGGATGACTTCAAGTTTTCTCTTCGTTTCACGTTCGGATAATCGAAGTCTGGGAAACCGTGTTACGGATAATGATAAGAAATGCCGAAACCTTCGAATGTTATAGGCGCTTAGATGCAACCATAATTACTTTTTTTACCCTATTATCAGAATTCACGATACCATTATCTAATCCAGGTGTTCTCAAACCGAGCTAGGCGTACCACAGGAGATTCGCGAGATAAATTCAGAGGGTACGTTATCAAGTTTGTCTCAGCACTTCATCCTTTTTTATGATTAAAAGTTCGCAATATTTCTGTTCTATATATTCCCCTAGATAAAAAGACCATTTTTTCTTTATGCAATCCTCTCTATCAGCAAATTAAGAATCACTTTCGAATTGATCCCAGATCTTTTACAGGCAACTTCCAAGATTGATTTGTAGACTCATTGACTCAGTGACCAAAGATGTTTTTGAAATATCTCTACTAATAAAGTTTTGATCTTCCACTGTGAACTCATGCTGTTGGGATAACTTTCTTTTCTTTATCCCCAATTAGCATGCATCGCTCTTAGCCGGTCGTGGAATTATTAATGACTAATCTTTGGAGACTATTTTTTACAGAAAACTTATTGTAGACGCCATGTTGGAAAGACGTGCTTGTGACAACCTATTACAACATGATCTAGTTTCTTGTTCAGGACCGGAGAAAAGACACGTAACTTATTTTTACATTTCATTAGCATATTTTCGATTTTAGAAAATAAAACTTCATTTTCGCTCTTCAGTCTTCTGCATAACCGTTTTTATTTATTTATTACATAGCAAGCTCTGAATTTCCGTCTATCACAATGAACAGGTATACTCTCATGGAGGTTCTATGCCTTGAGCGCCTGTTGAGTCTTAAGTCCAACCCTAACCTGAAGTGAAGCTCGTACACTAAGATGCAAGGGGTTATTGGGAGTGAAAAAGAATGAGGAAAATGAACAATAAAAGAAAGAAATCACAAAGACGGGATATAGCGGTTGATATTGCATTTGAATTTTGAAGATTACAGGTGGTAGGGAAACAAGAATCTAGAAGAAGGTTCCACGAGCAAGAAGTGCGAGAAAAGAAACTATTAGAATAGAACTTACGGTTACATCTAGCTAATTCATCAGTAGAACGATGAGACCTAGTTGCCAATCTAGTTCTACATTTAAACTCCATGCAGGAGAGCTTATTAAAACAACTTCGATGAAAATATAGAAAAGAGAGAGAGAAGCTTCGTCATGTCGGTGTGAAAGTGACTGAAGTTGAGATGCCAGGTCAGGACTGATAAAATTGCAGAACCTACCTTGGATTTTTTTCCAGAATCTCGAGATATATAACTGGAGCACCAGACTTAAATATGGCACAGACAAATGGTAGATTTATAAATGTGGAAGATGAATTCTGACGAGAAAAATTGCCTGGCATGAAACAGTGAACTGATTTTCCTAGCAGCAGACCTAACAATTGATTATTCAATATAATCGTTCCACTTCATATCAGTAAAAAACGTCAACTCAAGGTGAAATGAGTTGCTTTAATGGAGGTTAACATAAGCCATGCAAAAAGGTTCTCTATAGCGTTTGGAGAGTGCTTAAAATTAACAAGCCATTTCTTGCCCCAGTTAACAACTGATATGAGGTCATTTTCTGGAGCAGCTGCCACTTTTCCTTTATCGGACCTATGGCCTTTTGTTTACTTGAGCAACCTTTATCCACTGTCGGCCTGCTAAGCCAATCACAGCTTCACCAGTGCCCCTTGCCCAGCATTACCTGTTTCCACTTCCAACGACAAGGACGAGGGGCTGGGCTTTGGATCAGTGTCAGTAAGTCCGAGTTCATGACCGTCAGCAAGAGACCAGAAAAACTGGACATTAACATCAATGGAACGCAGCTAAAACAAACCAGTGAATTCAAACGGCAAAGAAGACAGAGAAATCGAGCGCGACCAGATGTCAGAAAGCCAACGTAGTTACCAACTTGCTCCTCTTCTAAAACATTCTAGCATTTCCATGAGCACCGAGGCAAATCTCATCAATATCATTTTTTTACCAACGCTGACATACCAGTGCCAGACATTGCCCCTAACAAAAAAACTTGAAAAGAAACTCATCACTTATGAGATGAAATGGCTGAGGAAAGCAGTGACCAAGACTAGACGAGACAAGATTATGAATGAGGCAATAAGATATGGTAGGAACAATACCAATCATACAGCACATTGAACGACAGAGAATAAGTAGTTCCGACACCTTACTCGTATGTCTATGTACCAACCAGCCCCACGAGCATACACCCTCAGCTACGCTGGTTGGAAAACTAGAGACAGACCAAGAAGACACTGGAGCGACTCAGTAGAAGACGCTCTCAGAGCCCACGAGATATCTCTCCTCCAGGCCACTCGCCTTACCGCTGACAGACGACTGTGTCTCCCTGCGACGCCTAACAGCACAAGCGGGAGGAAAAACTAAACTATGGCACTTACTATTAAAACAGGAATATGTTTGTTGTGTTATTATCATAAATACCTAATTGGGAACACCGGGAGAGTTGTTGATGAAGATAAGAAATAAAGTAGGCCCAAGGATAGACCCTTGTGGAAACTCCACATTAATGTGAAATGATCTAGAAACATAGCTTGTCAACGTGAACTTAATTACACGGTCTGATAAAAATGGTTCAAGTCAAATATTCGGTCAGAGACACCCTTGAGCATGAACGCCTTTGAGATATCTAAAGCCACAGCCTGAGCCTCGCCGTTCTTATCTAAAGCTTAATAATCACATTCAGTAATAACCGGTAATATATTAGCGATTGACTGAGAGAAACAAAAGCCGTATTGTTTATCCAGAAGAAGGACGTGTCACATGAGATACTTAACCAATTAATTTAGTACGTCACAAGGACAACTAATAGATTAGAACAGGAGGATATAATTTGGGTTACGCCGAGTCTTCACAAGATATAGTCTTTCTTAAAGAAGAATAAAAAAAAAACGTAGTCGAAATCCTGACATTTACCTGGGCTCGAAAACTGATCACTGGTACGTATAAAAAAATATACATGTTTTGGATGCGGGGCAGGTTACGAAAAGTCATTTCTTGAAGACAATTTCAACGTCTCAATTAAAAAAATAGAGATTAATAACGTTGAAAGTTGTAATTGTAGACGATAGTAATGTCACAGAGACAAGTTGGACTGCGTAGCGTCAGATTTCTGGGAAGAATGCTGCCACGACAACCAGTATTCTTACTCTTAGCTTCTACTTATTAGGGTTCGAAAACCGATTACCAACGCCGGGACAGACAGATAGATAGATAGATAGATAGATAGATAGATAGATAGATAATCAGTTTATTCATATCTACGTAGCGTAATTGAGTGACAATATGGAAAAAAAAAACTTTATGTAACGCATTTTGTCCGTTAAAAGGACTTGAGAGGAGGAAACACTACAAAGATGTTTTCCATTTTATCATTTCCTTACCCCAAAATGCTCTTATATAAGGTAATTTATGTATCATATTCTCTCATTCATGTTTATTTATTTATTTATTTATCTATCTATCTATCTATCTATCTATCTATCTAAGTCTATTCATATCTATCTATCTATCTATCTATCTATCTATCTATCAGAGCCTATTCATATCTATCTATCTATCTATCTATCTATCTATCTATCTATCTATCTATGTCTGTACTCTCTCTTTTTTCTCTCTCTGTTCTCTCACTCTATCTATCTATCTAGCTATCTATCTATCTATCTATGTCTGTACTCTCTCTTTTTTCTCTCTCTCTCTGTTCTCTCACTCTATCTATCTATCTATCTATCTATCTATCTATCTATCTATCTATCTATCTATCTATGTCTGTACTCTCTCTTTTTTCTCTCTCTCTGTTCTCTCACTCTATCTATCTATCTATCTATCTATCTATGTCTGTACTCTCTCTTTTTTTTCTCTCTCTCTCTCTGTTCTCTCGCTCTATCTATCTATCTATCTATCTATCTATCTATCTATCTATGATTAATGCAATATTCTTATCTGGGCCATCAGGAGCGAAACTATAACAATTTTTTTTAGTTAAAAATACAAAATAATTAAAAACATAATGGATAAAAAAGTAGAAATTAATAATTATTATAATCATCCGGCTTAGTCTTATGCAGTTACTTTTTAGAGAATTGTATTTGAAAGAAATCCAGACGATTTATGAAAAATTGTTATATTTGTATGTAATTTTCTAATTTTAGAATTGACTGTAAAAGAACCGCGAAAAATATTTCAGTCCAGGTGGATTGTTTCAAATTCATTTTTTAAATCCCTAAAATATATACACTATTTACATTATTCGGACTATTGAGAACAATAGTCCGAATAATGTAAATAGTGTACATAATACCTCATCTCAGAAATATAGACGAAAAATATATACTATTTCTACTTATTATCCAATAATTACGTCCACGTAAATTTGAAGTTAAGGTTTGTCTGGAGCCCCTTTAATTGTTATATAAAGATAGATAATCTTCAGAAGATAATCAAATTTCAAAGTAGAAGGAGATCAAATTTTAAAGAAGAGGGTGATTTACTTTTTTTGGTTTGAAGGCACTGCAATTGTCAGGAATGAAGTAACCAGATTTTTCGACCCAGACAGTAAATGAAGTGACATGAAAATTTAATCCTGAATACAGAATAATAAGAATCCAGAAGGGAAAGCAATTTTTTGTTGCCATCTGAGAAACATGCATAAAAATGAATTGAATTATTTTATTAGAACTGTGTTCGATAAAAGATAAACTCTAAAAAACCCCGCGACACAAGTGGTTTGAAATTTCTAAAGCGCCTTCGTTCTATGACTTTTTTTCGTCTTTCTATCAGGTGGGTATACCTTTTTCACAAAACGTATTTTCACCTTTTCTAATTGTCATGGGTCCTTACCTATAACTACAGACTGAACTCTTCCTAACACTATGTATACTACGCTTCTCAAGAGAGAGGGTTGCATCAAGCCGAGTTTCTTGGCTTGACGGTCGAACTCTCTGCCTCTGAGCAGAGAGGAACCCAGACGAGGCTCCACCGAAAGCAGAGTCTCGTTCGGGGAGATTGACCAAACCGATCCCGTTTATACGGGTTCTACGGGCATTTTTTGGCTAAGCCTACGGGCTCGGGAAACCCACGTTAAACTCGGCCTTGTGCCACATGCAACCCTCGTGGGGGTTGGCTAGATACCGAATCGAGATGAGCCGATAGTAGTTCACTCCAAACCAGACTGACAGTCATACTAACACCTTCCACATCTTGTATTATTATTTCGTGCAATATACCTTCGTTATTTCTACCCTTGTGTTCGTGTTGTTCTTCCTTGGTCCTAACCTGGTGTATAACACTAATTTCCCCCATTTTTCGAAGTTTGTTTTGAAATCTTTTAAGATCGTTCTTATATCTTCTGAGCACAAAATAAATATTTGGAGCAAGCACATCTCGTAAAATGTAAATTATTGTATTTTGTTCTACTGCTTTAACGTTTAGTAATAAATGTTTGTTCTTTTAAATTTCACACAATAGTTCAAGTTTTTTCTCATTCCCTCCCAGGGAAGAAAATTCTTTTAACACATCGCGAAACTTTAAGTCGGCCCTCGGTAAGTATCTTGAACTTTTCATATTTTTTATACAATAATGCTGTAGATATCTATTGAGCACATTATTAACAAAAGTTCTGTTCGCCTTGACATATGTAAATGATATAATTTTACGTATATCAATAAGTACAGATAGATAGATAGATAGATAGATAGATAGATAGATAGATATGAATAAGAGAATATGATACGTATATTTATCTATATCAAAACAAAGTTATGTTGGGTAATTGAATGACAAAATTGAATACCTTCTTTGTAACATATATTCCTTAGATTGTTATTTTCTTAGAAAACTACGATATTTTTTTAGAAAGACTACGATATCAATTGTAGATATTTTCGACGGATCCAGTGAATAAATAGCTGAATATACAGATAGACGAACAAATGAATAAAGTTTATATATATATATATATATATATATATATATATATATATATTTATATTTATATAAATTCCCCTAATTACATTTCCTTTGTTTCAGAAAATGTTATAGGAACATTGCAGTTATCCTGGAAGACTACAACATTTATATTCTAGAAAACTTTATAAACTTCCTTATTTTGGGATCTTGTGTAATAATATAGCTTGTATATACAGCTTACTACCAAAGAGTCTCCCTTATCCAATAGTAAGACCAATGAATATGTCACACCATGAAGGAGAAGTATCACTCACTTTTCGTGATAAATTCTGGTAATCCTTTTGAAGCACTTATCAAATGATTTGTGGAACAGTTCTTTAAGTTTCTAAGTCCTGGTGCTTTAAAGAAATGAGATTTGTATAATTAGGTAAGAATTGTAAAATTACTTAATGCAGTATCTATTTCTTGACTTCATGTCATGCTTTAATGGCAGTAAAATGATTTTATATATATATATATATATGGTATAAATAAAATGACAATTGGAAAAAAGATCTTAGATTTTGCCGACATTTTTCGTCTTTCGACTTTTTCAAGGCAAAAATGAAATCGAAATGTTCTTGTTGTTATAGTTACATTAAAAAATCCAAATTTAAAAAGATAGACGCTTCTGTCTAAGCCTTTTTTTCTGGTTAATGTAAATTACATTTATACTAAATTCTTGTCCACAGAATTGATCTGGGAATTTAACTATATATATATATATATATAAATTCACAAGAGGATAGAATCCAGGTAGAACTCAATGTCCAGGATAGAGTAAGAATATAATATAAAAGGCTCAAACACTAATATTCCATGGTTATAATTTATTAAATTGAAATCGTAATATATATATATATATATATATATATATATATATATATATATATATATATATATATATATATATAAGGCTCAAACACTAATATTCCATGGCTATAATTTATTACATTGGAATCGTAATCACGATCCAATTCATCGTCTAGCCATGGAATATTAGTGTTTGAGCCTTATATATAAGGCTCAAACACTAATATCAAATATATATATATATAATTTTATGCAAACGAATAACTTATTAATAATCTTGTATTTTTTTTTTAAATATACGCCGATAAATATCATTGCTTTCTTTAAATTAATCAATAAGTAAAATATTTACTTTTCCAATTTGCAAGGATGTTTCACTAAATTTTATCTTATAAATTAATAAACGTTATTATGATTATTTTATTTCCTTTGATTTCTGGTGTGTAGTCATTTCTTTCCGGGTCCCGACCAGAGACCTCAGGTCAGAAACGGCAGGATGGCATTTTGCACAGCAATTTTGAAAAGAAAAATCACACATATTTTACATAGATAAAGCCCTTCGTAAGGTGTGGGCTGTACTCGTGAGAACAATTTTTTTATATTTCTTTAAAGCATGGGCTATCAGGAATTCCTTCAATGAGTCAATTAGAATCTTTTCCAATAAATCCGAGTGCTCCAACTACAACTGGAATTGTTGATATTCTCATGTGCCACATTTTTGAGACTTTGATTTCAAGCTAATTGTATTTTGATAGATTTTTGAAGATCTTCAAAGATACATTGCAGTCTGCAGGGACTGCCATGTCAATAAAGAGGCTCTTTTTGTCTTTGCTATGTCTATTACGATGTCTGGGCGATTAGCTTTGATTATTCTGTCTGTGCGTATTATAAAGTGCCATAGAATTGTTACAGGTCCTATCTCCGTAACCGGGTCTGGGTGGTGTTCATACCACTTTCTTGCGGTTTCCTTTTAGTAAAAATTGCAGATTTTCCAGTGCAAAGCCGGGTTTTATATTCAGTGGGTGCTAATACCGCGCAACCTGATACAAGATGGTCAATTGTTTCTGGATATTTATCACAGAATTTGCATTTTGGGCTAACACGATTTTTCAGTATTTGTGCTTCATAATTTCTGGTTAGCAAGAATTGGTCATGTGCAGCAAGAATAAAAACTTCGGTTCCAACTTTTAACCCTGCACTTTCATGTTCTTTGACACATATCATCATCCCGTCTTCTATAGTTTCCAGGTATATTTGAAGGCCAATTGTTGTAGTTTTGTAAGACTGTTCTAGTTGAACTAATCCTCTGCCTCTTCGGATCTGGGCACATAAAGACTATCAACATCAGCTTTGGGATGATTCATGCAGTGGCAGGTGAGAAGCTTTCTCGTTTTAGCGTCCATTCGCTTAATGTGGTCCAGTTAAGGTTGTTGGAACTGTATCGCACCATAAGGACAGGCAAGGTGTTTATGGTTGATATTCTGTTGTTTTTTTTTTTTTTAATTCAGCGCTGTATTTAGTACCAAACGCACACGCCTGTAGTACTCTTTTCTTACCTTTTCCTTCATTTGGGTATGCTGTATTTGATCTTCCTCGTTAATTCTTAGGTACCTATAGGCTTTTTGTTCCAGTTCCCTAATCTTTGTGACAAAATCTAAATTTATTGAGTGTGTTTCTGTAATTCCCCCTTTCTTGAATGTTTCTTTTGCACATTAATCCGAAATCCATGCCTATGTCATCACTGAAACATTTTACAGTATTGAGGAGACCCTTCAACTCATTGTCGTCTTTGGTAAAGAGATCATCCATGTAAAGTAGGTATTTCTTATTTAGTTTGTTACCATAGCTTTTATTGTTTAGTTCATGTGTAAGGAGAATTAAGGACAGACAAAACAGAAGGGGTAACATGGAGTCTCCTTGAAAGATTCCTCGTCGAATATTCAGGCGGTTGGAGATAGCAGTGCCTCTGGTGTGATTTAGGTATAATGTGGTTTTCCACATTCCCTGTGTTTAAGGAAATTTACTATTACGGGGGAGACTTTGTATATTCCCAAAGTCTTAAGAGTGTAGCACATAATCAAAGGCTTTACGGTAATCTATCCATACTGCGCTAAGTTTTCTACATCTATTACTGCAATTTTCCAGGATCATTTTGTTTATCAGTAGTTGATCTTTGCAACCATATGAACCTCTCCTGCATCTCTTCTGTTCCAGTGGAAGAAGTGTTTGCTTCAAGAAAAGAGTAAGTACAGTTCGTCACGACAGACGTGATCAATTTATACTTGGTGGACAGGCATGTTATTGGCCTATAATTTTCCAGGTCATCTGTTTCACTAATTTTTGGCATATGTAATACCTTCAGTGATCCATTCCGGGATTTCATTGGGATTATTAAGTATTGATAGAATTTGTGCAAGGGTTTATGGATTGGTGATAGATGATAGATCTAGAAATTGGGCACCTTGTCATTTCCTGTGGATTTCCATTTTCCGAGCTCCTTCTATATCTACTGAATAAGATATCCCTTGTTTCCTGTTCAGGATATGGTTTACCGGTTCTCTTTCTTCTTCTACCAGGGAAAAAATTATTTAACTCTCTTAACTTTTTGGTGATCGGACTAACTAGTGGCTGTGATTTTCCATTGCGAAGGTTCCGAGTTGGAAGTTTGCTGGTTACTGCTTCCGACTGGTCGTTAGAAGCCCGAACTCTTTGGTAGCGCTTAGAGGGGCTGCTCTAATCACGTCACATAATATCAGGGTATTTGTAGTGCCATTTCGCGCATGAGTAGGTGTCCCTGCATGTATTTCCGGTGAGCAACCTTGAGGGCACACTAAGCTCTTTTCTCAGCCATGCTTTTGCTGGTTTGTATTACCATTGATGACAGATAGTGACACTTACGTTAGCCCTCTCTCTCTCTCTCTCTCTCTCTCTCTCTCTCTCCTCAAAACGAATTTCATGGAAAACACAACAAAAAGAAATACAACTGAACCAGTAAACAAAAAAATCAACTACCCCTCCCACCTTCCACCCAGCCTTTTTTTCACTAATATTCATGGTTTTACAGCGTAGAATCTTTCCTCTTGGAACGGTCGCCAGATATCATTGCCCTCTGTGAAACTAGTATAAATTCTTCCATTGCTACCATTCACATGCATGGCCTCGGTGTTAACTACCTCTCTTTTTGTTAATTACCTCTTTTTCCTTTATTGCTCCCCCTCTTCCCAGGACTGCAGTATATTCGACATAATTGCTTACAGTATAGAAAAGCACTTTCCCGCCACCTATCTACAAAAAACATCTTTATCTTTGGTGACTTTAATGCTCACCACAGCACGTGGCTTAAACATTCTAAAGAGACTGATGTTGCCAGTGTTCAGACATTACATTTTTGCATTGCTCAATTCCTTGGTCAAATCGTGGACTTCCCCACTCGTTTCCATAGGAAAACCCATGCTTCTCTACTTGATTTATTTCTTACCTCCTCTCCTCGGTCTTGCTGAGCTTCGCAACACTGCCCTCTTGGTAATTCTGATCATTCTGTGGTATCTATTGATATTTCCTTCCAATCATCTATTAAACAGGAATCCCTATCGATAAGACCTCTTTCCGTTGCCAGCATGCTGATTGGGACTCACACCGTGATTTTCTTCGTGACGCCTCTTGTACTGATATCTTTAAAATCCCAATTGAAAATTACGCCACTGATGTTTCTTCTTGGATCAAAGCCGGTATGGACGCTTTCATCCCTTCCTGGAAATACTGCAATATTCTACAGGAAACAATATTTTCGGCTATACCAGCATGACGGCTCTCGTCACAACAGGCGCCTATTCCTTGTTGCTCACAATAAATGTAAGCGAATCCTCGAATGAGAAAAGTCCCTGTTTGCCGAGAGAATGAGGTACCGCATAGCCTTTAACAACTTTGGCTCTCACGATTACTGGCGTCTTTGTAATAAGGCATTAAATAAGGGTAAGGCCTCTCTTCCACACCTCAATATGAAGTGTTATCATCCTCTACTAATGAAGCTGAATTCTTTGCCGGTACATTCTCCTCAAATTCTACTCTGGACTCACTCGAAATATCCCTACCTAAGTTCTTTTCTAGAACTTAGTCTCTCTTGAGTGATATGCATATAACCGCTTCAATGGTCTCTGATATCATCTCTAACCTAGATCCCCCAAAAGCATGTGGACCCGATGTTATCTCTGTAATAACCATTAAGAAGAATGCTTCCGAACTGGCTCCTGTTCTCTCTAAACTGTATAATAAATGCCCCGCTGCCTCTTGCTTTCCTGCCTGCTGGAAGTCATCATCTGTTGTTCCAGTTTTTAAGAACTGTGGTGAGCCGTCCGACCTTTCCAACTATCGGCCTATTAGCTTTCTACCTCATTTTGGGAAACTCCTAGAGGCCCTAATCAATGCTGAATTCGTTCGTTATCTCTGATCGCAGGGCCTTTTCTCAGACAAGCAATACAGCTTTCGTTTCTCCAGGTCAACTGCTGATGTACTGACGATATTGGCGGAAAGATTTTATCATGCTCTATATAAAAACGGTGAAGCCCGGGCATTGGAAATCTCGAAAGCCTTTGATAGTGTTTAGCATTCAGGTCTTCTCCCCAAGCTGAACAGATACGGTGTCTCCGGAGACTTTTTTGAACTGATCCAGTCTTTCTTATCAAATCGTGAAATGAGAGTTATCTTGAACGGCCATTTATCTAGATCATTTCGTCCTAACGCAGGTGTCCCCCATGGCGCCATCATTAGTCCTTCTCTATTTTTAATTTTCATTAACGACCTTCCTGGTGACATAAACTCGCAAATTGGTATCTACGCTGACGACACAACAATTTACTCATTCCTTGGGAGTAAGGCTTATCAGCCTGACACGCTCAAAACGACAAGTCCGTAGTTAACTGAGGTAAAAGCTTGTTAATTTTAACGCCTCCAAGACTAAACTTCACTCCATTAATCATCTGAGAGACCCATAACTGCCTCCCATCAGCATGGCTGATGCTATCCTCCAGGAAAGTAACTCGTTACGTCTTCTCAGGCTCACGTTCTCTGTTTATATGAAGTGAAAGATTATATTGAATCCATTGCTAGGTTAACTACTAAAAACGTCAGTTCGTTATGTCGGGCGAGACAATTTTTCTCTCCGGAATCTATCTTACATATCTATTAGGTTGGTGCAAAAATAATGTCGTTTTCTCACAATAACATATGTGATAAAACGACATTATTTTTGTACAAACCTAATATAAGTCTATCATTCGTACATGCTTAGAATATTGCTGCCACATATGGTCGGGTGCCCCTGCTATTTATTTTGAGTTTCTCGATAAGATCCAAAGAAGAATCTGCAATATGATTGGTCCTGATCTGGTGGCTTGACTTTAGTCATTTATCACTGCCCTTTCGTGTTAATTGTTCGAATGAGCTCTTCGCTATAGTACCTAGACTTTATGAATTTAAGCGCAGTACTAGATTGGCATCGAGATCTCATCCATTTAATGTTGAGTTGGCTAGATGTAGTCGCAAGTTCTATGCTAACAGTTTCTTCTCTCGCATTTCTCGTTTGTGGAACTCCCTTCCGAATTCATGCTTTCCAACCAACTTTAATCTGCAAAAACTTAAATGCAATGTCAATCGCTATCTACTGTCCACCTGTTTACTATCTTCTCTTTGGGCTCATCGTTAATGTTTTTGTTCCTGATTCTTCCACGCCCTGTAACCCCTTGTATTTCAGTGGCATTACTGTTTTGCTTGGGGTAAAAAAAAAGATTAAAAAGAAAATAGCAAAAGAAAACATGTTTCATCCGTTTATGTAACACGTTTCATCCAATGAAGTCCTTTTGAAGAACAAAACGTGTTACATAGATTTTTTTCCAATATGTCATTTAATAAGCCAACGTAGGTATGAATAGATATGAACAGTTCAGTATAATTACGGTTATCAATAAGTATTATTACTTTTATTATTATTTTATTTAGATAGATAGATAGATAGATAGATAGATAGATAGATAGATAGATAGATAGATACTTGGAATAATAATCAGCGAAAAATAATGAAAGTGCATTCTTACTTTTTTCTATCAATTTACCATTCGAGTGGAGTTAGATAAATAGAATGTTAAATACTTCTATTTTGCCGACCAGACATGAAATATTTCTTTGAGTTTCTTTTATGCTTACAGTCTTGGAAATGAACTGCGCTGTAGTCGACAAGGAGAATTACTGGATGAATCACAAAGTTTTCGAAAAAGACGATCCGTTACAATACACTCAATCACAGAATATAACTATGATAATCATAGTTATAGCTTTAGTTTAGCTTTGCCGGGACAAGTTATCTTAGTTTCTGCTATTGCTGCAGTAGAGACAGTGAACCATGCGTCCTTACTTTAGTGCTCAATTTTTTTTCCTTCGTTTTCTTTTCATTTTTTTATGCAGTTCAAATCGATTATTTTCAAACTTTCACTAAAATGAGGTTGACATCGAGTTTTTATTCACATCTAGGTTAGTGTGACTTTCAGAATTTGATCATTATTATGAGGTTTCTGGTGTTTTTATTAACGTCAGTCGGAGACAGAAAAAGGTGGTCAAGTACCACGTCATCCTGTATAAGGGCCCCGGGGGTAGGAGAAAAGACAAAGACATGGCGGGACATGCAAATAAGAATAAATGATCGTCTCGATAAAGACAAGCCATGGTAGGCGTCAAGCAGACGGCTGCGGGACAACACGAATGAGTAGGCTCAAATGAAGAAATGATGTGGGGGCTGGGGGTGAAATTATAATAAAAACCGTTGTAACCCACAAGATTGTTATTCATGATATGTACAGACAGGGAACTAAAAAAATAAATAAAAACATCGAAAGTAATTGTAGGAAAGAAAGATGAACTATTCCTGAAGATTTTAGAAGGAAAGAAATAAGAAAGAAAGAGAGAGAGATAGGTGGGGGGGGGGGAGAAAAAAGCTTTAATAACAACAAATTAAAATTAAATTAATTAACTGTTTAGCTTATCTCGGAGTTTTGTATAGTTTTGAATTTTTTGACTAGATAGTTTGTAATAGTTTTTTTTAAACACCCTGACGAGCGAATATATCTACGAAACCCCGGGAAATTTAAGTTGAACATATATTTTTTTTTAATTTTACTTATTTATTGCTACATGAGAAGTATTAGGTTGGTGCAAAAATGATGTCGTTTTCTCACATAGTAACATATGTGAGAAAACGACATTCTTTTTGCACCAACCTAATAAAAATTGAAATTAAATTTGTACAAGGTATTCTCTACTTAATTCTATTTATCAAATCTTAACATTTCATTTCCTGAAGGGATATGGTACATAAAAAAAAAATCCTTAATAGCTCTACTAAGTAATGTTTTTGTCTTCTTCAGATCTCTCATAGTCTATATTTTGTCATCCTTTACAGAAGCTCGTTACGTAGGCGACTCGCTGTTTTTTTGTTTTTTTTGTTTCTCTCCCTCCCTCTCTCTCTCTCTCTCTCTCTCTCTCTCTCTTGTTTTCACTATATTCAATCCTCCTTTTCTCGTTGTCTCTACGAATCCTTACACTGATCGATTTAAATAACAACGAACGATATGAAAATTATCTTGACTTTTTATGCCAGCATGCCATGTGACGGATTTGATTCCATAAACTTTAGGATAAATTAAACATGACAATTTATCCAAAATGTGTCGTTATAATTTTTTTTTTTAATTTCTGAAACCTGTTTTTATTCTCCATCGCCTTGGACTTTACAAAAAATAAAATAAAATAAAGTAAAAAAAAAAAAAAGAAAAAAAGAAAAATCTATGGTCGATGTTGCTAGACATCTTAAATAAATTCTTAGAACTCGCTAAGTTTCATTTGTTAATACTTTGTCAGCGTAAAAATTAGATCGAACAATACTTTTTTTATCATTTTTTTCTGTTTGCCAGGCAACTATAGAAAAGGCAGAAATACCCGTGCAAGTTGTTAAAAAGAGCAAAATAAACTAAAAGAAATTATTAAACACAAATAAAAGGTATACAGAATTATACGATAAGGCGAATAATCCTTTTTTTCATTGACAGTCAGACACTTGTAATAATATAAATCGTCCGGTTCACACTCCTCTCCGGTTTCTTGAAAAGGACTAATAGTCTATCCCTTGTTTCCTGTTTAGTTTACGAATGGGTTTCCAGTTCCCTCAAAAAAGACTTCTCTTCTCATTCTTTTTCATTCCCAATAGCCAATTGCATCTTAGTGGCATTATCACTTTGCATAGGGTGAATTGATTAAAAAAATAATAGTAATCGAATTTAAGGGCCGAAAATAGAAAGCAAAAGTTTCAAGGAGAGAGAGAGAGAGAGAGCGAGAGAGAGAGAGAGAGAGATCCTTAGGAATTACGTGACTGTAGTTTACAGTATGATAGAAAAATATTTAGAAATAGTTGAAGAGCATTATTGCATGAGTGGGGTAAAGAACCATTTTCTTCAGAATTTGTCTTCGACTACCCAAATATAAAAGATGGTAATTAAAATTAATTCCATCACGGAATGTAATTGAATTGAAACTAAGAGATAATTTTTTTCTTTAAATCTTGAGGAATATAAAAGCAATAAAACACGTATTTTTCGAATAACCAAATAAATTATGCACAGAGAAACATTTCAGCTACATATGTGCATGCGTCTGTATTTTAAAATAGATTTTTTTTATTAAATCCGACAGATTTTTCTTTTTAATGGATACTCGTATTTGAGTAGACGCCCCGTTTATTTATTAAACAGTATATTTATTTTAAATAAACGGAGCACCTACTCAAACACGAATATCCATATCGTATCCTGTCAGCACTCTTATCCGCAGCATCCAGTAAAATAATGTCTAAAGTTAGGAGATTAAAACAAAAATAATAAATAATTATTAAGGAAGCGTTAATCTGTATTGAGCACTCCTTTTGAAAATGCTACGGACAGTGGAATTATACTCCATTTGTTCTTATCTTATAACTGTAGTGTATATATATATATATATATATATATATATATATATATATATATATATATATATATATATATATATATATATATATATATATATATATATATATGAGTAATGGATAGCGGCTTGGATTGAGGAATCGGAGAGCCGAGTTCGAATCCATTACATTCAGTTCACTTACGTGCTAATACCCTTGGGAAAGGTATGAATCCTCTTCTTCTTCCTCCAGCTATGGGTAAATAAATAGCAGTACAGACTGGGTTCTATAGCCTTGGGTGGCAACTGGTCTAGAAGAAGGACAACTCTGAATTCAAACCCGGAGTGGAGCCCCTAAGGCGGATGGACGGCACTTTGTGCTACCTTCCGGCACCTCCTGCAGCCGTGCTGGTACCAAACTGTATTGGTTTATCCTCTCCTTTGGACTCTGCTGGCAAGGCCGAAAGGGGGAACCAGTTCTCCATATATCCCGCGCAGGCGGCGATGACGACTATGTATATATATATATATATATATATATATATATATATATATATATATATATATATATATATGTGTGTGTGTGCGTGTGTGTGCGCGCGTGTGTGTGCATTACACACACAGAAAATGGTTTCTGGCCCACTGTGCAACATAGTGGTTTATTTGAAAGACGTATTAGGTTGGTGCAAAAATAATGACGTAATAATGTCGTTTTTTGACGTAACGTCAAAAAACGACATTATTACGTCATTATTTTTGCACCAACCTAATATTTCTATTGATTTTTAAGTGTTTACGCTTCTTCAGGTATTAACAATTAATTAAGATTATATATGAAGCCAAAAATGGTGACAGTCAATGGGATACTGAGAGAAAAGGCATTTAAGGCAAGCAGTCTTTGCAATAAAGTGCTCGATATCAAAGATAAGTAAAAGTTTGTCACTTAGCTGACTGATATTACCTTCGGCATCAAACAGCTAAGTGACAACCTTTTATTTAATTCTATATACACTACACACACGCACACACACACAAAATTATATATATATATATATATATGTCCTCAGTTATGGGTTTTGAACAGCAGGACAGACCTTGGATGAAACCATTCAACCGCAGAGAGAAATGGCAACCTCCTGCGGGAGAATATCTGCATCGCCAGGTTAGTCATCCATTGAAAGAGACATGATCGCCCAAACGCGTAACGTGTATGGCACTTGAGTCTTGACTAATTGATGATTTAATTTGTACATATTTCTTGTTTCTTATTTAATTGTCATGTGGGAGCACAATAGATTTTTTTTTTTTAATCACGAAATTTTTTTTTCGGCTGTCCTTGCAGTCTTCGTCAATGTTTAATAAGATATTGAATAGTATTTATTTTAAATTTTATTGAACTGGGCGAAATTTAAAATCCAACGGACAATAATATTCAAATTCATATTTTATAAAAAAAATTTCAAATTTTCAGAATTAGTTGTTTTATCAGTAAATTTGCCAAAGTTCATACTCGAAAGTATTCGGAGAATAAAATAAAAGTAAAAATAGATTTATGAACTTTAGCAAATTTACCGATAAGACAACTAATTCGAAAATTTAAAAGATTATAAACATTTAAATGGGAAGGAAGTGACTGTTTGAAAAAATAAAATTGTCCGCTGAATTTGAAATTTAGCCCAGTTCAAAAAATACTAACTATTCATATTCAATATCAAACATTGACGAAGTAAGAAGTCTGATGATGCCGGGTTTCGTTTATGGTTGAAACATACAAGTTTTCGAATGTATGCATATTCAATTGTATGTGTGTGTGTCTCCCTCCCTCTCTCTCGCATAAGCGAGGGAGAGAGAGGGAGACATAGAGAGAGAGAGATTTAATATAAGTTGACAAGTTTAGCAAACATAAAGCATAGCAATGAGTAAGGCAGTGAACCATTCCCCAGGAAGTTAGGGAACAAAAGAATGTCGTATCAGAGAAACAGTGAACCATCGCTGAAAAAATAAATAAATAAATGTACGAGATTATTTAAACGTTAATGCCAATAACAAAAAAAACACATGAGACGTTGGAACAAGAAAACATCTCACGGAATAAAAACAAAGATGAATAAAAGCGCAAAACATGACCAAACATAGCTGACAGCGAGGCAGGGAATCATTCTCGAGGGCTTGAATTCTGTAAAGAAATGCTAAGAGCAGCGAACAGAAGGACAAGCAACCATCGTGCTGAGCAGATGTCGTCATCGAAGTGAACAATAAAGAAAGAAAGAAAAAAAGAAAGAAAGAAAGAATGAGGCTGGTCAGTGGTAAAGTAAATAAAATATAAAGAATAACTGTAAAAGGAGACATTTTTTTTCTAAAAATAAAAAACAGAGAGAGGTTTGGATAAAGAAAAACAAAAAAGTCTCTAACTTACTAAATAAAACTACACGACAAGGATCGAGAGGAAAAAAGAATTACTGATTTTTGAATAACGATAGAACAAGTTGTTACTAGTTAAGTTACACAAATAGCTATTATGACACTTAAATGACAGCGACGCATTCCAGGAATTACTTTACATTTAAGAGAAATTGTTATCAGAGAAAGAAAAGTGAAACTATGTAATAATAAAGGACGTTGAATGAATGAATGAATGAACGGATGAATGAATGGAAATAAGAAGACTACAGCAGCGACGCGAGGACAAGTAACTGAACCAGGCTACGCACCGAGGCAGGTAATCTTTCCAGACATAAAAGCTGTTAAAGAAAAAAGATCCAATCAGCAGCAGCCGTAAAGAAAGAAAGAAAGAAAACTCAAGTGAGAGGAGGAGAAGAAAAGAAAGAAAGATAAACTGATAAAGTGAGCGTATGACGAGCCGCAAAGCAGTTGAGAAAAACCAAACAACAATGGCGGACAGCACGTTGCCGCTGCAATACGAAGCCGTGTTCATCTTGGCAAACGAGGGTCTCGATTCCTACTGCGAATATGTCGAATCGAACGAAATTACTTTCTTCCTCAACGACGAGGAGGAGAGATACTTTCAGGACCAGGGTCGCATCTCGTCCAGCGAAAGGAAAGAATTTATCTTAAAGACCAGCCGCTTGGTCAACAAGAAACCTGGGCCTGCAAGTAGCAGTGGTGGCGAAGATCAAGGAAGCGGAGACAATAGTGACAATGTCGATGCTTCTTCAACAACCACCACCACAGAGGATAAGACGGATAACATCAGCAAGGAAGATGCATTGGACTCTACTGATGCCAGCAATGTGGTCGGGATGGACATGTCTGGAGATTACACCTTGTTCACTAAGCAACCTGTCTATGTGTTATTCCAACCGCCTCTTTATGATGGCCTGCCCCACATTCAGGATTTAATTTGCGAAAGCATCCTTAATGCTCGATCTAATATTCGGATCTCAATGTTCGTCTTCACGGACGTTTTTATTTACAACTCCCTGTGCCAGGCGACCACTACGGGGGCTGTTACAATTGACATACTGCTTGATGCTACACAGGTAAGATTTAAAAACAGAAAAGGTGTAAAAAAAAAAAAAAAAAAAAAAATGTATATTCAATGTTGTTAGTCTTCAATGTGTATCACTGATGACGACACTTGAATTTTCTAACTCTCGAAAAAAAAACTTAGTTTTGATGCTAATTTAAAAAAAAAAATAAATAAATAAAAGGATCAAATTCAAATCTTAATTAAAAAACAAAACAGCTATGAATGATGAATAAATTTAAATCCCTCAAGAAGGGCCTTATTTAAAAAAATCTAATTTTTATAATGACCTTAAGGTGCTAAAAAGATAATAATATTGAATAAGTCATTTTATTTCAAATGATTTCGGCATAGCAAGCACTGATTTTTTTGATTTTTTTTAACGGTAACCCCTTCCTAGATTCTCTTACTTTTTAACTAGCCTCATATTTTGAGACTTCGCTTAGCCTTAATTTTCTTGCATCTGAAATAAAAACGGAAAAGTGCATCCAGAATGCAATATAATTTATTTCAACTTTCCGTAAATAAAAATTGAACCGACTTCCTTCTGCAAGCATTTTAACTTCACTTACCTTTGGGGGCCTCAAAATATGAGGCTAGTTCAAAATCATAGGGGAAATGTAAGGGAGGTAAATCAATATTTGGTATGCAGAAGTCATTTGAAACGCTAAATTTAACAATATCTGAATTAAAAAAAAAAAAAAAAACATTGGGGGGTGCGAAAAATTTATATTCCTCATGATTATGAATATCGCTCTTTCACTTTCGCCATCAAACCGCAACAAACTCATTCATTACAACAATGCAATATAAAAACACTGAAAAAAAGAAAAAAGTGAAATGATGTCATTTCTCTTTTTTTTTTTTTTTTTTTTTTTTTTTTTCCTGTGTTTTCGGAAAGGTTGAATTTTTAAGTTAAAGTAAATCTTTAAGTTAACTGAGACACCGTTATTGATCATCTTTTATACTGGCAGGTGGCTCATGATAATTTAAGTTTATAATTTTTCTGTTTATTTGTAAAACTAAAAGCCAACCAAACCCCTCCAAAAAAAGTGAATCATATCCTTAAGTGTTAAATTCTTTTAGAGGATCTTCATTCAACTGTTTAAAAAGAAAATTCGTATTTGATGTTTAGTTTGCTGCTGTAAATGAATAATTTATTAATTTTTAAAGCATTGGTTACTTTTTTTTTGATCGGTTCCCGTTTCTGTCAAAAAATAATCGGTAAATGAGCTGAAACTGAAATAAAAGTCAGTATAAATAAATAAAATAAAAAAGCTAAAATATTCGAAATTTTACATTATTACAATGTAAGGAAAAAAAAAAAAAAGTTTGTGTGGGAGTTAAAATCACCATCTCAAAATTACTATCTTTAAGACTAAGTGGATAACCAAAAATGCCAACGAATCTTTCGTCTGAAATGTGACTGGACCACCTTGTCCGTAAAATAAATAAATGCATCGCTCTCCCACGACTGAAGGATATTTTTTTTTTTTTTTTTTTTTTGATTGATCTGAAAATTAGCCAGATCAGTTTGTCTGGATTTTAAATTCCTCATTTCATCTTTTCCTTCCGTCATGGAAAACGGTCGGAGAAATTTTCGGTTAAAAAATACGCACATACTAAAAAACGCAAAAAATTAAGCAAAAAAACAAAACAAACCCCAATTGGTCAGAATTCATACAGAGGATTGAATAAAGAAAGGGTGTCATTTACGTAGGCACAAATATTGTTTACAATTCTTGCAAGCATGCGGAAGCTGTGCCAGAATGCTAGTCGAGAAATGATCGCTCTCGGCTGGGCCCGTGGGAGAAAGTCTGATGTCATGGAAGCCCGAAACTTTCTATGACCACAGAATAGACATCATTGAGGAAGCATTCTGGTGCGCAATATCCACGTAAAAGAAAGAAAAAAAAAAAAAAAAAAACTAACAAAAATAGGGACTTTTTTGTTTTTATTGCATTGAAGACTAAAATTACTAAAATTTAGGGTATCGATAAGTTTCAAACAATCTCTGCATACCAAACACTGATTTACTTCCCTTACGTTCCCCCCTTTTCACGTTTTTTTTTATCAAGTTTCATATTCTGAGAGTCAGTTATACTTTGAATTTGAAGTCAACCTCTGAATTAAAACGAAAAATAACATCCGAAACCTTTTTCTTTTTATATGTAAAAATTTTTTTCTTTAAAAAAAACAAAAGAAACATAAATATATTTCAATTAAATTTAAATCTGTTTGACCAATAACTTCACATTTCACAGAAATAAGAAAAAAATGTATCCTTGTTTTTATTAATTTCTAGGGACATTTTCACTTGACATACATTCCTTCATATGGAAACAATTTTTGATTATCATTTTATTTTTGGTTCTTTAAAGCTTCTTTTTTTTACTTAGTGTTTCTCACAGAATATGAGGCTAGGCATTTTTTAAGGGGGGGAAATGTAAGGGAGATAAATCAATGTTTGGTATGCAGAAATCACTTGAAACGTTTAATTTTTTTAACTTAATGCTAATTTTACATTAAATAAAAAGTCAATTCACTATTTAGTTTACCGAAATCAATAATGGCTAAAAACAAGTATATTCCCAACATTAAATGCACCATAATGACTGGCAACAATTTGAATAACGTAACCAAATAACACTTCCGTGATTGTTCGTTTCTATTTTCTTTTTTAGTAAGTTTTTCTTTTTAGTTTAGAATTTTAGTCAATTGCAAATTTTAAAGAAAAGGCAAATCTTTCTCCTCTGTTTACGGTACTTTTAACAGGACACATCTCATCTCTTCCTCTAGTTCATATTGATAATAAAATGTAGGACGTTTTCTTTTCTTGACCACATTTTCTGCAAGGGTGGATCAATAAATGTGTAGCTTGGCACAGATAGCTGAATTTTGTTTTGATCCAGATTATTGTTCGATTTTTGTGAATAAGTTTAGTTTATTTTTATGTAAAGATTTTTTTTTCCCATCCTTGCAAACTTGAGCCGTGTGACTATTTTTTTTTTATTACACTCGACATTCTCTAGTTTAAGGTAAACTAAAAAGGTACACAGGTACTGTGTACTGTAGTACTATGATGTTTTAAGTTTACACCTCGATGATCATGAACCAAAAAGTACGCAAATGTGTCATTATTTTTGTAAAAGTACGCAAAATATGGTGTTAATTTTGTTTAAATTTTATTTTTAATGGATACATAGTTTCATGTTGTGAAAATATACCAATGACGAAATTGTATTCTTTTTAAAAGAAAATAAAATGTTACAGATGGGGGCATAATAGGCCGTACTACTTCTTAACCGTAACGTTACTACTGTGTACACGGACAAGGAAATCTTTTTACCTTCATACAATAAATACTGTAAGTAAAGGTTTACCGTTTGTTGGATAGTCGTGTATTAGGTTGGTGCAAAAATAATGACGTAATAATGTCGTTTTTTGACGTATTTTTTAACGTCGAAAACGACATTAGTTACGTCATTATTTTTGCACCAACCTAATAGCAATTTTAGAAATTCAGGCATTATTGTTTTACTTAAGATAAGAAGAATATACATTGACATAATTTGAAAAAAAGAATAAAAAAACGTCTTGTCGAAATGTTCCTTTTTTTTTTTCTCTCCACTGACCTTACACCCCACAACTTTGCATTTAGCAAAAAAAAAATTGCTTCATTACAAAATACAGGCTACAATTTTTTCTCACTTGTATTGAAAAAGGCACTTTCATTTTTTTCATTGTCCAATATATCATTATCATCAAACCTATACTGAAGACAACTGACATTTTGCACGGACAGGAAATAGTGCAATGCAGTGGTGTTAATATATGCACCTTAATAAGTCATATGATGTTGGTTACCTTTCTTTCACACGCTCGCAATTTTTTTTAATTTCTCCTCGGTTAACTAGCCATTTAATTTTAATTGAAACCATAGTATTAGTTTTCTTTTATCTTTTTACAACTAACGTTCGGTTCTGCCATAAAGTTCCCCTTTTTCTGTCTTTAAATTTTACGGTGATAAACATTTTTTTTTCTTTTTTTTTTTTTAGTAGCACATGTTCATACATGTATGGGTCAGTTCAGTTTTTGAAATGGAGCAGCATACTGATGAGACTTTCCGAACGTTTTTAAAGTTAACTTTAGGGTGACTGAGGGTTATGGAAAAATCTTATTGAGGCAAAGAAGTTAACTTAAAGATTACTCGGAGTTCAAAACACTTTTTTTCTTTTTTCGTCATATGAACAAGTATTACTTTGACAATTTCATAACATTAAAGGCTAATTCCGATGGACATCGGTATTTCAAACAAGATTGATTTTTTTTTTTTTTTTTTTTTTTTTTTTTTTTTTATAATCTTATTTAGGCCTTTCATCTTTTTGTGACGTTGAAAGTTCATTTGGCTTTCCCTTTTCAACTTAGTAAAGTTTGTTTGCTATATTTACATTATGCAAGAAACTGTCATTTGTTGGGGGGGCAGTACTTAAAAGGGTTGCTGTCAAATGAATTAGTCATTTGCTTTGATACGTCTTTTCAAATTTTAGGGCTGTTTTTGTGTTTTTTTGGCGGGTAGCTTTTTTTTTTTTTTTTCTAAAATGAACTGGAAATCAACATTTCTCTTGTCTCGTACGAAGGGTAAAGCGAAAAGTCTTGTCACGTGGCTACAAGTAAATGATAAATCATGAAGACGAATTATTGATGAAATGAAAACTAAAAAAAAAAAAAGGACCGTTGGCATCAATTTCTGAATCGCTTTCTTTTTATTTCTTTCAATTTTCTTTTCACTTATTTTGTTGTAATCGAACAAAGGTAGCAACCACTGTGCAATACTGAATTCTTTAATATTTTTATTCGACAGCAGAACTACTAGTCTAAGTTGTATAATAGTTGTATAAAAAAATGTTTAAAAAGAAAATCCTGAAAAAAAATAGCATGGTGCGAATTCCTACAAAGGAAAGACTCCTCGTTTTCTATCCATATAATAATGATTTAATTGAATATGGTTGCATCTGTGTTTAAATGTTGTGGTTTTATTGTTTTCATTGCCTTTTTCCTGTTTTAGTGTGAATCTTTGTTAATTTTATTGACATTTAACACCAGCAGATCGTGGGAGATCTAATGACAGTCAATTTCTAGTGACATCCGTACTCTGTTCCAGCTGATGAATCTCTCTACTTCCAACCTCCGCCACATTACCTTTCTCTCTTTTTTTTTTTTTTTTTTTTTTCTCATCTTTTCTTCACATTTTTCAGACATGGCATGACATGGGGACACTCTCTTCTCGACTTCTTTTCCTTGAATATGCGTATCTCTTATCAACGAACCCTAGTCTCACATTCCTGACATTGACAGAGAAAGAAGCTAGGGTTTGATTGGGCACTTTTTTATTTTTATTTATTTATTGGGGGGGGGGTGTATATCATCTTACAAAAAAGACCCTGGTTCTCAGCATCGTTAACCATTACTCTTAGGGAGGGGAGCTCCTTGCTGTATGTCACTTTATTTTTTTTTTTTTTTAATTTATTAATTTAACACCTAACAAAAGCTCTTTGTACATGCCGTTTTTGCTGCTACTTAGCTACTACTACACACATAACTAGAACGAGGAACACATGTACTCTTCAATTTTCTTCCTGCTACAGTTGAACACTGAATTGAATACAACATATTCATTTATAAAACAAAAAAAAAATTAAGAATCTAGAGAGGGCAATACACGCGTTTACTAAATTATAAATTTCATATTTGAATTTCGTTTATTCGATCAAATACGTTTTTGTGACATTATTTTATTAATTTTTTTTTTTTCTTAATCTACTCAAATGAATATTATTTTATTCCCATCGATGGGGTGGGGGTCTGAATGTTCATTTCTCAAAAATTAAAATTCTTGCAAAAATGCAACCAACTGTCTTTCGAGTCTTTGTTTCTGTGTCATTCGGTGATAGAAAATCTCTCTCACTTTGTGATCATAAGTCATGAAACCAGTTTCCACGTTTTCGCAGGAAACTTGACATTCTAGGATAGGCTATCAAATCCAGTGATCAACTTTGTCTGCAAAAAAAAAAAATTTAAAAAAAAATACTCTTTTCATTTTGCGTACGTCTGCCCCCTAGACTCTTTTCCCACACTCAAAAAAAAAAAAAAAAAAAAAAAAAAAAAAAAAAATCTTACATTTTTTTCGTCTCTTCATTCTCACGGTGATCATCTTTCGTTTCAAAATATTCTCTCATATTTGAACTTTATTCTTTTTTTAATTCGCTTCACATGTGAAAATAACTTTTTTTTTTCTTACAAAAATAAGCATAAAAAATTATTAAAAACAATAAGTCTTTTGTTTTTCTTTTGCTACTTTTACAACAGAATGACCTCTCTGTCTACCCTGAGAACTCGGTGATATATCTGGTATAAAAAAAAATAAAAAAAGATTTTAAAATAAAATTGGTTAGACAACTTCGGCCAAACAATACAATATTCGATAAAATAAAAGTTAAAAAAAAAATTCAAGATGTGACACATAGAAATTCACTAAAAATTTTCACTTGTCTTTTTGACGGAATAATTGTTGATGGTAAATCTTGTCACGTGTTCTAACACACCTCTTTCCATAAGAGAATGGTTCAATTAAAATTACTCTGACAGTTCAAACAGCTTGAATTTTAAAATCTGTTTATATTACAAACTAATAGTTCATTTAAAAATGTATATATTTTTTAGTCTTTCACGATATGAAATCAAAATTATCACCTTTTTCTTCACAGCTCAATTGCTGAGAAAATAGCTTCGTTTGATGCAACTGCTATATTTTGCTTGTTCCAACTACATGTCAGATAACTAGTTTTATTCTTTCAAATTTTAATCTATGCCATTTGCTACCTACCGTCATAGAATTGATAACAGGATTTATAATTGAACATGCTGTGTAAAGACACTGACTGCTTCTTTAAAAAAAAAAATTAAAAATCAAAAACTATCACATTCATAGAGATTTTTAGTCAACTGTTTGGGCGTTTGAGCATCATTGCTTTTAAGTTCCGTCAACATCAACAAAAGCCCCTCTCTGCCAACTCTGTCAAGAGATAATGTAAAAAAAAAAACCCATTTAGGGAAAGTTAGTTAAGGGATCTAAGAATGTCATCGGAATTGATTTTTAAAAAGTATTGTTCGCTCATGACAATTATTTATTATTAATTAATTGCAAAATATGAGTTACTTTATTTAAAAAGTTGAGTAACACTAACAAAACAGTGATATTTTGAAAGGTTGTTTTGATGTAAGCAGCAAATAGCTGACAGTGTCCACAACAAGCAGACGAAGAATGACATCCAGAAACGTTGTCAGCCATGGATTAAATGCGTACTAACTTTAAACATTGACCCCCCCCCCACACACACACACCTAAACCAGTCTACGTGAGAATGATAAAGGGTTACTTTATCCTTACTGAAAGGGTTTAGTTCAACATCCACATAGTCAACTTCCTCTTAATTTGTTTTAATTTAAAAAAAAAAACAAAACAAAGTTTATAACATTCTTAAAATCTGATTTTATCTTTAAAATCAGAAACCATTTAAGTGTTTATTTGGTAAGCTTAGCTTTTTATGCACAAGTCTTGGGCACCCAGTGAGGATCAAATTACTGACAATCACCCTGTAGTGAGGTGCCCATCTTAGCTAAATGATTATAAATTTAGCAAATTAAAAAAAAAAGTATGGTTCATTCCCCACTGAGTCATTGTGGGTTTTAAATTTTAGTTTGTAAGCATTGACTGAATTAAATAACATTGCACGTTCATATATAGTTGCTATATTTTAAACGTAGCACATTTCCTCATGTTCAGATATGCTGATATCACCAACCACAAACAGGCACCCGTTTGCTTGCTAGATATTAGCATCACTGACAGATGTCAACCAGTACACAGTGGCAACTGTAAGATAAATGTCTGCAGTGTATATATATATATATATATATATATGTATGTTTGTGTGTACGCATTCATTAAACTGTAATGTGTAGTTAGAAAATAAAAGGCTTTTACAGTCTCTAAGTTGAAGTGAGAATTTTATTACCTCCCCCATCATATCCCAAGTTGCCTAACCTATTAGGGTCATAGGGGTGCCATGTGTATTGCTTATATAGCAACAGATATGTCTAGGACAAAGTAGTCTGACAGAGCCCATTTCTCTTCAAGCTGGTTTTGAATTCAGTTTGACTTCTAGACTCCTTACCACTTCAAGGCATGAGAGCTCACTCACCTTAGTATTTAATCCATAGTTGGGGGAGAATAGATGAATATTTGTGTGAAATTGAATATAACAAACTCTGCCAGAATTCAAACTCTGCATGTTTGTTCCTCTTTCTGTTTTAACACTAACCCCGCATCCACTATCTCCTCATTACCAACATGAAAAAAAAAAAACAAAAAAAAACACCAAAAAACGTTATGAGAAGTTGATACATTAAAAATGATAATCCAACACTACAACGGAGTAACAAAATGGGTGATGAGAATTTTAATCATACATTCTTGAGTTCCTAAACGTCCTTCAGGCATTTGAAAGGGTTGGAGAGTTACAACTTTTAAGTTGTCTGCAGTTGAAATCTTAGACCTTGTGTCATATAGTTTGAACATCAGCAACCAGATGTTTAAGCCACCATATACTGGTCACTGGTAGTTTTTATTGAAATACAATCCAAAGAAAGAAAGAAAGAAAAAAAACAAAAAAACAATGACAGCACCAATACTGGTATATAAGTTGATTTCAATGTAGGAATACATTTTTGGAAGATTGGGAGAATGAAAATTTGGCCTTATAAAAATACTCAACTTGTCCACAATGAAATAGGAAAAAAAAAAAAAACTGATAAAGCTAAAGTTTTTATATTCCACAAATTGTTGGTGTTTTACAAAAAATTTTCTGTGTTCATAAAACAGAACAGGCTAAACCAAATAGGCTAGACACAGGAAGACTCCTTTTACCATATTGACTCGGACTGTTAACCAGTCTGCTATTTCTATTGCACTGATGACGATCATTGACCTTTATATTTGGCATGCAAATGTACACAAAATGCATATTTAGCAGAAAAATTATCATCTTTATCTGAAAGTTACTTGATGAGTATAAAATTTCTTATCGCTATACATATTTAAAAGGTAAAAATTTGCCAATTATTGTTTTATCAAATACTAATATTAGTAAATATCATCTTTCTGTATTAGTTTTTAAGCCAATATTCACTTGGTCAAAATATTGTATATTTTAATTTTCAATAAAATTATTATTTTGCTTGAAACTAATTAATAGAATATTGTTACTATAATTCGTATCTGTTTTGTTTATTTCATGAAAAATAATGTCGGTAAAATATTCTCCCTACAAACTCTTCATATTTCAGATACACAGACGACTCATTAATAATTCCAAAAAACACCAATTTAACGGATCTTCTCTCCCAACTTAACAATATTGAACCTACAATAAACTTCTTTCGAAACTGAAACCAACCACACTTTTCCGTTCCTGGACATTTTGTTAATTAGAAATAACTAACTCAATTTTGACGTTTACAGAAAGGCTACAAACAAAAATGATCTGATCAGCTTCTACACAAACCACCCTTCAAAAATTAAATCTGGAATTATAGGTTTCTATCTAAGAGCATTAAGAATCTGTAGTCCTCAATATTTATTTAAAGAAACATACATAGAAAACACATTCAAAAACCTACAATACCCATATCATTTCATCCACAACACAAGAAGAAAGGCATACAAAATATACAACCGCAACAAGACTAATAACATAATCCGCAATAGTAAATCACATGAAAACAGATACATAATACTATTGACCAATTCTGTCACGTCCACTATCCAGAATAACCTATCCCATCTAAATAATCTTGAAATAGTCACAAACACTTCCAAAACCATTATGGATATACTAAGATCTTCAAACAATAATAGCACTAATATTTCTGAAGCAGGCATTTATAGAATAAATTGCCAAAACTTTTCCTCTCAATATATTGGAGGAACAAGTAGAAGTTTTCAGTTAAAAATATGAAAATAGCGTCTCTTTACATTCCAGTTGCTAGCTACATTCTGTTTTTGTTTTTATTAGTTACTTTGTTCATTTAATTTCATTTTCGTATTTTGCTTTGATAAAGTCCACATTGGATGAAACGCATCAGCAATTACCAGTTTTCCTATTATCATTTTTATTCATAAATATTGTCTCTCTACTGGTTAAATCGAAGAAATTTTCATATCTCTCTCTCTCTCTCTCTATATATATATATATATATATATATATATATATATATATATATATATATATACCAAGTTATGAAAAACTTGGTAATCTGTATGGGTAGTCCCAAGGAGGATGAAATCCTGAGAGCTCAATGTAAATTCAGAGCTAATAATTTAAAGAAAAACAAACCACTTTAAGGCTCCATTGTAATAGTTTATTTCACCAGAGACCTTTTTAAAGTATCCTGGATCATCAGACATTTCCAAAAGGTGAAACGAAAAATGAAATGGAAATTTACCCTTTTGACAGGTAGTATAAGTTTATGTAATTTAACAGAGGGTAGCGAGGAGTGGTGTGAGAGACATGGTCGAGTTTAGAGAGGGTTTATTTTAATATTTCTTTCTACCATACTTGGTATTGATGAAGGAGGGACCAGACATTGACCTATTTAATCGGTCAACTTAATGGAAATATGTTGAAAGGGAAGGAGAGAAAAAGGAAGGAAGGGGGAAGTAAAGAGAAATGTATTTAGGGTTTACAGAGGAAGAGGGGTGGTATAGTCTTAGCAATTTAGGTAAAAAAAAACAGATTTTAACATTTGATAGTAATTTAAATGTTTAAAAAAATCCACAAAGAAATTAATTTAATGCTTGTTAGCAATTAAAATATTTAACTCTTTTACAAATGATTTAGGGATATAAAATATATAATTTTTTTTTTTTTTTTTTTCTAAAAAATTTATTTTTAGTCCGATATTTTCTTCAAACATTACAGTGGATACTCATTTGAAATATGTGCCCCAATTTTATTTATATTTTAAAGTCTGTATTGTCCTGTGAATTCAAGAAATTTTAAACAAAATATGCTATTTGGCGGGAATTAAACCTACATCCCACTTTGTAAGGTGATGCAGTTTTGATCCAGTATGCATGCTCTCTCTCTTCTTTATATATTTATCTATATATATATATATATAGTAGCGAGCATAAAGATCAGAACGATGTTAAGTCTAAATATGAAATAACATTTTATTTTAAAGCTTCATAGAACATTTTATCAAGGATATAATGATAAATTATATAATTCCAAACATGTTGGCTAAGATAAGTTTTCCTTTTGTCTTTATTAACATATATATAGGCACACCCAGAAACTAAAACCTGTAATATTTTGATATATAGTACGATATGAAGTAGTTTTTATTTTTTTTTTTTTTTTTTTTGTGCAGCACTCTTTTGCACAATTTGGAGAAATTCTTGGTGTCTTTGGATTTTTAAAAAAAATTTTATTGTGCAATTGCTGAACTGGATATGTGTGTAGTGTAAGCTATAAATTATATTGCAGGGTAGACTAGGCAATCTCATCTCGGGCAGCAATCAGTCTAGGATAAAGAAAATTCTGAATTACAAATTGAAGGCAATGGGGGAAACAACTTCACTATCTCTTCCAAGAATGCGTGGCAATTCAAATAATGAAAGAATTGGGAGTGTGATATAAAATGGCTCAATATTTGGTAGTGTTTGTCTTTCTCCATCTATCTACATAATGTCTCATTGCCTATATATATATATATATATATATATATATATATATATTGAACATGTCTTATTAACTAGAACAATGAATGTCTGTCAAGTCTTTCACTGAGTTTCTGCTAGTGTAATAAGTTACTTGATGTCAAATCCATTGTCCTTTTTTCATAGAATAGTCAAGATAACCAGTGGTGTGATTGTCAAGTGACTAAAATGACTGTATAGTTCAAATATATTTGAACACATTGAAATTAATCAAAATTAAAACCAATTTTATTGGAGGGCTGCCATTCATTTGATGTGGAAAACTTGCACAATTTTTAATCCTATATTACAGTTGGATTAGCAGAGTACTATAATCTTATAGCAATTAGAAGGGATTCTGTGGATTTGTTGAATTTTTTTTAGATTTATATAATTAGTAAAGCAGATAAGGAAATTGAACATTTAAATAAGCTGTGCTAGGGATAGTCTAATACAACCCTGCAAATTACTACAAAAATCAACACCGTAACCTAAAAACTTATGTTCTTTAAATAGTCTTATTCTTGTCAGTGAAGCTTTCACGTGACTCTCATACATGGTGTCAAACTCGCTCAGAAATATCTAAACTCAGTTGTATAAAACTGCTTTCTCGGATCAATGATTAAAAATGGCTTTGAGCATGAAGAGTTTTAGCAAGGATTATCTTTCTTTGAACCTCATGGATTGGAGCTACATAATCGTGAACAAAGAACTTTACCTGATTTGAAGGCTATCAAAAAAAGCAACAACTAAAATGGACACCTGTAACTGGAAGAGAGAATGACATCATCAAGATGTTGACATTTCGCACGACATTGGACAAAATGTTAGCCACCACCCCTATAACAGCTAATGGACTTGAAACAAATATTTTAATAGAAAGATTTTATAGAATTTCAGCCAACAGTACCACTGGCTAATCACTGGGTGAATGTGGAATATTTCCTTATAAGAAAATTGCTAATATTATCCTTACCATACTTGCATTATGAATTAAACATTTTGAAGCTTTTGATTTTAGGTTTGATAATACATTGAAATATAAAAATAAAGTGTAATAAATAGTATAATTTTAATTTCAGAAAACTTCTAATGTTTTCAGATGCTTCAATAAACATTTTCAATCTTAAAAATATTAACACTTGTTAGCTTTGATATTTTAAAATTATATCAAAATTTATTATGCAAAAATGAATTGTCATTCATTTCTTGCCTTCAAAGACAACACTTTTAAACAAGTATATTTTTTTTTTTTTTTTTTTTTTTTTTAAATAAATATATTTTCCTCTTATCATAAGCAAGAGATTGGACTTATAATCATATCACATTAAACACTGGTTCTCATACACTCACAGAAATTAAGCAATATCAAACCTGGTCAGTATCTATATGGGCCACCAATTGGGAATACAAGGTGCTGTAAAGCTTGGATGTGCAGGTGGTGTAATGAATAATGGCTTGGAATTGTTAATCAGAGAGCAGTTCCAATTCCCATTGAGTTTATATTTACTTACATGTAAATAGTTTTGACAATTTAAAATTTATTTCAATTTTATGCAAAATAGAAGTTTTGTCAATCAGACAAAACTTTTTGAACAAATGTATTGTTTTTACATTTATTTTTAATTCATTAAATATAAATTTATTTAATGTCTAAAAGAATAAATTCCAATTTCCATTGGGTTTTTATATTTACCTATGCACAAATACCCTTAGAAGTTATGAATCCATATCTTCTCTCTCCACCAACCACTAAACAATTATCTCAAAAAAGATTTGTCATTAAAAAAAAATGTTTTATGACTTTAAATAACTTGGAAAGGGTTGATAAACCATAGAAAATGAATCAAGACTATAACACTTTCTCAGTGGGTTGTGTAATGGATAGCAGCTCAGAATGACAAAACCGAAAATAGTTAAAGTTCCATTACATTCATCTCCATGCAAATACATTTAGGAAAGGTATAAACCCATCTCCTCCCTCCAGCTATAGGTTAAATTGTAGGATTTGTATCTGGAAAAAAAAAACATTATTTTCAAAAAACTGTTAATGCAATATTCATTTGCAAAATATTCTTACAACTCCAAATGTTTAGGCTTTAAATAACCTACAAAAGTTTGATAAGCTGTTAAAAAAAAAAAAAAAAAAGTATGAACATATTTCAACCAAAATGAATAACAGTAAAGATGTCTTCTACATTGTCTCCCAAATTTCATCCTTCCAACTGTTCTTGAGCCATCTTGCAAACGTAATAATGGCTGGCCTCTTGTATCTGAATATGCTTGTCTGCTTAGATGCCTAGTTGGTCCTTGTTGCAGACGCCTGCTCAGGCACATTTGTTTGTTCAACATCCTGTAGTTTATACTGAAACTATGCTGTGCATCCTGGATAAGATGATAAACTACATCCAAAAGCAATGCCTTTGATCAGGTTTTGAAGAGTGTGGAACCACCTCTTAATTGCTGGTGTTCCCAGGTCCACTCTGACCTGGGGTGGTTGCACTTGTTAGGGTCCCTGCTATGGGCAAACAGTTAACCCCAAAATCTGACTCAAAACGCTATGAAAGTGTAAAAATAGATTTCAATGCCAGAAGCACATTTTAAAAAAATTGGTATCAGCAATAAATATTTGAAAAAAGAAATTTTTACCAGAAATAAAAATCTTCTCAGCATTAAATAACCCATTGAGGTTAATATGCCACAAAACCAAACAAACCAAACTATACATTTTTAAAAATATTACCAGCTATACATTTTTGGGGAAAAAAAAAAAAAAAAAAAAAAAAAGGAAATTTTGTCGGCATTGTGGTTGATATGCCGTAAAACGAGATGAACCAAACCAAATGAAACTGTTATGCAGACATTATATAATTTCTGGGAGAGAGCATATGATCAGCAGTTTGAACAAGGCGATTACACTCAAAATCCTCAATCAGAATTTGTGATTTGGTGCTGGCACACTGTCCAGTTTCACTCCCAAATGTTTGGGTCAACCCATGGGATGGTTTTCAGACCCTTTCCAACAAATCTGCACACAGGTATCACCACCCCCTGGCCAATAACATCAAGTTACCTTCCTAACAAATCAACCATGTGATTTGAAACCAAATCCCATGGTCAGAAAGCAGACATTCTAATCACCCTGTCACAAACCTTCCTGGAATAATCAAAATTGAAATGTGTAAATTAAGCCTAATGTTTTAAAATCATACCCAGACATTGGAAAACACAAGTTATCACATGCTTAGATTTTCATTAAATTGCTGCATACATCATTAAAGGCTGCCACTGGCTGTTATTAAGCATGATACAGGTCATTGTGTATTTATAGAATTTGTAATTATTTGCAATTAAATAAACAAGAGAAAATGCTCTATAATTAGCATATGCCCGAAGTTATTTCCCTTTATAATCTGTATTATAATCACTAAAATTATCAGGTTGAGTGCAAATTCATATCACAAATAATAATAATTATAATAATATTATTATTATGAACATCATCATCATCAATAAGTTGCAAATTGGTCTGGGAATTTATTCCTAATAATTTTAATAGAATTGTACTAAAGGTAATGTACTATTTTAGGTGTTTTATGATAACAAGCCTGTAGAAATCAGATAATCATTAGAGGTAGCAGCCCTCTTCTGTCTGTCAGTAATGCTTGCATTAATTCCAGGTCATTGAAAATTTTCTTTCTGATTTTTAATACACAAAGTACTGATTGTGTGCCAAAACTTGTTCAAGCAAATTTTATCTCAAATTTGCAAAATGTTTTGGTTGACTCAGCAAATTCGCCCCCCACCCCGGCATAGAAAAAAGACTTTCACCTTGCACAAAAGGGTAGGGAGGAAATGTATGATTTTTAACCTTGAGTTATACCTATGAAGTCAATATTGAGCATAAATTTTCTAGTAGAGCATAGATAAGTATTACTGTATTTGTTGGTTGATATGAAGAAGGTGCTGAAAAGTTCTTAGCCTAACCAAACTGGAAGAAACGTACTTTGTCTGAACACTTAAGTTAAGCAACATTAAACCTGGTTAGTATCTAAATGAGTGACAGCTTGGAAATATTGAGTGCACTAAGCTTGGATGTGCAGATGGTGTAATGGATAATGGCACATAATTGTTAATCAGAGCTAAGTTCCAATTCCAGTTGGGTTTGTTATATTCACTTAGGTGGTTCATGCCTTAAGGGTATTTACATATCTTTCCCCCACCTATGAGTTAATTAGGAAAATTTGTATCATAAACCATTATATCTAAAAAAAAAAAAAAAAAAAAAAAATTTGTTACACTCTAAAAATATTTTCTTGTTTTTAATAACTTACACAGGGTTGATAAGCTGTAAAAAATGAATTGACCAAACCAATTTTCTATGAAAATAGCGATAGAGTAAAGAGACTTGCAACATTTCATGTGTGAGACCGGGATTGTAAGGTAGAAAACAATTTGTCACCCCCCATAAGGAGGCGAAGACACTTTTGGACCCTATCAAGACTGCAAAATGAAGAATGGGCTGCTTTTACCCATTATGGTGAAATCATAGCTTAGTTGTGGCACAAGGCTGAAAGTAAGGAGCAACTATTGAGGATGAAACTCATTACTCAGTTGTAATTGATCTATCAAAACAAGCTTCCTGACCATTATACCATGTAGAAGTGCTCATAATGATTTTCTAAGCAAAGCTTAGATGCAGCATGAGGCCAACAGTATGGAGCATCCAGTGAGGATTGAACTCACTATTCAGGTGTAACTGATCTTGCAAGACGAGCTTGTTAAACATTACATTATGTTGAAGTACCCCTCCTGCCCATATATGGCAGCAGTAGTACTGCTGAATGATGAAAAAAATTATACTATAAATATTTGTTTTACATAATCTCTTTTGTTGTAAATCTTTCATTTAGTAATCATTTCTCAAACCTACAATAAACATTTGAGACAAAAATTCAATGAATAACTGTCAGGCTACTGACTTATTGGTCTCCTCTCTTGAATGCATGTAATAACTATGCTATTTATTTACAACCTTTTGAGTTGCCTAATAATATCTCTCATAACGATGTAAGATACTGTAATTCTAATGAAAACATAAACTAAAAATAAGCATATAGGCATCTGTTTATCTCCTGCTGTAAAGGTAGGGCCCTGTTTGGTCAAAATTTAGTCCTTTAGTCGTGTGACTGAAGGGGTTTCTGCTGGGTACAGGCTTGGACGATAGTATGTGAAGACCATTCACTATCCAGACTACATGCCCACCTTTTGGCCATAGCAATAAGAATCTAAAATGAATATAGGATCATTACATTTGGGATCGGCCTGGATGCAGGGTTAACAGAAAGTTGTCAGGGTTGACGGCCAGCCACTTTCAGGGTTCCACTCAGTTTTTGTTATATTCTGTGCTAATAGGAATATATACTTGAAAAACAAGGTAGATAAAATTTGGTGTGTGTTGGTTTTTGTTGTTTTTTTTTTTTGTTTTTTTTTTGTTTTCTTACATTTCACCCCAAGCAAGGAGTTACAGAGAGTTGGAGCAATAGCAAAGAGGAGTGATAGAGGAAAGGATGAAGAGAAGGGTAGGGGATAGATCAGGGATTCTGGAGATGTCGATTGACATTACATTTGAATAGTTGGAGATTATAGCTATCAGGGAAAAGGAGAGGGAGTTCCACAGGTGAGAAGTGTGAGACATGAAGCTGTTGGAGTAGAAGAGATGGCTACATTTAAGTTTCGACAGTGAAAAGGTGGTAGCAAGATGCCAGCCTAGTTGAACACTTAAATTCATGAAGTCTGGGAACCAGCAAAAGCAGCTCATTGAAGCAGTTACCATGAAAGAATTTGTTTAAAAAAAAGACAGAAGGAGGTGATGGCACATCTGTGAGAGAGCAACTGCAGATGAGATGCCAGATCAGGGCCAATTACATTGCATATCTGTCCCTGGATTTTATCAAGAACCTTGAGACAAACAGAAGGGACTCCAGACCATATATGGCAGCAATACACCATACAAGGGTGAATGATTGATTTATAGATTTGAAGGATTGACTCCAGCAAGAAAAGTTTCCTGGCACAGCACAAGGAGCCAACTTTTCTTGCGGTGGACGAAGCTATTGACTCAATGTATTTGACTGCTGACCTGAGATGAAACAATGTGAGGAAGAGCAGTCGCAAAGAGGTGCTCTCATGGAGTTGAGTGTCAAACATTCTAATGGGGGCAGGGATGGTTCTCTGTGGTAGGTAATAGAGCAGTTTTGTTTTTGAGGCATTAAAGTTAACCAGCCAATTCCTGCTCCAGTTCACAACTGATTGGAGGTCCTTTTCGAGACTAATGACCAGGTTAGTTTTGTCAGCAACACTAGATTTGTTTTTGAGGCAGGAGTAAATAGTAGTGTTGTCCGCATAGATGCCTACTTTGGGACCTATGACGTATGACTTAAGATAAGGAACAGAGTAGAGCCCAGGATAGAGGCTTGGGGAACACCTGTATTGGTAGGATAGGAGCTGGAGGAGAATCCATTGAGAATGACCTTCAATACATGGTTTGACAGGAATGATGATTGTATTAAGTCAAACAATCAACCTGAAATTCCATAACCCTAAAATTGTTTATTGTAAAAAAAACCAGTACAATAAGAATAAAGGTAACAGTTTTGCACAAGGTCGTCACAAGTCAATCCAGTAGTGAGTGCTACTATTGGAAGGTCAGTAGTTCTCGCATAAGTCTGAGCTGTACTCAACCGATCCCAGCTAGTATATTTAGCCATCCCCCCTCCAGGGTTACATGTGGCACAAGGCCGGGTTTAACATAGGTTCTCCGGGCATGTAGGCTCGACCAAAAATATTCCCTTTTGAACCTCTATAAACTGGTTCAGGGTCGGTCAACCTCCCCAAACAAGACTCTGCCCTTCAGCAGAGCCTCATCCGGGTTCCTCTCTGCTCGAAGGCAGAGTTCGACTGTTTAGCTGGAACGGATTGCAGCTAGACTCTGTAGTCCGTTGACTTATAGATACTTATAGGTAGTTATTACCTATAGTGTAGCCACTCATGGGGGTGACAGGTTATTCCATTACATCAGTTTTCATCAAAGTTTTCTTTCCCCCTAGATGAACTTCCTTTCTGGTCTGTCAAGCCCCATATACACGAAGCAACTGATTATGAGGCATTAGTTGTCCACCTTTGCTGATTCTCCTTCTTGGAGCTGGATTTAGTTGTCGGGTTATTTGAGATGCATACCATGGTAGAATTTTATAGACAGAACTTGTCCCCACTCTCGTACTCAGCTTGGACAACCTTTGGGACATATATAATGCATGTATATAAACATATAGTATAACAGTTACGGATACAATGTGAAATTGGCAGGCCAGGTTCAAATCCTGACCAAATCTGTCATGTTCACTCAATTTACATTAATGCCATTGAGAAAAACATGCAGACTGAGCCTTTGAGCCTTGAGTGACAGCCTAAGAGAAGGGCTTATGGAAGTCATCACCAAAAATTTTTTTTTTTTTGGTAGCTTAATAAGGTTGTCTTGGAGAAGACAATGGGAAATCAGTTTCCCAAGAAACCATGACAATTTACAAGTAAAGGAATCTCTGAAGAGCCATGCTTGCTTATGTTGTCATTTTTAGTTGTGATGTATATTTGTTTTTAAATTTAATGAAATTTTAATGATATGGGATTGTTTTTCTTTTATGGTTAAGGCTTCTAGCATTTGTCGTCTTTTTCCTTACATTTTCAATAGTATTGTCGTCAGTAAGTATCTTGTTGATTTTATTTTGTCATTATACTGGCTGGTGATGTAAAGTAGAGGTATTATTGAATAATTAGCAAGTTAATCAATGAGATAATGTAATGATTTTGTAAACAAACTATTGTTGGAATGTTGTTTTATCATTAGAAATGTTTTCTATGAGAGCATGGGAATTCATAGACATTGATTTTGTTGATTTATTGAAGGTGATTGTTATTTTATTTATTTATTTTTTTATTTTTTATTTTTTTTTGGTTTGGTTTGTTTTACGGTATATCAACCTCAATGGGTTATTTAATGCCGACAACATTTTTAGGATAGATTTGTATGAATAAAGTATGTATTCTTTGGTTTAGATTGGTTTGGTTTATTTTGTTTTATGGCATATCAACCACAATGGGTTATTTAATGCCAACAAAAATTTTTATTGCTGGTAATATTTTGTTTTGTCAAAAATCTGTTTCTGGTAATATATTTCCTTCAAAAATGTATTGCTGGTAATAATTTTTTTCAAAAAAGTATTGCTGATAATAGTTAACTATTTGCCCATAGCTGGGGCCCTAACAGGTGCTACCACCCCAGGTCAGGTTGGACCTGGGAACACTAGCAATTAAGAGGTGGTTCCACGCTCCTGATCAGAGGCCTTGCTGCTGGACGTAGTTTAACGTCTTACCCAGGACGATTTTTTGATTAGGTTCAGTGTAGTTGGTTTCTGTAGAATAATTTAATGAGATTTTATATATTATTTATTTGTATTTATTTTTTCTAAGATTTTCATTTATTGGGAAGCAATAGAATGTTTTAATATTTAAAAATTTTATTTTTTTTTTTTTTCTTCTATAGAATGTGTGTCAAGGATATTAAATGTGGTCTTAGTGACATTATCACCTTGCTTGGGGTGAAATGATAAAAAAAAAAAATTAAGCTATTTTGTATCTGTGGATATTTATGTATTCACTATATTAAGTGTTATTTGTGAGTGGATTTAGTTGAAGCTTGTTTTTTTTTTTTTATTTCTTTTGTATTGGAGGATCTGAAACCTTTAGTCAACACAAAATTTTGTAAGTTTTTATATTAGGAAAAATGATATCATCCTTTAGGACTTCATCAGGCTAAAATAATGTTTCTGTTGAATTTTTTTTTTCACTTTGTCATTAATTTTCCTAACATTGTTCTGATATATAAGAATTTATATATATCTTCTTCTCTCCTCCATCTATCTCATATATATATATATATATATACACACACACACACACACACACACACACACACACACACACACACACAGATGTGTTGAAAAACATGACATTTTGCTTTCATGTATTAGGTAAACATCTTCAGATCATAATGAGACATAAACTGACCTGAAGACATTTATCTAACAGAGATGTGAAATGTTGTCATTAACAAGCTTTTGAACTTGCTCTCATTTCTCCATTTTGTTAGTATTCTATATCACAACACACACACACACACACACACACACACACACACACACACACACACACACACACACGTGTGTGTGTGTCATTAACAGACAGTACAGTTTCACTGTATTACAGCTCATCAGTGCGACTAGACAACCGAATACCTCAAACCCAGATTGAAACCCAACCGATTTGGTGTCACTCAGTCTCTACCACTGATCTATCTTCACTTGACAGAATGAGTCAGCCAAATCTAGCGTATTGTTTTTACAAATGTAAACAAATGTCCAGCAACCAGAGTGCTCCATTCATTTTACTGAAGAGCGTCACATTAATGCAGATGGCTGTTGTTTTTAGAATTAGCTTGTTATTCAATAGTGCTCAATTGAAAATATATTTTCAAGAGCTAAATTGTCATTCGCAGACAGTACTATTTCACTGTATCACGGCTCTTCAGTGCAGACAACTGAATGCCTCAAGCCTGAATGTCTATATTTCTGAAATGAGGTATTGTTAGTATTTATTTACATTGTTCACATCTTTATTGCTTCATTCACAACATTTTAGCCATATTCTCTAGTCTTTTTCAGGTGATATTTGTTGGAAAGGACACATGGCCCAGTGGATAAGTGTTGATTGATTGAAACGTGACTTGACCCAAATAGTTATGAGTTCAATCCTTGGCCTCAACCAAGAACAAAAACTTTGTTCAGTTATCAAGGAGAATTAACTAAAACAGATATGGCACGGCTTGTAGAATTAGGACAATGTACTCCCCACACTAAATAAAGGATTTGGTTCAAAATTCCAACAAATATCACATGAAGGTTGGAGCATACAACGGCTGAAACATTGAACGGGGCAATAATAAGTCTGAGCAATGTAAAGTTGTAAAGACGGCGCGATGGGTAAATTGTCGCCATTTTATGTATTTTTAACTTTGCACATCTGTGGTGTTTTGATTAGA
Source organism: Acanthosepion lycidas (assembly GCA_963932145.1). Lineage (NCBI taxonomy): Eukaryota > Metazoa > Mollusca > Cephalopoda > Sepiida > Sepiidae > Acanthosepion > Acanthosepion lycidas. Next base: position 94,235,797 of record OZ010596.1, read on the forward strand.
TTTCGTTGACTGCACAGTATAGTAGGGTCAGTTGGGCATTATCTGTGAGGAAAAAAATCACCATGACACAATTTATGCTGCCAGAAATTTGGAAATGGCATGCATTACTGCTTGGCATTCACATCAGAATCTCTAATATGAACATTTCAGGGTCTTTGGGTGTCGATCTGTTGGCAGTGCAGAAGATTCAGAAAGAGTTGAATGAGTCTAATGTTGATTATGAAGGTATGACAGCTTGGAAAAAGTCACTCTCATCTCTTCTGATAAGAAAAGAGCTCCTAAATTTGTTGGCGAGGTCAAGTACCTTGAGGAGGTAGTGCTGGGTCAAGAGGGTGGCTACTGGAAGATCCTATGTCTGGCAACAGGACTCTGCACCCTGTCACACAAGTAGAACCCAGTCATGGTTATCAGACAATTTCCATGGCCACGTCACCCCTTACATCTGGCCACTGAACTCCTCAGACTGCAGCTCCCTTGATTATGATGTGTGGAGTGCAGTTGAGCAAGATACCATCAAAAGTCCTTATAACACCAAAGACGACCTGAAGGCAAGGATTATAACAGCATTCAGCAACTTGAACAGGGGGATCATTCAGAAGAGTTGCAGGTGATTCTGAAGTTGTCTGGAAGATGTGGTTGAAGTGAAGCTTATTGAATAAATTTACTCTTTCATATTCCAAGATATTTTTGTGTAATTTTGGTAAATATATTTGTTAAAATGAGATGTCAATGTTACTTTCATTTTTTTTTAAAAATAATTTAGACAACAATTTATCCATCGTGTACTGTACATATAATTTTTGTTCAATACTTCTTGTTGTGCAGTGAATATCAAAAGTATAATAAAAAAAAAATGTCACGGGTCAGGAATAATTGCAAAAAGATTCTGTATCTAGTGCCTTGTCTCTTCAGGATGTTAGTAATCATGATTTTCCACAACTTCATTTTCTTTTTCTCTATATTTCTGAGATGAGGTATTATGTACACTGTTTACATTATTCAGACTATTGTCCTCATCTTTGTCGCCATATTTAATACATTTTAATTTTTATCTAGAAAAACTGAAAACTGCTAAGATCTAAGCATGCTTAACATCTGTACTCCATTAAATAGTGGGAAAGAAAAAAATTGACTCTCCCTTTGTGATATCTTGTCAGTTTATGAGACTCGGGCATATCTTCACAACGTAACTATAGGAATAAAACCAGCGTCAAATGATGGAGAGAAAAAAGGTTTTACACATTTATTTTTCAATGTTCCTTGCCAATGCTCTTGTTAATTCTTTATTGAGCCTTACTTAGTCTGACACAAACCTAAAACGGTGGGATATCCATTAGAATTGAACTTATCACTCTAGATCATTGTTTCCTAACCTTTTTTTTTCCAAACCAGTGCCCCTTTTGGGCACAAACTTGTCAACACGTCCCTGTCAAATTACATTTTGAGTATTGTACTGAAGTTATCTTTCATAGTAAGATAACACTTAGGTATTAGTGCAAAAATAATTATTTTCATTTCTATAATAAATGCCAATGTTTTCAATGTGATAGTGGTCTTTGGTACTTACTGGCTAAGAATCTTACTCTAGATTCTATGCTGCTTTTTGTAATTTGCAGATGGTTGTTTTGTTTAGCAAGCTATGTAACTGCATTGAAACCACATTCCAAATAGGAAGTTGGAAAAACAATGGAGAAAAGTTTGATAGCTTCCCACAGTTTTAGATAGCTTTAACTCATAGCGCCCCCCCCTCTCAACATTACAGCACCCACAAGGGGGTGCTAGTGACCATGTTGGGAAAACTGTTCTAGATAAGTTTCAATTTTATTTGGACAGTGACATTTTGAAATATGGAAAATCTACCTGAAACTGAATATTGCTAAGATCTAAACATGTTTAACATCTGTACTCCACTAATCAGTGGGAAAGAAAAAAATTGAGAGAAGTGCCCATTGTAGTTAAGTCAATGATTCCTCCTTATGGCTGGTACTATCTAATCCAGTATTAACTTTGTGGAAAACTATAATACCGTCCAGTGTTTACTAAGTTTATCTCTAATAATGTATATTCATGTTGGTAGCTGATGTAATTTCTATTAGATACCTCAATATTGTCAGCTTATGACTGGCTAAGTTAAGTTTTAGTAAATAATTTGTGCTGTTCAGGTGGAAATAATTAAGTAGTTCTCACTGGTACTCAAAGTTTGGATTCTGATAAAAGCTACGATTTTTGAATGTTGATTTTTAGATAGGCAATTCAAGTAGAAACTACTTGAGTTTCATGTGTGCATCATTTTTTTAAAAAAAATCCTTAAAAATCTTCAAAACTATGGTTTCTCTACTTTGGAATCAGTTAAAGTATTTCAATTCCTCATTAGCAATTTCATTTGATGCAATCTTTTATTCCAATGACCTTTATTAAATTGGTGGGAGGAGTGGAAGCCATATTGCTATTTTTGTTGTTTTTTGTTTTATCATTTTGTGCTCTTTCTGTTTATTACTCTCCTTTCTTTTTCATTCTTGCTTGTACTGTTTTCTCTTTACTCCACCCTCTTTTGTTATCTTTGCTGTCCCCTCGACTGCTTTTCTTACTCTTCTTTCTGTTTTCCTTTCCTCCCTCTTTCATTCCTTTGTTTTCCACACCTACATTTATTTATTACTCCGCATTTTTTTAAATTATTTTTATAGTATAATATAGTGTTTTTTTTTTGTTTTTTGTTTTTTGTTTTTTTTTTCTTCTATAGTAAGGTTCACCCTGTACAAGGCCTGTGGGGAGAGGCTTAAGAGTCAGTTTTTACTTATAAGAGGAGGTGATAACAGTTAACCCTAGACTTGAACAGGTTAAGATAGTAGTGATTGGAGAAACATCCTCTTGGGAGTCAGCTTCTCAGACCAGGGGTTCACAGGAAGACCTAGTTGTGTAGGTTAGACTTGGTGGAACCAAGGAATGTAGTTTGCTCAATTACTTACCATGGAAATAGTGATAGAGCAGCAAGAGGCTTGCCACATCCCACCTGTGAGAGTGAGGTTGGAGGGGGAAAGATAATTTGTCACCCAAAAGGATTCAGCCATCTTTGAACTCTTTTGAAAATGAAAAGTGAGGACTGGGCAGCTCCTGTCCAAATATGGTAACAGTACTCCATTTTCAGCCAGATCTGGCTCTTGTAAAGGTAGAGGATAGCATGAGGAGTCAGGTATTTATATAAATATCAGTGGTGACTCAAGTGGTCAGGTTTGTTGGCCTCAGCCCAAGTGAGTCAGCATTCAAGCATATGTATTTCAAAGCAACAAAAATCTTTCCTAGTGTCTTTTCATTCTTCATTCCGCTGGATCCAAAATTGTTTTAACCCCCAGCCTCAAAATATTGACTGGAATACATTTAGTTCATAATAAAGAGAAAAAAACAAAAAACAAACAAAGTAAAGAGAATGAAATAAATTAACAAGGCTAGTCAGACTGTGTACATCTGAGCCCTATCAAATCTGGAGATATACTTCATAGGCAATGTATTTCATGCTTTAATTTTATAAATCTTTTAAAATCTGCTAATGACTAGTATGCTCTGTTTTCCAAAGAACACCATTTTATTTCAGTTTCAACTTATTGTCTACAAATGTCGATTTTAAATAATTATTCCATACAGTATAAGGTTTTTTAGCGGAATGTATCTTTTGAGAAAGGGCAAATTAAATTCAGCCAGACTTTGATTTAGCAAAAATCAAAGAAAGTGACAGCATTAACTCATCAACTGGAGGGTTAGGATGAAAAGTGTGACTAGGATAGTGTTGAGGAAATATCAGTCAGCAGTATTGATCATAAACATACAATAAATTAAACTAAAAATTCCCAGACAGGCATATATAAACAGCATAGACATTGTATATAAACAAACACTATCATCAGCGACATAACCAGGCTATAAAAAAAAAAAAAAAAATGGTAAGTGGGCAATAGACAAACATATCAAAGATTTTGTCCTCACTCTTTTTTTTTTTTTTTTTTTTTTTTTTTTTTCTTACATATCTGGAAAATATTTTTAAAAATAAATGTTTACTTTTATAGAATTATTACAATATTAATTTTTATCTATCAGGTCATCCCGTAAGTTCTGTCCGAATTTTAACTTTAACAATACCCCAAAACATCTCGTCTTCATTGAGGTGAAGTTTACTGACAAGAAAGAGCTAGTAAATCATCTAGCTGACACTTTCTTGCAAAATTCATCCTCCGAGAACCAAATCAAAAAGTTTCAAACAATCAGAAAAACTAAAAATCAAATTTTAGAGCAAAATTACTGAAAACTATAATCAAACTTTCTCTAAAAGAGAACTACAAGAATTCCTTAACAAGGCCCACAATACAGCTGTTGAACCAGACAAAATACATTACCAATTCTTAGAAGAATTAACTGAGGCATCTATTAATTACCTACTAATTACCTACTACAAATTTATAACAACATATGGATCAGCAGTAATATCCCTAAAATATGGAAAGAAACCACGGCTATAAAAACTAATAATTTGAATGCCAGAAACTACTGGCCCATTACTCTTATTGTGTCTGCAAAACACTATAGAGAATGATCAACACCAAATTGAACTGGTATCTGGAAACCAACAAATTGATCAGTGGATATCAATCTGAATTTAGAAGCCAAAGAAGCCCTATAGACTACCTAATCCAATTATAAACCTTTATCAGAAAGGTTTCTATTAAAAAAGAGCATCTAGAGGTAGTATTTTTTAATCTCAAAAAGGCAATTGACATGACATGGAAATATGGCATAAAAAGAAAATTTGGACTAGAAGGTAGAATGCCAGTGTTTATAAATAACTTCCTCTGAGATAGATTTAAAGTCTGAATGGGTGACATATTCTCTGAGGAAAAAGATCAAGAAATGGGAGTGCCCCAGGGCAGCATATTATCTGTCACACTCTTTAAGATAAAAATAAACGACATCGTCAAAAACATTAACAGTGGAACAGATTGTGTATTGTATGTGGATGACTTCCTGATTTGCTATAGATCAAGAAATATGAATTGTATAGAAAGATGGTTCCAAATATGCCCTGATAAGTTGAAGAAATGGACCACAGAGAATGGATTAAAATTTTTCAAAGAAAAAAAAAAAACAATGTGTCCACTTTTGCACCAGCGCAAACTCCACCTGGACCCTGTACCGAAACTTGACCACATCAAAATCCCAGTTGAAGATGAACATAAATACTTAGGAATCATTTTTGACCGTAAACTCACCTTTATCTCCCATATCAGGCACCTATGGTTCAAATGTAATAAAAGAATGCAATTACTCAGAGCCATAGTGCACATTAATTTGGTAGCAGATAAAGAAATGTTATTAAAACTATATCGCTCTCTAGTCAGATCAAAACTGGATGACAGCTGCTTCATCTATGGAACAACCAGGAAAGCATACTTGAAAGAACTAGATAGTATACACCACCAAGGTCTTAGATTAACCCTTGGAGCATATAATATCTCTCCTGTTGAAAGCTTATATACAGAAGCAAATAAACCATCTCTAAGATTAAGACATAAAAAAACGCTCACTCTCCAATACTACCTAAAACTATCTTCCTGTCCTCTAAACCCAGCTTACAATGATACTTTCCAACCACGGTACACTGAACTTTTACAACAGAGGGAAAATTCTATCAAGCCGTTCAGTCTGTATGAAAGAGATTAAAGAACCACATAGACATAAAGAATGTCCATAGATCAATTCTATTAATTACACCTCCCTCGATGATCAGCCAACCTAAAATAATACTAGAACATACAAGATACCAAAACAAACCCAATTGTCTACCAAGTCAAAATATTCAATATCAAAAATAAATACCCAGACCACCTTTTTATATATATATATATATATATATATATATAGTTTAAGACATTTTTATGTTTATACATTCTTTTTATAGATACAAATATTTAAGTAAATGCTCTGTTTTATAATAAACATGAAAATGTCTTAAAATAATTGTCGGACTTTGTCCATTTCATAATGTGTGATGTCATTTGTTTACATTTGGATATGCTTTGAGCAGATATGAATGTACGCGAGGGATTCATGGAAGATTGAAGTTTAAAAGCAATAAAATCAACCTTGCTAATCGAACAATCCTCCGTGGCTAAGGCACGTCAGGCTATATGATGGTTCCGTATAGGTTCAATTCCTATCGGAGGACGGATATTTTCTATGAAAATTTCTCGGACATTCTGTAAATGTTAATACTGTTTATTGTAAGACGGAGCATTTACTTAAAAATTTGTATCTTTGTCCATTTCATTATTTATATATATATATATATATATATATATATATACACACACAAAAACACAAATAGTCTGATTCATGGACATCCTAAAAGATAATAAACAACAGAAAAGAATTACAAACATAGCCTCAATATATAGTGCCAAAACAATTGCTATTAATCTGGCACTTGACATAATAGCCACAAACACTTACAATAAATTCATAATATTCTCAGGCTCTTTATCAGTACTAACTTCAATGAAAAATAAAAAAGCTAGGGATCCTTTAACTATCTAGGTGCTAGATAGAATTCATCAACTGTCCAAAGAAAAAAGAGAAAATCTTTTATTGGATACTGAGCCACCTTGTCATACATGGAAATGACAAGGCAGACTCAGAAGCAATGAAAGAAAGATAACATACACAAAAATACCACACACTGATTATAAGACTGTTGTCAGTAAAATGATTACAAATAAATGGCAAAACTAATGGGGTACTCTCACTAATAACAAACATCAGAACATTAAACCCACCATTGGAGAATGGAACACAAAATACGATAATAGGAGAGAACAGGTAGTTGTGACTATCTTTACATAGGCCACACCTACACCACCGATCACTATTTACTAGAGGGTACAGAAGCCTCAACATGCACAACATACTAAGACAGATTTGTGGTAAAACATCTATTGCTGGATTGTGTAGACTTTGACCTAGTTGAAGCATAACAATTTGAAAGACCTTTTCAACAAAACCATCTATTCTAAGAGAAATGGAATTGTACTTAAAAATATGAGTAACTGAACAATGATATTCCAACTATCTGCACCTACAACATTTAGCCTTGTATCAAACTTATTCTACAAATTTGACAGCATTAAATGACCTGTTGAGGTTGATGTGCCATAAAACAAAAAAAAAAAAAAATGACTCCCTTATCTATAATGTGGTCTGACTATAAAAAAAATCTGATAGGAATCTTCTACTTTTTGGCTGAGTGACACTTGATCCCAGAAGTTTTTATTTTACTTATACATTTTTTCTTTTTTTTTCTACTCATAGTAGTTGCTTTGAAACTCTCACATCTCAATTTTGCTGGCTATACAGTTGGTATTAATAAAACTGCTAGTTGCTCCAGGCCTAGATTAAATCTTTTACAGTCCATTTAACTGTGGGTGTATTAACAACTCAAGCAGTGACCCCATTGTGTCCCAACGTAATGTGCTTAAGAGAGAGTGGGACATTTGTTATTGCAATGGTGTTTAATGTCCATACAAACAGTAGTCAAATAAGAATTAATAGACATTATTAGTGATTTGGGGCAAAATATCATTTCATCTTTAATATCAGCAGGTCAATGCTGTTGGAGAGTGACAAAGAAAAATATTTGGTAAATTTACTTCTCTTTCATTTAATACTGCTCCAAATCAATGTGCCACTTCATTGGTTTTATGCGAAAACTGGTTTTATATTCTGCACATTTAAAATCATATTGCCAATTATTTTATTTCTGTACAATGATATCATGGGTAGGATTTATTAACTGCTTTACAGCATCATTTTGGGAAAAAAATTTTTATCACACTTCTCATTTGTAGAACTCTCTTCCCGTTTCTTGCTTCCCAGTGATTCTGACCTGGCATCTCGGCTTCAGTCCTTTCCCAATGCCATAACATAGCTTTCCTGTGTTTTTCTATAAATACTGTCATAATTGTTCGAATTACCTTCCAGCAATAGTACTTAGACTTTATGAATTTAAACACAGTTGAAATGGCTAGATGTAACCATAAGTTCTATGCCAAGTTTCTTCTCTCGCACTTCTCACTTGTGGAATTCTCTTGTTTCCCAGTCAACTTTGATCTTCAAAAATTTAAATGCAATCTTAATTTTTAGCTTCTATCTTAATTTTTGTCCTTTTATTGTCCTCTCTCCTTAATAGTAGTTTTTCTCATTCTCTATCACCGTGTACCCACTGTGTCCTAGTGGCTTTATTTCCTTTCTTGGAGGTGAAATGATTAAAAAAATATTTTTCAGACACTTCAGGAGTCATTGCTTTCTAAGCCTTTATGATAGTTTGTAAACAATCTTGAATCACTGTTGGATTCACTAACATATTAGGACGTAAAGCAAAGCAATTTCCTGTAAGATAGACAGTTTCTCCTCAATAGTTAAACATATACCATATTTCCTACCAAATAATATGCACTTGTAATTTGCAAGGAATATTTAGTGGAGAAGAAAAGAAAAGTGGTGTTTAACAAATGAGTCATCTATGTTTATTTACATTTGAACTGAAATCCTCATCTTTGCTATCACATTTCAGCCATTGTTTTACAGCCTTCTTTTGGTAACTTTCATGTAATTTCAAACTGAACACTATATTATGAACTCTGAGACAGTATCCTAGTAGATTAAAGTTCTGGTTCATGAACTTGGTAACATAGTATTTGTGAGTTCAATCTCTGAGTTGGGTAGTACAGACTTAGACTAAGTAATGTTAAATAACAAGACAAGATATCCCTAGACATGGACAGCAAAATGAGAATAATCTACCCCCATAGATTAAATGAAGTGTTCTGTTCAAAATTCCCTGAAGGTTATCCATACCAACAGATACCTGAAGAAATCCCAAGGAGACAGACATTAGTCCAAATGTAAATAATAACTCTTTATCCCAGAAATCATCCATACTTATTATTTTTTTTATTCATATAGAATTTTAATTTGTAATCCCGAATCAATCCTTTACAAATATATATATATATATATATATATATATATAATATAGATATATATGGTGTCCATAAAGTTTGTGTGCACTTTAAAAAAATAACTTTCATTTGTATTTGTGATAGAAATAATCTATAAAAAAAAAAAAAAATGTTTTAAAGTTCAATGTACCTAGTTTTAAGAATAGCTAAAATAACTAATGTGATTTCAGGGATTACTATAACTCAGTTGGCAAATGTTTTCCGTGAACTGCAAAATCGTATTACCCTTTGTATTGCTAATGATGGAAGACATGTGGAAAGTTAAATAAAATTTCAATAAAACCTTAAAAAATATAGATTTACTTCTTTCTAATCCTTTTTACAAATTATTTTTATCGCAAATGCAAATAAAGTTATAAATTTTTTTAAGTGCACACGAACTTTATGGACACCCAGTATATAATGTTTGTGTAAACACTCTGGTATTGTCAGAGGTCAAATGAAAGAAAGAGGAGTGTTAGTCTAGTACAGCTTTTATACTTGAACATTATTTTGTATTTGTAATCATTGTCATCATTTGTAATCTGTTTCATTCTGGGGTCAATGTACTGAGCCAAATGCTTCTCTTATTTCAACAAACCAAAACTATATAACTCCATATCTTGGTCCTTCAGATTCCACTAATAATTTATCAGGCTATGGACTTGTTGGACTGACAGTCTGAATAGTTGCGATGAAATGCAATTAAAATGAAAAAGAAAAATACAAGTAAAAAATGAATAATGGTTTCTCAAGATTTTACTTATATTTTTTTTTTTTTCCCTTCAGTTTTATGCACATGTGCTTAAGTTAAAAATGATTAGTCAAAATTATGTTCCCCCAAGCAACATTAAATAACTTTGCTACATGTATATACTAATAAATGAAAGTTTTGCAGGTGGCTTTTTTGGTAAAAAGATAATTCTACATGCTAGAAATTTGAAACTCTTGTGAATTTTGTTTAAAAACATAAAATTAAGTGGGGTTAAAACATTTTATATAACTGCACACTACCTTGGTTTCAACTGTCAAGTCTCTTCAGGTAGCGGGCAATAAATGTTCATAATACCATGCTATACTACAATTATTCAGCTATGGCACCAGAAAGGGAGGAGGTGTAAGCAAAAAAAAAACAACTTATTCTACATCTGGTTCATACAGACCGATAATGTTTTTTACTTATATGTCCACACTTGGACATTATCTCAGATAACAGATTTGTTATATATATCACTCTTCCGCCACTATTTCAGATAATCAAAAGTTGCTGGGAAATATTACATTCTAGTACATCATTTAAAAACAGAATTTTCCCAACCATGTAACTACAAAAGGAGCCTATGTTGTAACCACATTAGGCATACCAATTCATTCATAAACTCATTCACTAAATCTACTTTCAAAATCTGCTGCAACTCTAACTGTAGAAGATATAACATAATTTACCTATTAAAATGCACAATATGACAGAAACAATATATGAGAAAATCTGAATGCCCTTTTCACTACAGAATGAATAATTATTGGAATTGGATCAAGTCTGCTGCCCACAAAAGATTATTACCTGTAGAAGAACATTTCTGCCTAGAAAAACATGATTTTAAAAACCATGCAAAATTCACCATAATTGAAAAAATAGACAGAAAAGATAACCTTAGAAAAATACTAGAGGAACATAAAGACAAATGGATCTTCTGCCTCAAAACACTTTGTCCAGATGGTCTTAAGCACAAATTTAACAACACAGATGAAATTAATATAACCCCATAAATCAAGCTCTACCCACATTTCTCATCCACACAAGACAGACATGCTTGCAGAGGTTTTGAGGTCTCACACTTATTCACACACTCGCACAAATATACACACTCCCAAAGATAGCATACACTTAACACACACATCTCATTCCCAGAAACCAATAAAACTGTCAAAATAACCAAGGAGGAATTCTGAGAGCTAGGAATCTCCCATCATTTATCTTAACAACTTGAAAGAGGCCATTTAACCAACACAAGGTCTGACCAAAATTAAGGATAAAAAACAAATGAAAACTACAGATAAAGTTCACTTTCTTCAGAGACAGTCATTCACTCCTGTAGTTCACTGCTACTAACAAGCAGGGATTTTTTTTCTCTTGATGTCCATGCTGGCCAAAACTAGTTGAGGAACCTAATTGAAATAATAAAACAAAAAAATATTAATATACAACCCAGTGTGTCTGAAAATTTTAATTTTTTTTAATAATTTTTTATTGTTCAAAACATTGTCTTTTTATACAAGTTTTCTTAAAAATGACTGGCACAAGGAATTAAGTTGTTTTTTTTTTTTTTTAATTTTTCTTGTGTTCTTATAATTTTCTTTTCTGGACATAAATTCTGTAGTAATTGTCAATGTTCTGTATGACTGCATTTTTACCGCTATATGTTTTTTTTTTTTTTTTTTTTTTTTTTTTTTTAAGCGGTTATCAAGGATGATTTTATTTTTACTTTTAACTGAATATATGGATTTTTATGTATGTATCTAGAGTTATAGAAATATTTTATTTTCCAAACACTAAATTATGGTAAGTGTCAATCTTTATTTCATTGGGGGTCATCAGGGTGCTAGTGCATCAAGTAGCAGGTGTATAGTCTAGTAACAATAACCTTACTACAAAGGTATAAGATGGAGGACTTTTGAAAAAACATTTCTTTTTTTTTTTTTTCTTTTTTTTTTTCTTCTTTTTTTTAAGTGTGCTTTATATAGCAATACATATGCTACCATTTATTCTACTGGTCACTTGTATAGAGATACAGTAAATATTTAATGGTAGAGGGAGTGCAACAATCACAGTTTTATCACTAAATGCAGCTGGCATATGTAGGCAACGTTACAACTTCACTAATTGTTGACTACTAATGCTCTATCCATTAAATCTTGCCTTATTTGTTTTCTACCTTAAAAAGTAAAAACATTCTAACTGTAAGAAAAATCATGAATAACAAATTCTGTAGTATCTGTCTATATTTCTGAGATAAGGTATTATGTACGCTATTTACATTATTCGGACTGTTGTACGCTCCAGCAAGGACACATGATACAGTGGATAAAGGCATTGGTTAGATCCAGTGACAGGAGTGTGAGTTCAATACCTGGTTAAGACAGTGGAGAACTTGCAGAGGGGAATTAACAGGAGATAACTGATAATTGTCATCCATTAAAAAAACATGGTACATCTACTCCAGTGAGTGAAATAAAGGATTCAGTTTGACATTCCAACCACCTGAAGAAGGTCGGAGTGTACAACGGTTGAAACATTGTAATAAATATGGCAACACAGATGATGTCAATAGTCTGACTAATGTAAATAGTGTAAATTCTGCAGTATTAGTATGGTTTAGTACTTGTTAGATTTGATTTGAAAACAGAAGAGAAAATGTCAGTAGTTAGGAATTAATACAAGCACTACTGATAGAATAGGTCTTGATAATTATTTGTTTAAATGCTGATGTTTGGTCCCTTTCTATTTAAAGAATTCATAATTGTGATTTGTGTCATTAACCTACAAAGTTTCTTCTCTACTTAGTCCGACAATGTCCTTTTGTAAAATAACAAATAACTCTGTAATTAGCAATTAATAGACCTGGAATTGTCTCCCTTATGCTATATATTTTTGTCTATTTTTTATACTTAATTATTTAAAAATAACTTGAGTCACTGACCTGACTGATTTTTATTTTATTGCTTCTTTTTTACTTTCTTTTTTTTTTTTTTTTTTTTTTTTTTTTTTTATTCTCCAAGTCATAAGTTTTAACAGTATTGTACACTAGTGTTTTTACTGTATTAGGATAACAAATACACTGATATACTGAAATTGGATGACTTTTTTGTTTTTATACAGATTTGCTAAGCTTTCCTATTAACATCTCTCCTCAAAAGTACTATATTGATAAATATTTGATTTTTAACTCCTGGCATTTGCTTGTAAAATAATTCACTCAATTTTATCTTGAGATATTTATTTAGGAACTAGACCATTTAATGAATTATTCCCTTGGTCAAACTGACATTGTTGAATTTGTGTTCTCTCTCATAGAGTGGTTCCCACAGTTACCTACACAGAATCTCCTCTCGGAGTCAATGAGAAAATGCAATGAATGTCTAGGGTTCTATATGAGCCCAATAAAAGTGTCAGAGCTGAGAAAGTTCAAGAAGTTAGAGCCCCACTCCCCTACCATCACGTCTTTGTCTTTAGCTCCATATTTATGTATAGAAAAGGAGCAGGGAGACATGACTAGATTGCCTAAACAAAGAAGCTAATTTTAATCCATAACAAATAACTTTAGTGCCGGTCACCCACTTCTCTAAGTAAAATGATATAAAGAAGCAATTAACATTAATTTATAGAGGTCGAGAGGGAATGTTTAATTATTCTCAAACCCTTCAACCCAAAAAATACAGGGTTCCCCACAAAAACAAGGAAATTTTGGATTTACTATATGATGAAAAAAAAAATATATAATAAAAATAACTTTTTTAGTTTGAACACATCTAACATTTTGTGTTTTTGTTCTAAGTGACTAAATTTCTATACTTTGCTTTTGTTTCAAATAACTGTAACAAAAATTCCAACAACTAATTTTTTGAGGGGGGGGTATCCTGTATGTCTGCTTGCCTTTATGTCAAAGTTCATTGTCTGCTGTGGCTGATATAGAAGTTTTGAAATCTGACATTATGCTTCATCTCACAAATCTTTTTATAATTCATTTCATTTTGTTGATGGGCAGAGTCGGTATATGGAAGCCTTGAACGGACAAGTTGATTTGTTAGACTGACGTGACAGAAGTTATCTAAAGTGTCACACACTTACCCACCCAGATCAAGCAGACAAAGCCCAGAATAAAACTTTTTGTTTCCTTATGAATGTGCAGTAGGCTTTTCCAAGATCTTGGCTGCACACCAACATTAACAAAAATGGAGATGCAATGTGGAGTGGTCACTGACTGGTCAGAAGGCTGGGTGAGGGAGTGCCATTGCATATTTACAAAATATTCACATTTCTAGTGTGTTTAGTTGTCAAAACAGCTATTTGTAAAACTTTCATTTATTAGTATTTACATGTAGCAAAGTTATTTAATGTTGCTTGGAATAATTTAATTTTGACTAATAATTTTTAACACGTGTACATAGTGGGGGAGGGGTAACAATCTTGAAACTATTATTCAATTTTTACTTATATTTTTCATTTTAATTGCATTTCATTGCACCTATTCAGACTGTCAGTTCAATAAGTCCATAGCCTAATAGAGTTCAGATTTCATGCTTTCATACAATTTTCAAAAATTTAAATTCAACGTCAATCACCATCTTCTCTCTTTCTGAATCCTTTACTTTTACTCTGCTTTCTCCTCAATAATGTCTCATTCATTTTCACTCTCTGTAACCCCCTGCATCTTAGTGGCATTATTGCCTACTTGATGTAAAATGTGGGGGAGGAAAATTATTAATGAAATCTAGAGGACCAAGATATGAAGTTGTACAGATGTGGGTTGTCGAAGTAGAAGCATCAGGCCCAGTGTATTGACAAGGAAAGAGTTTGTTGAAAAATATTTGTCATATATTATTCAAACGCTATTATAGTGGATACTTGTATCTGAAATAGGCACCCCGTCCCTATTTTTGTTTTAAACAGTGTATATTACATATATCAGCTTGTACACTCGAAATCTCAAAAAAGATATACACACCGGAGGGAAAATGGCGTTCTTCATGGCTGAGTAGTGAGGCATGCCAGATAAGGCAGTGGTTTCTCTTGTAAGGATGCGTGTTCATTTTTTCATTTCCTGCCAGGCAACACACTTTTAAGACTTCTTGAGTGCACAGGCCAGTAGATGTAATACATACTGTTCAAAACAAAAATGAAGATGGCATGTCTATTTAAATATGAGTATCCACTTTGATGTAAGAAAAATTTCATATAATTAATAAATTCATTAATTCTTATATATACAGGGTGGTGCAAAAGTAGGTGGACAGTAAATAATTACATTTATTTTGAGATTATATATACTGTTACAAAGATGCATCTCTATAATAAGAAAGTCTCAATAAGGAAAATTTATAGTAAGGGATTCTACTGAGTCCTACCTGTTAATACAAAAAAGTTTTCTTTCATGAAGTAGATATAAAATAGAGAAATTTGAAATAGAACGTTTGGAAGATTCTAGATCATTCCAGTATATTTGAGAAGAATCTAGATGATTCGAGAAACATCTAGAAATATGCAAATTAGGTGTTAGCCCTTATAAAAATAGTTTTTTGGAAAAGGGTCGTCAGTTGATGAAGGGAAATTTCTGCTGTTATCAACTCTGGTTTTTGATTCGAGGACTATTATATCCAGCCGAAAGAATCTCTATAAAAAATTGCCGACCAACCAAAACCCAAAAGAGAATTTCATGGAACAAATTTGGTAAATAGAATTTTGACTAATTTTCATTGACCAAACTAAAAATTAATATTTATTTACACACATTTGTGGATTTCCAAATATAGCACTTAGATTACTTCACTGGCCCTAAAGTGATAAAGATATTTGATTCCCTTTCCTTCTCCCTCGTAACACTTCGCCAGTAACTGTGTTTTCTCTTTTGTAGGCCACAATTGTTTATCCTGTATATATTTTATGTTGTGTTTTAGTAAATTAAATATTTGTTTGTGATTTAGCTCTGTGTTGTGGTAAATCATTTTTTTTTCCTTTGTTACAATTATCAACACATAACAATACATACAATTATATGTACTAACACAATTATTACATTGACAATTAAATTTTATTGTGAACAAAAATACAAAAGCCCTTAAATTTTATCAACGCAGGTGCTTAAACTGTTTTCCATCACAATTTACACAGCTTTGAAGTCTACCTCTAACGCTTCAACAAACTTTTTTGCACAAGTCTTTTTGGGTATTAATTTCTTGAAATGCATCTCTTATGTAATTTTTCAAACCACCGACACTTCTTGGTTTTCGATTATAAACTTTGTCCTTGATTACTCACCAAAAGAAGAAATCCATTGGGGTCAAGTCTGGTGAACATGCCAGCCAATCAATTGGACCTCTTTGGCCAATCCATTTCTCAGGAAATCTTTCATCAAGATACTCAGTTGTAATAATATAACCGATACATAAACCTATTCCACATACAGTCCACCTACTTTTGGACCACTGTGTGTGTGTATATATATATATATATATATATATATATATATATATATATATGCGCACACAGTTAAATTCTTGGGATGTATTTCTGTTGCACTATCTGGAGACACCATTGCCATTAATGTCTTATGTGGAAGGGATTCCTGCTGCACCCTCTATATATTTTTTTTTTTTTTTTTTTTTATACCAGTCTGCAGACTTATTGATTAATTTAGATACATAGAAACAAAGTGAAGTTTATGCAGAGTGTAGATTTGCTCACATCTTGTTTATAGGTTTAAACCAATCCTGTGCTATATGTCATTAATATAGATTTTTATTAAGAATTAATGTAACATAATACCAGTCTCTAATCTGGTTGCTCAGTTCTAAGAACCGAGCTGCATGAGTAGCAACCTGTCTCACTACTGAGTAATGAAAAAATCCATTATTATGGTCACATAAAGCAGGCTCAGAACTACTCAAATTGAGCAATTCCTGTGACTAAGAGTCAAAATTAAAAATGAATAATAAAAAATCTATTCTGGTCATATTATTCATGCATGCTGCCATTGTCTGTAAACAAGCATTGTATTACCATAACAATGGGATTTAAAATGTTCAGTGGCATGATGGTGATTGGTGTGGAAAATTTGTAGCCAGAGTTCAATTTCTGGCTGGGGTTGTTGTGTCATTTTGCCCTAATGCTCTTTTACACTGTCTCTTCCTCTAGCTATAGGTAAAATTGAAGGGCAGACTAGACTAGGATTGGTAGGTCAACCAGTCTAGGAGAAAGGCAAATTTGAATTCAACCTGTCCTATTAACTTATGAGCTAACATGGCACACTAAGCCCCATTGCTGCCTATCTCTGACAGGCATCAATGAAGGCCTGAAGCCTGCAGTGGATTTGAAAAATAGTGAACTGAAGATTTGTACTGGATTTGATCTGCTTTAAGTGTGTCAGATGCTGGAACTGAACACTTGTAATTTGACCCTTGGATGTTAGAGAAAAAGAAAACAATGGCTTTTGTTGTGTTTATTACTATTTCAAGGTTGCCTTTGATATGCTTAGCAAACATTGAGTGAGATTCATAGCAGTAATTTTTAATGTTTGTTCAGGTTGGTTTTGTCCTGATTGATTTCATAAATTTATTTCACCATTTATTTTATTACTGTTTTGAGGAAACTTTTCCATTTTGTCATTTGTTTTTCATGGGAAGGGTTTTGTCCTTTTGAACTTCATTCAGCTAAAGGAGATGGTTATGTTGATGTGACTACATATATGCATAAAGAAAAGGGGAATTTAAATTTTTTTTTTTTTTTTTATTATAGTCTAGCAGATTTCATTTAGTTTCTTTTTGTTCATTTTTCCATCACTTATGTTGTTAAATATTCCACATTGTGTTAATACATCTGTCAAATTTTAAAAGATTTAAAAAATTTTAAATTTAAAACTTCCTTTTACATATATTATTTTTGAAAGATCATCTTGCTTTTATCCTTTCATAGCCATTTTTATGCTTTTAACATGTTATCATTTCTCTTTTGCTTTTTGTAAAAGTGCTGGCTATTTTTTTGTGTGGGGAGGTGGCTATTTTTCCGAAAAGCTGGGTAGTGTTGTTGCTTAAGTATCCTTAGTATCAAAATGTGAACATTAAAATATTGTTAGATATCAGTAAAGGCATTTACATAAATTTCAGTTGTTCATTGGTAATTTCAGTTAGTGATGTTTTTCGCACTGATGACTCTCACCAAGTTAAAGGAAACGGTGGGATCATATTATATTTTCTTCTCCTCTTTTCCTCGGCCTTCTCTTCTCTTTTTTTTTTTTTTTTTTCTCTTTTTTATTTTTATTTATTTATTTTTTTTCTTTGGCCTTCTCTTCTCTTTTTTTTTTTTTTTTCCTCGGGCTTCTCTTCTCTCTCCTGTACCTTTCTTTTGGCCGCTTCCCCCTACTATCACCAAATGCTTTTCTTCCTTTCTTTGCTTGTTAAAATGCTAGCCATTTAGAGTAAAAGCTGCTTAGTGCTCTTCCTTAAATACTTTTAGTGCCAACACGAGGGCATCAAAATATTTGTAGATGGGTCAGCAGATGCTTACATTGCAGTTAAACCTAAGTGATGTAACTATATGTCTGCATTTCTTCTGTCAGAAAAACATACCCATTACAGAAATGGTTTCCTCACAAAACTGTGAATAAAAACAAACAAAAGAATTTCTTTTAACATAGTATTAGTTCTTTTATATAGCATGCTCATTCAGAATGTATTTGATCATGGCTCTCCACAATTTCCCATCTTTGTGTAACCTTTGACACTTTTACATCCCATATTGTTTTTCTCATCCATTCACTTACACTCTTTAAAAAGGTTTACTCACTGTTTCTTTTGTTTTCAATATGTCCCGTGAACGTTAAGTTCTCTTTTCTCATGTCCTAGTAATTTCAGCTTGTCTTTCTCTGATTGTCTTGTAGTTCCTCTCCTCCTTAAAACTTCCTTGTTATTCACATGTTCTGTCTCGGCATTAATCAGTAGGATCACATTTGTTGCTCGGCCTCTTCATCTGTGAAGAGATTGTTTAGCATTCACTGTCATATAAGAGATAAGTACTGCATAACAGTCCAGCCCTCTTTGTTTCTCATGGCATTTTCCTCTCTTAATACTTTGCTTTCTTTCTGAAAGGCCTCTTTCACTATATGTGGATGTACAGATGGTGCAATAGTACCTTGGAATTAGAAATCTGAGAGCCAAGTTTGAATTTCCATTTGTTACATTCACTGGGAAAATCTCAATCACTCTCTCACACACAGTAGAATAGACTGCACTCTACAGGCTTGGTTGGTAACCAGTTTAGGAGAAAGAAAATTCTCCTCTGTAGTATTAATCTCTTACTCCTTTTTGGCAAAGTACTTGAGGCTCTAATCAAAACTGAATTGGTCACTCAGCTTACTTTGCACAGCCTCCTTTCAGACAAACAATATGGCTTCTGTTTCCCCAGGTCTATCGCCAATGTGTTAATGCCCATCAGGCTGTGGCTCTAGATATCTCAAAGGCATTAAATGGGATTTGGCATACTGACCTGCTCTGCAAGCTCAAAGGCTATGGTGTCATGGGACAAATATTTGACTTTATCCAATCGTTCCTAACATTGTGATGTCATCAGTTCTCAATTAGGTGGATATGCAAATGACACAACTATTTACTTGTGCCTTAGTAGCAAGGCCAACAGATCCGACAAAGTAAACCTGGCAACTGCTCCTGTATAGGTTAAATAAACCAGAAATGCAAAAGCATTCACAAGAGAGTAGGAGCAACACCACAATGGAAATTGTACAAAAGACTTTGGTTAAGATTCTTACCAATCGTCTTATCAAAAAAAAAACAAAAAAAAAAACATATGGATTTGGTCATTATGAATGACAAATAAGTTTTCCAAATTGTACACTTAACTCTGGCAGCAAATTACAGTTGAAAATAAAAAAAAAATATTAAAGTATAAAATTCCATGAAGTTTAGGGCCATTCTTAATTGACTCTTCATACGACAAAACCGGGGCCTGTGAAAATGCTCAAGAAGATGCTGGAGATTTTGAGGAGACCTGCTGTCACACAATCCCAGTGATAGCTACCAGACATCTAATATGTACATAAAGACATTGAATGTATAATAAGCAGTGATATCTAATGCTGCGTGGACCTTGTCACTTTCTGTTGTTTAGCCACACTACAGTTTTTTTTTTTTTTTTTTTTTTTTTTTTAGCTTGTTTGTTGTAATTAAAGCAGTTCAGTAAGTGTAAAATTTTGGTAGTTTCATATAACATTTTAATATTATTTCAGATATTCAAATGATGCTTTTAAAATATGTCAACATTACTTACTTTCAAACTGATCTAAATGTTAAAATGGTTAACACTTTAAAGGCATATTTGAATAAGAAATTTATTTATAAAAGCCATGAACAAAACTATCACTAATTTCTAAAGATCACAAAAGCCCAGATTGGAAATTAATGACGATGTAGTGATTTTTAAAAATTTCAATTTATCGTATATGCAATGTTGTTGGTTAATGGAGATAATAAGTTGGGCAAGGTATAAAACACATACTGGAATATAAACTAATAAAACTAATTTTTATATAGGTTTATAATTATGCTCAACTGCAAGGTACCATTTCCAAACGGTACCTTCCTCAAAAAGGAATGTGAAGGAGATTAAGCAATTTTTGTCCCTAGTCTCATATCTACATCAAATGTCTACTTTAAACTTGGCCATCTGTAATATTCTGTTTGAGCAGATATGTGTACATCCCATACCTTTTTCAGCTCGGGAGGTCATCACACTAAGACTGTACCCCCTCTCATTTCATTCAGAGTGTGAGAGGCAGGGTACATCCCAGATGCCTGAAATGTACTTATGGGGAAGTGCTGAGGGACCTGATCAGTTTTTGTCTTCATTCCCATGTGTGCATGGGACAGCCATTTTAAACTTGGCTCTGTGGCATATTTCATTTGACTGAGCAAAAGGATAAATCACAAATCGCATTTAATGGCAGTTCTGCATAATATTTGCAGACCTACAGCCACATTTACATATGAATTTTCAGGGTCACAAGTGATCTCTCTCTCTCTCTCTCTCTCTCTCTCACTTACTAATTTTGAGTTGGTAGTGGTCATAGTAATAATGTCTACAACTAAAAAGTGCATTTTCTCTAGAATGTATTTATTGCTGATGTTAAACCAAAGTATATATAGTAGTATTATGGAATCCACCAATAAAAGAATTTTGTGTAACTGAGGCTTTTTAAAGCTCCACTTCCTATATATTTAATGAATCCAGTCATTTTTATGTGAAATAACTGTTTAAATATAAAGGTATTAAAAAGTAATTTTAATAATTGCTCCCATTGAGTCTAACTTTTTAATGTTAGAATTATTTCTAACTCTTAAAACGTGCTTAAATAATCCACACATGAAATACAATGTGTATCCATACACAAGAGTGTACAAAGTACAGGAAAAAATCTTTTCACAAGATCATAAATACATTTCCTAATGTAATATTATACTGTTGGCACCAAATTTTTGTTTTTAAATGTTGAGAGCATTGACATAGCAACTTCCAGAAAATGAAAAGGTTTTTTTTTTTTGGGTTTTTTTTTTTTTTTTTTTTTTACCCCCATACAAGAGCCACTCAAGGTAGAATTCTACTGTGTGGTGTTGTATGAGTGTAAGAAAAGGCATGAAGTGCATTTCATAAGGTTTATGTGCAAGAAATAATGGTTAATGAGGTCAAGATTGTAGTGATCAGGAAAAACACCCTACTGATAGTCTGTTCCACAAACCAACAGTTCTTGGTAAGATGCTGTCAAAGTAGTACTTGTACACTAACTTTGAATTGTAAGTGGGAATCATGAGAAATGAGGGCCATGTCATACTTCTTCCTGCAGGGCCACACGGTCAATGCCACTGTTTAAATTGAAATACTGGATAGTGGTCAAGCCCAGAATCAAAGCCATGTCCATACATGTTCCATTTAGGTTCTGCCTTCTCCCCAATATGGCCGACGGGAGAGGTTGCCTTAGAATTATAATGATCATGCTACACTCCCAATATGTGACCTCAAACTCTCTTGATTCCTGGTATACTATATCTGGGGCCTTGTTTAGGGAGTAAACCAATAGCTCTAAAATACTAAGGATTCAGCATCCTGGGTATGACAAACTTCCAGCAGCAAGGCTTCTGATCAGGAAGTTTTGAGTAGCATAGAACTCTTTCTTAATTGCTGTTGTTCCCATGTCCATCCTGACCCATGGTGGTAGCACCTGTTAGGGTCCCAGCAATGGGCAAATAGTTAACCCCTAGACTGGGGTCAAAACACTATGAAAGTATTAAAATAGATTTTTATAGTAAAAATACCAGCAAGACTCTCGACAAAAATATGTCAATGAAACCTGATCTACAAACTGATTTCTTGCAAAGAATATATATTTTATTCGTACAAACTTATGCTAAAAATCTTGTTGGCATTAAATAACACCTTTAGGTTGATTTGCCATAAAACAAAATAAACAAAACCAAACCAAGGATTCATTGAAAGCTGTCATTATAGATGTGATGGAAAGCATAAGAACAATGTCACGTGTGTATAGTCACTTTTTTACAATAATTTTCACTCTATACAAAGCCCAAGAGCCACTTGAGGTAGATGGTTACAGAGTAAGATGCAAAGTTTAAGGGGGATATGTGGGGAAGATAAGTTGACCTTAGACTTGAAAACATTAAAATCGTAGTGATCAGGAAAGTGTCTTCTTGGGAGTTGGTTCCACAAAGCAGCAGTTCCTGGAAAGAAGCTGCTTGAGTGGAATTTACATCTCACCAATGGAACACAAAGGGAATGGGGGTGGTTTGCTACAATGTACATAGCATGATGGGCCTTAGCTGTAGTGTTTAGGACGGGTGGAACTAAGGAATATAGTTCATCTGAACATGGAAATTGCAATATAGTAGTGAAAGGCTTGCAACATTTTGTCTGAGAAAAGGGGTTGTAGGGTGGAAGATAATTCACACTCAAAAGGATGCAGAGATGCTTTTGGACTCTATCAAGACTGGAAAGTGAAGATTGGTTAGTTCTGGCTCATATATGGCAACAGTACTCCATTTTCAGTCTAATCTAGCTCTTGTAAGGTAGAGAATACCAGGAGCCTTGTACTTATTCAAGCAGTACATGGAACTGATCATTCCAGCATCTTGAGTAATGGATCATATCTTGAGGTCTGGGTTGAGCTTAAGTCCCAGTAGGTACTCAAATATTTTTGTAATTATACTAATATTTTCTTTTTCCTACTAAATACCTTTTTCTTTATATTATAATTTCTTCTTGATTAACTGTATTCAAGGAAGTGCTGAAAAGTTCTCAATCTGATAAACTTCCCAAGCAAAGATGCTTGTGTATATAAGGTAGTTTTATACGAAATAAGGAACACATATTAAATAAAATATTTTTCACCACAGGAGATGGTATCTTGAAGTGTTTATGAAATATTTAATGTGCAGCTAAAAAACAAAAATAATAATTTTTTTTTTGTTGTGCAGTCTAGCTCTCCTTAACCATTACAAATGACATCACTGTGGACTATTTTTAAACTTTCCGCATTCTATAGAATACCAGGATGTTGCCAACAAAATCTTGCCAACCAAACAAACACCACATATGTTTTGATATATATTTAAATACCATTCTAGTCAGACTGAAAACTTTTCAGCAAATGTGTGTGATTGAGATATATAATCTCATAAACATGTGTGCATATAATGTGTGTGTGCATTTAATATAGAATGTATGCTTTTCACAGAACACTATAATATACTACACTCTAATCTTAGATAGAAATGACAGGGAGTGACACTTTTATCCTCGGCAGAATACACAAAATCTCATCAAAGACTACTAATATAGTACCCATCAAAAATGCTACTGATGTTAATAAGTTTATTTGATTGTTGCTGACACTAATATGAGATTTTACTTGAAAGCATAAATGGTTTAGGAAATGTGAAAGTGTTGGGAGAAGGGAAATAAAAATTGTGTAAATACCCTAAAAAGTGAGGTTTTTATCTCTGAGGGTAGAGGACAGAAGGTAAATAACTAAAAATGGGGGAAATGAATCTGACAGCTGAGCGAGTGAATATGTGTGTGGGGGTATCCTTCTTTGAAATTGTTGAGAAATGATAAATGGCTTTTTTGTCTTTCCCCTCTCTTTATTTTTTTTTCTCTTTTCCTTTTTCAGTTAACTGTGAAGCCTCCAAAATGAAACTGCTATGTTTTAATCGCCATAAAGAAATTTTTGCCTGATGCAAACCTCCAAGAGAACTCATTGTGCCTTTTTGATCTTGTCTATTTCATTGACATGAAACAAAGATTATATTGAATCAATTGCCAGGTCTGCTGCTAGGGAAGTTGTTTCTTTGTTTTGTGACAGATAATTTTTCTTGCCAGAATCCATTTTGCACATTTATGAACTTACCATTCATCCATGCATTGGATATTGCTGCCATTTCTGGTCTGGTGCTCCTTTTATATATCTCAAGATTCTAGACAAAATCCAAAGAAGGATATGCAATGTTATTGGTCCTGACCTGGAATCTCAACTTTCCCACTGCCATGACATGGCTTCCCTCTGTCTTTTTATAAATATTTTCATGGCAGTTGGTACCTTGACACCATGAATTTAAGTGTACTATTCAATAGGCAAATAGTTCTTTGTCCTACTGTTGAAATAGCTAAATGTTACCATAAGTTTTATTCTAATAGTTTCTTTTCTTGCACTTCTTGCTTGTGGAACTCTCTTCTGATTGCTTGCTTCCCTGTCACTTACAATCTTCAAAATTTAAATGTAACATCAACTGTTGTCTTCTGTCTTTCTGTTCTTTTATTGTCATTTTTCTCACTAAAGTCTTCTCATTCTCTTTCATTCCCAGTAACCCTGGTATTATCGTGAAATGTTTAAAAAAATATCTATACAATGGTCGCATGGGTGAGTGGTTAGAGCATTCACATTCCAACCATGAGACCTTAATTTGAATCTCGCCATGGCCAATTTTTCAGGTAAATTGGATGAACCACTGTTTGGAAGCCATCAATAGTTGTTCTAGTACAGTCACAAGTCATTGTGACTGAGGGTTTGAACATATTGGCATTTTTCAAACTGCTGATCATGACAGATTATGCACTCACCCTCCAAGAAACTAAGGTCCACTAAGCATAGTTGCAGTATAAACCACAGATGGGGGTCTGTGGTTGTTTGCTCATTAACAATGTGCCTGTGCCAATATATAATGTTAACCTGAGAAGAGCTTAACATTAGCCATGCTAATGGAATATATATATATATATATATATATGCTTGCATGTTTCATTAAATAATATAGACAAGTGTTGTCTATTTATTTTATGTAAATTCTTTTCATAACATCTGATAAGCTTAATAACATTATCATTAAAAGAAGAAAGTCACAATATTGATACATATTTTTTTAATCCAATCTAAGCTTTCAACTTACATAAGCCATTATCAAAGATGACAATTACATTTCAATATATTAAACAATACATGGACAAAACAATAACGATATTCTGTTTTTTGTTTACATGGAACATTTCCAAGCAACGACAAACTCATGCATATGAGACGCTGGAAATGAAAATCGCACCACAGCTCATAATGTCACACATTACCACGTGAGAGTGAAAACTAAAATGGGAAGCCGTTGTATAAACCAATGGCTTATGTTAACAATTATAGGCATTTAAGAATATTTGTGGAGATGTCATACTTTATTTTGTTCAGGTTAGGTTTCAACTGTTTTATGTACATAGCTTCAAGAATTTTTAGTTTTTGTTTGTTTTCATGTTTAAGTATAATTGTTTTCAATGAGGATTTTACAGAATTTTGTATGCAGCCAGACATGTTGTTATATATATATATATATATATATATATATACTTACACACATACACACGCTATAATTTTGGAAAGTGAAAATTTCACTGAAATATTTCAGAATTTCAAAATTTTCACTTGAAATAAAGAAAATATAAAAATTATGCAAAATAGTCACAATATATGGGAGGAGAAAAAGGGTATGTCTCTAAGAATTAAATGCTTCTCAATTTACTGGCTTCCTTAGGTAAGGTGCACATATAATGAAGAATGTGCTTTTTTAACAAATTAAAATCCTCGCCCAGAAAAGTAATTGTGCAAGTATTTGTCAAGATTTTCTTAGTTGACATTTTTAATACCTTATATAATTACCTGAAGCTGTTACAGAATGTGTGCTTTTGTGTGAGGACAGAGATAATCTGCAGGCTGGATAATATACTTGTGGAAAATAGAATGAATTTGATCATATGACATATCTCCTACAGAAAGGCAATGCAATGCCAAAGAAGATTTTTTATTAAATTGTTTTGAAAATAATGTTGCTTTTCTCTATTAAAATATCTCTTTTTTTCTGTCTTCTATGTCCCTTCAGTGTGCTGATCATGGCTCTTTACAATTTCCTGTCCTTTGTAGCTCTTAGTAAATTTTGTTACCTTTTTGCTATCTCTCCTAAACCCTGCTCTACCATCCATCTACACAGCTTGTTAGGTTAGGTTAGGTTATACACTGCTTTCTCTGTCTCTCTTGCTTTCAATATGCCTTGTGAATACCAGTTTTTCCAACCCTCTATTACCACAGAAATTTCAACTCTCACTCACTCACACACACACTCACTCACTCACTCACTCACTCACTCACTCACTCACTCACTCTCATGTTTAGTAGTGTCCTTTTTGTTTCTATTTTCTCTAAACTTTTGTCATTGCTCGCATGTTCAATCTGTTATTTTCAGCACCCTTCTGTAGAATCACATTTCTGTTGTCTCAAGTCTTTTCTTTATCTGAGGAGATTGTCCAGCATTCACTGCCATATGGAAGGACTGATATTACATAAATATTCAGTACTCATTTCTTTGTTTTTAATGAAATTTTCCTATTTCTTAATACTTTGCTTATCTTTTTGAAAGGCAAATTTCACTATCTCAATGTGCCTTTGGGTTTTGGTCTTGTACTTTTTGTCCTCTATTAAACACTTCACAGATATTTAAATTGTAGTACTTGTTTGACATTGGTATCTTCACTTTGTAATTTCTATGTTGGGCTGTTCCTTTTATTGACAACCATATATTGTCTTCTTACAATTGATGTTTATAATCAACAACTGACTTAAATAAATTCTTTCATTCTGTGATCAAAGAATCTGGGATTTTGGAGGGAAAGGATTTTGGTTAAAATTTGTTAACCTTCTCTTGAAACAAAGAAAATTGTCACTATAAAAGAGGAATAATAATTATGACCCATAGAGCTATTGCTGTACAAAATTATGCAGCCTTTTTCAATTGGAGAAGATAAGCATTATTAACAAACTGAAATCATCTTTCCCAGACTATGCAAGTATTTGTCAAGGTTTTCTTAGTTGACTTTTAAAAACTAATAATGGTAATAATAGCCATTTTTCTGCAAGGAAACATTTGGCATTTATTGAGTGAGCAGCCAGTACTGCTTTGTTGAAATTTATAAAATCTTTCTCTTACAATAATTTTTTTAAGGAAATAAGTTTTTCATGTCCAGTAGCTGTTATTGCTCTTTCCAGTATTGACGGGAGTTTCCTTCCTAACTTCTTATTTGAAGTAATTTGGAATGTCAACATTTTGATTGTCATTATTTTCTCAAATGACATGTTATCCATTTCTGTTGTTGCTTCTGTTTGTAGTCCTCTTGTGGATTCTGTTATGTTGACAATGTTTGCCGTAGTCTCTGAATATGGAATCCAGTGAAGTTTGTAATCTCTTCAATATCAGATGTTGGCAGTGTAGATTCGGAGAAAGTAGTGGCTGTTAATTCTTTAAGTCTTCGATATCAGGTTGGCAGTAAAGATAATTTGGGAGAAAAAACAAAATGGCTGCCTTTATATATGTCACATTCAATATTTTGAGCTTTCTGATTGGTTAACCCTTCTATTGGTGAATTATAAAATGAGTCAGCTCATTTTGACTGGGTCACTAGTACAGGCTACCAAAAAAACTGTAACATGTTATTGGTACAGTCTTTATTTGTGGACTGGTGATACAGATTCCAAATGTTCAATGAAGAATAATCTTTGCCAAGACCCTCAGGCGTCGCTCATTCAAAACCTAAAGGTCTAGAATAAGAGCCAGATGCATGTGTGCAAAACTATAAATTAAAAATGTCTATCTCTTTTATATTTGCGATCACATTATCAAATACATTAATTTATTTTTTTCCACTTGAATATCTGCTCACAAATGTACTCTGGTTAATTGCTAAGGTGTTCTTAATGTCCCCTTCTCTCTTAAAAAAAAATCTTTTTAAATGCAACCAATTGATTTTGATTCATTGCAGATAGATAGATGGATTATCCACTGATACAAAATTTTCTTTGTTTCCAATCATAAATTGACCAAATTTATTATATACAAACTTGAGATTCCGTATGAGATGCTATCAACTTATTTTGTTTTCAAAAACAAAAAGAAAAAAAAATCTTTATTGACATGTAATAAATGTT
Source organism: Acanthosepion lycidas (assembly GCA_963932145.1). NCBI lineage: Eukaryota > Metazoa > Mollusca > Cephalopoda > Sepiida > Sepiidae > Acanthosepion > Acanthosepion lycidas. Next base: position 94,264,142 of record OZ010596.1, read on the forward strand.
CTTAAATTTTCATTTTGCACATGAGTATCTTGGCCCTAATCTAGACTCATAGCATGATAATTAATCCAAACTGTCACAAAAAGTGTACATTTATATGAAAACATAGATAATCCACAAGTTGGATAATCCACTCAAATAATGAATGTTTTTGGATGAACCAATGCTGAGAAGAGATGGAACCCTAAAATGCAACTAACCTTTCATAATTCATCCTCATTATAATCCTTAAAGATTCTGTTGCAGTCCCCGCCCTAGGTATAACTATAAACTACATCTGTGTCCTGAGTAAGACAATAAACTACATCCAGCAGCAAGGCCTCTGATCAGCAGGTTTTGAGGAATGTGGAACCATCTCTTAATTGCTGATGTTCCCAGGTCCGCCCTGACCTGGGGTAGTAGCACCTGTTAGGGTCCCAGCTATGGACAAATAGTTGACCACAAATCTGGGGTAAAAACACTATGAAAGTGTAAAATAGGTTTTAATACCAGCAATAAATTTTTGAAGAAAAAAAACTATTACAAGCAATACATTTTTGAAAAAAAAAAAAAAATATTACGAGCAATACTTTTTTGGAAAAAATATTACGAGCAATACTTTTTTGAAAAAAATATTACGAGCAATACTTTTTTGAAAAAAATACAAAAATATTACCAGAAATAGATTTTTGGCAAAACAAAATATTACCAGCATAAAAATTGTCGACATTAAATAACCCATTGAGGTTGATATACCGTAAAACAGACCAAGCCAATCTATTGCAGTCCTTATGACAGGATATATCTGCCCCCATAAATGCTTCATCAGCCATTGTCACTGATAATGTATTTAAACTCATTTCATATGCTATAAAATACTATAAGATATATTTGTAGCTTGATTGTTGACTTATTATTTAAATTGAGGAAGTCATTCAGAAAAGATTTGTTCATAATATCAATTTTAATATATGAAATATAGTAAAGCAATCAACAGTCTAAAACTAATACAAGAAAAATGTAGAGGCTATAGAATACCCCCCCCTCAAAAAAAAAACAAACTCCAAAGCCCATTTGGAAAGTAATTAGGAACTGCCTCAACTGGTGAAAATTCCATGGGTCTTGTCAACTAAGATAATCTATTCTCTCATGTTTTTGCCTTTCTTCAGGCGAGGGGCTGTAAGTAGGATATGTGGATAGTGTAACATACATTGATGCAGAGTGGAATCTGTGATCTGTTCAAGTTCCAAGCTAATCTGTTGTATTCACTTTCACACTTATGTCCTTGAAGACATAAATCCACCTCTTCTCTGACTATTAGTTATAGGTTATATAGTAGGGTAGCAATTAGTCTAATAGAAGGAAAATTCTGAATTCCAAACTATGGAGAAGGCAATGAGAAACCAACTGTTATCTCTCATAGGAATGTCTGGCAATTCACAAATAATAAAGAAAAAGAATCTGGAATTATGATCAGCTACATCCTGAAAGGATGCAAGTGGGTAAATGCATAGTATTACCATGTTGGGGAGCATGCTGTATAACTACACATACATACAAGGACACATCTGTGAAACATAAGTGTGATACTTATTAACTGAATTTTGATTGGAAATTTTCCTTGTATAAAATTCAAGCTTTGATTTGTAGAGAAGCATTGAGTTAAGTACCTTAACAAAGAAATATTTTTGAAGAATAAATATGCTATTTTAAAATTGATACTTTTTTTTTTCTATTTTTATTTATTTATTTTAATTTTTATTAGGCTATGGACTTATTGATGTACCAACAAAAGCTGTTTGAGTAATACAAAAAAATAAAACAAAGTAAAAAAAATTAGTATTTCTGACTTTGTAAAAAAAAATTTTTTTTTTTTTTTTTTTTTTTTTTAGCCTTGTCAAAAAACATGATTTTTAGTCTCATTTATCAACCTGATTACTACCAAGTTTGCATCTATATGACTCTGGGTACTCGCTTTGGCAGTACATATTCTAAAATTGGAGCGATACAGAGAAGATTAGCAGGGAGCAACAATACATTTTTGAAAACCAAATGTCATGTTGCCAGCAATCCATTTTTGAAAAATATATATTACCAGCTATACATTTTTTTGAAGAAAAAGAAAAAATATTACCAGTGATAGATATTTGAAAGAAAATTACCAGAAATAGATTTTTTTTTTTTTTTTTTTTTTTTTTTGAAGGAAAAATTTTACCTGAAATAGATTAAAAAAAAAAAAAAAAGTATTACCAACAATAAATTTTTGTCAGCATTAAATAACCTATTGAGGTTGATATGCCATAAAACCAAACCAAACTATGACTGAGGCATTGATATACACAGGTGTGAGCTGGTGTTGATGCAGCTGCAGGTAATGAGCAACATTGCTCAAACAATGCAACTTATGTTGGCCAAATGTCAAGATGAAAAATGTAACTTTTCTTTTAATAAATCTTTTTCCCTTCTGGCTGCACAGTGTGATTGGTAAAAAAAAAAGTAAAAAAATAAATAAATAAAAACTACCAGTTCCTATAAGTTACATTGACATTAGGTAACTGGTTGGTTTTATTTTTTAATATGAAGAACTAGTGGAAATTAGATGTTGCAAATATTTATTTTTGTGGTCCCTGTTAATTTGATTATTAAATCTTAGTCTTTTGACCAACTTTTAAGCCTAAGGGGCTTTTCCAAGAAAATATCAGTAAATAAGTCAGTTTGTTACATCACAATACTGTTGGGATGTTTTTCTTCTCCCTCTTTAAAAAAAAAAAAAAAAAAAGTACTTTGTGTTTATGTTGTATAGAAAGACTATTAACTTTTCTCTATACTAATTGTTGAACACGTACTGGTCCATCTACTACAAGTAGAATGTCTGCTCATGGTCATTGTAAAGCGAGTTGCAAGACAGAGCATTTGAGTCGTATGCATTGCTGCATTGAACTACGGTATTCTGCTACTTTATTATTATTAATCCATGTCTCTCATGTGATTAAACCTGTTCTTCGCTCAACCTTTGTGTTCCAGTGTTTCCTCACAATATTATTAACCAGAACTAAGTGTTATACAAACTTGATAATAGTTTAAAAACTTATTGGATCAAAAGAGTAACTCGTACTCAAATTCCTGTCAATTTCATTACATTTACTTACATGTAAATACTAGGGCAGATTAGACTGAGCCCTTCAGCCTTGGTTGCTAACCAAACTAAAAAGAAAATTCTGATTTCAAAACCTTAGAAGAGCTGTTTTGGGGACCTTGTGACACACTGTACACCAGTTCTGTATTTAGTTCTTCAGAAAAAGTGTGGATGGTTCTGCATATATATATATATATATATATATATATATATATATATATATAGGTTTCTGAAACCAAGTTGCATCTTTGTAGTGAGTAAAATGGTTTTGTCTATATGATAAAATTATAATAAATAATTATCGCTCTACTATCGGTATTGAGCCCTCTTTTGGATTAATGCTGTGAACATTGGAATTTATATATTACTTTCGTTCTCATCGCATCAGGTGTATATATATATATATATATATGTATATATATTGGGTTTAGTGACTAGTTTAAATGTTTTCTACATGGGATATTTAGTAATTAGAGAAGCGCACAGGCCAAGCAGATTTCGCATATTAACACCATTAGTTTATGCGTAGATGTTGCCATTATGTTCATAGAAGGGGATTTGGGTTGTGCATGTAATAATTTTTTGAGGATATTTGGTTTGATGGATGGAGGTAGAATTGAATTATTTGTATATATGAAGTTAAGGATTATGTCAATAGTTTGATCAAGAGGGGGGGGGCGTTTGTGAATAAATTTTCAACGTCAAGTGATTCTAAAATACCTGGGGTTGGTTTTTATACATTTTAGAATTTTCAGGAATTTGTGAGTTGCCGTGATACTGTAATTAAAGAATTTTGATACAAGGGTTGAGATCTGGGAAATGATCAATCATAGTGGGTATCTGGTTTTGTGTATTTTTATATTTCCATATAGGTATCCTAGTTGGTAGTCTCCAATGATTATTTTTTTTTTTTTTTTTTTTTTTCATGGAACCAACATCGATGTTATTAGTTTGTTGACAGATTTTTTTAAGGGTCTCCGTGGGCTTTCTGTTTAATTTGTTGGATTTGGATCGGTCATCAATGTGTTGTAATTTTTTACCTTAGTCGGCTTTATCAAAAATTACGTATATGTTAGCTTTGTCAGTTTTGTCTGTTGACAATATTGGAATTGTTTTTTAGTTCTTTTGTGGTGATTTTTAGTTTTGTTGATAGAATATTATTATAGTTGTTGTTAGGAGAATGGTCTTTTAAGCCTTCTGCCTTAAGGAGTTCTGTCAGGTCTGAATGAACTGCTCCATCTCCATGGGCTTGAAATTGGAATAGTGATTAATGTAGAACTTCAATTTCAGTCTCCTTTGTGAGGATGTCAAATTTGGGTTGGAGATAGCAATTTGGACCAAGATTTTAGAGTTCTTTTTGGTAATCTGTTAATTTATGACTAAATAGGTTTAAATATTTATTACTACTTTTGGGTAGTAGACTGTTTCCTTGATATAGTTTACATAGCTTTTTTGAAATTATTTGTCTGTGTAAGTTGCTGATCATTAATGCTTAGGTTGAGATGGTACTGTATTTCCTTGTATTTGGGTTCAGTCATGGTGTTTTTTAGTCTCTCGTTATGTTTGTGGATTTCATTATTTATATGTTGTATGTCATTCTTAGCTGTTTTTATTAGCTGTAAGACTAAGTTTGTTTTTTTTTTTTTTTTGTTTTTTTTTTTTGTTTTTTTTTCTGAATGTTGTAGTGTTACTTTCCTCATTGGCTGCCAAGTTGTGTATTTTGATAATTGTGTGTTTAGGCAGCAATCCCTCTTTTATACATGTTTTGTTAAAGACAACTGACATGGTACTGCGATTAAAATTTTTATTTAATTTTTCTTGTGTACTTAAAGGTGTTTTCTTTTCTGGACACAGTGTAAAAACTGTCCAAAAGTTCTGCATTTTCAGCTATTATCAAAGATGATTTTATTTTTAACTGAATGTATGTGTTATGTATGTATCTAGTGTTATAGCAATGTTTTATATTTTAAACATGGTCAGCACATTGTGGCTACGTTCATAAAAAAAAAAAAATGATTAAAAATAATGGAAGCCCTAATAATAAAAAAAGAAAAAGCCGATACTCAAGAACATTAACTATGAGCATTTATATAGAAATAAAAATGTGTGTAATATATAAACAAAAAGTTGTTTGAGTATAAATAAAATTAAAAAAAAAATTAAAAAAAATAAATAAATAGTAGATAATAGATAAATATCTAAATAATAGATGAATAAATAATTAATATATATATATATATATATATATATATATATATATATATATATTAAAAAAAAAAATAAAATAAATACATATAAAATAAAAAAATAATGTAATTCATTAGGGCACTAATGAGATTTGTTCTTTAAACAGCACCTCCCCATTGAACTATTTTTGATACCTGGTTAATAGTTTGATTCTTTCCTTTTTCTTGCCACTTTTAAACTGACATTATTGAGGCAACATTGCTGACTTGTTAGAAAGGCTTTAAATATTCATTATAGATCTTAACAAGACTGGAGTTCCCCCAAATCTCCATCCCTTATTACACCCAACAAGTTTGTTGTTTTTTACAGTTAAGCCATGATATAAATGGATTTGTATATTTATAGCCAATCAGATCATTTCATCTTTGAGTAAAAAAAACAAAATACTGAACTTAATGAAAATGATTTTTGTTTACTCTTGACCTTTGGCCTAAGAGGCTACTCATTGTCTAGTCTGGGGTTATAGGGTTAACTCCCCACACAATATCTCTCCCTCATGTGTGGGCAAAGGTCATTACTTGGCACTTGAGGTATTCCCCAAAAGGAAAGTACTGAGGAGACTGGACTGTTTTGATTTCTATGTAAAAGCTGGGAGTAAGGTACCAGTTACTATATTTGGTTGGTCAAAGAGATGTAACTTATATTAGATGTGTGCAAAACTTTCTAGTAAAAAATCTGGGTTTTCAACAGTCTGATGCCTATTTATAAGACCACCTAAACTTTCAACTTCTGAAGGTTGAATTTAGCTGATTTAGCAATATAAGTTTTTATATACATTGGTGGGCAAAACTTTTGGGTTGCTTTAAATACTTTTGTTAATTTTACCCCGAAATTGAGAGTGATAAGCAATATGCTTTTCACAGTATGTTATAATCCTTGAGAGACAGAAAACAAGTTGATGCATTTTTGTTAATGCTCTGTGGTGGATGATAGAGCATCTTAAACATAGTGATACTGAAAAAAGACCATACATTAATACTGAGCCACCACCAAAAATTTTGCTTTTCAGTTTTTGCAAGAAGTGAACTTTATTACAAAAAGTACAAGATGTCAAAATATGGGGTTAGTAATTAATATTGCCACCTTTGGCTTGAATAATTGCCTTGATTCAATGTGGCATTGAATGAAACAAAGTCCAGATTTTCACATTTGGAATCCCTCCCTCCCTTCTTCTGGCATTAATCTCAAAGCACTTCAAAATTGCATGGTTTTCATTGGAGCATTCATTTCTTCAGTTCCCACCACAATGCTTCAATTATATTGAGATAAGGACTTTGTGCTGGTCAGTTTTCCAAAAGTTAAACATCTTCATCCTTAAGAAACCTATTTGCACATGTGTTACAGGGAACATTGTCATGCTGAAATATTTCTCCATCTTCATGATCTGGCAGAAGATTAGACCATAATAAACTAATAGTTTTCACTGTTAAGGATTCCATCAACTTTTACTAATTTTCTTCTACCATCACTTCTGCATCAACCCTATACCTTTTATATGTCCACTACATTTTACCATTGTTTGTTTGTCTTTAATACTCTGCATGCTATATCAACTGAAACCTCACTGTTAAGGCTGCATTCATTTCTCATTTGTCTGGTTGTTAATTTTGATTGCTTACTCTTTCTAACTTTTGTGATCTTCCTGTTTTCTTTGCACTTGAAACACTTCCAGTAGTAACAACCATCTTTTATGATTTGAACACAGTTGTTGGAAACCCTTTCAGCTACCTGACTCTCTCATTGAGTCATCTTCTCCCTTCATCTTTGTTTCAGCAGAAGTGTTAGTCATGATTTTAATGTAACAAAAAACAAACTAATGTTTAACTTCAATGAATTGTCAAGTAACTTTTCATTCATGTTAATAAGATGGAGCAATTCCTTAGAAATTTGTATATTATGACTTTATCATCTCAGATTTTTCATTGGCCAAATATTTTTGCATGACATTTTTCAGTCATCTACAAGAATGTAACAACTTATTTTCTGATCCTCAAGGTCCACAGACACTGTTGATAAAAGCATACTGCTAAATCTTAATTTCTTAAAATAAAGGTGTAATACTATTAGGTAAATTAACCCAAAACTTTTGTATCCCAGTGTACCTATAAGAAAATTGGTCTGCAATAACTGTTATGAAAATTACTTTTTTTATATATATAGGAATTTAAAAAAGAAAAGGGCTAAAAACAGTTTTTATCTGTCCATTTCATCATGAAGTGAGATGGCATTAAAAATTAATTATTATTGCTTCTTAATTACCTTGTAAAATTTTGTCCTATATCTTAATATTAACCCCGCTCCCACCAAAAACACAGCAACATGCACTCCTCTTTTTATTAATAATATTCTTTTACTGGAGACCTATAAATATTTTTTGATTGAAATCTTACTGCTGACTTTCTATTGTAAGATCTCTTCAGTTAACACTTTCATTGAAGCATTGTTGCTTGGCTGTGCTAGCCCACTTTAGAGAAAGGACATTACCATTTACTGGAAATAAGACACACTGATGGTGATTTATGGCCACCACCATTTTTGTAATTTTTTAAAATTATTTTATCTGATACACTGCAGACTAAGTTAAATGACCCCCCCCCACACACACAAAATATAAAAATAGCTTATGTTGCACATTACTATATATCTACACTGATTTGGAAAAAAACATTAGTTAGTCTGTGACATTTGTTATAAACTAACATTTCATACTGTCTAAAAAATGTCTGTTATATATATGTGTGCATTTTATCGCATTTACAATAGCATGTTTGTCTTTGTAATTTACCCCTGAAGATGATCTTAGAAAAGGTTGAGAATATTTGGGTTAAAAAAAAAACAAACTATGGTGCTTTCCTTGATGGACTTCATTAAACAACTGGAAAAGATCAGTATAAAAATAAGTAGACACATTGTATTATTCAATGAAATATGTTTGAATGAAGATATGCTGCCTATATAATATATATATATATATATATATATATATATTGTATGTGTGTGTTAACAGCAGGCAATATAAGTTTTGTAAAGATGTATAACTAGGCTCATAATAATAAAAACTTTAAAGGTCATTCAATACAAGGCTTGAGAGCTACTCAAGCTAAAGGGCTACTATTAAAATATGTATGATGAATGCTGTGTGCGATATGAATGAATGAATAGGTAGTAGAAAATGGAAGATCCTGATGATGATACAGTGGGGGAAATAAATATTCGTACACATGAAAAATTTTTATAAATGTAAAAGCCTTAACTAAAACAAATCTTGATACATTTTATTAAAAAATAGTAATAAACTTAATTAATTCTTATTCTAACAGAAATTAGTGCATTCTTTTCATTTTAACTGATGAAAAAAGTATTCGTGCAAAACAAAAAACGCATATTAACTTAATTTAATACTTTGTGGAATATCCTTTGAGTCTATTCCTGTACGTCTCAACTAATGATTTGCACACATTTAGTGGTATTTTGTCCCATTCTTCTTGGAATATTGTCTTCAAATTCTTGATATTTGTTGGTGCTCTTTTCCCAATTTGAATTTTCAAATATCACCATAAATTCACGATTGGGTTCAAGTCTGGGGACTGACTTGGCCATTGCAAGACATCAAAGTTACTTTCAGCTAACCATTTCCTTGTAGATATAGCAGTATGCTTAGGATCATTATCCAGTTGGAAAACCCAATCAGGAGGTAGCCAAAGTCTCTCAACAGAACGCATTAAATTGTCTTGCAGGATTTTCTGGTATCTTTCGGCATTCATCTTGCCATCTATTATTGATATTCTGCCAACACCTTTTGCAGAAAAACAGCCCCAGATCATGATACTGCCACCACAAAACTTTACAGTTGGCAACGTGTTCTTTGGTAAGTAGGCTTCACCATCTTTCCTCCACACATGATTTCGATAATTATGACCAAACAACTCTATTTTAGTTTCATCTGGCATAGTACTTTTTCCCAAAATGAATATTCTTTATCCTTATGCTCTCTAATGAATTTTAGCCTAGCATCTCTGTGTCGTTTCAAGAGGAGTGGAGTCTTCCTTGGGGTGCATGATTTCAGACTGTTTTTGTGTAGTTCATTACTTATTGTACACTTGATTACTAATGCATGCAGATGTTCCTGCAGCTCTTCTCAGGTAACCTGTGGATTTTGTTGGATCTGGCATCCTAATATACTTGTTGATCTTAGAGAAATCTTCCACAGAGCACCTGTTCATCTTTGGTTTTCAACACTGTTACAAGTTTTAAACCTTGCAATGAACGAAGCAGTTGTAGTAAAAGGAATATTCAGGTTGTTAGAAATCTTTCTGTAAGTGTTCCCATCTTTCCAAAGAGACAAAATGTGTTGTTTTTGTGAAATATTCAATTCTTTACCTTTAGGCATTATTAGAACCTTCTTGTAAGACTAGAAATTGCAGAATGCTCTGATAATGGCTAATAGCGTTTACTATAATTACTGATAACATTACTGGAACATTCTAGAATATACATCTTTCATAATTAATTATTTTATTCTAATAATTGATTTGTACAAATACTTTTTTCACCAGTTAGAATTAAAAGAATTAAAAAAATGCATTAATTTCTGTTAGAATAAGAATTAAGTTTATTATTATTTTTAATAGTATGTGTCTTTATACATAAAATGTGCCGATATTTGTTTTATTTAAGGTTCTTACATTTATAAAAATACAATTTTTCAAGTGTACGAATATTGATTTCCCACCCACTGTATATAAAAGTGGACTTTTGACTTAATGTTAAGATTGTAGTGTTCAGAAAAATATCCACATGAAAGTTTTTCACAAAGTACAGTTTTGGAGTGAAAAAAAACTGTCAGAGCTAAAATTCTTCCTGAAATCCAAAGGAAATAAAGGTGATTCATCTCTGTGGAAGTAGTTCGGTGTTTCCTAAGTATAAATGTTTGACCTGGTGGAACTAGAGAATGGAGTTTCTCTGGACATTTGCCATGGAAATAGTGATAGAATAGCACTAAGCTTGTTACATTGACTTTGTGGTGAAAGAGGCAGCAAAGTGAAAATAAGGCCCACAAGACTACAAATATGCTTTTAAACATTATCACTGTTAGAAAATAAGGATTTAGCAGCTTCATCCCAGGTATGACAACAATCTTCTATTTTTGGTCTAAACTGACTCTTGTAAAGATAAAGCATGGCAGAATTAGTCTTGTACCTCTGAGTTTGATTGATTTTGTTTTTGGGTTGTTTTTGTTTTTTGGTTGTTTTTGTTTTTTTTTTTGCTTGGTTTTTGATTGTTTTTGTTTTTTTGGTTGTTTTTTTTTTTTTGATTGGGTTGTTTTTTTGTTTTTTTTTGTTTTTTGGTTGTTTTTTTTTTTTTTTTTGTTTTTTGGTTGTTTTTTGGTTGTGTTTTTTTGTGCGTGTTTTGGTTTTTTGGTTGTGGTTTTCGTTTTTTGGGGGGGTGTTTTTTGGTTGCAAAAAGTTTTTGCAGGTTATTTAAAGCCATAAAATATTGGATTGTAAGTATTTTTCAGGGGATAATAAGGATTTACTGATACAAGTCCTAGTAATTAATCCATAGCTGAGTGGAGTAGAAGTGGACTCCTACCTTTCTCAAGGGCATGTGCATAAGTGAGTATAACAAACCCAAATGGATTTCTAAGTTGTAGAGCCAAGTTCCAATTTTCAGCTATTATCTCATATGCACATCCAAGCTTACAACACCTGGTATTTTTGGCACTGATGGGAGTGGACATTGCATAAATTTGCTGATCATACAATAACCACTGTTTTAATGTAATATGACCATGAGTCCAGTATTTCAGGAGCAAATAGAATGAGCTGACCATTTTAGTTAAGTATTAACCATACTGTTTTGTAGGTTACTCATTCATATTTGGATGCTAATAACTACTTCTTTAAAAAAAAAAAAAAAAAAAAAAAAAAAAAAAAACCTCTTTGTCTTTCTATTATAAAGTCCTGATTTATTTCCTTTTTATATCGTCTGCAGGTGTAAAAAAAAAAAAAAAAAAAAAAAAAAAAATATATATATATATATATATATATATCAGAATATTTAAATTATTTTTTAAAAATATGAAAAAATATAGTTGAAAATATAAATTGTTTTATTTATCACCTTTTGGGCAATATTTTCTTTCCTAACATGATTTCTCCTTCAATGTGCTTTAATCTTGATAGTAACTAAGCCAGGTGTGGCCAAACTTGCTTAATGTTAGAGCCACATGGTTCAAATGATTGAGAGCTGGAAGATATGAACAAGACTTAAACTTACGTTTTTGTTACATGCATATTTTGTTAGGAAATTTTTATCTAAATATTACGAAATGCATGTATGTAATAATATTCATGTAGTTTTTTAAACAGTTAATTTGTATTGATTTCAGTAATCACAAAGTGTGTGTGTGTGTGTGTGTGTGTGTGTGTGTGTGTGTATATATATATAATATATATATGTATATACACACACATACAAATGTTTTTAAATTCTTGACTGATGACTGTTTTAACTATATTGAGTATATTTAATACCGTAATAAACAACAGGGACTTCTAACAAAAATGTGCAAATTTCCATTTCATTAACATAAAATTTTAAAATTATATATGTACATGCTGTTGGTGTAAACCCCTTAATCTTTATGTGCATGACCTCAGTCTCCTGACATTCTTCTGTTACACTTGCTGACCGGAAATTTCTTTAATCCCTCTGCATCCCACTATTCCTTCCCTCAGCACTAAAGAACAATGCCTCACTCAGATCTAGCATCAAAATTAGGATTTAGATTCTTGAATATTTTTGCTATGAACTTTAAACTTGCATTTTAATCCAATGGGGGACTCAATTCAATCCCAGTAAATAATTATGAAGCTTGAAATTTTTATTTACCTTTTTATATTAACTATAATGAAAAAAAAGGACCTCAGCCAACATATTTCCATGAGTCGTATATTCAAGGTCAGAGCAATTGAGGTGGAGACACTTGGAATGAGAAGAAAGAAAAGAGTAGAATTTAAGAAAATTTTATTTATAGTTAACATTTGATAAGTTGAACATTTTCTGTGACAAGGTCGAATGTTTATAAGTGATGGTAAGATTGTTTCAGCATTTGAGACGCAGTCTTCTTTTTAAGTGGGTTCAAACACTGTTCAGAAACTGCTAATCTTAATCCATTGAAATCCTGTGATTTAATCCACTGAACCCTGAGACTTGCCAGTCTATCTCTGGATAGGCGAGTAAATTTCACTATTTCAGAACTGACTTTGTGACACAATAATTCTACAACGAAGACCAGCAAATGACTTGTACAAAGGTAACAGAGAATTTTGTAATAATTTGGCTTCAAAGAAAAAATAATTATAAAAAAAAAGAAAAAAAAGCCAAATTATTACAAAATTCTCTGTTACGCACCTCTGGGGTTCCGTTCCCTGTTACGCACACACACCTCTGGGGCTCCGTTCCCTGTTACGCACACACACCTCTGGGGCTCCGTTCCCTGTTACGCACACACACCTCTGGGGCTCCGTTCCCTGTTACGCACACACACCTCTGGGGCTCCGTTCCCTGTTACGCACACACACCTCTGGGGCTCCGTTCCCTGTTACGCACACACACCTCTGGGGCTCCGTTCCCTGTTACGCACACACACCTCTGGGGCTCCGTTCCCTGTTACGCACACACACCTCTGGGGCTCCGTTCCCTGTTACGCACACACACCTCTGGGGCTCCGTTCCCTGTTACGCACACACACCTCTGGGGCTCCGTTCCCTGTTACGCACACACACCTCTGGGGCTCCGTTCCCTGTTACGCACACACACCTCTGGGGCTCCGTTCCCTGTTACGCACACACACCTCTGGGGCTCCGTTCCCTGTTACGCACACACACCTCTGGGGCTCCGTTCCCTGTTACGCACACACACGTGTGTGAAATTATTACTTCAATTGTTATTATATTGGACACTTCTTATTTTAAGTAGATGCCCTATTTTTTATTTATTAAACTATATGTATTACGTTTATTGGTCTGTGTATTCGAAAAGTTGTAGCAAAGAAAATGTCCTCCAGCAGGAATTGAACCTGTGTCCACTTTTTTTTGTAAGTTCTCCACTGTCTTAACTGGGTATTGAACTCACACTTTTTGGGTCCTGTCACTGGATCTAACTAACGGTTTTATCCACTGTGCCATGTGTCCTTGAGGAGGGAATTAACAGGAGATAACTGACATCCATTAAACATGGCACATGGAACATGGAACTAGAAGAGTCTATCCCAGTGAGCGAAATAAAGGGTTCAGTTCGACATTCCAACCACCTGAAGAAGGCCAGGGGTACAACAGCCAAAATGTTATAATAAATATGGCGACAAAGATGTGGACAGTAGTCCAAATAATGTAAATAGTGTATATAATACCTTGTCTCAGAAATATAGACAGATACTAAAAAAGTTCTTTGTTATATTCTGTTTTTTTTTCAATCAGCTGATCTCTTGTTTGTTGATGGTCTATTGTTGAGTGGCCATTCTTAAAATCTTCTTGTTTGCATGGAATTTGTTAATACTTTTGAGAATAATTGGTATATATTTGATATTAATATGATAAGGAAATAGTTTCCATAGTGGCTATTATCTCCTTTTTATTTCATTTTTATAAAGCCAGATCATTTTTTTTTTTTTTTTTAACCCTATTTTGTGGTACTATTCTTTAACATGGGCAATGGATAAAAAGTTAACTTTTTGTAGAAATATTCTTGCACATTTTTTTTTTTTTTTTTTTTTCTTAAAGGCCTGTTACTGTGCCATCTTTACCTGGTGTTTTTTGAAGTACAAACATTATTTGCTGCTAATTCAGGAACTTCACTACTGTCTACTGAAGTAACTACTACTGTTATATTATACTCCTTGGTTATTCTTAACATCTTGTCTCTACATTTGTTGACTTCCTTGCTTTCTATCTTGGTTACATATTGAGCCTGTTTTAAGCACTTTTTCTCTATCACCTCTTCCACTCTTTCCAAGTATGTTTTCTGTACTTCTTACTGTGGATTGGTTTGTCTAATTCTGCATTTTTAATTTTCTCATAGTAGTTATATCCCTATTTTTTTTCTTTTTCATTAGTTCTAGCATAAATCTTCTGTATTTGTCTTTCACTGGTCTCTCATTTGTCACATCCTGGGTAAGACGTTAAACTACATCTGCATCCTGAGTAAGACATTAAACTAATGTCCAGCAGCAAGGCCTTTTGATCAGGAGGTTTTAAGGAGCATGGAACCATCTCTTAATTGCTGGTGTTCCCAGGTCCACCCTGACCCGGGGTGGTAGCACCTGTTAGGGTCCCAGCTATGAGCAAATAGTTAACTATTACCAGCAATACTTTTTTGAAAAAAATTTTTTTACCAGCAATACAATTTTGAAGGAAATAAATTACCAGAAACAGATTTTTGACAAAACAAAATATTACCAGCAATAAATTTTTTTGTCAGCATTAAATAATCCATTGAGGTTGATATGCTGTAAAATAAACCAAACCAATCTAAACCAAAGAATACATACTCTATTCATACGAATCTATCCTAAAAATGTTGTCGGCATTAAATAACCCATTGAGGTTTGATATGCTGTAAAATAAAATAAACCAAACTTTCATTTGTGCCCACACCCATTATCTCTACTGCTTGCTTAATTATAGTTACTAATTATTCACATTTTCTGTATTCCTCAAAACCTTGAAACTGTTCTTGTTTTCTTCCTGAAATTCAATGATTTTTCTTTTTGATTTTATCAGGATACAGTTTCTTTTTTTTTTTTTTTTTTTTCTTTTTTTTCACAATTTTAAAATCAAGTTTGTCTCTCCAATTTTCTGATCTTCACTTTTGGAAAATAATGCATTTACAATTGCCATTTTGTGTTGCTGGGCTTGTCCCTATTTTTGTATTGAAGTTGCTCATCAAAATAGTGTTATATTTTCTATCTATAATGTTACTGATATTATGCCCTTCAATTTCCTCATCTGAACTTTTACAGTTTCTGCATATAATTGGATCATTTTTAAAGTGTAATGTTTGCATAAATTGATTATCATCCAAGCTACTCTGTCTAATATACTGCTAGAACTTTTTTTCATTTCCTACAATGTCACTATTGACTAAAAATCTTGTCTAACTCTTTTCTAACACCATAGATTAAATAAAGGATTTCGTTTGGAAATCCCTGTAGGGCACTGGATCAATATACACTTGATAAAAGCCAAAGGGCACAACAGCCAAAACATGGTGATAACAGCAAAATGAGGACAATAGTGCAAATAATTCCTTTCAGGGATTAGTTTTAAATGGTATTATGAGTTCATTTCTCACTATAAGAATTTTATAAAACTATTATCACAGATTTATATTTCTGTATAATTTTTCAGCATAGTTTCTGACACAAAAACAATTCCTCTGTTCCAAACTGTTAAATTGAGTTCACTTGATTCTATTTGGGTACTGCTCTGAATGAAAAATTGGAGAGCCGACATCCAATTCTAGTCAGGGTTGTTACATTAACTTACATGTAAATTCCTTTGGGAAATGTATGAATCTACCTCCTCCTCCAGCTATGGGTTAAATAGTAGGAAAGACTTGGCTCTTTATCCTTGGTCGGCAATCAACCTAGGAGAAAGACAGCTGTTCTCTGTATTCAGTTCTAAAAATTGTGGGTGGTTTCACACAAGTCTTCAGCATGATAATCAAGTCGTATCATGTGTTTAGGTAGTCTGACTGTTCAGTTCTAGAGGCTTGTATGAGTCCATTGCTTATCTCTCTCTCTCTCTCTCTCTCTCTCTCTCTCATATATATATATTTTAGATGAAATGCATGAGAGCTAGAGGGTCTAGTTGAAAGTCTACTCTATCTACATTTAGTTTCTCTACTGAATTTTTATTACACCAATAAATACAAACACAACAGTAAGTATATTTTTATGAGGATATTGTTGATGTTCAACTCTCCCCTCCTGGTGGCAAGTGATTACATTATAATTGTAAACAAAAACAATTTTATTATTCAGCTTTTTTATTATTCAGCTTTCTTTTTTTTTTTTTTTTTTTTTTTTTTTTGTAGGTCAGGGTCATTGGGGGGGGGGGTCATTAAAAAAATCAGAACTTTAGCTTCTGTCTGAAATGTTCAGTTGGATGTTTACTTTATATAATTTAAAAAAAAATAAAAATGTTCAGTTCAGATAACCTTATAGACAGAAAGTAAAGGTCCAGTTTATCATTATACTACCTTTAAAAAATTTGGCATTATATTTCCTTTTGTCAATAAAACCTTAAAACAAAAACAGCAGGAAGAACCTTTCCTCATTGCTGAATACTATAAAGATTGGGGATAGGGAATATTGGCTCACCCTGAGCAGACTTTATAACCCCCTTTTCTTCCAGTAGGTGATATACTCCTCACATGCAAGTGAGCTTCAGTGCCTAGCACCCAGCTTAGGCATGATGTTTATGACTCAAGGAAAAGTTCTGCTGCTTTGATTATCTGGGTAGACATGTTTACTCAGGATTGAATGCTTGTATTTTCTTTTCTGGATTGTTTGTCTCTTCATTCAGGATGCTGGAAGTAGATGTTTTCTGGGCTGGTGTTATCCATCGATAGTCAGGTATCCAAACTTTAGGATAACCTCTTTAGGAGTTATTCTATCAGCAAGTGTGTAATTTGGTGTTGCAATATTGTCATTTTGTGAATTGAATCTAGACCATGCAGTAGTTTTCAGTGGGTCCTCTTAATAATGAAGTGTGCAGTTAGGGCTGTACTCCTTGACAACCACAATCTGGTGAGATTACAAATATCCATTGTTTTAGTATGTATACCAGTAGATGAACTAGCAAAAAAAAATGTAACCTAAAAATAACTATTAGGTCGGTGCAAAAATAATAGGGTTTTTTGACGTTAAAAAATACGTCAAAAAACGATATTATTTTTGCACCAACTTAATAATATAAAAATTCCATATACAGATTTTTTTTACATTATTTGGACTATTGTCCTCATCTTTGTCGCCATATTTATTACGTTTCGGCCATTGCACATTCCGGCCGTCTTCAGGTGGTTGGAATGTTGAACTGGATCTAACCAATGCCTTTATCCACTGTGCCATGTGTCCTTGAGGACAGGACCCAAAGAGTGTGAGTTCAATACCCGGTTGAGGCAGTGAACTTTCAGAGGGAAATTAACAGGAGATAACTGATAACTGACATCCATTAAACATGGCACGTGAAGCTAGAACAGTCTACCCCAGTGAGTGAAATAAAGGGTTAAGTTCAACATTCCAAAACGTTGTAATAAATATGGCGACAAAGATGAGGACAATAGTCCGAATAATGTAAATAATGTACATAATACCTCATCTCGGAAATATAGACGGATACAGATTTTTTTTAAAGAAAATTAACTGTAGAAAAAAACAAATGACGAGCAATAAGGTACACATTCCTAGAAAACTGCCATATAGGAATAGTGTCACTGCCAACACTTCCATTTGAACATGGATCACCAGAGAGCAAGCACAGTCAACTTCATCTTTAAATAATTAGATCACATGATGAATATACGAAATATATATGGGAATTAGCAATGTCTGACAGTATTGTTTGAAGGCGTTACTATTGTTGTATCTGTGATTTACTAAGTCTCTCCTACAAATGGGCATTACAAAAAAAATCAAACTTTATGAACACCAACAAAGCATCATACAAGAAAATACAAAACTTCTAAAAGAGCAAAGAGAAGACCCTGTTAACTAGTGTTCGTAAATGTAAAAACATTTTTTAACAATGTTGACCCTGGCCAGATAATAGTTTCTAAAAGAAATAGGAATTTTTAAATTCCTTCAAAACATAGTTTATATATGGGTATGTTTAAGAATTGGTTTAAATAGTTTAAGCTGTTAATTTGAACCCTCTATTTAAAATGAATTGTAGCTACCAAACTGAGCTCCTCCAATTGGAAAAAAAAGTATATATGTATTTGCCTAGTTGGTGTAAATTGACCCATAAGGGTTGACATGCTGTTAAACAAAATCTAACATACCAGCCTTGACGACCGATCCAAAATAGGGCTTACAAATACTACTTGGAAGTGTTGATATTTCGTTACCTTGTCTCTTCACCTTCCCAATATTCCACTATCCCTAACCATATCAACAGGAAAATCAAACGATAGATCCTACATCTCATAATCTACAATTCTTACTTCCTCTACTTATGTCCATAAAACAACTTCATTCAGTAACCCTTCATCTTGAGTGAACAGTAACGTTTGATATGGCGGGGAGAGAAGCCATTCAGTTTCCAGCTTTCAGAGTGTATTTGCTCAAGATACTTAGGTTTGATACCTGGCATTATCATATAGTGGAATCATAAGTTAAATCTCTCGCTTGCCTTTGGTGTTTGCGGAGGAAACCTTATTCAGTGCCAGTTTTGCCCTGAATATTGTTCGACCCATTCAACTGACCTTCTTATAACAGGAAGGTGATGTACTGTTCCAGCAGTGTAAGGTTTGCCCATGTGATACCTGTGCTACCACTCAACACGCTCTTCCTGATGTTCAACAAATTTCTGGCTGACACAATCTCCAGACCTCTATTGAACCTGTGTGGGACATGATGGGACAACACCTGACTCCTCCATTTAGCCCACCTACATTACTTGATATATTGCATTAACAAGTGCAAGAAGTGGGGAGTAATATATCATAAGATAGTATTCATCATCTGTATAATCATGTGCAAGCAAGAGTACAGGCCTGTGTTAATGAATATATGCAGTGTATTAATATGGTATCTAAGTATTGTTGATACATCCTTTATTTTGGGATCTGTCCCAATCCAACATACAAATCACGAATTGGAGATACCAAAATCAAACTAGTGCAACAATTTAAATATTGAAAGTTTTTTTAACAGAGAATGGAAAGTGAAACACTGAAATCCAAAGGTACATTGGGATAGTGAAAGATGCCTTCCAAAAGCTAAGCAAAGTATTAACAGAAAAGTTTCATTAGAAACAAAGAAAACTGTACTGAACTGTCATGTAATATCAGTCCTCCTATATGGCAGTGAATGTTGGACAATCTCTTCCCACAGGAAGAAGAGACTTTGAGCAACAGAAATGTCGTTCTACAGAAGGATGCTGAACATGTGTGAAAAGACAGTCTTTAGAGAAAATGGAAAGAAAAAGGACACTCATACTTAACATCAGAATGAGTTGGAATTTCTAGGGCACATAATGAGGAAAGGTTTTGAAAATTTGATACTTACATGAGATTGAAGGCAATAGGGACAGAGGAAAATAATGCATAACCTACCTAGTGAACTTGAACAAATAGATGATGGAACAAGGTTTGAGATAATAAAAATATAAAATTTATTAAGAGCTACAAAGAACAGGAAATTGTGGAGAGCCATGATCACCAACATCCTGAAAGGACATATGTGATCATCTACCGTAATCCTGGTATATTACCTGTATTATTTTTTTTTTTTTTTTTTTAATTTTCAGTATATCTAAACCTGTGAGGTTTTTAATGTGTTGGAATGATTCTGTAAACTTGATGGTAATTTAAAGTAATATGCCTGCATTAAATTTTGTGAAAATAAACATATTTATTATTGAGAGCATCAAAATGATTAGTTAATTTTTTAGTGAAACTTCTTTAAATTGAACACAGTTTTGAATATAGTACACATTTCAAGCCTGGTTAAATTTTGGTTCAAGATAATGAACATTCATACCAACCAATCATCAACAAATGCCAGAAAATGTAAGAAATTTTGGTAATTCCTATATGTAGACTGTTACTCGGATCAGTTACTGGATCTACAAGGAAACCCTCATCTGGAAAGTTTGTGATAGCATGATGTTCTGTCTATATAATTGATATTCACCACTGAATTAAGTGCTTTGACAAAGATTGTTAAAAAAATTTCTTTATGATAAATGATTTCTTCATAAAAAAAAAATGTAAACTTATTGATGTACAATACACCCCCCCCACACACACACACTGTTTAAAATTTTCTATATTATAAAGGAATAGTACTCAATGATTATAGGGTATTTATAGGTATATCCAGTGTGAACATGAGAATCAATACTGCATAGTGATCTTGGTCTGAAGATCACATTGATGTAGGATAGGAAACTAAGTTACAATGCAAGGTTGATTCTTACACCCCTCCCTATATATATATATATATATATATATATATATATATATATATATCCATCCTTTGACAAGCATTTTTTTCTCTATCTAGGTAATGTAGGCATTAAGCACTTTATTAAATAGGTAGCTGTTTACCCATAGGTTTTTTCTTTCCTTATTTCACCAACGTTTTTGTTTTTTCTTATATTAATAATAAAATTATTGGTAATCCATATGGAATTTCTAAGAGTAGATAGATTTGTTGATATTATATAATGATAAACAAACACTTAAGAAACCATAGGTGATATTTTATTTCATTGAAGCCGATAAAACATGGCTTTGAATCCTCGGACCTGTAAACCAAATCATATATGTTGCAGTAGATAAATTGTCTAAATTACACAAAAAATGATAACACTGACATTTCGTTTTAACTGATATATTTACCAAAATTACACAAAAATATCTTGAAATACTAAAGAGTAAATTTATTCAATAAAATCACCATTGGCTTCAACCATAACTTCCAGATGACTTTGGAATCTCCTGCAACTCTTCTGGATGATCTCCTTATTTAAGTTGGTGAATGCAGCCATATTTCTTGCCTTCAGTTCATCTTTGGTGTTACAGGGAGTCTTGATGGTCTCTTTATCAACTGTGATCAGAGTGAGTTTTCAAAGTCGCCATACCTTCGTAATCACCATTAGACTCCTCCAACTCTTTCCAAATCTTCTGCACTGTCCTCAGGTTGACACCCAAACTCTTTGAAATGTTTGTATTGGAGCTTCTGACATGAATGCCAAGCAGTACAGCATGCTGTTTCCAAATTTCTGGCAGTAAATTGTCATGGTACCCTATTTCTGGCAGATGGTGTCTCATTGACCCTACTATATTGGCACATGTCAGAGGGTATCCCCCAGACGAGGCTCTACTGAAGGGCAGTGTCTTGTCTCGGGGAAACTGACTTCATTTTTGCCTGGTCTATAGGGAATTTTTGCCCGAGCCTACGGGCTCAGATACCCCACTTTAAAAGTCGGTCTTATGCTATATCTTGCTGTGTGGGTCAGCGGGTAAATAATTATACTGTGCAGTCAACAAAATCAAACATGCATGCATGAAAATAAAATTATAAAATGGCGATAATTTACCCATCACACCAGTTGTGTGTGTGTGTATGTATATATATATATATATATATATATATATATGATAATGTGTGCATGTTCTTCAAGCATGCTGACAGCACCAAAGATATAATAATTGAAACCCTAGCAATTAAACTGCTAGAAAACCTGTAACATTGGATGCTTGTTATGTAAAGTTTAAGTTATTTCCCTTGAACATAATTTGTAATTTAGTTGGATCATTCCAATTTCTATGCAGAATTTTAAATACACATTCATTCTTGGTATGAGTGAATTTTTTCTGCTACTTTGTGTTAACCGTACTTTCCATGTCTTCGTGCTAAACCAAGTTAAGTTTAGTCACGATCTTAATTTTTTTTCTTCTTGAAAGGAACCTGTAATACTAAAACAAGAAAAGAGCAAAAAGTGGCTTAATCTGTAAAACTGCCCTGTATTTTTTAGATTTTGTTTTTTAAACTCCATCTATCATCAGTGGTTTATTAACATAATAAATGAACTTAGAAGAATGTATGTAGTATAGAAAGCAAATTCATGTAAGCTTCTGCAATATGATCACCCCCCCACCCCACCCCATTTTTATCATATTTCTCTGTATTTACAGTGGGAATGAGGATGGTGCCTAATTTTTAGGCAACAACCATTCTTTTATGATCAAAGGTTGATGACGTATCAGCTTTTATTATATTTCACTCTTTATATTCATTATATGTTTCTCATTTTTCTTATTTTATTTGGCAGTGATTGTGTTGATATATATAATACACACACACACACACGAGGGAGCATGAAACTTGGTGATCTAAACTTTCTCTTTTGATGTGCGATATGGTGAAGCAGCATTTTTGTTCTGTCCTAATAAATTAAACATTGAGCACTGTTGGTTACTTTTTAAGTAAGCTTCTGTCTTTTTTTTTTTTTTTTAATTTTTTCTTAGTTTGTTTATTTTCCCCATTCTTATAGTTATTAAATTTTTTTTCTATTTGAGTTTTTTGTTCACATGGTGCACACACACACACACATATATATATATATATATATATATATATATATATATATATATATATATATATATATAAGGCTCAAACGCTAATATTCTATGGCTATAATTTATTACATTGGAATCGTAATCACAATCCAATTCATCAGACCTACAAATTCAAAAAGATTTTTGGAATTTGTAGGTCTAATGAATTGGATTGTTATTACGATTCCAATGTAATAAATTATAACCAAGGAATATTAGTGTTTGAGCCTTTTATATTATATCCTTACTGTTCTGGACATTGAGCTCTACCTGGACTCTATCCTCTTGGGAATAAATATATATATATATATATATATAATGTACACACACACACACACCCACACTCACTTACATTTTCGTATTGCTTTGACAAATGAGGATTGAGCAGCTTCATTTTTATTATTCGAACCAAGTAACCAAACTACTCACATATGATTTGACTATAGTTGTCTAAGAATGAACCACATGTTTTGCAAAAATGCGATACAAACTGGTGCATATATTTTACCACAAGCTTACCAAACAAGCCTATTCCAGCTTGAATTCAGAGTTGTCCTTCTAACCTGGTTGCCAACCAAGGCTATAGGGCCCAGTCTGTCTTGCTATTTATCCATAACTGGGGAGGAGGGAGAAAGGTATTTGTGCATAATTGAATGTAGCAAAATGAAATTCAAGCTCAGCTCTCAAATTTCTTGTTCTGAGCTACTCCATTGTGTGTGTAATCAAATGTTTACTTATTGGAATGGAGACATTCTAATTTTATTTTAATACTTCCTTGATATTGTTCACTATAACTGCAAAAACTCCTTACTGTAAAAATAAAGTTATCTTCTAGAAGTATATATTTTGTTTTGACATCTTGCCTTAATAATCTACATTTTCCTTCTCTCCCATTCTACTCTTTGCTTCTAATCAATTTAAGGTCAGTAACCAATTCCTTTTGAACTAATGGATTCAATACAAAGTGTAGATATACATTTAACAATGCAACTTATACACTCTTTATAATGAGTGGAATTTGCCATTGAGAGGAATGCATATATAGATATCTTGTCAAAAAGCACTTTAAGTTTAAACCATTTTAGTTAATGTTTTATTTTATGTACTACCTGTTATAATTTATTTTGAAAATATATTTTTTAAAATGTCACTATTATTTATTTCCCTTTGCACTGAAGCTGTGATCTAGTTGTTAAGGTGGTTACCACTTCCAGTATAGAATATTTGAATAACTAAGTAACTGAATTATAAAGGCCATTAACAAAACTTATTTATAAAAAAATCATAAAAGACATTTTATATATATATATATATATATATATATATCTCACTGTGTCTATTATTCAAAACATTACCATTTATCCTTTTGATCATGTTTTTTTTTTTTTTCTTTTTTTTTTTCTTTTTTCTGGCAGCATCTCCTTGCCTTAATAATCTACATTTTCTTTCTCTCCCATTCTAACCTTTGCTTCTAATCAATTTAAGGTCAGTAACCAATTCCTTTTGAATTAATGGATTTAGTATAAAGTGTAGATATGCATTTAAGAATGCAACTTATACACTATTTATACTGTGTGAAATTTGCCAGCCTCCTAGATATCTTGTAAAACAAGGAATGCACATATAGTCAAAAAGCAGTTTGATAAGTTTAAGCCATTTTAGTTTGTTTTATTTTATGTAATTGTCCTTGTAGAGTGTGTGCTTACATGATTGCAACTGTGTAACAATATGAACTTAGATTTACTAATAACAATATAATGACTTCTTTTATTTACGCCCTGACCTGTTTATAGATATCAATTCAAACAATTTGTTATTGTGATTTAAATGTCCAAAAAGAGAGAATAGATTAATGAATATTCATTTTCTGTTGTTAAATGACAAACGCATACTTTACTTTCTTTACCTATAGCAAAACATAACCTGATTATTTTCAAATAGCAAATCCGACACCAGTGAGAAATGGGCTGGCAAAAATTTATCATTCGACTTCTGTTGAGACAAAATTATTTTTTTTCCAGTATAAATAGAAATAATGTTTATGACCCATATAGATGTTGCTGTGCTGCAAAATTATTTCTCATTTCCAATAGTAGGTAATGACTTTGCCCGGGCGAGTAACAAATCGAGCATTTGTCAGTTTTCTTGGTTGACATTTTTAAAACCTCATAATTGTCTCATTGTCACAAAAAGTGTAAATTTGCATGAAGACACAGTCTGGATCGTCGATTCAGATAATGAATTGTATTTTATGGAATATTTCCTACATAATGGCTTGTCACAGAAGACTTTCTATTTATTAAATTGTTTGAATTGTAATGTTGAATTTTGGAGACATAATCATGATGATTATGAAGATAGATAGATAGACAGACAGAAAGTGTAATAGAAGATAGATTTGATAAGAAAGTAATTGTGATTATTAACAATAAGAAACAACTGAAATAATCAGTCTGGGAAGTTTTTTTAACCTACAATGGAAAATGTGGCACTGAAATCTGAAAGTACATTGGAATAGAAAAAACTGCTGCAGTAAAGTTGAACTGCAGGTTTGAAATAGACGAGATTACTTTTGTTTAAGAGTTGTGACAGATTAAGTTTGAAAAATTAAGTCAATATTTGCAAAAGAAATGAATTTCAACACCTGGAGTTCTACATTTATAAAAAAATCACATAGGGCAAAAACAAAGAAAATTATATATATATATTTCATTAAAAATGACAGACAAGGTACTATGGTTAAGTTTTTTAATTTTTCTAGGTTTTATTTGTTTTATACACTCAATTACGCTGAAAATTTGAATCATCTTTGATAATGACTAAAGGTATAGCCGAAAGCACTCAGAACTATAAAACATTTGGACAGTTTTTACACTTTGTCCAGAAAAGAAAGCTCTTGTTCAAACACAAGAAAAATTAAATAAAATACTTAACCGTAGTACCTTGTCTTTTTTAATGAAACATGCATAAACGAAGGATTGTTGCCTAAATATACAACTAATAATGGGAATTACAAAGAATGAAACTCAAAAATTACCCCATTCACATGGCCATTTTGTCCCCGGGAAAAACTCCCTCGGACTTGTTAATAAAAATACCTTTTAACAAATGTATTTACACTGTAAAGTCCTGGGGAGTTTTTCCCGGGGATGAAATGGCCATCTGAATGGGGTAATTTTCGAGTTTCATTATTTGTAATTCCTTATATGCTCTATAATAAATATATTGAGCTCTCTTTTGTGGATCAGTTTTCCTATTTTATATTAATAGAATCTCCTTGGATTACTTACCCATAGATTTTTACACACACACATACATATATGAGAGAGAGAGAGAGAGATCATTAAAAAAAAAAATGAAAGAAAACTCATACTTAGCTCTTTCCATTCATTGACCGAACAGTTAACATTACCCTCCATTGAAATTCATAGAATCTTTCTCTTAAAACAGTTTCTTAAGAAAATAGACTGCTTAAATTCAAACTCTTATATAATCCTTCTAGTATTGATTGGAGATTCCTTCCTAACCTTTTGTTTAAGGTCATGTGGAAAGTCAGCATCTTGATTATATTATCATCTCATGTACTAAAATGCATATACAACCTAACCATGTTCACATACACTATTTGGTCTCTAAATTTTCAGCAAATGTGCAATTTTTCCAACATGAATGAATTCAATACCTCTACCTGATTCATATGCACTTTTGCGTTGGATGCTATTTTGCCAAAGGGATTTCTGTAATAAGGTTAAAAAAAAAAAAATCATTTCGCCCCAATATGCCACTACTACACATGCGATTACAGGGAGTGAAATTGAAAGAAGACTGAGAATAGGGAGCATTAAGGAAAGGACAAAAGATAAACATAGTTAAAGAAGATGGCAATTGATATTGCATTTAAATTTTTGACGATTGTATATATTTTAGGGAAGCAAGAAAACTGAAGAATTTCACAGGTGGGAAGTGGAAGTAAAGAAACTGTTGAAGTGCCAGTTGCATTTAGCTATTTGCAAATCTAGTAGCACGCTTAAATTCATGCATTTGGGGCATCAGGGAGATTTAATATCTACTACTATACCACCAGCAAAAATTAGTTTTGGCCCACAATATCATTACTTTAAAGTGACTATCATATATCCATATTACAATGTTATATAATAGTAAATATGTTATAACTGATTGAACTGTAGCCCTAGTGGTATTCAATCTTGTGCATAACCGCTAAACTATCACCTAAGACAATTACACTATTATGGTTTCTCTTATTCCAAAATATCACTTAATAACTAGAACACTTTAGAGTCCTCTGGAAATAGATCATCTTCATTAGCAGCCTAAAACACATTCACAGTAACCTTTTGGAATTAGTCCATTATAATGTGACTGTTGGAAATTTCAAAATTGCTATTTTATGGTATACACGTTACAAATAGCATTGTGGTTAGAATAGTGAACTGTTGAATTAAGACACATGGGTTGCAGTCTTACAAGCTTACAATATATATATATATATATAATATATATATATAGAGAGAGAGTGAACACTGAAGTCAACACTTAGAGGCGACAGGCTTTCATGTTAGATGCAATCATCAGGCTATGAGTGTTTTATTTCTCGGTTATTTATATATACGGGTCAAAGATGCATTGTGGGTAGTCTGTTTTGACGGTTATTTTGCCGGAAGTCACTTTTTTGTTTATTTATTTATTTATTTATTTGGGTTAATTTATTTTACTTGTTTTTATTTATTTTTATTTTTTATTTTAATCGGTGTTTTATTAACGTAGCAAAAATTTGTTTATATCACTTCTTTAATGGTTTTATTTTGGTTTGGGAAGATAATTAAAGCTATTTATTCAATTTTGGACACACACACACACACACACACACACACACACACATATATATATGTGTATATGTAATTTTTTAGAAATATTTTGACTAATTTAGTTGGTTAAAATAGAAGACCTTTTTCTTAAGCAAAAGCTTACAGTGAGTCAGGATGTGTAGATAATAATATAAGTGAAATCAGTGAGTTTCTCTTTTCCCCACAACTGTGGTTTAAAAAGCAGGGTAAACTGAGCACCCTAGCCTTAGCTAGCTACCAATCTAGGAGTAGGGCAAATCTGAATTTTAAACGATTGAGAAGCCATTCCACTATATTAATAATTCATAGCAATTCAAATACAAAACAGATTCTGGAAAGCCATGATTGCCTACATTCTGAAGGAACTTGGCATTTTAAATAAAATAAATAGTTGATAGATCACTCAGATTAATCCAGCCACATTCATTTGGAGATTTCCTGATTCCAAAATATAATTTTTTTTTTTTTTTTTTTTTTTCGAATTTTTCCTTTCAGATGAATATTCAGGAAATATTGCATTTTTCTCATTTTTTGGTAAGATTTGATTATTTTTATTTTTTATTTTTTTCTTACAGGTTATCTACACTCAGGTTTATTTAACACTGAAATGTTTCAAATCATAATTTTTTTTTTTTTTTTCTTAGGATTTAAAATTGCTTCAACAGTTTGAGAATTGCAATGATTTTTCCAGATACAAATACTATTTTACCCATACCTTTTCCAAGTGTATTTGTGTGTAAGCAAATGTAACAAACCAAACTGGAATTTGAACTCTGCTCTCCAATTTCTTATTCTGACCCACTATCCATTATACCACTTGCATATCTTCATTTCATTGTAAGAAAAGTTCAATGCAAAAGCCATCTTAATACTATTACTTGACACTTGCATCATCTTGTAATGTTTCTCAAAACATTTAATGATATATAACTTTGATTATTACAAATCAAAACATATTTCAGGAACAAAATGAACTTGATTTGTGTCAAGATTTTTTTTTTTTTTTTTTTTGATGTAATTATCATGTTTTCTTGGGAAAGATAGAGTAGTTTCCTTTTACCATTTCCATGATCTGGAAATCATTTTTCCTTCTAGACTGGCTGCCACCAAAGGCTAGAGTAAAGTCGTCTTTGCTATTTAGCCCATAATTGGTAGAAGAAGTGGACATGTGCCTTTTCACAAGGGCAGTAAAGCGAATGTAACAGACTCGGCCAGAACTTTGTTTACCAATTGTTTTTCATGCCAATAACTGTTATGTTAACATGCACATCCTAATTAATAAAAAGATAAGTTTGATAAAGATTAAAAAAAATAATCACCACACAATGAAATTTTCTCTAACCAAAATATTAAACTGAAAATTGGTTATATTCTTAAATAGCCTCATCAGATCTGGACTCTGTCATGCATGCCATTCAGCTCGTTCAGAGATATCTTGACAATCAAGCATTTTCTCAAATCAATAATTGAAAATGGTTGCAAGCAAATGGATCCTCTTTGTCTTAAAGAAAACAATCCTTCATTAAATCCTATAGAACGGTACTACACACTCAACAATAAAAAAAGCTTTATCAAATGATAAAAACAAAAAACACATCACTTAAACATTTCCAACCGTAATAATGTCGGATAAAAAAAATTAAAATCTATATTACTGACATAAATATTGATATTTAAACATTTGATGATATAGAATTTAGCCAGTTAAAAATTGCTCTGATACCAGATGAACTGAAACATGTTAAGCAAAATTTTTTACAAATTATCATTTTCCATTCCTTTGGATTTCATCCAGTTTTACTCGTTATTCCATATGAAGAGCACCGACGATAAAGTATAATTTTGCATGTTTCATGAATTCTTTATTGGCTGCTCTATTAATATTGTCTTAAACCAACAAATGGTGTATCCAATGTTGAAATAAAGAACTTTGCTATCTATATTATAATAAGCTGATCTTATATGCATTTGATACCATAAGACAGCAAAAATGGCCCATTGTAGTGCAATTTTTGTTATTCCATTTTTAATTGTGGTGTACAAACTTGGATAATAGAGAAATTTAATTCAGACTACTAATTCCCAAGTAATTATAAAGTAAAGTATAAAATGAAAAAGAAAATAATCCCCACAGAATTTTCTTAGGAAAATAAGAGAAATAATCAGGCAAAAATCCAGACATGTCTGCATTCTCCTCCATAAGCCATAATGGCATACATGTAATGACACTTTAATAATAAATCTTAGTGATAATTAGTTTTTGTAAATTGTATAAATAGGCAATTACTTTACATTGATTGGAAGTTTTTGAAGATGACAATTAAGCACATTTAAAATAAAATAATAAAAAATGTATTGTGGATATTTTAGCATAATAAACAAGTAAAAAATTATGTTGGTGCAAATAATCCAAAATTGTTTTAAAATTAAAAAAGTAATAAATATGGAAGCAATAAAAATTAAATAAACTGTATGCAGCTGTAGTCTTGTTACCAAATCTTTAGTTTTAAAAGCAGAAAAAAAAAAATCCTTTAAACTTAATGTTCCTGGCAGACTGCCAGGAGGAATCATTGGTGTTGTTATAGTTATTCCAACTATTCTCAATGCAAGAACCAGAATGGAGTGACTGAAGAAATGCAAGGAAGAAGGAAATCTGTGAGTCATTCACTTGGGAATCAGGAATGGTGATGGAAATGAAGAAACATAGAAAACTTACATTACATGCTTCAAGACTTTGGTTTCTTCTTCCAGACACATTGTTCATCCCTAAAATGGTAAAGGTTCCTCATTATTAGGACATAAGCAAAACAATGTCTAAATCTTAACCATGGCCAACACAATTGATTTTTTTTTTTTTTTTTTTTTTTTTTTTAATCTTCCTTGTGACCAAACCTTTGCTGGCATAAATAATGGGAAATATGATAACTGTTGGTAAGTCTTCATGACAATAGAATTTGCACAAGAAATGATCATCCAATTGAACATTTTTACCTGATGAAGGAAAATGGTATAGTTTTGCATCAGAATTAATCTATTTTTTTTTTTTTTTTTTTATTACATTTCACCCCCAAAAAGGCAATAAAATCACTAAGACAAGGAGTTGCTGAGCGTGAGAAAATGAAAAAAACATTAAAGAGAACAAAAAAACAGGAATGAAGATGACAAGATAACGACTGACATTACATTTAAATTTTTGAAAAGCAAGAATCTGGATGAGAATTCCACAGGCAAGGAGTGTGAGAAAAGAAACTGCTAGCAAAGAACTTATGGTTACATCTAGCCAATTTTGTAAATTGATGAGACTTTGCTGCCACTCTAGTACTGTGTTTAAATTCATGAAATCTAGGTACCATAGAACAAAGTTCATCAGAACAATTACCATGAAAATATTTATAGAAAAGAAACAGAAGCAATATTATGGCAGTAGGAATTTGACTGTAGCCAAGATGCCAAGATTCTTCTTTGGATTTTATCAAGAATCTTGAAATATATAGAAGTATCAGACTATATATTCAAAGCATGGACAAACAGTAAATTTATATGTAAGATAGATTCTGGCAAGAAAAATTCTTTAGCACAGTACAATTAACCAACTTTACTAGCAGAAGACATAGCAATTGATTCACTATAATCTTTCCACTTCCTGTCAGCAGAGAAAGTTAACCCAAGAAGATGCAATGAGTCACTCTCTTGGAGGTTACCATCAATCATGCTGATGGAAGGCAGAAAGTGATCTCTCAGATAAATAGAAAGCAGTTTTGTTTTGGAGGCATTAAAATTAACAAGTCATTCCTTGTCCCACTTAACAGATTTTAGGTCACTTTTGAAATCAGCTACTAATTTGACCATATCAAACTTGTGATAAATATACAATTTCACTTTTTAAAATATTTATAACTCATTTCATATTGTTTTTTTGGTTTAGTTTTTTTTTTTTTTTTTTGTTTTAGTTTTTTTTTTTGTTTTTTAGTTTTTTTTTGTTTTAGTTTTTTTTTTTGTTTTTTAGTTTTTTTGTTTTTGTTTTTGTTTTTTTTTATGTTTTAGTTTTTTTGTTTTAGTTTTTTTTGTTTTTGTTTTAGTTTTTTTTGTTTTTGTGTTTTTGTTTTGTTTTTGTGTTTTTGTTTTTGTTTTGTTTTTGTGTGTTTTGTTTTAGTTTTTGTTTTTGTGTGTTTTGTTTTAGTTTTTTTTTGTGTGTTTTGTTTTAGTTTTAGTGTTTTGTTTTTGTTTTAGTGTTTTTGTTTTTGTTTTAGTTTTAGTGTTTTTGTTTTTGTTTTAGTTTTAGTGTTTTTGTTTTTGTTTTAGTTTTAGTGTTTTTGTTTTTGTTTTAGTTTTAGTGTTTTTGTTTTTGTTTTAGTTTTAGTGTTTTTGTTTTTGTTTTAGTTTTAGTGTTTTTGTTTTTGTTTTAGTTTTAGTGTTTTTGTTTTAGTTTTAGTGTTTTTGTTTTTGTTTTAGTTTTAGTGTTTTTGTTTTTGTTTTAGTGTTTTTGTTTTTGTTTTAGTGTTTTTGTTTTTGTTTTAGTTTTAGTTTTAGTGTTTTTGTTTTTGTTTTAGTGTTTTTGTTTTTTTTGTTTTTTTTTATTTTTTTGTTATTATGCAACTCAAGGGTTGTTAATCATATTATGAAAATATATACAGGATGTTCCTAAAAATGTACTAGCTCTTTAAATGACAATAAATGGTGTGTTTATTTACTTGCAAACAAGATTAATTGTTAAAATTTAAAAATGTTAATGTTTGACTTACAAAGAATATTAATGATTTAAATTAAATAATAAATGAATTGGATTTGAAAAATTCAAGTTGTAGGAAGTCAAAAAGTGAGTAATTTTTTTTTTTGCGGGGTGATACCCTGTATGGTCATGCAGCACCTTTTGGAAAAGCCCCTGAAAACCATATCATAGGTTGACCTACACCTTGAGTGAAATTGGGTAGAGAACTATTTCGAAGCCATCCATGGTTGTACTAGCAAGAAGTCACAAGGCATTGTGAACATGTTTGAGAGTATTAGTCTCATTCAGTCTACTGATAATACAAGATAATTCACTCCCTCCCAGAAACTGTAACTAGTCATAATAATTTCCATATAAACCCCAAGTAGGATCTGTGAGTGATGAACAAATGCAAATGTACCTGAGGAGGTGTTTGCAACAGGGATTGGCTAGCTGCCATAGTAAACAGGTATACTTGCATACAGCCAGCCAGCCATTTTTTATATATATATATATATATATATATATCTTTTCAATTTAAGATGTCTGAGAAGTACCTAGATGGGTGATTGCTTGGGAATATCAAGTGCTGCAAGATTGTATGTGAAGGTCTTGTAATAGATAACAGCTGGGTTCATTATATTTACTTAGACACAAATACCCTTGGGAAAGGCATGAATCCACCTTGTCTGCTCCCAACTATGGGGTTAATTAGTAGGTCTTGTATCTGTAAAACATTCTCCAAAACAATTCTTAAAAATGAACATGAGACCAGGACTATGCATAATATCATTGCAAGATCAATAGTAGCACAATGTGGTATACAAACTGAGAAAAAAAAAGATTTACTTGCAGTGGGTTATTTATAATCCAACAGACAATTATGGTTCTAATATATATATATATATATACATACATACATACATATATATATATACATATATATATATATATACATATATATATATATATACATATATATATATATATATATATATATATATATTATGAAATGAACAAAGTATAACAATTATTTTAAGACATTTTTATGTTTATACATTCTTTTTATAGATACAAATATTTAAGTAAATGCTCTGTTTTATAATAAACAGTATTAGTAACATTTACCGGCCCAAATGTCTGACAAATTTTCATAGAAAATATTTGTTCTCTAATTGGAATCGAACCTGTATCCTATACAGAACCGTCATTTAGCCTGACGTGCCTTAACCGTTCAATTGGCAAGGTCAATTTTACTGCTTTTAAACTTCAATCTTCCATGAATCTAAAATTTAATTTAAAAGCAGTAAAATCGATTTTGCCAATCGAACGATTCTCTGTGGTTCGATTGGTTAAGGCGCATTAGGCTAAATGACGGTTCCATATAGGATTACAGGTTTGAATAAATGTCTTTATTTATTTATTTATATATATATATATATATATATATATATATATATATATATATATATATATATATATATATATATATATAACAAAAAAAATACTTTCAATCTCTGGTCATCAGATCTGATAAGGTAATTTAAATTATTGTCTCTTTTATCTTCAAATATACTAATGCAATTTCTTTACACACAATTTAGGCTTCTCCAGGTTAGTCTTTCATTTTAACATCGGCTGAAATGTCATTAAAATCTTTTTCACTTTGTCCCATAATCTACAATTTAAGATGTCTAAATATTGTCATGTATTATATGAAATGTGATTTCAAAAGAAAAATATTGTAAATTTCTCAAGTGAGAAGGCACACAAGATTGGAAATTTTGTAAAAAGTTAAAGGGTGGTCTTAAAACTATCAAAAAAAGCAATTAAAAAGACATTGGCTAAATAAAATAAAATAAAAAATCTGCTTTAGTAATATCATAAAAAGACACTTAGCATTTTAATGGTATTTTGCAAGAAAAGTGAATTGACCTGTCAGAAAATATTTGAAATTGTGAAAGTAATTCAAGAGAAAAGAGGTAGAATATTAAGAATATAAACACCTGGAAGCAACCAAACACCTTTTAAGTAAATATAGTCTCTACAAAGTCAGATGTAGGAGCTTGTTTTCCATATATAGCTGTGTAATTTCATGTTTGAATATGAAACTTTTTGATAAACCAAGACACACATTATACCTTTTCTTGTGGAGTAATCATTGACATTTAATTTTAGATATAACGTTTGGTTTGTTTAGTTTTACAGCATATCAACCTCAATGGGTCATTTAATGCCAACAACATTTTTCTTTTTTTCTGGTAATATTTTTGTTTTGTCAAAAATCTATTTCTGTTAATATTTTTTTCCTTAAAACCATATAGCTGGTAATATTATTTTTTCAAAAATGTATTGCTGGTAAGTTTTTGAAAAAACATATTGCTGGTAATAATTTTTTTTTTTTTTTTTTCTTCAAAAATTTATTCCTGACTAACAGTAGAGACCGGCGTTGCCCGGGGATGTAACAGTAAGAGATAGATCAAGTATCGACCATCATAAAGACTGAAAAATAAAATTGACAAATATTTTTGTTTAAGGTTGACGGACACGCATGTCTTAATTATTTTTTTTTTTTATTTTTTTTTTTCACAAATTGGTCAAACTCAAACAAGAACATTGTTTTCAATTGTTATGAGACTACTGATCGAATAGAATTTTATTATAAACAATTGTCTTGTAAATGGAATTTTTAAAGCATTCTAAATGTAAAAATAAAGAAAAAAGTGGGCAAGACAATAAGAGACACTACCTGCCAAAAAAAGTGAAGTTTTGTTGAAATCAGTGGAAAAATGTATGAAATCCGATGCCATATATAAACGAACACACACACACAACCAACCTGGGTTTTATGAGTATAACTCGATATGAGTTGTCCCCCTTCCATTAATGCCTCTTAATCGTGTTTTCAAATTGATTTTGTGTAAAAACAATTGTTTTTCCAATTTTTGGCACTGTCAGAACCACCACAAGATAATTTTACATAGTCCTGTGAAGTTTTGTTGAAATCGGTTGAAAAATGTAGGAAATCCGATCCAATATATAAACGTACAAACACACACACACACACACAATCTGCATTTTATAATAAGTAAGATAATAATTTTTTACAAAGTATTTCTGGTATTAAAACCTATTTTTACACTTTTATAATGCCTTTTACCTCAGTTTCTGGGTTAACTATTTGCCCATATCTTGGACCCTAATAGGTGCTACCACCCCGGGTCAGGGTGGACCTAGGAACACCAGCAATTAAGAGGAGGTTCCACGCTCCTCAAAGCCTCCTGATCAGAATCCTTGCTGTTGGACGTAGTTTATCATCATACCCTGATGCGGATGTAGTTTATCATCATACCCAGGACACTATAACTCCTGGTAATTTTTTAACCGTTCTTCTGAAACATAAGAACATAACATTGATAAAACTATTAATATCATTAAAAGAACTTTAATAACATGTTAATATGTAACAAAAAATTTAGTTGCCACTTAAGTTTTTTGTCAGGACCTTTTGAAATTGTTAAAAATTGTGTGCACCCTATATAAAAGAGAAGCAGTTTGATGAAGAAGTACATGAAAACTGATTTTTGCAATACTAAGTTTTAGTGATGAATGTAGAGCGACATTGGATAGACCTTATAGCTGAGCTAGAAGTTGGAATATGCTTTTTAACCTTAAACAGAGTGAACTATTGCCCATCTTACCAAAGGTAGTTTCAGACACCAAATAATGGAATGCTCCCCAAACAGCCTCTCAAGGTATTAATCCAATAGAATTTTTGAAAATGAAAAAGAAAATACAAGCAAAGATATTTGGGAACCAATAAAAACTGCAAGTAATATCAAAGTGAAGAAAAGTTAAAATCAATATTGGTGACTGTCAAAAAGTCCATATTAACATGTAAAATAATAAATAGTATTATTTTTTCTTTAGCATTTCACTCCAAGCAAGGCGAGAGTGCTACTAGCACACAAGGGGTTACAGAGGATTGAGAACAAGAGTAAAGAGGCGTGTTTGGGGAGACAATAAAGAAAAGGACAGGGAGCAAGATCAAGGTATCAGAAGATGTCAATTGACATTACACTTGAATATTTGAAGATTATAGTTATCAGGGAAGCAAGGAAGAAAATTCCACAGATAGGAAGTGTGAGAGAAGCTGTTTGGGTAGAAGAGTGTTAAAAAAGAGGGGGGACTGAGATGCCAACCTAATAGCTTGCTTAAATTCATGCAGTCTGGGAACAGTTGCTGTGAAAATATTATTGAAGAGACAGAAGGAAGCCATGGCATGTCTGTGAGAAAGTGACTGTAGATTAGATGCCAGATCAGAACCGATCATATTGCATATCCATCTCTGGATCTTGTCAAGGACCTCTAGAATTACAGTGGGGAAATCAGACCATATATGATAGCAATATTCCATGCAAGGATGGATGGTTGATTTACAGATTTGAAGGATGAATTCAGATGAGAAAAAATTTCTGGCATGACACAGAGAACCAACTTTCCTTGCGACAGATGAAGCTATTGATTCTATGTATTTGTTCCACCTCATATCAGCGGACAGTGTGAAGCCAAGCAGGTGCAACGAGGCACTCTTGTGGAGTTGGGCATCAGCCATCCTGATGGGGAGGCAGGGAGGGTTCTCTGGGGTGGGTAAATGAGAGCAGTTTCGTTTTGGAGGCATTGAAGTTTACAAGCCATTTCCTGCCCTTGTCCATCACAGATTGGCGATTCTTTTCGGGGTGAGATGGCCAGGTTAGTTTTGTCAACAATACCAGATTTACTATTAAGGCAGGAGTAAATAGTAGTGCCATCCCTGTAGATGCCTACTTGGGAACTGATGACATCGGGAAGTCATTAATGAAGATCAGGAACAGTGTGTTATTACTAGCAATAATTTTTGAAGGAAAAATTATCAGCAATACTAAAAAAAAAAAAAAAAAAAAAGTGTATGTACATCATAGTGTGTGTGTGTGTACATCATAGTGTGTGTGTGTGTGTGTGTGTGTACATCATAGTGTGTGTGTGTGTGTACATCATAGTGTGTGTGTGTGTGTGTGTGTGTGTGTACATCATAGTGTGTGTGTGTGTGTGTGTACATCATAGTGTGTGTGTGTGTGTACATCATTGTGTGTGTGTACATCATTGTGTGTGTGTGTGTGTGTACATCATTGTGTGTGTGTGTGTACATCATTGTGTGTGTGTGTGTGTACATCATTGTGTGTGTGTGTGTACATCATAGTGAGTGTGTGTGTGTGTACATGTACATCATAGTGTGTGTGTGTGTGTGTACATCATAGTGAGTGTGTGTATATCATAGTGAGTGTGTGTGTGTGTTTGTGTGTATGTACATCATAGTGTATTTGTCTTCTGGCTATTGATCAAAATTACTTTTTTGTTTTTCGGATTTAAAACAGTTACCGCAGTTGAATCACCTTTTGTAAGACAGACTTTCTAGGCTCTCATTTTAATATCACATTGAATTTTGCATAAATTAATAAGAGTAATCATATTTTTACCTACATAAACTATGAATTTATTAATCTACCTCATAATGGAAAATGCTTTACATAAATATTTCTTTCAATATAACTTTTTTGTCAATGCATTTAATTCATTTGTGAATATTCATCAGATCAAACATGTCAGGTTATTGACTCATTGATCCATTCTGGTTTTTGTTTCCTGCTCTTTTCAAGCAAGGCAATAAAGCCACTAAGACACAAAGGTGTTACTGATTGTGAAACAGAAAAAGTGAAACATTATTAAGAAACAAGAACTATAAAAGAACAATCAAAGAGGCAGTAGATAACAATTGACACAACATTTAAATTTTTGAGGATCAAAGAAGGCTGGAAAGCATGAATCTGGCAGAGTTTCCACAAGCAAGAAGTGCAAGAAAAGAAACTCTAAATTGGTGAAACCTTGTTGCTAATCTAGTCCTGTGGTTAAATTCAAAAAGTCTAGGTACCATAGCGAAGAGTACAAACAATTAGCATAAAAGTATTTATAGAAAAGGCACAAGGTAGCTTCATTATGGTAATAGAAAGAGACTGATGCCAGGTTAAGACCAATAATATTGTGGATTCTTTGAGTTTTTTCAAGAATCTATAGCAGGAGCACCGGACCATATGTGGCAGCATTATTCAAAGCAAGGAAGAATGGTAGAATTTTGTGTGTGTAAATGGAGAGAAAAAGTGTCTAGCATAACACAGTAAACCAACTTTCCTAGCAGCAGACCTAACAATTGATTTAATATAATCTTTCCACTTCATTATTATTATTATTATTATTATCATTTTTATTTTCTTTGCTTTCTGGCGTTTACACATTTCTTTCCGGGTCCCACCCAGGGACCTAAGGTTAGAAATGTCATCATGACACTTTTCACTGACAAAAAAAAAAAAAAAAATTACATGGATAGAGCCCTTCGTAAAGTGTGGGCTGTACTTGTCAGAACAATTTTTTGTATCTCCTTGAGGCATGGGTTTCCAGGAATCCCTGCAATTAGTCTACTGCAATCTTTTCCAACCAGTCCTAGGGCTCCAACTACAACAGGGATTGTTGATGTTCCCATATGCCACATTTTCGAGACCTCTATTTCAAGGTCCTTGTATTTTGACAGCTTTTTGAATATCTTCAAAGATACATTGCAGTCAGCAGGGACTGCCATATCAATAAGGAGGCACCGTTTTTGTTTGTGGTCTTTAATAACAATATCTGGTCGGTTGGCCTTGATTGTTCTGTCAGTGTGAATTGTGTAGTCCCATAGAATTGTAACAGGTCCTATCTCCGTAACTGGGTCTGGGTGGTGTTGGTACCAGTTTCTTTCAGTTTCCTTCCCGTAGAAGTTGCAGATTTTCCAGTGCAGATATTGGCCCACTCTGTCATGTCGGGTTTTATATTCAGTAGGTGCCAACATCGTGCAACCTGATACAAGATGATCAATCGTTTCTGGATATTTATCACAGAATCTGCATTTTGGGCTGACACAATATTTTAGTATATGTGCTTGATAATTCCTAGTTAGCAAGCATTGGTCCTGCGCAGCAAGGATAAAACCTTCAGTTTCCGCTTTCAACCCTGCACTGCGTAGCCACTGATGGGTACGGGTTTTGTCTACATCAGCTTGGTTGATACGGGCAGAGTATTGGCCATGAAGCGGTTTATCTTGCCATCGCTTCTGTATCTGGTCGGTTGCATTCGTCTTTGCTGTCTTTTTCAAGTATTTTGCAGTTTCAGCTGGTGTATTGTGCTGTAGTTGCATCTCTACGCCCATTTGAAGCTCCAGTTTGAATTTGTTGGCTTCTTTTATTACGGAGTAAAGACGCTTACTACTTTCATGTTCCTTGACGCATACCATCATCCAGTCTTCTGTAGTTTCCAAGTATTTTTGGAGGCCAATTGTTGTAGTTTTGTAGGACAGTTCTAGTTGAACTAATCCTCTGCCTCCTTCGGATCAGGGCACATACAGACGATCTTATTATTATTATGATTATTATTATTATGATTATTATTATTATGATTATTATTATTATGATTATTATTATTATGATTATTATTATTATGATTATTATTATTATGATTATGATGTTGTTGTTGTTTTTGTTGTTGTTTGTTTGTTTGTTTGTTAAACATCTAAAAATCTGCAATGTTATTGGTATTGATATGGAGCCTTGCCTTCAGTTACTTTCCCACCACTGTAAGGTAGCTTCCCTGTGCTTTTTCTATAAATACTTTCATGGTAATTGTTCTGATGAACTTTCCTAGACTTTATGAATTTAAGTACAGTACTAGATTGGTGGCAAGGTCTCATCATTTCAAAGTTGATCATCACAGTAAATTGGTGTCCAGGTTCTTGTGTTTCACCGTTTTTAGCAGACCTTTTGTTATCACAATGTGGGATA
Source organism: Acanthosepion lycidas (assembly GCA_963932145.1). Taxonomy (NCBI): domain Eukaryota; kingdom Metazoa; phylum Mollusca; class Cephalopoda; order Sepiida; family Sepiidae; genus Acanthosepion; species Acanthosepion lycidas. Next base: position 94,304,339 of record OZ010596.1, read on the forward strand.
TTTAATAACAAAAATGATGGAAAGAAAAAAAATCTAAATTAGATTGCCTTGGTTATGTATCCAAAACACTTTAAAAGAAAAAGAAAAAATTTTTAATTTTCAGCATCTCTCTTTCTTCATGCATGTGTGTAGTCACATAAACATAAACTTAGTCCAATGAAGTCCTCACACAAAAACTTTTTCCACTTTGTCATACTTTCTCCTGAAATTGTTCTTGATATATAAAAAAAATTATATCATTATCCGGTGTGTGTGAAATATGAGACTGCTATATCCAAATTTCATTCGATTAAAGATATATAATTTCACTGTCTCTTTGCTATAATTGTTCAGATATTGAGTACTGCTTTTGTTACTACCCTTTATGAGCAGTATACTCTTGTAAGCAAGAGGACTATTTTGACAGACACAATTAAAACTAGATATTAGAATAAGTAATTTGTTTGGCTTGGTAAAATTCCCTGCATGTTTTGGTAGCATCTCCATAAATGTCTCTTGTGTGAAAATTTGAGTGTTTAACTGATAGATAGAAAAAGCATATGAAAAATGTGACTAGATGTATTATATATAAGTAGCTGCTTATGTAACCTGTGATATCACAGGTATGTTTTTTATTTATTTATTTATTTTTTTTTTTTCTCAAAACCATTATCAGTTTTTGGTTAGTATTTTTCGTTTGTTTTTTTTTTTTTTGTTGTTTTTTTTGGGGGGGAGGGGGTCTTGTTTTTTTTATAGCCATCACTCTACAGCTGTGAATAAACAGTGGAGATAGAAATAAAGGATATAACCTCTCAGTGAGATTTGGAACCTGTATATCATTTTGCCCCTGGGAAGCCTGAATAAAGGCACCTACTAAGATCTTAAGTTTGCCAAGAGATCGGATCAAATCTATAATCCCTTCATTCTTCCCAACCTCTTATATATATATATATAATTTTATTTTATTTTTTTTTTTTTTTTTTTGCAGTAGTAATATTAGTAGCAGCAACATTTCCCCTTTTAGATGAATCAACTGTGCTTAATAATTTTTTAACAAGTATTTTCTTTCATTATAATTTTAAATTCCAGTAATCTATAGTTGAAGAAAACAATATTTCAGCTTAAAAAAAAAAAAATGAGAAACTTTCATTCTAATGTAGCAACACAGTGGAAAGATTATATTGAATTAATTGCTAGGTCTTCTACTAGGAAAGTTGGTTCACTGACATGCAAGACAATTTTTCTTGCTAGAATCTATCGTACATATTTATAAGTTTACCATTTGTTCTTGTTGTGAATATTACTGCCATATATGGTTTGGTATTCCTGTTATTTATTTAGAGATTCTTGATAAAATTCAAATAAGAATCTGCAAAATTATTGGTCTTGACATCTCGGCTTCAGTCACTTTCCCAATGCCATAACATTGCCTCTCTGTGCCTTTCCTATAAATACTTTCATGGTAATTGTTCTAATGAACTTTGTTCTATGATACGTACACTTTATAAATTTAAGTGCTGTACTCGATTAACACTAAGGTTTCATCATTTTACGCTTGAATTTGCTAGATGTAACCATAAGTTCTTTGCTCACAGTTTTTTTGTTTTTTTTTTCTTACTTAAGGAACTCTCTTCTGGCTTCTTGCTTTCCAGTCAACTTTGATTTACAAAAATTTAAATGCAGTGTCAATCGTTATCTAATGTCTTTTTGGTTCTTTTTTTATTATTCTCACTCCTTAATAACATTTTTCTTTTTTTTTTTAATTTATTGATACTTAGTAACTTATTGTGTCTTAGTGGCATTATTGCCTTGCTTGGGGGTGAAATAATTAAAAAAAATTGATTTTGGAAGTAAGAAAAGTAAAGCAATAATTTAACACTGACCTTATTTTGAATCTGAATTTCAACAGTACATAATATCATTGAGAGTAAATTTTTTAAATAACTATTTTAACTAGCTAAATAGTATAAGTAATGTTTGCAGTATTGATACATACACTTTCTGGCTTGTTTTGAAACAGGATGTCACTATAAAAATACCCTAAACTTACAACAGTTCAATCTCTGGTCAGATAGATTAAAAAAAAAAAAAATGTTGTTCAGTGAACAGAATTTGTAGCCTTTCTTCATATACATTGGAATTAGTCCAAATTAAATCCTGTCTCTCAAGTTATCAGAAAATAACTCCTCTATTGAGAATAGATGAAGATGTCTATTTTGTGTAGATTTGATAAAACAAATTCCTTTTTAAAAGCTTTTGAATTCTAAAATCTTTATTCTTGTTTGCATTAATTACCGGCTGCTGAAAATGTTTTTGATTTTTCTATATACTGTATAATTATTAATGTACTACATACACACATATATATATATATATATATATATATATATATATATATATATATATATATATATATATAGAGAGAGAGTGTGTATTTAGGCAGCAATTTTTCATTGATGCATATTTCATTAATGCTTTCCCATACTTCATACTTCTCGTTTTCACTCTCACATGGTCGTGTATGATGTCATGATGTAAACATAAACAGACTATCATTATTGTTTTGTCCGTGTATTGGTTAATATATTGTAATGTAATCATCATCTGATAATGGCTTATGTAAGCCAAAAGCTTAGATAGGATTAAAAAAATATGTATCAATATGATTTTCTTTCTTCTTTTAATGATAATGTTATTAAGCTTATGAGACTATACACTCTACTCTCCCATCGAATTCGACAATTGAACATCAAGCAGATCAGTTCCCAGAAAACCAACAGCACATGAGATTTGATTATAGTGGTGAAGGTTTCGTGCAGGACCATCCACACTTTTTGAAGGGCCGAATACAGAGACCTGGTGCACTAAGTGCCACAAGGCCCCCAAATGACCCTCTGCAGGTTTTGAATTCAGAACTGTCCTTCTCCTAGACCAGTTGCCATCCAAGGCTATAAAACCCAGTCAGTCCAGCTATTTATCCATAGCTGGAGGGAGAAGAGGAGTCATACATTTCCCAACAGTATTAGCACGTAATTGAATGTAATGGATTCGAATGGAATTCAAACTTGGCTCTCCGATTCCTCAATCCAAGCCACTATCCATTACTCCACCCTGCCTCTCTCTATCTATCTATCTCTCTCTCTCTCTCTCTCTCTATATATATATATATATATATATATATATATATATAGGGATCATATTTTTAAAATAAATAATTATATATATATATATATATATATATACACACACACACACACACACAGGTACATCAATAAATCTGTAACCTGATTATGAAAGAGCATTTATTTTATGCAATATTTATATTCCAACATAATTTCCTTTTGTTAATGGCCTAAATTTAGTGGTGATTGATAACATAGATCAAACATAATATAATGCAAGTTTCTGATCAATGTTCAGTAAGTTATGGTGCTAGACTACCAAACTTAGTGATTCACCCCAATATCTTTATTCACAAGAGATGTTGAAAAGCTGCAGGATTGCAACAATAAATATTTTGCATACTTTTAATGTAACAAGAAACATTATGTCAACAGTTGCTTATCTCATTTTTATCTTGTTTCTCTGCATGATTAAAATATAAAGAAGCTTGTTTCACACATTGAGCCTGTCTAATGTTTCATCTTTATATTTGTACCAAAGTATATGTGATAGATGTTTGATTTTTTTTTTTTTTTATGCGTATACAAACTGACAGTTTATTCAAATAGACTTTTTAAGTATGTATATATATATATACACAGGGCGTCCATAAAGTTCGTGTGCACTTTAAAAAAATTATAAGTTTATTTGTATTTGCGATAGAAATAATCTGTAAAAAATGTTATAAAGTTTAATGTACCTAATTTTAAGTATAGCTAAAATAACTAATGTGATTTCAGGCATTACTGTAACTCAGTTGGCAAATGTTTTCCGTGAACTGCAAAATCGTATTACCCTTTGTATTGCTAATGATGAACATGTGGAAACTTAAATAAAATTTCAATAAAACCTTAAAAAATATAGATTTACTTCTTTCTAATCCTTTTTACAAATAGTTATAAATTTTTTAAAGTGCACACAAACTTTATGGACACCCTGTGTGTGTGTGTGTGTGTGTGTGTGTGTGTGTGTGTGTGTGTGTGTGTGTGTGTGTGTGTGTGTGTGTATATATATATATATAATGGGAGAGGCATAAATTTGCAGTGTCTCCTTACATAATAGCCACAAATTCAATATCTGCTTCAAGTACTGTATGAAATAATGTATTAAACTAAGGCATTAATTTTTAAAGGTTAAGTAATTTGTACATTACTTCTTAGGAATACATGTCACTGATATATAAGCCTTACAGCCATATCTCTGTGAAACATGAAAAGCTAAACAATGTTGAGACTGGTCAGTACCTAGATGGCTGACTACTTAGGAATACATGTTGCTGTAAGGTTGGATGTGCAGGTGGTGTAATGGATAATGCCTCAGAATTGGAAGTCTGAGAACCAAGTTCCAATTCTAGATGAGTTCATAATATTCACTTACCTGCAAATACTCTTGGAAAAGGTAGAAATCCACGTTTCTCCACTGAACTATGGGTTAATTATTAGGACTTGTATCATTACCTGCCCCAAATTCTTTCAATCTAAAAATATTTTCTGGTTTGAAATAACCTACAAGGTTAAGGTGTGTGTGTAAAAAAAAAAAAAAAAAAAAAAAAAAAAAAATACACACACACACACACACACACACACACACACACACACACATGGTGCATCACCACTTTGAGACTGTCTTTAGCAGACCATAAATGGAATATGATCTTTTGAAATGTTACATGTTTAAATTTTAAAGATGTATTGAGAGCATTAATATGACAGCTTCCAATCTGGCACAAGAAATAAATAAAAATGGTACACTAAGCTTGTAGCACTAGCTACTGACCAAAGTGACCTGGTGATAGTGAACCTCTTGAAAGTGGACAGAAGGGATAACAGGTGCTCGGTGCCTGCAATAAAGAACATTGTTAAACTGAATTCTGCATCCTCTCACCTGGCCCAAGTGATCCAGATGTAGTTGGTTGAGAATTTTCGCAATCATGTCTCATGTCATCACCCTTCATAAACCCCATATGATCTTAACTGTCCTTAATTTGAATTCCCTGGATTACTATGTCCAGGGAAGTCATCAAGAAAGAGACCAATCAGTAGCCCCACAATACTAAAGACTCAATGAAGACCTCTACAGTGGCCAGCATGAACAAGAGCCATCATGTCCCCACATAAAGCCACTTCTCGGGCTATGTCAAGACTTTCATTGAGGGTGAAGGTGTTTTTATTGAATGACATTTTTCTAAGTTTAAAATATATCTGAAACTTTTTGAAAATATGCTGATTTATTTTTATTTATTTTCTGTCTATATTTCTGAGATGAGGTATTATGTACATTATTCGGACTATTGTCCTCATCTTTGTCGCCATGTTTATTACAATGTTTCGGCCATTGTACACTCTGGCCTTCTTCAGGTGGTTGGAATGTTGAACTGAACCCTTTATTTCACTCACTGGGGTAGATTGTTCTAGCTCCACGCACCATGTTTAATGGATGTCACTTATCAGTTATCTCCTGTTAATCTCCCTCTGAAAGTTCTCCATTGCCTTAACTGGGTATTGAACTCACACTCTTTTGGTCCTGTTACTGGATCTAACTAACGCCTTTATCCACTGTGCCAATTTATTTAATTTTATTTTTATTATTTTATTTACTTATTTATTTTTTATTTATTTTTATTTTTTTTTTATTTTTTTTTTATTTTATTTTATTTTATTTTTTATTTTTTTTTTTTTTTTGTATGAATTTCTGAAATGTGAAGTTATTATTTACATTTGGACTATTGTCCACATCTTTGTTATTACCACACTGTTTTGACCATATCTAGGGATATCTCCTCTTGTTCTTATTTTGGTTCCTTGATCTTGATCCCCATCCTTCTCTTTATCTTTTCCTCAAACACCCCTCTTTACTCTTACTATCACTCTCTGTAACCCCTTGCGTGCTAGTGGCACTTCCACAGTGAAATGCTTAAAAAAAATAAATAAATATTTAATCTACCCCTGTAAGTTAAATAAAGGTTTCAGTTGAAAATTCCCTGATGATTACCCAGATTAATAAGCATCTAAAGGAGGCCAGAGATGGCAGGGGGTGTTTGAAGCATTGTGATAACAAAAATGTGGACAATAGTCTTAATATAAATAATGAGTTTTTTTGGGGTTTTTTTTTTTTTTTGCATTTTTTTTTTTTTTGCATTTTTTTTTTTTTTTTGCATTTTTTTTTTTTTTTTGCATTTTTTTTTTTTTTGCATTTTGCATTTTTTTTGCATTTTGCATTTTTTTTTTTTTTTTTTTTTTGCATTTTGCATTTTTTTTTTTTTTTGCATTTTGCATTTTTTTTTTTTTTTTTTGCATTTTGCATTTTTTTTTTTTTTTTTGCATTTTGCATTTTTTTTTTTTTTTTTGCATTTTGCATTTTTTTTTTTTTTTTTTTTTTTATTCTTCATATTATTTGTTCTCAATTACTTGGCACACTGTAGGAATATATCTATTCAGGTCGTGTATTATGCAAATATTTAGGCTGATTTGCTGAACAACAAACTGTTCTCTACGGCTATTGTTGCTGTCCCCCATAAGAGTTGGTAGCAACCAAACCTGCTTGTTTTGTTTTATTGATTTTTCTCATTTTCAACAACATATGATCAATATCAACGTTTCATGTACTTTTATAGATGTGTGACATTTGTGTGTATGTGCATTTGTTTTGTTTGTTTCTCTTTCGTAGTTTAATTTCATTCTGTTTGTAGTATTTTTGAATTTCCAAGTAACATTAGATAAAGGACGTGTTAAAACTAATTTCAGTTTTAAGATTTCAATAACTATTCTACACACAAGTTTCTCTAGTCCTTCATTTGAACTTTAATCATTTAACATTTTACAGATCTAAACTCCGTCCTGGGCAAGACGTTAGATTATGTCCAGCAGCAAGGCCTCTGATCAGGTTTTAAATTGGTAAAACTATACCGAAAAAGATATTAAAAACAAAAAAATCAAATTTAAAATTTTAGCATCTCCTCTCCTTCATTCACATGTGTAATCACATCAACATAAACATCACTTTCATCCGATTAGGCTCTAAACGACGAAACGTGTCACACAAAAAAATATTTCTCCACTTATGATTTTCCTAAAATTGTTCTGATATATAAAAATCTATATATCGTTTTCCAATACATATATAGTGTTCTGGGTAAGACGTTAAACTACATCCAACAGCAAGGCCTCTGATCAGGAGGTTTTGAGGAGCGTGGAACCACCTCTTAATTGCTGGTATTCCCAGATCCACTCTGACTCAGGGTGGTAGCACTCATTAGGGTCCCAGCTATGGGCAAATAGTTAACTATTACCAGCAATACTTTTTGAAAAAAAATTATTACCAGCAATACAATTTTGAAGGAAATATATTATCAGAAACAGATTTTTGACAAAACAAAATATTACCAGCAATAAAAAATTTTTGTCAGCATTAAATAACCCATTGAGTTTGATATGCGTAAAACAAAATAAACCAAACCAATCTAAACCAAAGAATACATATTCTATTCATACGAATCTATCCTGAAAATGTTGTCGGCATTAAATAACTCATTGAGGTTGATATGCCATAAAATAAACCAAACCAAACCAAACCAAACAGATCTAAACACTTAGCTCAAAACTACTTTCTTTTATTTCATTTTTTTTTGTCTTGAAGGCTATTTAAAGAGACCTGCTGTTGAATAATAAATAACAGTGCAAGTGAGAATTTGATCTTTTCTGACTGCCCTACAAGCATAAAACTTTACCACATAGTGATAATTCACCATAATTTATGATTGTCAAGTCGATGCATATTGTTTCATTTGATATTTTAATACTGTATTCCATTTTTAAAATGATCTGTTCATTATAAACCTTTCCCACCTCCTTCTTGAATATACAAGTTCTGTCCAGAATAGATACAATCCTTTCATATATCTCAACAACCAGTTTTAAATTAGTTTGTTTACTGTGTGACTGAGCAAATACATTTGTAATATCTCCAGAGATTTTGGGTAAACTTTTCCTCAACCAGATCTGTCAGCTTCCCTCCATTCCAGAATCAGTTCTTTCTCAGCTTTCCCGAAGCTAAAATGATCATAGAATTATTTTTATATATTGTTTCCACCATTTTTATTTGAATGATAAAATATTTTGTTTTATTTTATTTTATTTTTTTTATTTTTTTTTTTACTCTTTCAGGTGGAACAGTTTCTGAAGATGCTTGGCAAGAATTGCTTGAATGTTCCTGATGGCTTGAATATCTGCCTGAACAGTGGTACTGGCCCTTATCAAAGAAACACTGGTGCCACAATGGGTTTAGCACACGAAAAATTCCTCATCTGTGATGAGGACAAGGCTATCTTTGGCTCCTACAACTATACATGGTCAGCTGCAAACATCAACCGGGAAAATGTGGTGGTCGTCTCTGGCAAGCAACATCCCATCATCAGATCACTGCTGCAACAGTTCAACAAAATGCAAGAAACCTGCATTCTTTTTGAAACAGACTAAATTTTGGCTTGATCCTTCATGCTGGCTCTACAGACTGGACATTGATTCACCTTCAGATCACAATCAAATTTCTGCTGTTCTCCTAAAAAAAAAAAAATTAAAAAAAAAAAAAATTAAAATTAAAAAAAAGAAACAAAAAAAAAATCAGTGGATCTTAGTTCATTTAATGCCAAAAGATTGAAATCTAGCTCGACTGATACTGGACTGTGTTTCACTTGAGACCCACATTGGATAACCTAGATACAAGCTCATCATATGCCGATAAGAATCAAGTACTTCCGATTCAAATATGCAAGATCCCAGCTCATCCAATATGTGTCTATTAGACCATGGAATATACCTGCATATAAATCCCTGAATCTAGTTCTTGTATCACTAGAGATAGGATCAAGTAAGAATCTTACCTGGCTCATGTATCGCAGATCATTTGAATTCATCTCACTTGCAAATTCAAGAATTGGAAGTTCTGACCTCTGCTGATATCTATATGCCTGATTATGAATTTTCTGTTGGTACCTGATATTCACCTGAGATGATATGATCCCAACTCATCTTACAATTACTTACACAATAAGAGATGATTGAAAAACCAACCTGTATACAAGATACTAGATCATCTTCTACTTGTGAAACATACCAAACCAGGCTTGCCTTTTTATACGATGCTGATCTGACCATTTATTTATATCATGTTGACACTTTACCTACTGGTATATTTAATAATACCCTCCCACACCTGTGATCATATCCTGTCTACATGTTAGACCTTAGTTAATTAGAGGTTCATATTGTAGCAGCATTTCTCATAAAAAAATTTACTTGATCTAGGCACATCTAATGACATGCTATATATATATATATATATATATATATATATATATATATATATATATATATAATCTCAAAACACACCCAACCAAACTCTCCTTTTTTTTGGATATCCTTTATTCTGTAAAAGTCTTTTCTTTTTTCCTTTTTTCTTTTCTTTTTTTCTCCTTTTTTCTTTTCTTTTTTTCTCCTTTTTTCTTTTCTTTTTTTCTCCTTTTTTCTTTTCTTTTTTTCTCCTTTTTTCCTCCACTTTTTTTTTTTTTTTCCTCCACTTTTTTTTTTTTTTTCCCTCCCTCTTTTTTTTTTTTTTTTTTTTTTTTCCTTTAGGCTAGGAGCAATGTCATTTTTAAAACCCACATTTAATAATTGTATAAAAAAAGAAAACATTTCTAACAATGGTACTTAGAGTGCAAGGCCATCACTTTCTGTGTTTTTTTTGCTATTTGCACGTACCTACTGGGGGACAACAAAATACTCACATATAGCAAGGTTTTCTGGACCTGAATACACTGAAGTAAAGAAAGTCTCTGAATTTGTGCTGAAAATGATTCCTTAGACTTTCCTACAGGTAAGGATATCCAAAAAATCAATTTATATAGGCAAGGTTAGGGAGAGTCATGTGTGTGTAATATAATTTCCTACAACTCCAAATATATTTTGTAGATACACGTTTGAGTAGATGCCCTATTTTTTAATCCGAATTATATCTACTGCCCTGTGCATTCAAGAGAGTAATCTTAGAAATTACGTTTTGGATAGGAAGCGATGATCAGATATGGAACAAAATGATGTGCATTCTTCAAAAGTATTACTGAACTTTGATAGGCTACGAAACTCTGTAGCCAAGCAGTCTAAAGCATGTCAGATCAGATGGTTATTTCTCTGTCAAAGAATGATGCAGGTTTCTATTATGTAATTCACGTCGTGTTTTTTAAACAAAAACGGAGCATCTACTCAAATGTGGGTAACCACAAAATAACATTTGTTCTAGTAGAAAATAATGTTGGATAAAAAAATCCATTGATTCCTTCAAAATTACAAAACACCCTCTTACTCAGTTCATTTGACCTATATGTTAGATTGGTATAAAACCTATCTGGTTCATCTGACGCCAGCATACACAATCCCACACCAAATTCTGGTTCTTCTGATTAGGACACAAACTTTAATATCTCCTTGCAAAATCTTGGATGATGCCATAAAGTGGCATTTGACACTGTCATGCCTGAACACTGATTCCATTCAACTTACCCACTCTTGGCACCTTCGAAATTTCCTGATAATACTTAGTTCTCTGATCGGACTTTGTAGCCCTCCTCTTGACTAATCATTTCTTATAAACATTTTTGTTCATACAAACATGTCTTAAATATTCATTGCATTTCAGATATTTTTAAAAAAATATATTGCCATTAATTTATTCTTGAGAGAATTCCTAACAAATGGTAAGTCTGCTTAAAGAGGAACAACCATGAAAGCCATCTTTTTACTGGTTTTTAGTTTTATTGATATTTTAATTGAATCATGTATTTTTGGTAATTGTTAGCATTTTCTTTAACTTCATTAAACAGTTTGAAAGAAAAAAAAAATCTTTTAAATATCTATTTTACAGTTGGGTAACACATTTTACTGTAACTTGTTAAGCAATTTTAGAAATTTTTTTCTTTACATTTAGCTCTGAATATCTAAACTAAGTCAAACGATTAATTTTTTTCTTTTTTTGATAACATTAACAATCCTTTTTACTTAGTGTAAAACAAATGATCAAAATAAAAACCTAATGAAACAAACAATAATAAAAAAAAAAAAGCATAAGCTCGTCAAATATTTGTTGGAAAACTTACTTTCTATACAGTTTGTGAACATACCAAGATTAAACTCCTTTGTGTTGCTGATGTTGCTACTAAAAAAAGTTTTGGCTGATTCCTTCTCCAGCCTTCTTCAAGTGTATATGAAATATACATCTGAAGCACATCTGATGATATAAGTTGGTATCAGAATGTTCCCTGATTAGGCCTAAAGAAAAATTCCACTATAATATTTCATATATTTCAATTTGGCCACTATTCCTGTAGAATTTGGTTTGTCATGATCCTCTTCTGAAGCTCAAGATTGAGTTTTGAGAGCTGGTGGAGGTAAAAACTTTACAAGAAAATGTTGCATGTTCAGGTTTTTGTGGAGATTTTTTCTGGCAGTCTCTGTAACTGCTTCCAGTAATGTGAAAGTGTTAATGGATTGTTTGGTGATGGTCCTCCTGGATGTTTTCATGGAGTTTTATTTTTCTATTTGTTTTTTTTTTTTTTTTTTTTTTCTGTTTTACTCTGAATGCTCACTATTTTGAACTGGCACTCAACTGGTCTTGATATGCATCTGCCATTCAAAAACAAAAAAAAAAAAACTATTTTAACGTAAAGAATTTTCGCTTTTTTAAAAACCTGATAACATAATCCAAGGGACTTGGCAGCAGATTTGCTGAACTTATATATCAAATTTGATGCAGGCACATTATTCAAATTTGTCAGCTGTTGTAAAGATTGCAGTGCCATTTCAACACCTTACAAAATCATATGAGCACAAGTAAAAAGGACAAATTCTTTTGCATGCATTTCCATTGAACAGTACAATCATGGCATGTACAGTCCAGGTACTTATGATGGGGTACTGAAAAGGTCTTGGTCTGACCACTCCCCCAAATCGGTATTCTAATGTTTTGTTGAAATACTGATTTTGATTAGTAAATTAGGCCAAAAAATTTACAATAGCTCCTTGCAATTGTGAAATTACTGTCCATTTGTCTGGAATCTAAAATAATCTAGGAGCAAAAATATCACAAATCCCATGACCCAAAGCAACAGCATTGTGCCTCAGGAAAAATAACCTGATGGAGCTCTTCCCTCTACAAGCTGGTTTTGAATTCGGTTTTCCTTCTCTTAGGTTGATGTGTGGGTGGTGTAATGGATAGTGGCTTGGAAATCAGAGCTGAGGTTAGATTCCAGTCAGGTTTGTTACAATCACTTTCACACAAATACTTTTGGGAAATGAATGAATCCATCCAATCATTACAGATTTGGGTTAAATACTAATACATATATCTAGAAAAATCATTATTTTCAAAATTTCTAATACAATAGTCACTCGCAAAAAACTAAAGAGAAAATTATTCTTACAATCAAAAATGTTTTGCCTTTAAATAATCCCTCAAAGAGTTTGATAGGCATAAGTTTGCCATGCTATTTAACCCATAGCTGGTGGAAAATGAGTTCATGCTTTTGCCCAAAGCAAATAAAACAGAATCTAGTGAGGAATTGAACTGATTTCACTCTGTGCTGATAATATAAATAAGGCAAGATATAAATAAATTATGGTGTATTATTAGATTTAAAATAACATAAAATTCTGTTTCTTTTATGGTGTACTGTCTATATATATATATATATATATATATAGTAGACTCTTCTGGTATTGTAAAGTTTTACACACACACTCAGAAAAATTTTATTTTTATTCTAAATGTAACATATATTTTGAAAATAAAAAGTTGTAATTCCCATATAATATTGTATATGAACAGCACTGGCATTAAGTTAAGGAAATAGTTTTATTAAAATTTAAATTGTGGAACAAAGTCTCTACTTAGCACCTGAAAACTGTGTTGTGTATGAAACTTCAAGTTGAACTACCGATGAGGAATTTTATATATATATATATATATATATATATATATAGACACACACACAGTTGTATGGGTGAATTAGATACTGGCTTTTAGTTCATTCAATGTCAAAAAGGTTGAACTGTAGCATTACTTGTATTTTCATACTGGACTGTTTCAGTTGAGATCTCATGTTTTAAGAAAAGTGAATGATCCTCTCCCCACTAAAACAACAACCCCCCAAAAAACTGATTATAATAAACCACTTGGCTCAGTTCATTACAATAATGTAAGACACAGACGATAATCTTCACAACCATCCACGTAGCACAGGTAATTCTAATTTATATGTTTCATTGGTTCTTTATCTTTTTAAGCAAAGAAAACATGTCTGTCTTGCATTACTACAATAAGCTGATCTGGCTCGTATATAAACCTCCATATTCTGTTTGATTTAAAAAGAAAAAAAAATCCTTTTCTGCCTGTATTTCTAGAATAAGAAATTTAAATTTTTTACATTCAGACTATTGTCCTCATCTTTATCACAATGTTTCAGTCATCTTATCCTCCAGCATTGTTCAGGTTCTTGTTGATCTAGGTAACCTTCAGGAAATTTCAAAATGAACCCTTTATTCAATCTACAGGGATAGATTATTGTTTTGCTGTCCATGTACCTAGGATTTAATAGCCTAGTCGATTAAAGCATTAGTTCATGAATTTAGTGATATAATAATTGGGAGTTCAATCCCTGGATCAGTGGAAACCAGGTGAGCAGTACTAAAATAAGAAAATGATATTGCTAAACAAGGACAGCAGAATTATCTTAACTCCATAGATTAAATAAAGGTTTCAGTTCCAAATTTCCTGAAGAAGGCCAGAAGACACAAGTGCTGAAAAATTGTGATAAAAAAAAAAAAAAAAAAAAGGACAATAGTCTGAATGTAAATAACAAATCATTTCTTTGTTTATAGATTATACGTGAAGAAGACTGTAGAATGAATTAGCCGGCACAACAGGTATGAAAGTTAACTGATTATACCTGTTTAGAGGTTTCTAAAGAGTAGTCATTTATTTTTTTTTCTCACAATATTTAAATATTTTTCAGTCAACAATTTTTTTTTAATTTTAAAATGCTTCATGCATTGTTTTTCAATCTTCATTACCATGTGTGGAATAAAAAAAAAAAAAAAAAAAAAAAAAATGAAAGTCCTCAGCTATCTATCACTAGAAACAGTCTGGCATTTGGGGTTTGTCTCCCATGCAGAATGTCTCCATTGAACCAACAGGTTAATGTCATATCCTGATGCCTGCAATAAAAGCCAATGAAGCTAGACCATTTCTATGTGCATCATGTGAAAGTCTGACCTCACATTAAAAATGACTTTTGTTTCACATTTTACCCCTGAAAATTATTTCTGGAATTATTTACACTATTTATATTCAGACGACTTTGGCCATTGTGCCCTCTAGCCTTCTCCAGTGAAGGGTAATCAACAGGGGATTCCAAACTGAACCCTTTATTTAATCTACGGGGACAGACTGTTCTCATTCCACTGCTCATGACAAAGAGAATAGTTCTAATATAAATAGTGTAAATAATAACTTCCTATCCCAGAAAATCAGACAAAAATTTCTGAAATGTTTAAAATTTAAAACTAGGTTAACAGTTTAGAAGTTTAATAGTTTTAAAAAAAATTCATATAAAAAAAAAAAAAAAGAATTTTTGGTATTTTCAAGAATAAAATCAATAAATATAAAATTAATTGATAAACTTGTATAATGAATTTTTGGGATAAATAATATATTTTATGAGATTTTGAAACATTAACTCTGTATTTACTTTCATTGTAATGTTTTGATCATTGTGTTCTCTGATCCTCATCTGGTGACATAATTGCTCATACACTTATTGCACCGTTCCTGATATGGCAAAAATTCTCGATTGCTAATAACGAGATAACCATTTTCATACAGAAAATATTTGGTATCCATTGACAGTGTTACTGCCAGTCAAAATTTATAAAATCCTTTTATTAAAACAGTTTTTTAGGAAATTAAACTTCTCAAGTTCACTAAATGCTATAGCTCTTTCTAATATTCAAATCCATTTCCTTCCAAACATAGAATTTGCTAAATTCTCGGCCCTAAATTTAAGTAATCTGCCATGCAAAATGCTCTAGTATTAATCTTGCTAATTCATGTTTTAATTCCAGAACATCCATAATTTCTTACAAAAAAAAAAGTATAATTATGTTTCTGAGGCCTTATGACTGCATCATATTGAAACACCAGTTTCCATACAATCACCAAAGTTAAGCAACATCAAGCCTGATCTGTACCTAGATGGATGACCACTTGGGAATACTAGATGCTATAAGCTTGGTTGTGTGGTTTATATAATGGATAATGGCTCAGAATTCTTAATCAAAAAGCCGATTTCCAATTCCTGTTGGGATTGTTATATTCACTTACATACATAAATACCCTTGACAAAGGTATGAATCTACTTATACACCTGGATATGGGTTAATTAGTAAGACCTATATCACTGAAACCATTATCTCAAAAAAAAAAAAAAAAATTTCTTACAATCTAAAAATATTTTCCGGCTTTAAATAACCTGCAAAAGTTCATAAGCCGTAGAAAATGAATCGATCGATAAAACAATCGGTTACTTTGCTGAAATCTTACAGGATATTCTTTTTATTAGCATTATTTATTTATTTTTACCTGCATACATGTTTACATTGGTTGTGTGGTGGTGGTTGTTGTTTGAGATTAAGTGATATCAAGTCTTCTCAAATCACCAGCACCTTCCTCAATGCAGGAATCTGTGAATACTGTCGTCAATAGTCCCAATCCTTCCTTGGCATGGTTCAGTGTGTCAATTGTTATGGGCACTACATTTAACTCTTTTTAATAGTTTCTGAAATATTCTATTACATTATTTTCTTTTTTTTTCAATTTGTACTTGTGTTGGGGATCTCAAAATACTAGTGTGCGTATATTTTTTTTTTTTTTTTTTTTTTTAAGACAGCCTCTACTTTGTGGTTTATACTGACTGATACCATTTGCTTACATGGTGAAACCCAATTGATTTGCACAATTCCCAGTGTATCTTTGTTCCTACTCTGTCATGCTTGCTTTTATATTTCCTTTGAGCTAGCTTATTGCATTCATTTGATTTACAATCTCAACTCTCTTCATTTTTATTTTTATTTATTTTTTTTATACTTATTTTTATTATAATGATGAAAAGTACGTATAATTTTACCAAGTGACATGATTATTGATTTCTCTATGCTTCTGTCACCTGTAGTGCACAACATACGCAATTTGGTGACTTCTCTTCAGCTAGTCTGGGTGTTTGATCTTCATGTTGTTTGATTAACTGATACAAATCACTTTCTTTGGGCTGCTCCTATTGTACACCCAGCAGCCAAGTATGGCACCATGTGTCACTGTTAGAATCCAGGTAAGTCTGAGTTTCAAATATTATTATAGATCTTCCTGATGTGTTAACTGGTTTACAAAGGCACCACATAACATATGCAGACATATAGCACACACTTATAATTTGGCAAATTATATTTAGGCAAATACTAAAACTGTAATTTGTGCGTTTTTAAAAAAAAAAAAAAAAAAAAAATTACTATTTTGATTTGTGAAAAAAAAAAAAAAATTCTTTTACCATCAGGAGACTTCTGTGCCAATCAAAGGTGATTAGGTAAAAGGACTGGTAACCTCAGCTTTACAGACCTCTCAACCATCAATCTATAAGATGTTTTTTCTTTTTTTTAAGTGCACCTTATATAGTAGAAAACACACTCAATAAACCCTTGTGTATTAGAGAGGCCCTGACAAACAGAAATAAGGCATTAGGTTTCAAGAGTCCCATTTATCTAATCCTAGTTCATCAGATGAGTTTCAAACAAAATAAATTACAATCTTTGTCCAAAGCAATCCATTTTTGACCCGCTTAATCTGTGCTTTAAACTACTATTTCAGTACAATGAATTGAAATGACCAACACCTTTACAAAAGGAGCTAAAACTGTTTCCTTGATCTAAAAAGCCAATATTTTTGTTCATTTCTATAACATTACATTTTGCTATTGGCGTAGCGGAGTGACATTTTCTAATGAAGGCATCTTTCTATCAGTATTATTACATTTCATCTCTCATATATACAAAAGAGTCATGGCTTATTTACTGAGTATGCTTTTCTTTGACCTTAAGTTTGAGTGATGGAGCAAGTTTCTTAACTCTGATCAATGTACTCTGTAGTCTATTTTGTGCTTGTAAACTCCAAAATAGCCGAGTGGTGCAAATATATAATTGGAACTTTGTAACTGTGGCTCACTTGCTAATGGTGATGGTTTTGTTTATTCAATTATTACTCAATTGCCTGAAATGTAAGTTTTAGACTCTAGGTAAATCTTTCATGCCCAGTGAAGGTAGTCCTTGTTCTTAGAAAACTTATAACACCCAAACAGTATTCTATTTACTCTCCTCCTCTCACCATGCTTTAAATCCACCTCTAAATTCAACATTGAGCTGGTACATACAGATAAGACACTTTTTTCACAGAACATTATGCTACAATTTAGAACTGGGGTATCAAACTTAAGAGCCCAAAGGAGTCACTATATGCTGAGGGAGAGGTGCAGCAGACCCATTGCCAGGGTATTAGCCATGGGGAGAGCATCACCCCCAGCTGATGGTGAGGTATCAAGTGAAGAGAGTAGAGGTGCATTTCCTCACATTAAAATTAGTTTACATCACATTCACAGATGCAGCGGTACACATTTTTGTGGTGAGGGTCAATAAGTTTCCAAAATAAGTCATTTCACTGATGTTCTTATCAAAACTTTTTTTTTAATGTATATAAAAATTGGATATTTATTTCCACTTTTTTTTAACATGAGTTGTCAAATTTATTTCTTATAAAAAAAAAAAAAATTCAAAAAATGAGGTTTTGTCACAAAGTATATTTGTACCCTCTCATTGGGTACTTGATGAAGAACATGGGGTAAGAAGCTTACTTTCCATACCTGGAGAGGAACTAGAAAATTGACTCTCTATTTGTACTCTATATGTCGGCAGGTCAAGCTCAATACTGCAATTACAAACATATGCCAGGGGTGAGTGACAAATTTATGAATTTGAGGAAAATATTGGGCATAAAAATGATTGCCCAGAGGCCACAAAAAGATAGTTCATAGGCCACATGTGATCTGTGGGCCACATGTTTGAGACTCCTGATTTAGAATATCTTAATTTAATTTAATTAATTTAAATCTAATTAATTTAATTTAGTTTAATTCTCTAAACAGGACTTAGTTCAAAAATCTAAACAAAAACACTTGCCTTGACATAAGTCTTTGAAATCCTTAGCTTATCACCTGGGGAGGGGGAAGTAATATTTGAAGATAAGGATAAGTGAGTCTAACAAAAGAAATATGAGTAACTGAATGGTTTTTTGATGCAGAAAGTGAAATTGGGGAGTTCCAGACTAGTCTGTTGTATTTACTTATCACTAATGCTCTTGGTAAATGTATGACTCCATCTAATTAAACATAATACAAAAATTTTTGAAGGGTCATTGGCACTTACACTCTGAAGGAAAACACACACACACACACACACGTGTGTGTGTGTGTGTATATATATATATATATATATATATATATATAATGTGTGTGTATAAATAAATAAAGGGCAGCTAGAGTCGCTACTCATGTTTCATTGTCTCATGATCTTCAGGCAATTAGAATACAACCATCAGCATTCTACTCACCTGAAGCTTGTGAAACTTGAGTAGCAACTCAAGCTGTCCTTTCCTTCATTGAGTGTTGACATTATGAAGCATTTTTGCTCTGTCTAGATAGTGTAGGCATTGAGAACTTTAACTTACAACGTTGCCTTTTGTTCTTTTTTTTTTTTTTTTTTCCTCACAATTTTTTTTTTCTTGTCTAACATATTAGGTCATCTGTTAACTTTTCTGTTGGTAACACCAACATTGTTTGGTATTTATATATATATATATATATATATATAATCAGAGTATAGGAGAACGAAACTATAATATATATATATCTATATAGTAACTATATATCTCAAAGGGTAGGAGAACAAAACTTCGATAACTGTATTTCTGAATAAAATTTTTTAGTAACACTAATTCGCCACCTAACGGGACGTCTAAAACAGGTTTTCCCTTTTTTTACGTTGAAACAAAAATGTGCAATTTTGTAGTGGATATGTGCATCTTCTAATGTAACACTACATAAGATAAATAAATATATACACATACTTTCACACACGTGTGTGTGTGCATTTTCAAAGTCTAATTTTATGAAATTTTCTAATTTAAAACAATTGTTCTTTTAATCAAGTTTGGAACTATGATAAATCAATATTTCGTCAAGATGTTTGTGTTGTCTTATGCTGATTGACAGCAATCTTATTGTAAAATCTTCAGTATCCAAATTGAACATGTTTATAAAACAAAATTATGTCACAAATGGTAAATTTGGTTAATTATCAGGGTTGCTACAAAACTGATTGAGACATCCCTGACTCTGTTTTATATTAATCAAATCTTTGCTGGTAGTAATTTCAGTGTCAGATATTTATGTACCTCTTTCTGATGGGTTACTATATTTTCATTACATATTCTCTTTAATTCATATATTCATCACAAGCAATTTTTTTGCTATTGTCCAAAATAATGACCAAATAAAACAACCAATGAGAATAACTGCCGCAAGCTACTACCTTTTGGTAACAGTTTCTCTTAATGAATATACTTCATTAAATTCTCTTTGCATATTGTCTTCCATTTTTTTTACCCAACTATTATTTCTGCTTTAACATCAAATAGCTGACTCCAATTTTCAAATCCAGCTTTTGACTTCAATAAGAAATGTTGTATTACTAAGATCAACTGTTGCTTTTTTTTTTTTTTTTTTTCCTCATCCAGTTCTGTAGGCTGCAAATACAATTTTTTTTTCAAAGATATGGTATGAATCTGTTTTAATTGTAGTGGATAAAGGCGTTAGTTAGATCCAGTGACAGGACCGAAAGAGCGTGAGTTCAATACCCTTTTAAGGCAGTGGAGAACTTTCAGAGGGGAATTAACAGGAGATAACTGATAACTGACATCCATTAAACGTGGAACTAGAACAGTCTACCCCATTGAGTGAAATTAAAGGGTTCAGTTTGACATTCCAAACACCTGAAGAAGGCCGGAGCATACAACGGCAGAAAAGTTGTAATAAATATGGCGACACAGATGATGAGGACAATAGTCTAAATAATGTAAATAATGTTAGTATTTGTCCTTTGTAGTCAAGGATGATCATAACTTCTGTTCCTGGTGGTGTTATAATGACTGATGAAGCTAATCTTCTTTTTTTTTTTTTTTAATCAATTCAGTAATGCCACTATGATCCTAGGGGCTACTGGGAGTGAAAGAGAATGAGAAAACATTAGAAGGAACCAGAAATCCAATACTGAAAGGAAACAAGAGATAAACTTTTAATCCTGTTCAAAACAACAAGAAGTGTTAACCAGATGATAGGCTCATCTATCTACTCCTGTTTTAAGGAAGAAAAAAAAAGTAGTAAATAAAATTAGTTTTGTCAAATGTGTTAGAATTAGTTTAAGAGAATTTTACAGGGAACTGGAACCTCTAATCCTGTTCAGAGGTTTGAAGTCTTCCTCCACTTATGGGACACACAATTACAGAAATTATGGATGGAATAGTGGTGACTTTGTCTACATATTAGGTTGGTGCAAAAATAATGACGTAATAATGTTGTTTTTTGACGTTAAAAATACGTCAAAAAATGACATTATTACGTCATTATTTTTGCACTAACCTAATATTTCATCTCGGTGTCTGTAATTTTTCTGGTTTCTGCTATATTGACCCCTTTTATTGTCTTGCTCCGCCACACAGTGTGGTTCTGCTTGATACTTTCCTCAGTTGGTGTCAGTCTCTACATCTTTGAGGAGGTTGTTCAGGTAGTTTTTGAAGCATTACAAATTAAAACTATATTTAATGAAAGTTAGACAGCCTAAATAAAACCTTTTCTTTATGGCTTAATGGGGATACAGCCAAAGTTTTAGGGTGTGTCTATATACTAAAAAAGGTATATAGAGTTTGACAACTGTCTATACCCCTGAGTTTCAAATAGATGGGCATGTGGCTGAATGGTTAGAATGTTCGCTCCCCAACCATGAGACCCAGGCTCAAATCTCAGCATGGTCGATTTGTTAGTTGACTTCTTCCTGTTATCAGCTTGTGGAAGCAATCCCAGCACATTACACCTTTTGGAAAGTGCCTGTAAATACCAAGCCTTGTTAGTGATATTGGTTAGACAGAACTGTTTGGAGGTTGTCAATGGTTGTGTTAGCACAAAGTCACAAGTTATTGAGGTTGAGGTACAGACTGTTGATCACACCAAATGATGCGCTTTCTAAACATAGTTGTAGTATAAATCACAGGTGCACTCTGTAGCTGTTGAACAAACAAATGTACCTGAGAAGGTATTTGCAATAGGGATTGGTTAACCACCCTAGCAGACAGGTGTGCTCAGAAATGAATAGCCAGGCATTATTAGATGGGCTATGATGACATTTAGAAAAATTCACTCAGTGCATCTTTCTTCCAATCACCTGTTTTTTTTTTTGTTTTTTTTTAAATATTCAGGAAATTTTCTTCTTTCTCTTAATTTGGACTATAAGCATTCTTGGACAAAGCATTCCATTACTTCTGCAAATCATGAATTTTAAGAAGGGCCATGAAGAATATAGCAACTACAAAAAGCTGTAGAATTGAATAACGAATATGGAACATGAATATGATGCAAAGATATTGTAGAGAAAAATAAATGATGAGTGGGGGGGTCAAAAAGTGCAGTGCAACAGTCGCTGGCAGGCTAGCTATTTTTCTTCTTCTTTGGTCGCCTCGAGGAAATAGATTGTGTGGCTCCCTTTCTCGTCCATTACACTGGACAGTTGTAAAACAGACACCAACTCAGCTGCGCCTACTTCACCTTCCTCTTTGTCTGTCAATCCATATGTCCAACTCTAACACATGCAGTCCACTGAATGTTTTTTTCTGCATCTAGTTCGTCTACATGGATGGCACCAATCAGTGGCTTGGGTCGATTGCTTTTCTTCATTGCGTCAAACCATCGCTGCAGTACTCTCATCAATTGATCAGTTATATTAAGGCCTGCCGGCGAGCGTCACACTGCACTTTGCCCCCCCCCCCATCATTTTTTTTTTTTTTTCTCCAGATATAAAATGATAAAAGGGAAAATAAAATAAGACTTCAAATAAAAGAAACATGTCCCTAAAACCCATCTTTCTAGGCCTATTTGTGAAACTTCTGCCACTTTGAAAGATTGTGTGAATAATGAGTCTTGCTTCCATAATGCACTTATAAGTTATTAGGTTGGTGCAAAAATAATGACGGTTTTTGACGTATTTTTAACGTTAAAAACCGTCATTATTTTTGCACCAACCTAATATAACCCATGCTCACAATGATTTACCATCATTATGTGAAACAGTTGTATGCATTCATGAATTTTAAAGGGGTGGGCGGTGCCTTTGAGGCTAGGTATGAGATTTTAATAAAGCTATGTCTGATTCAGTTGACATAGATGCCTTAGACAGAGGACTGATCACACAAGGCAAATGTTTTTTTTTGTTTTTTTTTTTTGTTTTTTTTTTAATTTGAGACCCTTTCGTCTTTAATCTGAATCTTAATGCACTGTCCTTGGACAAGGCAGGTACCTTTTAGCATTAACTATTTGGAATCATTAAAAAAAAAAAAACTTAGAAATTTATTAATCTAACCTTTCCTATAAGATCCATTAAGCATTTTATTTTTTAATTCATAAGACTATGTTGGGAAGTTTGTTTTTTTTTGTTTTTGTTTTTTTTTGTTTTTTTTTTTAATGTAATTTAATCATTTTATTTGTTGTCAGTAAGTTTCCAATTTCAATTGTTGCTTCTTTTTATGTATCAGAAACTGTTTTTTTTTGTTTTTTTTTTGTTTTTTTTTTCAATATCTTTATTTTTGAAAAATGAGTTGGTATTTTTTAAATAATTTTTTTCCAAGTGATCTTCAAATAACCATAAATGTCTGAACTGGTGGAACTGAGGAATGTAGCTCATCTACATATTTCTATGCCAAATCTTCAGACGAGATGCATTCCACCAGTTCAAACAGCTAGGACATGCCATGTACACTAGAATAAATCATCCCTATTCTCTTTGTATTCCATTAATAAGAAGGAAGTTTCACTTAGAAAGCTTCTTCCCATTAACCACTACCAAGAGGATTCTTCCAGAATCGGTACAGTTTTAACATCTTCAAGTCTATAGTCAGCAGCTATATATCCTCATGACCTGCACTTACTTTCTTTTCTTATATCCATACAGCCTCACTGAGTAACCTTCTACCTTAAGTGTCTCTTGCACCTTTTAAAAGGTGAATATCTATTAAAAAAATAATTCTCCATTTTAAATCTTCATTTCTTTTTTATTACTATTAAATTCTTTTACAGGTAGTGTTTTTAAAATTGGTACCAATTTTTAAACCAATTTCATATGAAGTTTTATTAATTTTTATTTTGTATTTAAACAAATTATTACTTTATATAAGAACAGATTGGATTCTTCCCATCCCCAGTTGGTTTTATCTACTGCTTCAATATTCTATAAAACTATTATTCAACTTTTATTCATTAATATAACAAGTTTCTATTGCTTAAGAATTAGCATTCAATTCAAATATACTCAATAATCCTCTTTTTAAAAGAGAGGGCTAGGACTATTCACAGCATCAATCTTCAATCCTAAGGGAGTTAAACTAATTTTTTATCCCCTAGTACTCTGTATGTATGAGACTTGCATTTTAAACCACACTTAGGCCATATTTTATTTGAGTGGATGTATAGATAAATATCTACTGCTTTTAAATTTATTTTTTGTGATTTTTTTTTTTTTTTTTTTTTTTTATGGCAAAAAGGAAAAAGCTTAAAAATGAATAAATAAAAGAGCCAATTTATTGACTTTTCATTTAACAGAGTAACCAGATCTCTGAATACAATTTTTAAACATTTTTTATTTCCTTCCCAAATGTAACAAGTTTCTTAACATTCCTCACTACCAGATTGACCAGTGAAAGACGTGAACTTCAAAATTTGTTCTGTGATAAGCTGATTCCATGGTTAGGATTGAGTTAGTGGCTAAGGTTGCATACAAAGGAAACAATTTTTAGCTTAAAAGATGCAGATTTTGCCCAAATAGGTGACAAACTCTGTGAATGTATTTTAACCCATTTTACCAAAACAGTGCCTTATAAAACAGGTTAAGTGTGGTAAGACATCTAGAAAAACATTTTTTTTTTTTTTCTGATATCTAATGGTATGGCACCTCTTTAAATGCTGACAAAATCACATGTGCACTATACATTAGTAGGCCAACTAGAAAACTGTAAAATTATCCTGGACTGCTATGTAAAAAAAAAAAAAAAAAAAAAAAGCACTGTATATACAGCTTACTTACCACAAAACTGTAAATCCCTCATCCAACCAGAGAATACTTTTTTTATGAAGACTAAGAAACACTTCACTTTTCATGAAGCCTTTGTTAGATGTGATAAATTCTGGCAAGCATGTTTGAAGTTTTTATCAAAGAATTTAATGAGAAATAGTATAGTAAAAAAAATGGTGACTTTTGAATGCTGGTTTTTTTTTTTTTTTGGTTTTTTATTTTTTTTATTTATTTATTTATTTTTTTGTGGCAATGCAGGAACTCTCAACTGTACAAAAATAGTGAACATGCAACTCCATTTCACTCCTAGCCAATCATAAACAAAGCAAGCATCCATCATTTTGTTGAATAGACTGCTTTAGATAACATGCAAATCCATTTCACTCTTGGCCAGTTGTAAAGCATACCAAATCAGTAGACTGCTTTAAAAACTGATTTTTCTGCCTTGGGTTAATATTGCTTTCATATAAACAGAATAAATTATTTGTTATAAACTTCCCTTGGGTGACTGCAAGTGCATGAAGTAAAATTTGAGTTTTTGAGAAGTTTTTTTTCACCCTTTTTACAGAAATATATTTGTTTCTAACATTCCGAATGTTTTAATGATAAAAGATGGGCATAATTACTAAGTCAGAAGTGTATTATAGAATTATTGCATGACCTCTGTTACTCACACAAAATGTATAATATGGCCAAGTTCTTGAACCAAAAGGTACTGGAAAATTGATACTCTTGAATTATCATCTACAAGCAGGACTTGACCAGTAGAGTTTGGTTCCTCTGGAACAGTATTATTATTCTGGACAACTGTTCAACTGATCCTAGAGTTAAACTGATATTTAAGAATAAAGTTTACATATTGTAACTATATGTGACCCTTGTCTAAGTTTTCCACGAGCCATCCTATGATTGCCCCATATTGTATTTCTGTTCTCATGTCATTGTGTACCAAAAACTAGGAAAGGGCTTGCTGCATGTTCACAATGTAATGAAGATGGAAAAAAAAAAAAAGGCACATCAAGAAATGAGAATGCAGAACATGTTTCCAATATTAAGCAGTTTTATTTTGCTTCACTTGGGGCAACTTCTGCTTTATCGATCTCATAGATCAGCTCTCCCCTCCTACGAACTTCTCGCTCATCTACACATTCCGATATGTGGCTTGCTATATGAATGAGCAGCATTGAAAGAAGATGTACTAGTTCGTTTCCTGCCAATAGCAGACCGGAACTGACTCACCAATCCCATGTAGGATTGTTAAGATAGATCATCACTTAGAAATAATCAGTGTCGGTTTTGTTGTTTGGACTCGACAAACCCCTCATCCAATCCCCACCCCCGCAATTCTCCTTTGATCAAAATGCTGCTTAGGATATCAGACTTCAAAAAGAACCATCTGTTGGCTATAAAACAAACATTTGAGATCAAGATAAAATCACATTCTTCTTCCTCTATATGAGTGTCGATAGTGTCACTCTTACTGCCAAACTGTACATACCTTATTCAACTCTAAGAGCAAGAAATACTTTACACTATGAAGGCAAAGTATTACTTTTCATTTAAGTCTGTTAGATTTAGCAAATTCTGGCAATCCTATTGAGATATTTATCAAGGAATTTAATAAAAGAAATTCCTCACAATCCAATTTCTTTAAAGATACAAGATATGCAGAATTCCTGTCTATATTTCTGAGATGAGGTATTATGTACATTATTTACATTATTCGAACTATTGTCCTCATCTTTGTCGCCATATTTATCACAAAGTTTCAGCCCTTCAGTATCTGTCTATATTTCTGAGACAAGGAATTATGTACATTATTTACATTATTTGGACTATTGTCCTCATCTTTGTCGCCATATTTATTACGTTTTGGACGTTCTAATAAATATGGTGACAAAGATGGTAAGACAATAGTCTGAATAATGTAAATAATGTATATGCATAGTTATTGGGTCAGAAGTGGATTATAGAAATATTACTATTATGTAACCTCCATTGGTCTGACAACATGGATAATTCAGTTTGGATCCAAAACTAACGATGCTGGAAAATCAATGATGTACCTGTACAGGTGTTATCTTGAAATTTGTTAATCTGATATTATTTTTTTTTTTTTTTTTTTTTTATTGTCTTATAAACTTGATTTTTTAGCAAATTTGCTCTCATAAAAAAAAAAGTCTTGACAATCTTGATATTTGTGGTACTAGACCAGGTTTACCATGAGACAGTATTAAAGGATCACCCAGTGAGAAGGATAGACAATCTTTACTATTCTTTTGGGAAGTGAGCATAAAAATTGTCAGTTACAAAGAAATAAAGTTGATAGCCAATATCCAAAATTTGGGAAAGCAGAAAAAAAAAAATTATACCTAATGGGAGTAGATGAATGCCATTAGTGTTAGCAGACTAATAATTGATAGTAGTGCAAAAAAAAAATTCCAAGATCCAGGATAGAACTCTGTATAGTGTATTATTCTGTTTCTTTGATAGAACTAAAAATGTGTCAAGTATAGGCCTTACTAAAAGTTTTATGGTAAAATCTAGCCTGTATAATCCAACTATATTTCAATAAAATAAATCGTCCTTGGGTTTGTACAGACAAATTATATCATGTTTGATTTTACTGTGAAACTTTTTGTAATGCATATGGTTGTCACGTTTTTAGTAAGTACAACCTTAAAAACATAATCTCACACATACAGCCGTAAAAAAAGGGATTCTGTTACATACTACATAATTGCAATATAAAAATGGAACTTGACTGACTCATTTTTTTTATTTTCATAAACTTCATTTTATAATTTCTTTTAAAGTTTTATAATTATTTTTGTTGTTTGGAGTCAACAAAAAAAAAATTTTTTAAAGATCAGGTTAATGATCTTATGAAGTATATGATAGAATGGGTGACATTGGACTTCAAATTGCACTTTATTGTTTTTATCGGATTGTATTTTGTTGACCTTTTGTGCCTCCCAAATACCTTAAGACACAGATTAAGCAGAAAGTTTTTTTTTTTTTTTTGGGGGGGGGGGGTTTCTTTTGAATATGGGTAAAGGCTAGTTAAGAAAAAAAAAAAGAACCTTAGTTATCACCTATGAATAACAGGATTCCTCTATCCCTTCTTTTTAATAATTAACATTGAATATACCCAGTATTGGTTAAACGATTTAATATTCTTTTTTTTTTTCCATTGGAACAAATGTGTAGTACTTATTACAATAATTCAAATATGTGTGTGTGATAAGTGTTTGCATTTAACAAAACTTGCACTGCGATATAATTATGAAATGGTGTTAAATGAAACTATGATTTTAGTTAGAATGATGTTCTCTTGTTAAATTTTTTTTCAAAATAAAATTCTCATCTGTTTCAACTCATTTCAGGTGAAACAGACTAATTCTTCATTTTCATCTCTGGTTAAGCCAAACCTTGGAAAAATGCATGCTGATACTGTTTATTTTATTTTAAATGATTTGTTTTAAATTTATGGGAAATTATTTTTTATTCATTTATTGCTATTAACCGATGAAATGAAATTGTAGTTACGTGACCATTCTACCTGCTGTGTCGTATAAAAAGCCAAGGAAGAGAAATGAAAACCAAAATACATGTATAAATATGGCAAGTACATTTGTGTTGGATACATCACAAGGAAAAAAAAAATTTAGCTGATGGCATGTTGCCACTGTTAAATAAATATTTGAAAATACAAACTATTTTTTTTCTTTGCTTTTTTTCTGTTTGTTTGTTTGCATATATTTTTTTATATTATTGAAATATCCTGTTTGCTTCAAATACTTTTCTAAAATGTTTTCTTTAATTTCTAATTTCAATTTTATTTCTTTTTGTTCCATTTAAAAAAAATATATATATCCCAGAAATTATCTCTTGAAATTTTTACTCGATAATAGAAACGACCTTCTGTTTTCAATTAACTTGACTTTCATTTTGTGTATTCAGCATATCAAGATGAAAAATTTTCAATTGCTGTTCATAGTCCTTTCATTAACACATTTTCATTCATCTTTTCATAATGGTTTATCAAAAGTATTTTCAAAACATCGGTTTCTCTATGATCACAAAGTTAAGCAACATCAAACCTGGTCAGTATCTAAATGGGTGACCGCTTGGGAATACCAGGTGCTGTAAACTTTGATGTATGTAAGCTATAATCAATAACAGCTTGGATGTGAGATCTAAGTTGTAATTCATGTTGGGTTCATTTTATTCACTTATGTGCAAGTACCCTTGGGAAAGGTATGAATCCACCTCTTCTCTTGCCCCCCAAGTATGGGTTAATTAGTAAGAGTTTTTATCATTAAACCATTACCTCAAAAAAAAATTCTTACAATGTAAAAATATATTTTGCTTTAAATAACTTGCAATCATAGGCACCTCTTAAGATCTTCTGCATTTTTTTTTTTAAAGCTTATTTGATTTTATATATCTTTCAGTGATCCCAACTTTTAAAATTTTTAAGTCCTGAAGGTCAGATTCTATTTTACATTGTTTTAAAGCATGATAATCAACTGTTGGTTGTCCACTTTTGGGTTTTATTTAGACAACTCTTCTTCTATGGACGTGGGTGATCATGGCTCTCCACAACTTTCTGTCCTTTGTAGTTCTTTGTCTTTGCTATCCCACCTAATCCTTTCTCTGCCAAACATTTATATAAGCTCATTAGTCTAATGCATTTGCTACTTTCTCTTGCTTTTAGTGTCCTGTGGATATCACATTCTCCAAGCTTTCTTTCCTTATGATTTTCCCTAAAAATTTCACTTGTCTCTTTCTGATTTATACAGTAGTTTCCTTTTTGTTTCTATTTATCTCTAAAACTTCCTTGTTACTCGCATGTTCATTCCATGGAATTCCCAGCATATAATCATATTATAATTGTGTTTGTTCCCTGGTTCTTTATTTGCATGTGTATGGCATCCTGTAACAGCATGCCTAGCCCCAGTCCACAAATTCTTGGTATAGCAGAGAAAGAAGAAAAAAAAAAAAGTCATGTATTTAACATTTGCTGCACTGAAATGGAAAATTTTGTCAATTCTTAATCTTTTTATTTGTACCCTCTTACTACTTTGAATAATGACCTGCATTCATACTTATGGTTGTTAGTGCAATATTTCATTAACAATGCTATATAGGTATTTTGTAATCATGGAACTTGTAAGGAGCTTATTCAATCAGTAAATTAAGAATTACAATTCCTCAGAAAATTCAGCTAGGGAAGCTCTGAAATTTTAACAGGTATTGCTAGGATATAATATTGTGGATTCTGATACATACCTTAGTTTTTTTTTTTTTTTGTTTTTTTTTGTTTTTTTTTTGAACGGTTGTGTTTACCCTGTACAAGTGCCAGGGGTCACTCAAAATAAAGCACAGAGGCACAGCTTATACGGATATGTATGTGGAAGATAACGCTTAACCCTAGACTTGAATAGGCTAAGATTGTAGTGGTTGGGGAAACATCCTCTTGGGAGTCGGTTCCACAGGGCAGTGGTTCACAGGAAGAAGCCGCTAGAGTGGAACTTACTTCTCACTCACTAATAAACAGAACTTGGTTTGCTACGATGTAAGTGGCGTGGCGTGTCCTTGCCTTGAAGTTTTAAATTGGCAGAACCAGGTAATGTAGTTCATGTAAGTACTTTCCATGAAAGTAGACCAGTGAAAGGCTTTCCACACCCCACATGTGGGAGAGGGGTTGAAGGGTGGAGAATTATCACCCACAAGGATTCAGACACTTTTGGTCTATCAAGAAGTCTGGAAAGGTCCCACCAAAATATGACAACAGAATCCATTTTTGGAATGATCTGTCTGGTCGAGGATAGCAGAAGGAGTCAGGTGCTTACCGGAGTGTTTATACGAAGCCAACCATTTTATCTGCATTCTTAGCAATAGATCATATGTAAGAGTTCCACTTCAGGATATAATAATATAGTATAGATTATACGGATATGTATGTGGAAGATAACGGTTACACACACACACACACACATTTTATGTATATAAATTATTATTTACAAGGATGTGGTGACGTTTGAACTATATCAAGTTGTATACATATATATATGAAAATATATAGAAAATAGGAAAGAACTGGTTAGGTAAATAATCCAAAGTTCTTTAGTATTTTTGTTATTATTTTTAAAAAATAGTGCTCGATACAAAAGTAGAGCATAAATATAAATTATTTATTTAAAAATATGATTCCAACACGCTACATAAGAGGTCTCATGTTTCAAAACAAGAGCCGAAAACTTCAATATAATTATTTGAATTAAATTGAGTTAAAGTAAGCTCTGTTCCATCTTCCAAGTGAAATTTTTTTGGGAATCCAAAATGAGACCTCTTATGTAGCATGCTGGAATCATATTTTTAAATAAATAATTGTGTGTATATATATATATATATATATATATATATATAAGCTTTGGAATAAAGGTTTTTTTGAAATGCAATTTGATACACCCCAATATGTAATAATCAAGTGGCTTCATAGATAGTCTTTAGATGTGTCCATAGAGTAAAGGACTGACAAAAAAAAAAAACTTTTGATATAGTGTTTTGTATAAAGCTAAGACAATAGGAAAACTGTATTAGCTGACGCGTTTTGTCCATTGTGGCCTTTTTCAGGGGGGGGGGAAATAGTCCACATTGGACAATACACATCGGCTAATAATAGTTTTCTTATTGTCTTTTACCTTTATACATATTGTCTTTTTCTACTGGTTAACTCTAAGAAATTTTTTTTTTTTTTTTTTTTTTTTTTTTTTTTTTAAATCAATTCACTCAAAGCAAGACGATTAATGCCGGCAAGATGCAAGGGGCTACTCAGAGTGAAAGAGAATGAAAAGAATTTAGAAGGAACAGGAAACCTCTACTCTTAAATAAAAGGCTTGTGAGGAGTGTGAACAGGGTAATAGGTTCACCTATCTACTCCTTACTTATAAACTAATTAGCTGATCGGGGAGCTGTTTGAATTCCAGTCAAATCCATTACAATCACTTACATGCTAATACCCTTGGAAAAGGTATAAATCCTCTTCTTATTCCCCCTGCTATGGCAAATAGCAGGACAGACTGGATTCTATAGCCTTGGATGGCAACTGATCTACTGCAGAAAGAAATGGCAACCTACTACAGGAAAAATATCTGCCTCGTCAGTCATGTACCAAAAGATACATGATTGCCTAAGCGTGTATCACACATGGCACTTAATTGTCTGAATTAGCTGATCATTACATTTAGCCTGTTTTTTTTTGTTTTTTTTTTAGTATATGTTTTTACTATCAAATCCGTGAGAGTTGAGAAATCTTTCATGAAATCTATTTCACTAATCTTTTTATTTTATTTACAAGATTATCTTGAATATGTTTTCCCATCATCTGGTTAATTCAGCTTCTCTAAAGAGGTTTAGTTGTAATATTTGCTTACTGTATGATAGTCAATTAACATAAGTTTCTATTTTTGCTACTTACACTTAGTATTGGCTGAGGTTAATTGGATGATTCATCACATTCCGATCTTGTATGAAATTCATAAAGAATATAAAAAAAAATTACTTCTGTATTCAGATTCCTTGAATGAAAGCATATACAGTCACTTTCTGCCCCCCCTCTCTCTCTCTCTTTTTTTCTCTCTCTCTCTCTCTTTTTTTCTCTCTCTCTCTCTCTTTTTTCTCTCTCTCTCTCTCTCTTTTTTTCTCTGTCTTATTCTTATTCTTCAAGTGGCCCAACAGTTAATACCACAAAAAAGTGATATTGGTTTGCAGATTCCAAACCCAAGCAAAAATATTTAACTTACACTTTGCACTAAACCCTTAAAAATCTCTTCCTCCTGCAGCTATGATTAGATAGCAGAGTTGACTGAGGGCTCTTTAGCC
>OZ010596.1:94341902-94359402 GCA_963932145.1 Acanthosepion lycidas
TTACACACCATTATGTATGCATATATATATATATATATATATATATATACATACGTATAAGATAATCCTAAGGAGCCAGGCAAACCTACCTAGGTTTCAGCTAAATGAATCTTCAAGGTACATCCATACCCTGAATATCCGTTTAGGTGAAACCTAGGTAGGTTTGCCTGGTTCTTTAGGATTATCTTAGGTTTTGTTCTACTTCGTGTATTGAGCACTTTACGTAGTTGTGTTTTTACTCGTTTTGGAGGGTTTTTTTCTTTGGACTTGGAGCTTAAACACTGGACGATTGTTTTCACCTTGTTTTAATGTTCTTGGTTCTTTCTTTTTTTATTCCCCATTTTTCCTCGGGTATCAATTTGTTCTGCTGTAAGTTGAGCTATCCGAGGCTTTTCCAAACGAGTACCACCATTTATTTATATATCTATATCTATCTATATATATATATATCTATATCTATCTATCTATCTATATATATATATATGTGTGTGTGTGTGTGTGTGTGTGTGTGTGCTTTGCACTAATAGGAAGGTTTGCAGACTCTCCTGGATCCAAAACTGGTTCTTTGGATGTAACTTGAACCAATAAAATGTATAGTAGAAGCTTTCTTACTTACATAATTTGGGCTTCCTTTATCTTGTTTAAACTCCCTAAAATTTTAGTTTTATTTTGTTATAGAAAAAAAAAGTGCCCTAACTCACAAAGTCTGGCTTTGTCTTCAACAATTTATTCTAAAGTTTAAAGCAATGACGCTATAATCAAGGAATATAGATTTTCATTATTGATTATTCTTGTTCTCTTATAGGCTTACAGCCATATACCATTGAAACACTGGATCATCAAATTTAGAAAATGTCAAGCCTGGTCAGTACTTGATGGGTGACTGCTTGGGAATACCATGTGCTAACGCTTGAATGTATTGGTGGTGTAATGGATAGTAGCTTGGAGTTTCAGTTGGGTTCATAATTCGCTTATATACAAATACCTTTGGGAAAGGTATGAATTCAACTCTTCTCCCCCCAACTATGGGTTAATTAATAAAATTTCCAATGGGTTGGTAAATCAGTCATGTTCTCTTAAAGATTTTCTGATTGTTTATTCTCTTAGTCTAGTCTGGCACAGGTTTATAATAGTGAGCATCAAAGTTGAACTCCTGATACTAAGTATATTTGTCTGCTAGAGGAACTTGTTGACCATCACATGAGGACAGTTGGTCATTTTCTGATTATTAGAATTCTCAGAATTTGTAGATTTTCTCTTGAAGTTGTTCAAATTCTACAAAAATTCTCTAATTTTTTCTTTTTTTTCCTGCCAAAAATTCTTTGTTTTTTCTTTTATTCTTTTTTCGTTTTTCTTTTTTTGCTTTCTTTTTTCTTTTTTGTTTTTCTTTTTACTTTTTTTCTTGTTTTTTCTTTTTTCTTGTTTTTCTTTTTCTTTTTTCTCTGTTTTTTCTTTTTTCTTCTTTTCTGTCTTTTTACTTCTTTTTTTCTTTTTTCTTTTGTTTTTTGTCTTTTTTCTTCTTTTGTTTTTTGTCTTTTTTCTTCTTTTGTTTTTTGTCTTTTTTCTTTTTTTTCTTTTCTTTTTTTTCTTCTTTTCTTTTCTTTTTTTTCTTCTTTTCTTTTCTTTTTTTTTCTTCTTTTCTTTTTTCCCTGCCACTAACTGCTGTTCTTGCCCTCCAAAATCTCCCAGCATCTCATTTTTCATATCTTTATTCTTGCTGTGGCAATCCAATTATTGACAATCTGTTTCTGAAACAACCAAATCTTTGGTACATATTTACATAAATGCAAAAAACACTGTTTTTATCTTAAAACTAAAGAACTATATGCCAATGTTTCCTGTTGTGTGTTTACAAAAAAAAAAATTCAAAATAACCTTCTCTTGAAAGCTAGCCAATTTGGTATTCCAAAACTTCTGTCCCTCAATCAATTAGAAATAAAAGTAAGCTCTCGAAATTTGCTTGTAGATGACTGAAATTTGATTAAAAAGCAAGAAATGGTATTTATTTCTGTTGAGATTTTATGGTTTATTCATATAATATAGTCATAAGTTACTACTGTTGTAATGAATAGCAACCACCTTAGCTGTGATTTGAATTTTGTGCCATAATTAACTGTTCTCTCCTCCAAATCAGTAGATTCCAATAAATAGCAGGAAGCTTGTCAAATTTGCTTATCAAAATGAACTCAACTATTCAGCCAGTATAAGGAACATGAACAAATTAATTTCAACTAGCAAAGTTTCCTCAGGCAACTAACAAACATACTTTGTCTTCTCCAAACAATTTTTGGCAATGTTTAATTTTCATACCTACAAATAAAAAAACAGTGTGTTAAAAGCATGGTTTTTCCCTTGACAGCCCTATTACTGTATACACTTTTGTCTCCCTTGGCAATGTTTGTTTTAAAAAAAATATTTTAATAAAACCCAAACATGAAAATGGGTTTATACATTTTCTTTATTCTTGAGAATTGAAAACAAAGATTATGAAACACTATTTATTTATTAAATTGCTTATTTACAAGAATAATTTTTATATTTATAAGACTATGAAAGAAATACCAGGAAAATGCATTTTTTTTTCATAATTCCAGTTACTTTTGTTTATTTAAATTTTCTTGTTCAGACATTTTTATAAACTGATGAAAAAAAAATCCTCTTATTTTTTTACAAAAGGATAAATAATAAATATTTCATTATAGTTGCTTCACATATTTTATACTCTTGTAAATATAAAATTAATCTTGTAAATAATTACAAATTATTAATATTATTATAATTATAAATATATGAATCAACTTCAATGAAATATTTATTAGTTAACATTTTATGAAGAAATATGAAAAAAACATTTATTTATAAAATTGGCTGTGAACAAAGATTTAAATAATCACATAAAGATGAGTAAGTATAATTATAAAAATGCATTTTCCAGGAATTTCTTTCATTTACAGTTGTCACATATTTTTATTATCCTGTAAATAAGCAATCTGAAAAATAAATAGTATTTAATATCTTTGCCAGCTTTCAAGAATAAAATTTATAAATCCATTTTCATATATTTGGGTTTTATTAAAATTGTAATCATTGCATTTAAAAATAATAAACATTACCAAGGGAGTCAAAAGTGTCTACAGTAATCATGGTATCAAGGAAATAACTGTCCTTTAGACAATTTTTTTTTTTTTTTGTGGGCACAAAGGTTAAACATTGTTGAACTTTCTTTGAAGCTACCAAGGTTTAGAAAGCAAATATTCATTTGAGCTTGTTTAGCTTAACAGAGAGTTTTGTTGTCTCTCAGTAATGCTACCTGGTCATATTCAGTTCTAATGCATTGTAACTCAAATCTGGTTGTGTTTGTGTGGCTAGCCAACAAACTACTAGTTAATGGCTTTTAGGGTTTACATTTTATTCTGCATTCTGTGAAAAAAAATTCAGATATTTTTTAAATCCTATGAAATTATTTTTTTTTCCATTATATTTAAAAAAATATATTTGCATATATTTTATTTACATATTAGCACCATTTATATATATATATATATATATATATATATATATATATATATATATATATATATATAATTATATATTATCACTTTATATATATATATATATATATATATATATATATATATATATATATAATTTTATCACTGTGTCT
This sequence comes from Acanthosepion lycidas, assembly GCA_963932145.1. Lineage (NCBI taxonomy): Eukaryota > Metazoa > Mollusca > Cephalopoda > Sepiida > Sepiidae > Acanthosepion > Acanthosepion lycidas. The sequence goes on from OZ010596.1 coordinate 94,345,567, forward strand.
ATTAAGCAAAACATTACCATTTATCCTTTGATCAAGATTTTTTACTTTTTTCTGACAGCATCTCCTTGCCTTAATAATCTAATCTTTTCTTCTCTCCCATTTTACCCTTTGTACTGAATCCATTGCTTCTAATCAATTTAAGGTCAGTAACCAATTCCTTTTGAATTAAAGTGTAGATATGCATTTAACAATGCAACTTATACACTCTTTATAATGAGGTGTGGAATTTGCCAATGAGAGGAATGCATATATAGATATCTTGTCAAAATCACTTTAAGTTTAAACCATTTTAGTTAATGTTTTATTTTACGTACTATCTGTTATAATTTATTTTGAAAATATACTTTTTATAATGTCACCATTATTTATTTCCCTTTGCACTTAAGCAGTGATCTAGTTGTTAAGGTGGTTACCACTTCCAGTATAGAATATTTTAATAACTAAGTAACTGAATTATAAAGGCCATTAGCAACTTATTTATAAAGATCACAAAAGACCAAATTGGGAATAAGAAAAACTATTTTCTAAAAATCTTTTAAATTTATTTTATACTTATTTATTTATTCAATAATTGCGTAAGCTGAATATGCAAATTATGCTCAAGCAATTTGTGAACTAACTTGTAAAGCAAGAGGAATGAATATATAAATGCAACTATTATACGCCTTTTATATTGAGGTGTGTAATTTGCCAGCCTCTTGGTCCACTTGTAAAACAAGAGGAATTCTTATATAGATATTTAGTCATGACGTTGCATGTCTTTCTTGTTATAATTATTTTTAAATAAAGATGAATTCTTAATTAGCCAGATTCCAAACTATATTAAAATTTTGAGTTAGCTTGTGATCCTACTAATCCTTCATCAGCAGGAGTGTTAATTTTTGAACAACCATATTGATAAAATTTAGAACAATCTTTTCTGATATTCTGGAAATATTTTTGATAGAAGAGAAATGAAAAGATTAATCATTTTTGCATTAAATAATGGTACCCATAAAATGTTAAAAATTTCTTTCAAAATAAAGGCATTTATAATTTCATGAGGATTATGATGAGGCAGCATTTAGTAATCATTTGAATTTTTTATTTTCAATGTTATTTTACATTCATCATTTGTAAGAAAAAAAACCAAATATCTAAACAGTATTAGTGATCATGAAAGCATTTAATATATATATATATATATATATATAGTTTTCAGGTATACTATATTTATGGGATAAAGAGCTCAATATCAGATATAGAGCATATGTAAGCATAAAAGTGAACATTAAGGTCAACACTCAGAGGCAACAGACAAACTAAATGCAATCATCGTGCCACATTCTTATATAGATATTTAGTCATGACATTGCATATCTTTTTTGACTCTAAGTCTTTTGTCTTTAAGGATAGTTCTTTGCTCGTTTATAACTTTGGTGTTTAGTTATCTTTTTTGTTAATATGAAAATGTAAAAAGCCAGTATTTTAACTTTGCAACTATCATTAAATTACAAAAAAAAAATACAACTTGTTATAACCCTTGTTATGAACTTCATGAAACTCTAATGGGTCAGGTCATCTATCATTGTAACAGTGTTTGACATAACTTTTAATTATTCCATATTTTTTTTAACACGTTCAGTGCCAAAGTATATTAGTGTTTTTGCTACCTTACCTGTTAAGTGCCAGATGATGTTAATTGTATAACAGCCCCTTTTTGAAATTCTCACCTTGTCTTCATTTTGTCCTCCACACACACTGCTATGACTAATACTATAATTAGTCTATTGAGAATCCTTATCACTCTATTCTTGGCCTACACACCTCAGTAAAAGAAAAAAATTGCTGTTGCCAAAACTATCATATTTAGAATTCATTAAAGATTTAAAATTCTCCAGACATGCATAAGTACTTGTTTAGAAGATTTTTAGATCTAATTTGCCTTTATATAAGTCAAGACATCTAAAATTTTGAAATGAGACATTGTTTTCATTACACACTGATTTAAGACTGATATCTTTTATCCTAATTAGGAGGAGAATGCAAGCTGAAGAGAATCAATATTTAGGGAGTGTTTCTTTAAATCATCAGATTTATATAAATGTAGTTTAAGTTGGTCCATTGTGTCGTGTGTCTGCATCTACCATTCATGTATGCATTTAATATTGCTGTCACATCTGGTCTGGTACCTCTCTAAAGATGCTTAATAAAATCCAAAGAATCTGCAGTGTTATCGGTTCTGATCTGGCATCTCAGCTTCAGGCACTTTCCTACCACCATAATGTAGCTTCCCTTTCTATAAATATTTTCATAGTAATTGTTTTGATGAGCTTTCCTTGTTGGTACCTCGGTTTTATGAATTTAAGCACAGTACGAGATTGGCAGTTAGGTCTTGTCATTTTACAGTTGAAATGGCTTGATGTAACTGTAAGTTCTATGCTAACAGTTTCTTCCCTTGCACTTCTTGCTTGTGGAACTCTCTTCTGGCTTCTTGCTTTCCAGTTAACTTTGCATTTAAATTTTTGAAGCTCAATGTCGATCATTATCTTCTGTCTTCTTAATTCCTCTTCTTTTATTATTTTTCTTTTTCATGGATTCTTTCACACTCAGTAACCCCTTGTATCTTTAGCAAGTTTAAAAGTGGTTTTATCCCCTTACTTGGGGTAAAATGATTAAAAAATAAATAAAATCCTACAAGAACGCATTGAGGAATCTTTGCAATCCAATATTTGCTGAAATTCATACACTTCCTTGCTTATAAAATCTACAATAGTACTATTATCTTCAAATGTCTGCTAGCAGAAGCCTCCAAAATGTATGTACCAAGAAATCAAAATAAGAGGCTGTCTGCTAGACATGGAGAGAAACTAATCTTCCAATTATTAGATATTGGTCTAAATCCCTGTATTTAATCAATGCTGTTTTGGACAGCTTATGGGATCTTTCTATCTGAGCTTCTTTAGGTCTAGTCAAAGACGGTAATTTTGCAAGATAACCAGGTTCCTTCCTTATTTGGTGTCCAAACCATTTCAATTTTGCTGGCCAATCAATGCTAAACAAGAATGTTTCCTTCATTGCTGTATGGAGATAACATCTATTATATATCCTGTATTTATGAACTTGTGGCTGTTTTTATGCACAAACCATCCTTGTTACTTTTACTCACTGAGTTAATTATCTTTTCAAAGCATTTATTAATAATGCAAATTTATTTTTAAAATTACTATGACCATTATTTTTTCATCATATTTGTTCACCTAATATAAGACCCAAGGGCCACCCAAGTTAGAGAATTACTGAATGAGGTTGTTGTAAAGGGATTAAAGAGTAAGTAAGAAATGCCTCTTTTTCTATCTAAATAAATAAATGAACAAATTCTGTTTGTTCATCTATCTTAGACCGCACATGCATAAATATACCTTTTTGGAATCAAGACAATCCTGGGATTGAAAATCTGCTCTTCATCTGGTGCTTGAATATCCAGCATTGGGATTTATATCTGGATGAGGAGGGAACAGTTAAAAATTCCAATTAAAAATAACTGAAAAAAATTAGTGATTTGAAAAGATTTGTTTTTTTTTTTGTTTTTTTTTTTTGCTTTTTTTCTTATATTTAGTTTAAAGTAACACGAAAACTTTGAAATTAAACATTTTTGTTTTAAATTCAGTTCAAAATATTTCCCAAACTTTGTGAATTAAGGAAATCAGTTTTATTTCTTCAAAAAATGCTGGGGAATCAGACTTAAAGTGAGAAGTTTCGTGACGTGAAGTTTTGAAGTTCCACAGAGTTTGAGTTGAAGAACTTGATTTTCAGCCCAAATCACTTTTTTTTTTAGCTGAAATTGAACTTGTGGCCCAAATCAGAGTTAAAGTAACATTTTGAAGTTCCATGGAGTAAATTGAAGAATTCAAAGTTCTTTCTTTGAAATTATCATTGCTGTTCTCTAAGCAGGACCAGAGGTCCCTTTAGTTTTATGCCGGAGGCCTAATTAGCTCTCCACAAGAGCTACGTTAAAAGTACGCACAGTCATTCAATAAAATACGTGTTCGCCAGTGAGGCAGGGGGAAAAACATTTATTCCGTCACTTGTTTTTAAAAAAAAAATGTCCGCTAGGATCTTTTGCATGCACCTAATATTAATTTTTAACTTGTATTTATCTCATCGTAATTTTTGTGCCTTTTTTATCGTAACTCACAGATTTTAATTCTACATATATATTCTACTGTAAGTCTTCAATCTGTAGGTTTATAGTGGCATGGGGCTTTGCGGTTAAAATGAACAGTTGATTTACCGACTCCAAGAAGATTAATGAAGTATGACAATTGTGAAATTAATTTTTCTTGTTTTAAATTCAGTTTAAAATATCTCCAAAACTTTGTGAATTGAGGAAATCAATTTTATTTCTTCAAAATGCCAAGGAATCGGAATTAAAGTAAGAAGTTTCATAAGGTGAGGTTTTGAAGTTCTGCAGAGATAGTGATTTGAAGAATTCAATTTTAGGCCTGAATTGAAATTTTCGGCCTAAGTCGATCTTTTGGTCGGAATTTGACTTATAGCCCAAATCAGAGTTGAAGTGAGGTTTTGAAGTTCCATGGAGTGAATTGAGGAATTCATAGTTATTTCTTCAAAATTATCATTGCTGTTTTCTAAGCAGGACCAGAGGCCCCTTTAGATATGATCCAGAGGCCTAATTAACTCTCTACAGTATCTAGTTTCAAAGTCTGCATGGAGTGCAGCTTTTAAGCTAGTATAAGGAAATTTAGGATAGATAGCGATTGCCCCGAGACTTGAAGAGATTAAGATTATAGCGATTGAATGTCCGTTCCACAATGTAATAGTTCTTAGGAACTCTCTAGAGAGATACCACCTGCCCTCTCCTTAAGGTTGCACAAGGGTACAACCTTAAGGGAAGGGCGCTGATTGAAATAGGGGTGGGTGGGATATATCTCTCCCCTTACCACCAACGCAGGCTTTTTATCTAGCTGAGGCATCATTATGGGTAGGCTCGGTATCTAAATTAAATTCTAAATCCCTGATTCTGAGATGAGTCCAATCCAGGTTTGAAGAAGACTGGCACAAGGTTGTGCCAGCTGAAATAGGCTATACCCACATGAGGTAATTTTTGCTGTGTAATATATATATATATATATATATATGAAAAAATATACTCTTGACGTGTGCTATATTTATGGGATAAATTGCTCAATATCAGAGATGGAGCGTGTGTAAATATAAAAGTAAACATTTAAGTCAACACTTAGAGGTGACAGGCTGTTTCATGCTAGACGCAATCGTCAGGCCATTGTGGCCTAATGATTGCATCTAGCATGAAACAGCCTGTCACCTCTAAGTGTTGACTTAAATGTTCACTTATATATATATATATATATATAGAGAGAGAGGGGAAAACTGTAATAGTTGCCAACGCGTTTCGTCCAATGTGGACTTTCTCAAGGCAAAAAACGAAAAAAGTTGCTAAGGACATTTTGTTTTTGTTATTATTAGTTACTTTGTTTAAATAAATTCATTTCGTTTTTTGCCTTGAGAAAGTCCACATTGGATGAAACGCGTTGGCAACTATTACAATTTTCCTATTTTCATTTACATTTATAAATATATATATGTGTGTGTTTATTTCCATATATAAAAAATACATACATACCTGCAAAACTAAAAATAACTTTTGATGTATGCAAATAAGTTAGGTGCTGAAAAGTTCCTGGGTGATTCAAAAAATGATTCCAAACTAAATTGTTTGGTTGTTTGGCAGATTGAGGGGGAAAAGGGTCATTTTAAGAAGTTTACAGCATCCTCTCATGTCTGCAAAATACGTATTTTAGATATCTTCCCGAAATGTCTCCTCACTAGCATTCTGCAATAAGTGACAGTGTCATCTCTAAAAACTTATTTAAGGAGGAACATCAGTCACACTTTATTTGGTAAGTTTTTCTCAGCTCACTGAAGACCACAAGTACCTAATATTCCTGAATGGTCACCCATCTAAATTCTGATTAGGCACAATTTTGCTTTACTTCAGTGATCAGACAAGAACCGGGCCTTTCAGCAACATCACTGGATAGTTATTTCCTAAGCTTAACTTGTTCTAAAACAAGGCTACGGTTGGTGGTGGTGGGTGTGTCAATTGGGAAGTGCATAGTATTGTTACTAATTCAAGTAACCTGATTTACATTGTCTAAAGAATATATATATATATATATATATATATATATATATATATATATATATATATATAGTAAAGGTAAAAAATCGGTATATAATCCAATTGGATCCTAGTAATATAAAATATTAAAACTGTTCTACAAAAAAGAGCTTGATGTATTTATTAATACTTTTATATTCCGTGCTAAGGAAATAAATACTTAACACCAGGTGGATAATAGAAGAAAGGTTTATTGTACACAACCAGTACAATATGAAATATGGTACAGTTATACACACAGGTCAATCTAGTAGTGAGTGCCACTAATTGAAAGGTTGGACGTGTTTTCGTCGTCTCTCTCAACTTCTCTCGTATTCCGTAGACATTTGACTTTATAGGTACTTACTACCTATAGTGTAATCATTTATGGGGGTGACTGGTTATTGCATTACATCAAATACAGAGCAATATAATAAACAAATAAATCCAAAATTACCTCATATGGGGAATAGCCTATTCTGGCAGTTGATGATATTGGCTGTCTGTCTTATCAGCTCTGGTGAGGATCACATTCCCACCAGGGTTGATAAGACAGACTACCAATAACATCATCTGCCGAAATAGGCTATTCCCCATATGAGTTAATTTGGGATTTGTTTATTAATTATATATTTGAGCAGCAACCTTTCTTTCAAATATCTTTTGTTGAATATGACAGACATGTAAAATTTGATGAATATTTATTTACTTTTTCTAATATTCTTACATTTTTCATTTGTTGGGCGGGAGGGGGGTAAGTGAGTGTAAAAATTGTTCCTATTGTCTATTGTCCGATACATTTTGACCACTTATTTAGCCATTTTCAAGGTTTTTTTTTGTTTTTTTTTGTTAAGTGTTGGTAATTTCTGCCTAAGATGTAGGTTTTGTGATGTCTATATAGCCGTAACTTTTATTCCGAGCCCCACAAAAAGAATGTAGCTGAAATTCAAGTTGGTATCTTTCTATTTTAAAAAAATTTTAACAAATTATTTCCCTTGCTAATAAATAAATAAATAAATTTTGTGGGGGGTTGGAATAAATGCTACTACTATATCTTCTTCTTTATGTGCTGTGTCCCCACGGGATGTAGGCGATCATGGCTCTCCACAACTTCCTGTCTCTTGTAACTCTTAATAAATTTGGTCTTTCTGTTATTTCTCGTAAACCCTATTCCTTCACCCATTTACTCAAGCTCACTAAGTATGTTATACCTTGTTTTCTCCTGTCTCTCTGGCCTTTACTATGTCTTGTGAGTATCAGATTTTCCAAGCCCTCTTTCCTCATTATGTGTCCTAGAAACCTTAACTATCGGTTCCTGATGTTAAGTATAAGTTTTCTTTTTCATTTCGATTGTCTCTAAAACTTTGTCATTACTTACATGTTTAGTACATAGTATACTTAGTATCCTTCTGTAGAACTACATTTCTGTTGCTTCAAGTCTCTTGTTCATCTTTGTGGAGATCGTCCAGCATTCACTGCCATACAGGAGGACAGATATCACATAGCAGTCCAATATTCTTTTCTTTGTTTCTAGTGAAGTTTTCTTGTTTCTTAATACTTTGCTTAGCGTTTGGAAGGCATCTTTGGCTATCCCATTGCACCTACAGATTTCAATGTCATACTTTCCCTCCTCTGTTAAAGCACTTACCAGATATTTAAATTTCTGCACTTGTTTGATTTTGGTATCTCCAATTTGCATTTCGCACTTTGGGCTCATCCTCTTGCTAACAACTATGCTTTTTGTCTTCTTGCAGTTGATATAGGCATCACAAAAACTACATATTAAGCAGACATACCTGAAAAGAAATTAGCAACAACAACAAACCCCTTGTTAATGGCTGAAGGCACTTCAGATAATAGACACTATGGACAATTTTTACACTTTCTTGGCCCCACAAAATGGAAAAATGTAAGAATACTAGAAAAATTAAATAAATCATATTTTCTTTGTCTGTCATATTTAATAATATATATATATATATATATATATATTAATTTAAATAGAAAACAGACAACCTTAAAGGTCCATTTTTCTCTTTATCTTGTTTCCTGTGAGATGACTTATTAAAGAGGTCAATGTCTGGTCCACCCCCACCTCCCACTCTTACTCTTAAATATCTTAATAAAAATAGATTTAAAATTATTTCTATCTCTCCCTTCCCTCTCTAATTTTGACTGTCATGCTCCTCCTCACCCCTTCTCTATATCACATTACATCCACTTAAACCTAACCCTCAAAAGTGTGTAAAAACAATATATAAATTTAAAACATTTTTTTCACCCTTAGAAGTGCTATCTGATGAACCAGGTAAAAATCGACCACCTGGGGAAATAACCAATGGAGCCTAAAGGTTGTCTGTTTTCTACTTAAATTAATAATTGCTCTGACTTGACATTGAGCTCTCTAGATTACAACCTCCTTGGGATTATCCATATGGATTACCAAACTTTTCATTACTTAATTAATAAATATTTGTCATGACATACATACATACATATACATATATATATATATATATATATATATATATATATATATATATAATATATTCTTATAAATATATGAAATCTTGAATATTGACTGGAAAATAAACAGAAAGATAAAGGGGTTATAAATCAAAAATTGTTATTGTGAGATAGGCAATAGGTTGTTACTGTTTCAGTACAAAATTATAGATTTTGTATACAGTTTCAAAAGAACTGTTCAAAGACTGACAACCAGAAGTGGTTATGACCAAACTGTTTAAATATTCAACTGCTATAGTTTGTTCTGGTTAAAAAGAGTCATTTGGATAAAAGATATATACTTTTATTTTTAAATGATCTTAAAAACAAAAACTCTTTTCTATTGGATATTAAAAATAGTCACTCGGTTTTTTTTAATGATCTTAAAAAGCTCTTTCCTTTTGCATAGGAGTGTAAATTTTTTTCGCAGGCATCACACAAGAAACAACAGAAGCAAAATGTTTATATTTGAAATAAGCACTTCATATTTATATAAGCTCCATATTTGACATAAGCACTTCTAGTTGTTAGCACTTGAATTTACCCAAGAATATGAGTTGAAGATCTGGAATAAATCCAACAGAATGATTAAAGAAGCAACAAGTAAGAAATTTTTCATAAATTTAATGTTTTGCTATTTATTTAGTGTCATCAGGAATATTTTTTTTTTTTTTGTTTTTTTTGGAAGTGGAATAATATGGAGATTTTTAAATTCTATGTCGTTTTGTTTTCAGTAATTGTGTAGATGTCATCTGTTCATTTTATGGTGTTTTGTATGTATGTTTGTATATAGCTGAAAAAACATGCAGTCACAAAAATAAACCTAATGACAACAAAATTTATGTTTCTCATGTCTGCCAAGTTTATGCCATAGATTTTAAATGTTTGTCCAGTTTAAAGAGCCATATCTGTTCAAAGCATGGCTAAGTCTTATGATAGCTTATGGTGGTCATACATGATGAGATGGCAGCCATCATGCTACATATTATATATAATATATATATAATAATAACATATGTAATATGTTACATATATGTATGTAGATTCTTATTTTTTTTTATTTAATCATAAAAAAAATCCACAATATATTTAATTATTTTTCTTTATTGTAAAACTTTGTTTTTTTGATATCAATAAATAAATGAAGTATTGCTGTTTAGAAAAAATATAAACCTTACATTAAATATTTTCTAAACAAAATTTTTTTTATCTGTCTATATTTCTGAGATGAGGTATTGTAACTATTTACACTTCTGAGATGAGGTATTGTAACTATTTACACTATTTACATCGTTCAAACTGCTGTCCTCATCTTTATTGTCATATTCATGATTCATGACATTTCATCTGTTGTATGCTCCAACCATCTTCAGTTGATCTATGTTGGATATTTGAATCAAAACTTTTATTTAGTCCTTGGACTAAATTGTTCTAATTCCACATGCCATGCCTTTTTTGGAATATCTCAGTATCAGTTATTTCCCAACAACACTCCAATTTTTCCCCTCTGCTGTGGCCAGATATTGATCTGACAACTCTTTGAGTCTACCAACTGTTTTATCCACTGGGCCATGTGTCCTTGGGGACATATATCAGCTGAAGAAGGCCTGAGTGTGCAATGGCCAAAACGTCATGAATATGGCAATACAAATGAGGACAATAGTCAAAACGATATATAAAGATTTTTTTTTTTTTTTTATAATTTTATATATTTCTTTATGATTGCCTTACCTTAACGATTTTATTTGAAATCCTGTTGGAAAATGATTTTTGATTTCCTTTAGATATTTATTTATTTATTTATATATAATGACTTTTAAATTAATTCCAGTATAAAAGGCTACAGCTTTACATAAATTACTTTATTATTAATGTTTGGTGAGTTTATTAACAAGAATTATCAAGGGAAATGATAGAAATTGTAATGTCAGCTTTTCATCCTTCTCGCCATTGAATTGATCAAATATGTCTGTAAATGAACGTACAAAGAATGTTTAACCTTCATACCTGCAAAAATATGGTGTGTTAAAATTAGAGTTATACCCCTGACATCACTATTACTGTATGCACTTTTGACTCCCTCGGCAATGTTTATTTACAAGATTATAAAACTATGTGAGCTAAGTACAATGTGATATTTATTATTTATCTTTAATAAAAATTCATTATTTACCATTTTATAAAGAAATACATTTGAAAAGAAATCCTTTTATTCAAAAATTTATTTTAAAAATTACAAAATTTTCAAAACTTCTTATTCTCTAAAGCTTTAATAAAAATGAAACATGTTAGATTGATAAACGTTTCCTATTTTTTCTTTACCTTCTTCTGTTGGATTCTGATCCATATTTGATTTATATTTGGTCCCAACTCAAAATTATCAAAATATGTAACAAGAAAAGATGCTCTCAACCTATTTTAGTAAATCTATGTGGTGAAAACAAATTAATGATATGCCCAGAAAATGCATTTTTTTTCATTTATAATTACATTTACACATCATTATGTTTATTTAAATTTTCTTGTTTGCAGATATTGTTATAAATTTATGAATAACAAAATTTGTTTTCATATTTATTTCTTTATAAAATGGTAAATAATATTTAATTACAACCAATTCACATATTTTATAATCTTGTAAATATAAAATTATTCTTGTAAGTAAGCAATCTAATAGTGTTTAATATATTTCTTGTCAATTCTGAAGGATAAAGAAAATGTATAAATCCACTTTCATACTTTATTAAAATTCTAATCATCACTTCTTAAACAATAAACATTGTCAAAGGTGTCAAAAGTGTTGACAGTAATAGCAGTGTCAAAGGAATTTTGACACACCAGTTTTTTTTGTAGGCATGAAGCTTTGTTAAAACTAAAAAAATAGGTTTAAGTTAAATGTAACTTTTCTACAATAGAGAAAATATATTTTAAATATATTTTCTTTATTGCGAAAATGTTCAAGTAGAAAAAATAAAAATAAAATTCTAAGGCCACATGTAAAATCTGTCTTCAATTTTTTTATTTTTTTTTGTACTATGAAAATTTAGTCTACCAACTCCTAATATCTTCTAATTCATTAACTTAGATGTTGTTTCTAATATTTTTTCTTTTCTTTTTTTTTCTAAGTATATTTTTACCCACAGTGCACTGGGCTTCTTCTTTTTTTTTTTTTTTTTTTTTTATTTCTCAACTGTGTTTGAGCAGGAGTTACACATACTCAAGATATTTATGGTTGTCATTTCTGGGACATTATGAATGTTTTTTTGTTTTTTTTTCCCAGTGAGAGGATAGTGACATTTTTTTGTCACACCTCTGTTTTTTATTTATTTATTTTCATCTCTAATTCTCTGGGTTTTTTCTCCCGATTATCATAGTTTTTTTGGTTTTTTTTGTGACAATATTACCACTGCCTTATTGTTTTATGAAAACAGAAAAATAATGTTCAGTTCTTACAAAAAAGTAACAAAATTTTTATTAAAAAAGCTCAACTTTTTGATTGCTTGTTCATTTTTTTTTTTTTTTGTCAGATGTTATTGTCTTTGAATTAATAATTTACAAAATATTTGTGTATAAAATAGAATGATACCCTTCGATATAATTGAAAACATCCCAGAAGATTAAATATGAAATTGTATAAATAATGCATAGCATCTTCTTAATATATAAAAGTTTAGTCATTTTACTGGTGGAGGGATGTCCATCATAATTTATTTCGTAAGCTTTGCTCAGACCTCACAAGACAAAACCTACCTAGTGTTTCTAAACGGCCTCCTACCTAAATAACGATTAAGCTCAATGTTGCTTAACTTCAGTGATCAGAAAAGAATCAGTGCTTTCAGCAACATCATTTGACATTGTCTGTTTATTTTATTTACTTTATTGTTTTTACAATGTTTTTCAATTTGTATAAGGCCTAAGAGACACTCATGGAAGAGGGTTATAGTGTAATAAGCATAGTTTATGGGGATATGTGGAGATGATAACTGTTAACCTTTGATATGAACATGTTAAGATTCTAGTGATCAGGGAAGTCATGGTTTGTGAGAAGCTGCTTGAGTGGAAATTAATTTCACCAATGGAATATGAAGAGAATGCATGTGATTCACTAAAATGGTCATGACATGGATGGTCTTAGTTGTGAAAATTACAATTCATAGAACGAAGGAATGCATTTCATCCGCACTCTTTCCATGGAAATAGTGATAGGGCAGTGAGAGGCTTGCAAATTTTGTCTGTGGCAAAGAGTTTGTAGGTCGGAAAATAATTCATCACCCACAAGGACACAGAGACACTTTTATACTGTATTGAGACTGGAAAGCAAAGACTGGATTATTTACTAAGGTTAACTTAGTCTGACACAAGGTTGTGGATGTGGGGGTGCTTAATGGGGGAGCAGTTTTTATATTTACTAATTCAATTTGCATTGCCTAAAACATAAAAAAAATCATAAAAATTATTTTTTTAAATTGTTTCTTTTTGGAATTTTTTTTAAAAAATGGTGGCAATTTCTAATGCTGCAAATTTCATTTTGGAAAGCCATTAGTAACATCCATCATGAATAATTTTGTAGTTATTAGTTATAAGTATTTGAACCATTTTACTACAGATGTGCCACCTTGCAGTAAAAAACATTTTTTTGTTGGTCAATATCGGTTGATGGTCCAAAAACAAAAAAATCATCCATGGTCCAAAGCTACATTCAGAGTACTCACTGATTAATATACCTACTATGCATGGTTTGCAAGATTAATTCAGTGTTATCTGTTCTATGAGAAGTGTCCTTTGTACAGATGTTTATGTACTTTATCCTACACTATTTACATTATTTGGACTATTGTCCTCATCTTTGTTGCCATATTTATTACAACATTACGGCCATTGTACACTCCGGCCTTCTTCAGGTGGTTGGAATGTTGAACTGAACCCTTTATTTCGCTCGCTGGGGTAGAGTGATCTAGTTCCACGTGCCATGTTTAATAGATGTCCATTATCAGTTATTTCCTATTAATTCCCCTCTCTAAGTTCTCCGCTGCCTTAACCAGGTGTTGAACTCACACTCTTTGGATCTAACGCCTTTATCCACTGTGCCATGTGTTCTTGAGGACATCTGGGTATTATAAGCCTAATGTCTTCAGCCATCATTTTTTACC
>OZ010596.1:94361902-94381902 GCA_963932145.1 Acanthosepion lycidas
AACATAAACATGTTATAAAACCACAATAAAAATAGCCATTTTGTTTCAACACTTCTGGTGTCTTAACAAGTGATCACTTGATAAGATAAATATATCAGACAAATAGACTGTAATTAAGTGATAAAATTAAAAAAAAAATATGAATGACATGTTTCAATCCAACAAAGAACTTCTTTGGGCTAATGATAGAATCAGTCTTATATATAAAATGGTTGGGGGTAGAGGAAAAGAAAATACAGTCAAATCTCTCTTACAATTTATATTGAATTATTAAAGAGAGAAATGCTTAACTTTAAATTTTGTTGTCCAGTGTACATGGATGTTGACTTCTTCTCATTCATCTTTTTATTGCTTTTTTTTTAATTGTTCTACCTTGTATCAACAGTAGTTTTGTCAAAAAAGAGATATGTTGTATGATCCTGGATGTAAATTTACTGTGTAAGATTCCAAAATTAGGGATCTTGTAATACACTGAAAGGAATCTTTTGCAAAAACATTAAAGTAAAGTAAAGAATGCTGCTAAGTTCTTTCTAGACAATTTTTCTCACCAGAATCTTGCAAATAAGTCTACCATTCATCCATGCTTTGAATATTGTTACCACATATGGTCCAATGCTCTTGCTATATATTTAGTGATTCTTGATAAAATCCATAGAAGAATCTGCAATATTATTGTTCCTGACCTTGCATCTCAGTCACTTTCCTTTTTCCATAATGTAGTTTTCCTGTGACTTTTCTATAAATACTTCTATGGTAATAGTTCTGATGAACTTTCCACTATGGTACTTAGACTTTATGAATTTAAGAGTAGCACAAGATTTGCAAGAAAGTTTCATCAGTTTACAGTTGAAATGGTTAGATATAACTGTAAGTTCTATGCTAACAGTTTCTTTTCTCACACTTCTCTCCTGTGGAACTCTCTTCTGGCTTTATGCTTTCCAGTCAATTCTTATTTTCAAAATGCAATGTCAATAGTTATCTACAGTCTTCTTGATTATTCGTCTTTTATTGTTCTTGTTTGTTAATAATGTTTCTTTTTTTCTTATTCTTTCATATTCAGTAATCCCTTGTGTCTTAGTGGCTTTACTGCCTTACTTGGGGTGAAATGATTAAAAAAATAGATTGAAAGGGATCTTTGCGAAACAATACACACAATGCATTAATCATTCATCATAATATGTCTAGCTATAATTTTGACTTCAAAATGCAGTTTTGATTAAAAGAGAATGTATTTTATTAAGGCAGAACTCTATTGAAAGTGCACTGATTTCAGGATCCTGTATGGTAAATTTCCGTCTGGTATCATGCAACATATCTCTTTTCTTCAAAAAGCAACTGCTGATATGATGGTGGATAACTAAAAACAATAGAGATAAAACAAAAGCAGTAAAAAGCTGAATTAGATCAGGTAAATTAAAAATCTTGATAGACCAGATAACAAATTTTAGATTTAAAAGTTGTGTGTCCCCATATCTTTAATATTTTGATATAAACTGTTTTCATTTTTTTTCTCCTTGTTGCCATCTTCATCTATAAACCTGATTCCATCAAGAAAAAAAAACTTAATTAATATGAAGAAGTTTTTCCCCCATTTTGTTATATATATATATATATATATATATATATATATTATTCCAGGGTCATTTAAGATGATGTTTACCTGCTCTAACCTAAAGTTCAAATACATACATATATATATTGATTTAAATAAATATAGTTTTATGGTCCGGATATTTAAAAAAAAAATAAAAAAAATGAGCATAAAATTATGTTTATTTAAATCAATATTCCTGTTCTGTGGTATGAGGTCTTTGTTTCAATATTTAAAATTTAGATACCATGTGATAATTATTAAGGAGCTCAATAACTTGATAAAGCTTTGGTACAAATTAAATTCATTGCATACCAAAAGAAAATTTCTCTTCTGGTCCGGATATTTAAAAAAAAAAAAAAAAAAAAAAATGAACATAAAATTATGTTTATTTAAATCAATATTCCTGTTCTGTGGTATCAGGTCTTTGTTTCAACATATATATAATTCCAGGATCATTTAAAATGATTTTTGCCCCTACATATATTAGGTTGGTGCAAAAATAATGACGTAATAATGTCGTTTTTTGACGTATTTTTTAACGTCAAAAAATGACATTATTACGTCATTATTTTTGCACCAACCTAATATATATATATATATATATATATATAATGATAGAATTAGTCTTATATATAAAATGTATTTATATATAAAATGTTTGTGGGTAGAGGAAAAGAAATATATATATATGAGTAATGTTTTTGCCTTTTGTGGGTCTCAGAAACTTTGGCGAGGTCTTGAATTTTTGTAACAATCCTCAGATTGACAAATGAAAGAAAGTTAAACAATAGAAATCTTTTCCTTTCTTTTTGAACTCGTTCCTTCATCTTCATTTTTTCTTTCTATTCCCTTTTATTAACAATGCACTCATTCACTTGTTTAATCCCCCCACACTTATTCATTATGTCACATCTGTCACACCGTCCAGTTTAGAAATCTTTCAAGGCCTCATTTTGGGGCCCATGGTCATTGTTATTGATGCAGTGCATTAGCTGCTGGTAGCTGCAACATTGCACTTCCATACCAGGTTGAACATATAAGCTAAACAAATAACAAAAAAAAAAAAAAAAATTTAAATGGATTTTTTTTTTTTCTTATTTTTGATACAATTTTTCATTGGTTAAATTTGCTGAGGATGAGTTCGACCTATCACAGAACTAGGTCCACAATAATGCATTAGTTACCCCAACCTTGACACCCACCCAAAAAGTTTTTTTTTTTTTTTTTTTAAATGTACTTTCTCTTTTTATTCTTTCTTTCCTTTTCTTTTTCTTTCTCTTTCTCATACTGTTTGTCTTTTTTCTCTCTCTCTTCATCTTGGTCCCTTTTTTTTATCATTCAGTAAACTGCTGTGTTGTGAAGACATTTTACTGACTGTTGTGACAATTTTATAAATTTTTTAGGAGGAAAAAATGGCCGAGAGAGATTTTTTTTTTTTTTTTTCAAATGAAAAAATTAATTTTCAAAATAATGTTTTTAATTGAAACAATTGCTGAAACAACAAAAGAAATAAATGGTCATGTAAAAACAAATATCCAAATTTTGTAAATTTGGACAACTATCGTGACTCAAGTGTTTCAATAAAGATTTTTTCTTCCAACAGAATTGCTTATTTGTCATCTTATTTTCTATTCATATATTTCATATACTCTATTTGAGGGCATATGAAATCCCTTTCATTTACTATTACTTTATAATATTTAACTATCTGGGAAGTGTTATTTCTGATGATAGAAAATATGACAAATCAGAAGACACATTGGAATAGTAAAGATGCCTTTCCAAAACCAAGCAAAGTATTAAAATACAAAAAAAAAAAGAGTATCTGTCTATATTTATGAGATGAGGTATTATGTACATTATTTACATTATTCGGACTATTGTTCTCATATTTATTACAATGTTTTGGCCATTATACACTCCGGCCTTCAGGTGGTTGAAATGTCGAACTGAACCCTTTATTTCGCTCACTGGGGTAGACTGTTCTAGTTCCACATGCCATGTTTAATGGATGTCAGTTATCAGTTATCTCCTGTTAATTCTCCTCTCCAAGTTCTCCACTGCCTTAACCAAGTATTGAACTCACACTCTTTGGGTCCTCAAGGACACATGGCACAGTGGATAAAGGCTTTAGTTAGATCCAGTGACAGGACCCAAAGAGTGTGAGTTCAATACCTGGTTAAGGCAGTGGAGAACTTTCAGAGGGAAATTAACAGGAGATAACTGATAACTGACATCCATTAAACATTCCAAAACAGGGACTACCAAGGGAATTGGATAATTTTGGCTACTACTTGCATTTAAATGTGTGCGGCTTAATTTTAACTCCATTCTTATGTTAAATCTACCACTGTGGGGTTTGGTTTGGTTTGTTTTATGGCATATCAACCTCAATGGGTTTTTTAATGCCTAAAAAATTTTTATTGCTGGTAATATTTTTTTTTTTCAAACATGTATTGCTAGTAATATTTTTCCTTCAAAAAAATCTATTTCTGATAATATTTTTCAAAACAGGATTGCTACTAAAATTTTTTTTGCCTAAAATCTCTTCTGATAATGATGTATTGATGGTAATAATTTTTTCTTTTACAAAGTATTTCTGGTATTAAGACCTATTTTTATGCTTTCATAGTGTTTTGACCACAATTTTGGGGTTAACTATTTGCCCATAGTTGGGACCCTAACAGGTGCTACCACCCCGGGTCAGGGTCGACCTTGGAACACCAGCAATTAAGAGGTGGTTCCACGCTCATCAAAACCTTCTGACCAGAGGCCTTGCTGTTGGATGTAGTTTATCGTCTTACCCAGGACGCAGATTTACTTTATTTATTTATTTATTTATACCCTGGATGGCTACCATTGTGGGGATATCAGGAGCAAGTAAATAGTTGTACTGGTGGTGCTAGTCAAGAAAGAATATTCCCAATTTTCATTTACCCATTATCTACATTAATATATCCGTGATATAGTAACACCTTAATACACAGACGGAACAGAATATCTGAAAGAAAGGAATGGCAAACAGGAATTGTTCTTAATTACATTAATATATACATACTTATCACAAAATTTGTCCCACACAGAGAAACTATAACATATGCATACAACAAGCAGTGTGAAAGAGGCGAAACGAGAAAGTGTCTTACTTGTAATATTTCCCCCACGTCTATGGTGTCCTTTATGCGTCAGGTGAGATTTAGCTTCCTCTGTTCACCATATCACTTTGGGCTTGCCACATCTGTCTTCACCGCAGACAACATATGATCTAGCGTGGGATGACACGTCTTGCCTCAAGGTGGAATAAATAGCAACTGATTTCAATACTATGAACTGACGCCAATCACCGACCATCATGTAACTCTCATGACTTCATCTCAACCAAAAGGAGACAATCACCCTTTGCATTGGGAGCTACTTCTTGACATTGACTTGACGCTATGGAGAGTATTTGATTAGCTGGAGAGTATTCGATTTAGGAATTTGATAAAAGGCAACAATAAAATAAAATAATGGTCAAAAGTTAGTCACGGCAAAGGGTGTAATATACAGAGTAACTCTTTACTGATGTTTTTGCTGCAGTGAATTTAATTAAGTCTGCAACATATCCAATGTATACTCAATGTGGTTTAAATCTGGTGAGTACAAGTCCACTGGAATAACTGGAAGCCGGCCAATTATTCGTGTTACCTACTCATGATTATAGAAGGTTATGTTCTCTAGCAAAATCACTATCCAGAAGCCAAATATAAATGGACACAAATGATCTGCAACAATTTCTGTGTATGTCACATCTGTCAAGCTAGGCAAGGTATAAATCCATCTCTCCTTAACTGTGGGTTAAATAGTAGGATTTGTATCTGGAAAAATTAGTTATTCTTAAAAAGATTGTTAATGCAATAGTCACTTCAGAATTATTCTTAAGTTTTAAAAACATCTTTCGGCTTTAAATAGCCACCAAAGGTTTGGTAAATCGTAAAAATGACTAAATATATCAACGCCCACATTCGTTCGATGTTTAATATGCATCGCCTGCTGACCAAGGTGATAGTAGATTTCTTACGAGATGTCCGTTATCCGGGTATTACAGGAGACTAAGCTTTATAACAATTAGGGGGAAACTGCGGCCCGATTGGCTTTCTGAATGACGCGCCTAATTTCATGAGGAAAATAATGATTATTAAAATGTTGTTTGTTTGCTTTCATTCTCACTTGTTCACTCACACACTCTCTCATGCATAAACAATGATTATGTACAGTGTTTCTTGAATTTTATAACATTTCTTTGGGGGTAACTTTGTCAACATTTTAAACAATTGGCGATTTTCACTAAGGAAGATCATACGTGTAAAAAAACATCTTTAGCTTATGAAACAAGAAACGTCAATGATAATTATTCTTCTTTTACAAATATTTTTGTCTACTCAAGTGAATAAATCAAAAACAACTCACACTCAGCAATGTGTCTTAATCACGATGTCATCAGTGATAATATTATACCAAGACTTCAATTTTTTCAATTATACAAGGAATTTTTTCTCCAACAAAAAAAATCAACTTTTCCCAATTTCTAAGGCAGATGCTTTTGTTGACAAAATGGCTGCGGTACTTTTAATTAAAAAAACATATCTTAATTCTTTTAGTACTGCGGCTCGCCTTTGAGTGTACCTCATGCAACCCATTGTTCGAAAAAGGTTGCTCATGCCTGCATTATTAATATAAATGTGTACGAGTTCATTACTGGGTACACAATGTTTTCGCATGTGTATTGCTATTGACTTTTTGGAGCGAATATCTAAACAACAGACGATATCTTTGCCAGAAACACTTTAAAAGGTTTGCAAAAAATAGGCTCTACATGATGGAACATTCTATAAACAGACATTTCTTTTCGACCGATGCTAATCAAGCTATTAAGATAATTAGAGCGATTAAAGTTTTCTGTTTCCAATATACGGTAATGTGTCATTGCCTTCATAGAATTCGGCTCAACATCAAACCGGAGCAAGAATCGGAAAAAAAAAACAATAATAATATTAGATTGGTGCAAAAAAAATGTCGTTTTTGACGTATTTTTTAACGTCAAAAAACGATATTATTTTTGCACCAACCTAATAATAATAACAATAATAGCAATAGCTGCAGTAGCAGCTTTAATACATGGAATTCTGTGTTGAGATGCTGATAAGCGTAGACCGTTTAGGGAGATGCTTGAAGGGAAAAGGTCATAACCAGTCTCGAGGGTCTATTATATTATTCAACCCGAATTATCAGTTATTTCTTTTTACTTTTTGGGGGTCGGTGGGGAAGGGGCTTTTTGATTACTGTGCTTTCACGTGTCTTTGGGTGGAGGGTATTATGATCAAGTTATCAACTAGGAGTCAATGATCTGGACACATTACCCCGGGGAATTGACGTTTGCTTCTCAGTAGTGCTAGGGTAGGGTGGCGGGGCGTGGAGGGAGTACACATGTAAAAATGAACACGTCTCATGTTCGAAAAACAATTCGGTAAATTCTTTACTTCCTTGCGCCTCCTGTAGCGTGTTGGCTAGCAACAACATCTCGAAAACCAATTCGTTAGTATAGGGCAGTGTTTCTCAACCTTTTTTTTTAATTCAGGGCTCACTTGTAGAAAAACTAAAAATCAAGGGGCACACTTCAAATTTTTATAGGAAAAATTAGTCAGGAAATTTTCAAATAGGAAAATAAAGAATTCTCCTGAAGTAGGCATTTATTTTTAAGACAATACATTGTATATTTCATATTTGATTTGATTTGATTTGGCAAAGAAGAAAATTACCTTTAAGGGTTGTCATGTTTGGTTTAGCATCCCCTAAAAAGATTAACGATAGTTTTCATTTAAAGAGCTTAATGAAGAATCTGCATTTTTTTTTAAAGAGGCCGATAATTACTGATTTAAATCCATATATAAAACTGACATCTGACTATTCAGATGTCATTTTACCTGGAATGACACATTCAGATGTCATTTTACCTGGAATGACAGAATACAGTTATTAATAAGATGAGTTGAAATTAATGCAGGCAAACAAAAATGTAGCTCAAGAATATGAAGAAAATTTGGCATCGTTGTGTTATCAATTACCTGCAGAAAAATGGTTTAGAAACCCATGACATTCATGTTAACATGGTTGTTACATTAGGGATGGTGCTCCAGTCTCATCAACAGTGCAAAAGTGGACAGCTGAATCTAGGAGAGGAAGAGAGAGTATTGAATATGACCCCAAATCAGGACGTGCTGCAAATGTCACAATTGATAGTGTCCAATGCTATTTGCATATCCCGAGAGAGTTGAGAATCTTCTGTACAATGAGCTTGGAATGACGCAGAATTTTGCTCGGTGGGTGCCACGTTTTCTGACGCTTAATCAAAAGCGCACCAGGCTGATCACATCACGAGTAATCTGACATTGTTTGATGCAGGTTCAGTTGGTTTCTTGAACGTTTCCTAACTCAGGATCAGTGCTGGGTTCACCACTTTCAGCTAGAGACAAAGAGACAATCCATGCAGTGGGGACACTCCTTCCCACCTGCTCCAAAGAAAAAGTCATTTCATTTACAGGGAAGGTGATGGCCTCAGTTTTTTGGGATGTAAAAGTTATTGTGTTTATTGACTATCTTCAAAAGGTCCATGCCATCAATAGGAAGTACTATGCTAACTTGATGAGGCAGTTACAAAAGTCTATCAAACTAAACATCCAGGAAAACTGATGAAAGCGGTCTTGTTTCATCAGGACATTGCTTCAGCGCACAAGTTTATAGGCGGTGGGCGATTGTGACTTTGAACTGGTTGATCACTCTACCTATTCTCCTGATTTGGCCCCATCTGACTATCCCTAACATAAAAAATACACTTAGCTGGGAACGTCAAATCTAGTGCTGATGAATTTTTTGATCAAAACAGTTTCGCCAATGGTATCCAGGCACTGCAAAACTGGAACCTGAAAATAAACCTGATTTGGTCACATTTCATGGGATTATCTTGGTCAGCTTATGAACTTTTCAGCTGATCACCGTATTGTAGTGTAAAAGTTATAAAGTAAGTGGTGAAAAACAGAGTAGGTTTAATTCTCGTTAGATGACTCACTATTGTAACCTTCTACCAAACTAAGCTTAGTTTTAGATTGAATAAAAGACCGTTCGTTCCGTGATTAGTTTTAAATGCGGTTAAAAGCATTTGGTTTTAAGATTTTTTTAATGCCGTATCCGTTTCAGGTTCTACGCCTTAGAGGTTCTCCTGAAATTTCTTCTTTTTTTTTTTTAAATATATGTGAATTACCATGACTTCCTGAGAAAGATCATGGACTGGTTTCCTGTTGTCTTCTCCACTTTTTGGAATTCAGAGCAGTAATCTCCTAGACTAACTGTCACACTAGGCTCATAGCTGAAGAAAGGAGAGACACATTTATGCCATTCCCAAAGATATTTCTGCTAAAATGAACGCAAAAGACTAGATTGAAATTTGAACTCGCCTCACCGATTCCATTTTACACGCCGATAACCGTTACGTTATACGCGTATCTTAGCTTTACGTCTTCTTTTATGTGTTGTGTTCCTTCAAGACATGGGCGATCCTGACTCTCCACAACTTTCTACCCTTTGTAGCTCAAAGCAATATTTGTCACTTTATTATCCCTCCCAGTTCCTGTTTTAGGATCACCGAAATTAAGCAACCCCGAGCTTGGTCACTACCTAAATGGGTAACTGCTTCAGAATACCAGGGACTGTAAGCTTGTATGTGCAGGTGTCGTAAATGGATAACGGTTCGCAAGTTCGAATTCCAGTTCCGCGAACAAGTTATAAAAAATATATCTTCAGCAATTACTTTTGTTCGGATTTCGTCAACCTGTAACTTTACGCTACTTCGTGCTGGCCTACGAGTGAACTTGTCTAGCATCGGCCTGATCTACGAGTGAACCCCTGCGAACTCCAATGGAATTGTTGCAAAGATTCAACCAAAGAAAGTTTGTTCATTTAAATAACACCAGTATTTGTTATTCTGATTTTAATTCTCTATTTTCCTTCGGCTCAGAAAGCGAGGCAGTTGAAATTTTTGAATATATAATGAGATAAAAAGGCTTGAAAAATTTGACACTCACAGGATATATCGAAAGCAAGAGTGGCAGATGAAAATATTGAGTACTGTATTTCGCTGCTTATAAGACACCCCAAAGCATTTGGATTTTATCAAGAATCTCTAAATATATGGCAGGAGCACCAGACCATATATGGCAGCAATATTTAAAGCATTGTCGAATGGTAGACATATAAACTGATGAGTTATGCACCCTAAGCAGAACATTCTACCTCTGTGGATTGAATAAAGAGTTTGGGTCAAAATTTTGAGGTATTGTATTTATGTACAATGATTATATTTTATTTATATTGGTAATACTCTCCTGAGTAAATGAGTAGCGATTTTTTTTAATATTGTAAACACGGTCTGCCAGGGATTTTGTTAATGTTCTTCTTTGCACATTTTATCATATCGAAGACTTCAAATGTTATCGGTATGACAGCAGTTTTAAGATGCCACATTTTTTCAATTTTAGTTTCAAGATCCTTATATTTACATTGCCATATTCTTTAATAGATTTATTATTATTATTGTTATTGTTGTTGTTGTTGTTGTTGTTATTATTATTATTATTATTATTATTATTATTATTATTATTGTTGTTGTTGTTGTTGTTGTTGTTGTTGTTGTTGTTGTTGTTGTTGAGGAGGAGGAGGAGGAGGAGGAGGAGGAGGAGGAGGAGGAGGAGGAGAAGCGCTTTTTCAGTTTTCTGGGTGGTTTCCAAGGGCACCTATTACTACCAACTTTAGTTCTACGTTCATGTTCCATAGCTTTTTCAGCTCCTAAGCCAAATCCTGGGATTTTTCTATTCTTTCAGTTTCTTTGTAGTCCATTTTTGTGTCATACGGAACAGTGCATCAGCCCCTAGAGGACGTATTTAATTGGTTAATTTTAGGAAACTAACAGGCAAATCCGAGTGTACTGAACAAGATATTTACTATAGGTTATGTTAATTCCCCAACGTAAAAGGTGTACGGTATATACTCGTGTATAAGTCGATTTCATGTATACTGCGATCCCTGAACTTTGGGGGATGAATTTTAACCCCTCCCCCGAAAAATTTACCTGTGTATAGTGCAACCGGTCATTGAAAATGCATTATTTTTAATCTTTTTAAAAAATATTACCTGTGGATAGTGTGACATAGTTTTTTTTGCGTAAATGTCTGATCATAAAATCACGCACTATTCCCCACCCCCAAAAAAAGTTTTGAAGGAAGTTATACCTTTCATTACCCTCTCCTCTTTTACCCACTGAATAGCATATTTCAGCATGAAAACTTGACTAATCAAGACGAATTCATGACAGACTGACAAGTACCAAATTTATGGTAACTATTTAGAATGTAATAATTCGAAGAGAAGTTAGAGTGCATAATATCACTGAAACGTAGTATAGTGTCTACCATAAATGATTCCGCTTTGTAACCAGTAGTTTATGAAAAAAAAGGTAGGAATATGTTAGTTAAGCATATGTTAATTTAGCAGGAATTTCGTTTCACGTAAATATCTTCGTATCTGAACTGCATACATAACTTCTCTCAAAACTTTGTTAGTTTAATTTTGGAACACTGAATTTGAAAGACTCAGAATCGGATCTAACTGAGGAGTTGACGCTCACCCCCACACCGCACACATATAACACCCGTCACCGACCTTCGATTTATAGGATGCAGGCGGGTTTTTGGAGGTATTTCATGGGGAAAATTGCTTCTGATAAGCAGCAAAATACGGAAAAGTTATCTAACGGGCTTGTGCAAAAGGATGTCCGAATAGGCAGAATTGCTAAGAACTACAAAGAATAGAAGCTGTGAAGAGCTGTGATCGCCCACGTCCTGAAGAGAGATGAAGAAGACGTTGCTACATGTTAGTACTGTTTTCTATTTGTTTATTTGGCAACCTTACTATTTCGACATGGCAAACTCCTGTTCCCTATATATACGTCAAAGAGTCAATGATGGTCAGCTTGTTTCAGTTCATCTAAATTAGTTTATATCTCCCGAAAAAATGTCTATATTATTATTATTATTATTATTATTATTATTATTATTATTATTATTATTATTATTATTATTGTTGTTGTTGTTGTTATTATCATCATCCTATTATAATTGTGCTTGTCCCTCTCTTTGTTAGTTTGCACGACCGTTACACCCTACCAATACTTCATTAATAATGAACTACTCCGTTTTGATCGCGTGGAAAGAGGGGAAATGACAATACTTGATTTCCGCAGAGAGAGAGAGAGAGAGAGAGAGAAAGAAAGAAAGTGTTTAACGTCTCCTGCGAATACCTGATATATAATGGACTATTCCGTTTTGATCGAGTGGAAAGAGGGGGAATGACAATACTTGATTTCCGTAGAGAGAAAGAGAGAGAGAGAGAGAGAGAGAGAGCGAGTGAGAGAAATAAATAAATAAATAAAATAAAATAAAATAAAATAAAATAAATAAATAAATAAATGTTTAACGTCTCCTGCCAATACCTCATAAATAATGGACTATTCCGTTTTGATTGCGTGGAAAGACGGGAAAAGACACTACTTGTTATTATTATTATTATTATTGAGAAATGAATAAACAACGATGAACATTAGATTTCGAAATCTTAAAAGCATTATTTATTCACACATAAAACTCGACGCAGCCATATTCTTCACAGGTTTTAGCTCCAGCGCCATACCTTACAAGACGAGCGTCATTAGTATGGAGCCCGACAAAACAAAAGCCAGTATGGTGATTGTTGACTTTATCGGTGTAAGAGAAGACGTTTTTAAGGTAAAAAGTTTTACCGCATGATCGACAAAAGAAATTGGATCCATTCTCGTCTTGGTGTATTTTTCGTACAAACGAAGTCATGTGGCGCAACAGGCAATGGTCTTTGTCCATAGGGTTGTACTCCTTATGGCACCGAGCACAGTGAAAGTTATTGAACGAGGGAAAATGGTTACGGGGGAAGATGATGCCCAGGGCGATTATATCTTTCGAATTACGATACTCAAGTGTCCGTAAGAGAATATGCTGGAGAATGTCTGGATCGGTCCTATTGATGAAATCTCTTATTCTCAGATACTCGTTGCTAATATAGGAACTCTTCACCGCGGCGCTCAAGACAGAATTCTCGACTTTGCGCGTCGGTGACAACGGATTTAAGGTGGGCGTGAATTTGGGAGAGTCAAGAGAGGACTGGGATGTCGTCATTTGTCGTTGTAAGGTTGCGTACTTCTTTCTGTGGGCGTTATTCTTTGATGGGGTCTGCGTTTTATCACGGGGGAACATGCTTAGCAGATCGTCAGCGCTGACAAATCTCCTGAGATTCATGGTACTTTCCGAAGCAACTGAAAAAAAAAATTAAAAAATTAAATAATAATGTATGATTATTTACCTGCTACCCCACGAAGCAAGATGTGGCACAAGGCCGAGTTTAAAGTGGGGTATCCGAGCCCGTAGGCTCGGCCAAAAATTTCCTATAGACCACGTAAAAACGGAGTCAGTTTCCCCGAGACGAGACTCTGTCCTTAGGCAGAGCCTCATCTGGGGGATAACCCTCTGACATAAGCCAGGTAGGGACATCGGTTATTCTGTATCTTAGCCATGGAAAATATTTATTCTACGCATGAAATATTTAATTTCCAACATTATCACCTTTTTTGGCAATGCAATTAATTCAGTAGTATACATTGATCATTAATTTCACGCCAAACAAGTTAATAAAGCCAGTTAGACACAAGTGTGAAAGAAGAAAGAATAGAAACATTACTAAGGAGCGAGAAAAATAGAAGAATAATCTGGAAGACAGTAGATAACGATTAATATCGCATTTAAAATTTTCAAGATCAAAGTTGGCTAGAAAGCATGAAGCTAGAAGAAAGTTTCACAAGCAAGAAGTATAGTACGATCTCTGAATTTTGGTGCATGAATTTTAACCCCCCCAGAAAAATTTACCTGTGTATAGTACAACCGGTTTTAATCTTTTCAAAAAATATTACCTGTAGATAGTGTGACCCCCGATTTTTTTGCGTAAAAATCTGATCATAAAATCTGGCACTATACTCGAATATACACGCTACATGTTTACATCGCCAACGAATTAAGACCTGAAGCCATGAGAGCCATTCCTAGGGTAGCATCAGGTTAGTATTTGTACTTTGTTATCATATCAAAGGCTCCAAATATTATTATTATTATTATTATTATTATTATTATTATTATTATTATAGGTATAAGAGCAGTTTTAAGATGCTACATTTTTCATTTTCAAAATCATTATATTTGCCATATTCTTTAACAGGTTAATTATCATTATTATTATTATTATAAATTCCTTGAAGAAACATAGGGCCGCAAGATATCATTGCGGTTTCTGTAACAAGCTAGAATCATCTGTAGGAATATTATTATTATTATTATAAATAAATAAATAAGATAAAATATATAATAATAATAATAATAATAATAATAATAATAATAAAAATTTAAAATAAAATAAAACAATAACATAAAAACGTTGTATGAAATAAATAAAAATTAAAAATAATAAAAATACTCCCAGCATGCAACAAAAACTGTTCCTGCCGGAAATACGGATATCCTGCCAAAAGACGTTAAATTCAGTCTCTTCACCACGAACCTTGGTACGGACAACGTGTGTTAATAACCTCTGTCTGTAATATGGCTACGTAGTAAATTCTCCCTTTTATCACATGTAGCATAAAAACAATTGTAACCTAAAAAAATATCCACACAGCAATACACACAAAAAATATAAATAAATTTATTAAATTAACATACAATTTACGATGATTTTCCTGTTAATTTTGTACGTTTTATTTTCTGTCAAGTATGCTTTTATCTCTGGGAACATGAAGCTAATTTCTGCTACTATTTTGTAAGTGAACCCCCACATATCCTTTTCCTCATTTCCCCACAATTCTCATCTCTTTTCTCACTTCTTTGCTTTTTCCCGCCTTGACTTTTGGCTTCCATCCATTCTACTGCTATTTTCCCCTCTTCTAATTTTACGCGCATTTCCTACATACCCCCACCCACTTTACAGTATTTTCTTTTTCTTGCCTTCCTACCGAAATCGCCTACTGTCATTGTCCGTCATCTACCTCCGTTGTCTCTCATCTCTCATATTTTCATGTTTCTCGTTATTCTTTCATTGGCTTACGGCCATATCCCGTTGAAACACTGCTTATCGTATGATCAGCGAATTTAAACAACGTCGAGCCAGGTCAGTACCGAAATGGGCGACCGCTTGGAAATACCAGATGCTGTAAGCTTGGATGTGCGGGTCCTATGACATACAGCGACGTCACGTTGAAACACTGGTTCTCGTACGATCACCGAAGTTAAGCAACGTCGAGACAGGTCAGTACCAAAATGGGTGACCGCTTGGAAATACCAGATATTGTTAGCTTGGATGTGCGGGCGCTATGACATGCAGCGATGTCACGTTGAAACACTGGTTCTCGTAAGATCACTGAGGTTAAGCAACGTCGAGCCAGGTCATTACCTAGATGGGTGACCGCTTAAGGATACCAGATGCTGTAAGCTTGGATGTGCGAGTGGCTTAACGGTTAACGACTCGGAATTGAAGCTCGGAGAGGCGAGCTCCAATTATAGTTGTAAAAGATATTAATCCACCTCTTCTCCCCCAGTTATGGGTTAATTATTAGGTATAATAATTATTATTTAAAAAAAAATCTTACAATTCTTTACAACATTTGTTTTAAATAACTGGCAATGGGTTGATGAACCGTAAAAAAGCAAATCAATATTCTTTCATTTTCTTTCATTTCTATATTTTTCTTTCTTTTTTGCTCTTCCCTTCTAATCTTACTCTCCATCATCTCCTACCCTCTTTGTCTTTCATATTTCGTGTATCACTTTATTCTTTCACCCCTTTTCTTATATTTTCTCTCCTTTTACTCTTATTCCTTTCTTTCTCATACCCTCACTCTCTATTAACTCCTACCCCTTCTTTGTCTCTTATCTCTCTTTCGTATTTTCACATTCTCGTTATTCTTTCTTCCTCTCCTTTCTCGCATTTTCTCTTTTTCCCCTTGTTCTTATGCATGTCTTCCATATACTTTTTCTTCACATTCTTCCCTCTCTATTTTTTCATCTCCTACCCTTTATCATTCAAAACCTCCTCTCACGTCTTCTCCGTTTATACATTCTCCTTCTCCTACCATCACTCTTACCTTATTCCCCCCCACACACACTACCAGCATATACATGCATTGCTTCCACATAGTACGCTCCCCTTCTCTCTCGAATTTTCTACTTTCTTTTCGTGCGTAGGATTAATATTTTTTAGCGGAAGCTGTCAGGCGATTTCAGATTAACTGTAAGATGATCAGAATAGCGGCGGATAATTGAGAACGGCTTTAGAAATGCCGACGCTGAGAAAGACTGTCACTTCAGCCTTTCTCATTGTATTCAGCTTGAATAACCCGAGACGTGCGTTCTAAAATAGGTTTTATGATATGCCCCAATTTGATTCACTATGCCTTCCATATAAAGATTTATCTGTGGCATGTATCGATTAGACAAATTCCACTATTTTGCGAAAAATCATCCTATAAAGCTATTAAAATGCGTTGTCCCCATTTTAAAACGAATAATTGCAACCATAATCTAAATATTTGTCGGGTGAACATTTTTCATACTTCACTTAAAATGGCGACCGGTTGCAGTTTTCGCCTATTGAAGATTTTCTCAATACGTACACAATCTGTGGTCTGTTTCGTGGTTGAAATATTTTTTACTGGTCGGCCTTCGAAACCGGGTCGAATACAAAATTTTGAGGGGCGTTCCAAAAGTTTCGAACTTGGATTTGATCACTTTTACAATGATTTCGAATTATTATATCTAAACTATCGGCTGTATACGACCGCTTTCTCAGAGGGATGGTTAAAATGGCTTCGAGCGAGTGAAGCGTGGCGGTCTAAGCAAGGACTATATCCTTCCTCAAACTTCGTGGACTGGCGTCAATCACAAAGACCTATGCCAGGTAACAGAACCCATATAAGTCTGGTTTGGTTTGTCTTATGGGTTGTTTAATATTGATTTTTTTTTTTTTTTTTTTTTTTGGAAGCTATGGTAATTTTTTTCCAAAATGTATTGCTGCTAATTTTACTACAAAAATGTATTTTTATACTTTCATAATGTTTGGCCCCAATTGTGGGGTTCCCTTATGCGCATAGCTGTGACCCTAACAAGTGCTACCACCACGGGTCAGGGTGGACCTGGGGACAACAGCAATTAAGAGGTTATAAGGGAGAATGATGACATAATCAAGATGCCGACGTGCCACATTGTCCCCACCTCCCCCCCCAAAAAAAAGCAAGGAAGTAAGCCCCGTCAGTATTGAAAAGAGCATTAACAGCAACTGAACTTGAGAAACATTATTGTTTTAATGTTTTAAAAGAAATGTGTTATAGCTTTCAACCCACAACAGCACAGTACAACAGAAATCACGGCTCTCCACTGCTTCCTTTTCTTTGAAACCTGTAAACTGCCATACTTTTCGAGAAAGATAGTGGAGTGAATTTCTCATAACTTTCTCCATGGTTTGGAATTCAGGATTTTCCTTTTCCTAGACTGCTACGGAAGGCTAGACAATCCAATCTACCCTACTATTTAACTGGCGTTGGTTGTTAGATGTTTTTTGCTTATCGACATATAAACCTCTATGGGTTATTTAATACCGAAATCTAAATATTTCGTACGCAATTTTACTTTTTCGGGGGAGATAACAATGGTTTCAGTGATACAAGCCTTACCAATTAACCCATAGCTCGGGGAGAAAAGGTGGATTCATAACTTTCCAAGATTATCTGTGCGTAAGTGGATATAACATAACCAACTGAAATTGGAATTCGATTAACAATTCCGAGTTATTATCCACTACACCACCCACACATTCATGCTTACAGCAGTTGGTATTCCCAAGCGATCATCCATCTACGTACTGACCAGGCTCCACGTTGCTTAACTTCGATAATCGGACGAGAACCGG
Organism: Acanthosepion lycidas; assembly: GCA_963932145.1. Taxonomy (NCBI): domain Eukaryota; kingdom Metazoa; phylum Mollusca; class Cephalopoda; order Sepiida; family Sepiidae; genus Acanthosepion; species Acanthosepion lycidas. Next base: position 94,379,619 of record OZ010596.1, read on the forward strand.
TAGCATGTTCAAGCCTCTAATTAACTGGCGGATGGAGAGATGAATTCTTGCCCATTTTTAGAATGTAAGATTCTTTTATATATATTAATGGTTTAATGATTCAAGTGTTACTAATTAACCCATAACTGGGGGGAAGAAGATGTGGATTCATAGTTTTTCCAAGTGTATTTGTGCGTAAGTGAATATAACGAACCCAAAAGGAATTGGAACTTAGCTCTCCCATTAACAATTAAGAGTCATTATCAATTACATCACTCGTACATCGTAGCTTACAGCACTTGGTATTCCCAAGCAGTCACTCATCTACGTGCTGACCAGGCTCCACGTTCCTTAACTTTGATAATCGGACGAGAACCGGTAGCATGTTTAAGCCCCCATTTAACTGGCGGGTGGAGAGATGAATTCTTGCCTTTTTTTAGAATGTAAGATTCTTTTATATATATTAACGGTTTAATGATTCAAGTCTTACCTGCCAAGAAAGGTGAAATGTTGTAAGAAACTGAACGTGAATTTACCGTGGATGATCTAGTGATTAAAACATTTCCTATAATCAACGAAGTAAACATTCTAATTAACGCTTTAATCGAAATAAGTGCTGCATAATTTGCCGCGAAAAAAAAGCATTGGAGCAAAAAGGTCTGTAAAAAAAAATACTTGTAATGCTTTCCAATAATCTATTTCGGCAGACAGAAGCAAGTTACATGTGCTAAGTTTAGTTTTGTCTGGCGGAAGATCACAATCGTGAGATATCCAGCGGTGTGATGGAACTCATTCGTGAATTAGTCCGCGAGGCGAGCTTCCTGATAATTGCGCCACGGTAGGTGACCGGTGTGCGGTGAAAATTGAGTTTAGAATTGGATAGCAACAGATTTTTTATGCCATTAATTTCCACTGAAGACATGATGAAAATATGAATGACGTAAAGGAAATTCCAAAGATGATAAAAGTGTGGATATATTTAGACATTAATATAGCTGCGTAGGTTGAATTTCTTGCACAAAAAGGAAATTCGTAAGTGTATAAATCTATACATGCAAGACATTACGTGCATCAACACACACGCACGCACATAAATACATGCATATATACATACACACACACATATATATATATATATATATATATATATATATATATATATATATATATATATGAAGGGAACGGCTTCTTGACCTTTCACACACACACACATATATATATATATATATATATATATATATATACAAATATAGATAACTAGACTCGTTTCGAAAAACCCTCGAATTTTTGATTTGCCAATAATCAAATCAATCTCGAGGGAAAAAAATGTTTTTAAAAAAAGAAAGAGCTACAAACATGAACTTCTGGCGAAAAAAATCGCACAGATGCAGGTCTGAAGCCCAAAGAAAAAACCCCGATACGAGTAAACAACTAACAAAAGAGCTCAATAAAACCGTAGAGCAGACCTAGATACACCTAGTGAGCCAACAAACCTACCTAGGTTTCACCTAAACATACTTTCCCTGACGATCCGTTTATGTGATTTTTTGCGACGAATTTATTTATTTATTTTATTTTATTTTTTTTGTACAATAACAATTTTTATAACTTGGATATAAATTTGGGGATAATCGAAATTAATTGCGAAATCAAGTGAAATGAAATAATTTTTTGTACGGAAGGTAAGGACCTACGCACATCTAATTGTCTTTAAATTACATGGCGGCAGAAGAATTATCGTTGAACTTTTAAAAGGTAAGCTTAAATATTAATGCAATGCTTTAATGCAGCGATCAATTTTAAGTTCTTCTGCAGTTTATTCAGCATGCCTCGCAAAAAGAAATCTCCGCTAACAGAGGACCAGATTGCAATCAAAAGCGCCAAAGTTGCATTGAAGAAAAGAAGGTCCCGTTGAAATGAAAAACCAGATTAAACGGCAGCCAGGAGAGCTTCCAATGATGAGAATATGGAAAAATGTTGAAACTCAAACTCCTGAACAAGCTGAAGGGCCAATTAATGGCTCACCGCATGATATATAAGGCGTCTTTTAAGCTAGCATATATATATATATATATATATATATATATATATATATATATATATATGCTAGCTTAAAAGACGCCTTATATATATATATATATATATATATATATATGTATATATATGCTAGCTTAAAAGACGCCTTATATATATATATATATATATATATATATATATATATATATGCTAGCTTAAAAGATGCCTTATCGGGCGGCATTTAAGCTAGTTCATGCGGTGGGCCCTTAATTGGCCCTTCAAATTGTTC
>OZ010596.1:94384402-94444402 GCA_963932145.1 Acanthosepion lycidas
TTTTGTATGAATGATTCATTGTAGCATATATATATATATATATATATATATATATATATATATATATATATATATATATATATATATATATATATATATATATGTGTGTGTGTGTGTGTGTGTGTTCAGGGCAGGGAAAAGATGTCAAATAATTTTTTCATATGCCAGAACAATGTTAGAAAAGTTGATGACACGGTGGAAAGTATTTTTGTACGACGCGTTTCTTCCTTCAGGACTTCATCAGACTAAAGTGATGTTTCCGTTAATATAACTAAACATACGCAAGAATGAGTGGGGACGCTGAATTTTTAAACTTTTAAATTTATTTCTTTCATTTTTATTTACTTTTTGATAGATGTGTTTGGGAGATATAGTCTAGCCAATTTTTTTTATTTTTTTGCTTTTATTATTGTTTTTGCTTACATTTTTATTACTTTTGTTATTAAGTATCCCATATTGTGATTATTAAAATTCTGCCAGGAAAGATGAAATGTTGTAAGAAAATGGACACAAATTTACCCCGGATAATCTAATTATTAAAGCACTTTCTATACATTTTCGTCTTGTTAAATTGCTTTCTCTTTTAATTAAAGTAGCTTTTTTAAGTGAGAGTTATAGTCATACTCATTACGGCGAGCAATTAATGCATTGAGTGTGTTGTTTTGTAGAATACCCCTTTTATTTAAATTCCTTGAGGTTTCTCCTGTATATTCCTTGTAGCATTTATTACAGGTGATAGAGTCAATTCCTCCTTCAAGGTTTAGCTTATTATTATTTCGTTTTGTATTAAGATTTTTATTGTTTTACAAGTAGTGGTAACAAATTTTATGTTAAGCTAGGATTAATGCTTTTGAATTGTAGTTGTGATACAATTGCTAAGTAGAATAAAACATTTTGATTCGTTGGGTTTATCAGAATCAATTAATTAGAGTATTGATGGAGATTAAAAGTATTTTCAGTGTATGTTCCTTTTCATATAAATATTGAGGCCTACAAATCCACAGTGCTCTTAAAATAGAATCGGATAATTATTCCGGGTTTTATTTTGTTGTTATGGTGAGGATAAAAATTAATGAGATTTTTTTTTATTATTTGCTTTGCGAAAGACACTAAGTTTTAGGTCACTGTCAGTACGATGTAATATAATATCTAGGAAAGGTAATGTGTTATTCGTTTCTGTTTTGTAAGTGAATTCTATGGTACGTTAGATTTTGTTTTATGTACATGGTCAAGTAATGTAATTTTGCGAGTGATATATTATTAAAGCGTCATTAATATATCGGAAATACGTTGACTTTTTAGATAAAATACTCTAGAAAGGTACACACACACACACACACATATATATATATATATAAGTATTGGCATGAAGAAGGTTTCTACTTGACGGATGCCACGTCTTTTGACACCTAATCAAAAGTGCAACCAGGTTGATCACATCACGGGAAATATGACATTGTTTGATGCATATCCAGCTGGTTTCTTGAACGTTTCTTAACCCGAGATGAGTATTGAGTTCATCACTTTGAGTCAGAGAAAAAAAAAGAGATAATCTGTACAGTGAAAACACCACAAGCACTTCAATGCCTCAGGAAGACGTGTGTGGGCCACAAGGTGACTATATTTTAAAAATAAACCTTATTTGTTCGCATTCCATGAGAGTATCTTGGTCGGCATAGGAACCTTTCAGTCGTATACGTAACACCCATAAGGGGCAGTTGATATTTCTCGAACACATAATGAGAAAAGAGGGTTTAGAAAATTTAACACTGACAGAGCATATGAAAGGCAAGTGAAACAGACGAAAACAACGCATAACCTGCATAAAAAGCTTGCTTGTGTAAATGGTTGGTAGAATAAGGTTTTAGGAGAGATAGCAAAAAAAAACAAATTTGCTAAAAGCTATTAAGGACAAGAAATGTGGAATGCCGTGATCGCCCACGCCTTGAAAGGACACGATACATATAAAAGAAGATCCGTGGCTGACCGACTAACGGTCATCTATTATAAAAATGTATTAAATATTTATAAAAGTTCTTAGAGGCCTCTATTTTTCTAAAAATCGGCGCAGAATAAACTGATTTTTTTTATTAATATTTACCCTATACAAGACCCAAGAGCCACTCGAAGTAGAAAACTGCTGAAAGCGGTTATTGTGTGAGATGCAGTTTATATAGATATGAGCGAAATATAAAATTAATCATAGATTTCAAGAGGTTAAGATTATAGTGGTCGAGAACGCATCCTCCTAGGTTTGTTTCTTGGGAAGAAGCTATCTTTGTGGAACTTCCTTCTTACTAATGGAATACGAAGAGAATAAGGATGGTTCGCGTTTATATATACGGCATGACGGGTTTAACTGAGAAGGTTACAGTTGGGAGAATGAAGTAATGAACATTTTCCATGAAAATAGCGATAGAGTAACTTGAGGCTTGCAACGTTTCGTCAGTGATAAAGAAGTTGTCAGGTGGAAACAATTCATCACCCACATAGCCGCGTAGAAGCTTTGAAACTGGAAAGTGAAGACTGGACAGGTCTAGTCCAGATATAAAGGGGGAAAAAATTCTGGAAACGTTCACATATGTCTACTAGAACAATATGGCACAAACAAAAAAACGAAAAGAAATAAAAATTGAAAAGAAAAAGTAAACAATGGTATCAAATCATGCGCACATTTTTTGATTAAAAAAGAGAATCCGAATAATTAGTACTTCTTTTGAAAATAGCGATTAATAAAAAAAACCGAAGAAAAAAGAAAATTACAAAATTTCTATTTGCTTATTTAGCAGAAAATGGATCGGAAAGCGACATTAAATAATGGCGGATATACTTAAGCTGTTGCCATTGACTACAAAGCGGCCATTATAGAATTCACGTCTCCTGGCAACGGCCTGGATGGGTTCATATGCACTTTATCTGTATGTGACATTTTTCATTGATACGAAAAGCAGAGTAGAAGTTCGTGCGTATAAGCAAATTCCAAATACAAACCGTATGCATTTGTGCTGCCAATTGTCCGTAAATCTGGGTAGGGTAAAGTATATGCAAGTGAAAATGCGTGGGATGTTTATCCATAGTCAGATTTATACAATACTTCCTGTTTTGTTAATCTTTAAATGCATTTATCATTGTCCACAGGCATGCACTTTATATTCTGTATGTGTGAACAGACAGAATAAGAATAAGAGCTTAATGAATTTGTATGAACATGTAGAATAAGAATAAGCGTTTTACGGTGTAAGTGTGAAATGGTAGAATAAGAATAAGAGTTTAAAAATGTATGCGCGAACTGTCAGAATACAAATAAACATTTTGCAATATATGTGTCTGAATATGTACAATTCTGTTTGTATCGATTCGCATTGGAAAATAACAAAGTTCTGTCTTTTTGTCTGTTTTCTCTCAATCTCTGACGAAGCTTGAAGAAACGTGAAGCATGCTAGATTGATAAACGTTTCCTATTTGTTCTTCACGTTATCATATACATATATATATATATATATATATATATATATATATATATATATATATATATATACAATTAAGTAATTCATCGAGTCTACAAGAAACCTCAACAGAATGCGGAAAGCACTGGACGGCCGTTTCGTCCTATATTTGGGACTCGTCAGCAGTGCGCATCCACTACCGAGAATTGAAATTCCGTGCTGGAATATGTGATAGAGCGGTGCTATATCGAGTCTAATTCGCTACCTTTCCATCCCTGGGGCCCGTTGGTGCAATTGGTATGATGTTTGCCTGATAGCGTAATTGTCCGGGTTTCAATTCTCGGTAGTGGATGCGCACTGCTGATGAGTCCCAAATATAGGATATAACGGGCGTCCAGTGCTTTTTGCATTCTGTTGAGGTTCCTTCTTAACTCGGTGAATTACTTAATTATAATTACCTCAAATCCCCCTAATAATTTCTATCGCACACGTATACATATGTATTAGGTTTATAATACCCAGAAATTCATACACAGATGTCTTTGAGGACATCTGTGTATGAATTTCTGGGAAACATAGCAGAGTGGATAAAAGCGTTAGTTACATCCAGTGACAAGACCCAAAAGAGTGTGAGTTCAATACCCGATTAGGGCAGTGGAGAACTTTCAGAGGGAAATTAACAGGAGATAACTGACATCCATTAAAACATGGCACGTGGAACTAGAACAGTCTACCCCAGTGAGCGAAATAAAGGGTTCAGTTCGACATTCCAACCACCTGAAGAAGACCGGAGCGTACAACAGACGAAACGTTGTAATAAATATGACGACAAAGATGAGGACAATATTCCGAATAATGTAAATAATGTACATAATACCTCATCTCAGAAATATAGACAGATACTAAAGGGCCGAAACGTTGTAATAAATATGGCGACAAAAATGAGGACAATAGTCCGAATAATGTAAATAATGTACATAATACCTCTTCTCAGAAATATAGACAGATACTAAAGGGCCGAAACGTTGTAATAAATATGGCGACAAAAATGAGGACAATAGTCCGAATAATGTACATAATGCCTCTTCTCAGAAATATAGACAGATACTAAAGGGCCGAAACGTTGTAATAAATATGGCGACAGAGATGAGGACAATAGTCCGAATAATGTAAATAATGTACATAATACCTCATCTCAGAAATATAGACAGATACTAAAGAGCTGAAACTTTGTAATAAATATGGCGACAAAGATGAGGACAATAGTTCGAATAATGTAAATGGTGTACATAATACTTCACCTCAGAAATATAGACAGATATATAGTTTCATTAAAAAGAACTAGCAAGGTTTGTATGTTTCATTTTTTTATTGTATTTTTAATTTTCGGATAAGGTGTTAAGTATTACTGTATTGTTCTTGAAGTTGTGAATAAACTGTCTGAATTTTATATTTTATTATTGTTTTGTTCAAGTATTTTCAAAGGACAAAACAATAACAAAATATAAACTTTGGACACTTTATCCACAACTTCGAGCACAATACTCAACACTTGATCCTATAATTGAAAAAAATACAACGAAAGATTAAACAGACAGATATTATCGGTTCTTTTTTATCAAACCTGTTAGGATAAATACTAGCTGCCTAAATATATCTTAGTTGTGTATTTGGGTACTAATCACTCTTCAATACATATTTCGTTTAAAATGACTGCCAGTACACTTCTCGTAAGTTTTTTTATGGTATTTTTCTTGCATGACAATAAGAGCTTTTTTTTCTCACTTGATTAGCGTCGAAAACTTCCAAATGAATGTTTGGGCCTGGTGGTTTCAGTTAATCTATCAGCCATTTTCAAGGATTTTTGTTGTGCTGCTGAGATTGTAAACGGCCTTAATGTTCGGGATTTCTTCTTCGGGAATAAGAGCTCGGAATAAAAAGCGATTAAGTCACTCCCCAAGTCGTAAAAAGAAAGCGTTTATTCATATACATGAAAATACAATGAAAAACGTAACAGTACCTTGTCAGTCATTTTTAACAAAACAGGAATCGAACCTGTATCCTATACGGAGGACGCATATTTTATCACTGGAGTATCTCCAATGACTTGTGAAATATATTTCCTGTTCATCATTATGAAGAAAGATTAACAGTCTATCAGAATCTACTTTATATATATATATATATATATATATATATATATATATATATATATATATATATATATATATATATATAACGAATGCACAGCCGCAATCTTTGACGGATTTGCACCAAAATTTACATGCACATGGTCCAAGTTAACGGAAACGCCAAGACCGACTTTACATTTCCCAACTCCCATCGATAGTGGAAATATCGATTTTTTCATGCTTCTACGGCACTTTTCATGTAATCAGCGGCCATTTTCTACTGGCTAGAGTGAGAGCCTATAGTTGGCTGCCACGAATAGGCAGGAAGATTCTATTGGCTAGCGTGAGAGCCAACAGCTGACTGACACGAATGTTAACTAGCATGTTAGCATGCAAAAAAATCGATAATTGCATTCGTTACAAGTGGGAAAAATTTAAATCTGCATGACACTTTACTTCAATTGGCTCATTCGCTTGCTTAAACTCAACGTTGATTCTGATTCCGCAGATCTGGGTTGGGTGTGAAAAAGTATTTGTTGTTAACATTCGTTTTTCTTTCGGTTTTTCCAGTTACGAGTCCTTTTTTTAAAGCTGATCGTTTTGTGATCATTTTGTTTAGTTCTTTTTTCGTAAAAGATTTAATGTTTAGTATAGAGCTTAGAAAAAATTCGCAGTGTGAGATAGGCAAGAAGTAAGACATGTAGCAACATCAGCACGGCAAAGGGCACTCCTTTGAATGCAAGGAAGAACAAAAATATTTTAAGTCAAGTGATAGCGATTGCTGTATGAGTCGTACGATTTTTGAATCAATCACGGGCAACGCCGGGCCATACTGCTAGTATATATATATATATATATATATATATATATATATATATTATGAAATGGACAAAGTCCTCCGATAATTATTTAAAGACATTTTTATGTGTGTACATTCTTTTTATAGATACAAGTATTTAAGTAAATGCTCTGTTTATAATAAACAGTATTAAATAACATTTACCGGCCGGTGAATGTTGTTTAATACTGTTTATTATAAACAGAGAATTTACTTAAATATTTGTATCTATAAAAAGAATGTACAAACATAAAAAATGTCTTAAAATATAACCAGTTCGAAGTCCTGACCTTCTCTGCCGACAAAGCTGAATGCTTTGATCGGAAATTTTCATTCAACTCGACGCTCGACTCTTCCGCTGTACCCATACCCGACTTCCCTCTTAGAACTGAGGCTCTATTGAGTGGGCTACATATAACCCCGTCTCTGGTATTGGGCGTTATCTCCAATTTAGACCCCCAAAAAGCTAGTGGTGGAGATGGGATACCAGCCATTGTCTTGAAGAAATGCGCCCCTGAACTAGCGCCCGCCCTTTCTAAACTATACAACTACTGCCTCAAGGAATCTTGTTTTCCGGACTGCTGGAAGTCCTCTTCGATTGTTCCTATCTTCAAGAACTCTGGCGACCCCTCTGACCCTTCTAACTACCGTCCTATCAGTCTCCTACCCCTCTTCGGCAAAGTCTTCGAAGCCCTAATCAATACCGAGGTGGTTAACCACCTCACATCCCATGATCTGCTCTCCGACAAGCAATATGGCTTCCGCTTTGCCCGATCTACAGCTGATGTGCTTACGGCCATCATTGAAACTGTCTACCGAGCTCTTCAAAATAACGGGGAAGCTCCTGCTGTGGCACTAGACATCTCCAAAGCATTTGATAGGGTTTGGCATGCCGGCCTTCTTCGTAAGCTCCAGGGTTATGGCATTACGGGTCGATTGTTTGGCCTAATACAATCATTTCTGTCAAACCGTGAATTGAAGGTCGTTCTCAACGGATTCTCCTCCAGTTCCTATCCCACGAACGCAGATGTTCCTCAAGGCGCCATACTAGGCCCCACTCTATTCCTTATCTACATAAACGACCTCCCTGATGCCATAAATTCCCAAGTTGGCATCTACGCGGATGACACCACAATTTATTCCTGCCTCAAAAACAAATCTAGTGTCACTGACAAAACTAACCTGGCCGTGCGTCTCGAAAAGGATCTCCAATCGGTTGTGAACTGGGGCAGGAATTGACTGGTCAACTTTAACGCTTCAAAAACAAAACTGCTCTCTATTAATCACCACAGAGATCCTTCCTTGCCCTCCATTAGAATGTCTGACGCTCAACTTCTCGAAAGCAACTCTTTGCGGCTGCTCGGTCTCACGTTGACTGCTGACCTGAGATGGAACAAATACATTGAGTCAATTGCCTCGTCCACCGCAAGGAAAGTTGGCTCCCTTGTGCCGCGCCAGGTAATTTTTCTCCCCGGAATCGATCCTCCAGATCTACAAATCAACAATTCGCCCTTGCATGGAGTATTGCTGCCATATATGGTCTGGTGCCCCTTCTGTTTGCCTCGGAGTTCTTCATAGGCTCCAGAGGCGGATATGCAATATAATTGGCCCTGCTGTGGCGTCTCGTCTACAGTCACTTTCTCAAAGACGCGCCGTCGCCTCCCTCTGTCTGTTCTACAAATACTTTCATGGTAATTTCTCCGAGGAGCTGCATTCGCTGGTTCCCATACTTCATGAGTTCAAGCCCCCTACGAGGCTGGCATCCCGCTCTCACGCCTTCACTGTCGAAACTCCTAAATGTAGCCGTCTCTTCTACTCTAATAGCTTCATGTCTCGCACCTCTCGCCTGTGGAACTCCCTTCCCTATTCCAGTTTCCCTGAGAGCTATAATCTCCAGCTATTCAAGTGTAATGTCAATCGACATCTCCAGTTGCCTTGATCTATCCACTACCCTTCTCCTCATACTCTCTTCTATCACTCCAATCTGATCTCGCTGTATATTTTCTGTAACCCCTTGCGTCCTAGTGGCTTCCCGCCTTGCTTGGGGTGAAATGCTTAATATATATATATATATATATATATATATATATATATATATATATACACACACACACACACACTTGAACTCTCTCCGTCGTTTCGACATTCTTAGAACCGACAGCCAGACTAATGGCACATATCATTTGATTATATTAGGTTGGTGCAAAAATAATGACGTAATAATGTCGTTTTTTGACGTTAAAAAATACGTCAAAAAACGACATTATTACGTCATTATTTTTGCACCAATCTAATAGTTGTGAAGGATTGTGCATAACCAACCAAACATTTGGGAAGAACTGGTGCACAGTATGTCACAAGGTTTTGAATTCAGAGTTGTCCTTCTTCTAAACCAGCTGCCACCAAAGGCTACAGAACTTTGGTTGTTCTGCTATTTGCCCATAGCTGTTGGGGGAGGGGGTGAGAAGAGATGGATTCATATCTTTTCCAAGGTAAATTCACGTAAGTAAATGTAATGAATTCAAACTTGGCTCTCCGATTCTTCAAATCAAGCTGCAATCTATTATTCCACCGTGCGTCCATATATTCTCATTCTCTACCCCACCTCTCTCTGTATATATATATATATATATATATATATATATATATATATATAATGGGAGAAAATAGATATTTGTACACCATGAAATTTTTTAATTCACATAGTTATAACTTATGAAAAAACTTAAAAATCCATACAATTTCTACACCATTGCATAATGCTGCAATATGCAAAAAAAAAAAAAAACAAAAACAATTAGAAAACTTTGTTATAAATGAAATTATGTGCTATTTATAAAATTTCGAGACGAAAAAAGTTTTCGTACAAATATGTCTTTTATATCAAAAGGCTTAAATTACTTTTATTTACATAATTCTTTGTAAGATTTTGCTAGATTCTTCTAATTATCTTATTATTGAACCAATCTAGAGCATTCCGCAATTAATTTTTATATAAGGTTATCTCCACACACCAAATCGTACATAATATTTATCATCATGGGGGAAAGGCAAGGAACTATCAAATTCACAAAAAAATTTGTCATCAAACATTGGAAGGAAGGCAAAAGTTATAGAAAAATAGCAGATAACCTGAATCTACCATTTACTATTATTAGTTCCGTTATTGCTAAGTCTAAAAAGGTGAAAACTGTTGAGAACAAATTCAGATCTGGTGCATGACGTAAGATTTCTCCCAGATCAATGAGAAGAATTCAGCGCAAAATTCAAGAAAATCCAATAACTACTAGGAGAGAAATCCAGGAAGAATTAAAAGCATCAGGCATTCTTGTTACGAAGCAAACAATAAGCAATGGACTTCATAGGAGTCAACTAAGATGGCGTTCTCCAAGAAAAACTCCACTACTTTTGAAGAAACATAGGGATACCCGGTTAAAAAATGTTCGTGAGCATAAGAATAAACCTGATTCATTTTGGGAAAATGTTTTATGGATAGATGAAGCCAAAGTTGAATTCAAGGACTTACGTTTGGACAAAAGATGGCACTGAAGAACACAATCCCAACGGTAAATTTTGGTGGTGGCAATATCATAGTTTGGGGATGTTTTTCCTGCTAATGGTACGGGTAATTTAGAGCTAATAGATGCTAGAATGAATTTAAAAATATACCAAGATGTGACTTTAATTTGTCCTGGTCAGTAGTAAAGCTTGGATTCCCAAATGACTAAGTTTTGCAACAAGATAATGACCCTAAGCATCCGGCTAAATCTACGAAAAATAGTTTATTGAAAACAATGTCAGTACGCTAGAATGGCCATCACAGTCTCCAAATTTGATCCAATAGGGAATTTGTGGCGTTTTTTAACAATTCAAGTTAATGAAAGAGCCCCGAAAAAAAATCCTGGACCTAAAGAGAATATGCAAAGCAAATTGGAATAAAATGCCAGCGGAAACTTGCAAATCATTGATTAAAAGCTACAGAACGAGACTGATTGCTGTTGAATTGAGTAAAGGATATGCTACAAAGTATTAAATAGGTATTATAATGTTGTACGAATATATGTTTCGCCTCCATTTTTTGTAATTTCATATAATTTCATTAATATAACACATTTTTCTGATTTTTTTTGTATACTACAGCATTATACAATGAAATACACATACCGAATGGATTATAACATTCTTTTATAAAATCTATGTTAAATAAAAAAAATCATTGTGCACGAATATTTCTTCCCCCCTACTATATATATATATATATATATATATATATATATATATATATATATATATATTCATACATGTTTCATTAAATAATATAGACACGTGTTGTCTATTTATTTCATGTAAATTCTTTTCATAACGTGTGATAAGCTTGATAACATTAGCATTAAACGAAGAAAGAAAATCACAATATTAATACATATTTTTTAATCCTATCTAAGTTTTCGGCTTACATAAACCATTATCAAAGATGACAATTACAGTACAATATATTAAACAATACACGGACAAGAATGTGATGATAGTCTGTTTCTGTTTACATAGATGATTTCCAAGCAACGGTAAACACGTGCATATAAGACGCTGGAAGCGAAAATCGCACCGCAGCTCATGACGTCACATATGACCACTTGAGAGTAAATTCGAGAAGTATTAAGTATGGGAAGCCGTTGGTATAAAGCAATGGCTTCTGTTACCAATTATAGACATTTAAGTATATTTGTGTAGATTTCGTAGTTTATTTTGTAAATAGAAACAGAAAACTGTCTGAATGTTCTTTTTATCCGAGCGCTTTCGGCTATACATTTAGCCATTTTCAAGGATGATAAAATATCATCCTTGAAAATGGCATATTGTTGATAATAAGAAATAGTTTGCTGCATGTATGTTTTATAAAATGTTTTCATTTTTTTTTTTTTTCAAAACACGGTCAAGATATTATGTCCATGTTCAAAGTTAATATTATTAAGTGTTGGTTTGTTTCTTTTTATTAATAAGGCTTCCATTACTTTTAGCTTTTTTTTTGTATGTAGATGATGCTATTATATTAGTGTTGACAACAAGTATGTTACAAATAGTGTTTGGTAGGTCTCCATGAATATTTAAATGAGATCTAATTGAGCTATTGTCAGAAAGGTGTAGAGTGAGCCTGCGTGTCAAACCTGTTGTAGTATGGCCTATATAATTATTTACGAATTTTGATTGATCAGGAATACAATTCCTTAATGGGCGCACGCGGGATATATCTGGATTTAGTATCACAGCTTTATTGTAAGTATACTACTTAATAAATGACAACCTTAAATGTGTAAATGTCACTACCGTAAGGCTGTTCAATCGGGTGTGATTGCACTTCAATGAATTTCAAGATACATAATTGTCGCATTCACAGAGCATATGCATCAAATTTTGCTTGAAACTTAGACATTCACGCGTAAAAAAATATTCAAGTGATTACGAAGGTTACAGTGAGCGAAGCGCAGTAAAGACCATTTGTTGTTGATACTTCAAAGTTGTCTGAGAAACCATTCAAAGCGTCCCACATTCTGTAATGCCTTCAACGAGTAGAAGACCAGAAAATGCGGACACCAATCAAACGAAATTAGTGATTGACAATACGAAAATCAGAAGATATATGAATTCTTTAAATAATACAGAAAGTATCCTGCCATCTTGAATATCTGGACTTATCCATTCTTTGCATCTCGTGCAGGGTTTTCGGAGTAGATCATCGTATCTTCCAAGTCAGGCTTCGTCTCGTAGTATCAGCAAGTAAAGTTCAAATGTTGACTAGTCTATTGCATTTACTATAGCACAACTGCCCCTAGGAAAGTCATTAATCCATCTCTCCTACTCTTAGCTATGGATAGTTATTTGCGCGCCTACTCGATCGGATAACATAAGATCAAGTTTAAAGTGTGATATGTCCCGGAAAGGGATATATTTGTTCAAAGTAGCAAAGTGGTTGTTGACTACTGTAACCGAGTAGGACAATTTAGCAGGTAACCATAATGGACTGGTCCTCGTCGGTGTGGTAGGCAATAGGCGTAGGCAATAGGCGTAGGCAATGGGCGAAGACTATAGGCGTAGACAATAAGCGTCTTCATGTACCTCTACATCAGTCTGTATTTATGGCTGACACCAGTCAATTATATTACTGTGAGGGGAACCCAGGTGTATGCATATTCATTACATCTAAGTGATAGCCCACGCGTGCTTAAAATATGGACAAAAACTACTTAAGCGCCACTCGGCTTGAGAATATTAAATATGTTTTAACCACCGAGCCCTGTAAATAGCAGAGAAGACTAAGTTCTCTCTTGGTGGGTAGGCAGCTAGTCTAGGAGAAGGACTACTTTGAATTCAAAAGTCATAAAAAAAAAACAACAACGGAAAACTACTGTCTTTCCCAAGAACTTCACAGATATTAAAGAAATGAAATCTATGAAAACTCATGACTGCCTACGTTCCGTAGGGATATGGATTTTAAAATCTATAAAGAATGAAAGGAATCGATTATATCGCTTACATTGTTTTCAATAAAAATAGCTGTTAGCAAGCTTAGATTTGGCACAAGTGAGGATTGAACTTACTACTCAGAAATAACGAGGCTGAGACTAGCTTAATAATCCTTAAGCCACAACTACTTAAAAATCATATAACTTTTTGCCCGTTGGATGTTTGTATTGCTACGAACAAGGGAGGTAATTATGATTTAAAAATAAAAAGATAATGATTTACTTCGAAAAGCATTATCAGATAATGTCCTCAGAGATTGAGCAATAAAGGGAAATAACTCCACAAAATGTTAAAATTTGTTTTAAACGAGTAACCCTATTAAAGCTGAAACTTATTCAAAAATTATGGAATCCACAGATGTTCAACCAATTTGTTTTTTGTTTTTTTGTCAGAATTAGTACTGTGGGGTATCGAAAATATATATGATTAGCTCAAATTATTGCATCCAACTTTTTGAGATATGCTTCCCGAAGCCAGAATATTCAGTAATGATGCAAAATAAATGGTTTGTATCATTTGATTTTCAGAGTTTAGGTGGAGGCGTTAGAAGTATAGAATTGAAGTAGTCTATTAGATTGAATAAATCTAACAATTGTGCTAAAAATTGAGTTAACTATTTCAACTGAACAGTTAATTTTCAATGAACTCGCCAGCAATCTTAAGTGACCAAATTCCTTTCACTTTGTCATCTTAACTGAGGGCTACATTTTGGTGTCCGGGGTTGGTGGGTTGTTTACTGCCCCTGCCTCCGTATCAGGACAGAACTTTTTTTTTAACTAGCATGAGCAGTAGAAAGTTATAAACTAAATAAGATAAAAACACAAAATTGAAAAATTTTAAATTTAAATCTGCATACCTTAAAAAATAAATAAATAAAATAAAATAAGATAAATGAATAAAAAAATAAAGATCAGCAAGATGGGTTGGTTCAGTCATTGAGTTAACTATTTCAACTGAACAAGGACACATGGCACAGTGGATAAAGGCGTTAGTTAGATCCAGTGACAAGACCCAAAGAGTGTAAGTTCAATACCCGGCTAAGGCAGTGGAGAACTTTTAGAGGGAAATTAACAGGAGATAACTAATAACTGACATCCATTAAACATGGCAACATGTCTAGAACAGTCTACCCCAGTGAGCGAAATAAAGGGTTCAGTTCGACATTCCAACCACCTGAAGAAGGCCGAAACGTTATAATAAATATGGCGACAAAGATTAGGACAATAGTCCGAATAATGTAAATAATGTTCAACTGAACAGTTAATTTTCAGGACAGTAAATTCCTCTGACCTCACAAAAGATGGAAATTTATGAAGATCCATGAATGTCCACGTCCTGAGGTGGTACGACACATTGAAGATGAATTAAAAGAAATTAAATTGAACATTTCCCCGGTGTGGTAATTACATAGTTTCATCAGTTTGACGTGATAAACTTGAGTATCCTTATCCAATAAATAGTTATTTATTATTTATTCCAGCATTAAAAGAAAGACATAAAGATTAGTTTAGTGACAAAAACCAATTTGAAAGGCATCTCTTTCAGACAGTTTCAAATGATAAAGAATCTCTAATTCTTTACTTCAAAATACCGGCTGCTCACAAATGGTCATAGAATAACGATCTGGTTGCTGATAAAAAATAACAAGGAGATTTTGCTTGGTTTGTTTGTTTCTTGGTATATCAACTCCCTATGGGTCATTTAATGCTGGAATTTTTTTTATTTTCGATTGTGAGCTTTGTTAATTTTTTTTTCAATAAGATATTGCTGCTAATTTTTTTCAATTTTTGTACTATGAAAATGTATTGCTGGTAATTTTTTTTTAATGTATTTTTATATGTTCATGTTTTGACCCCAGTTTAGGAGTTCACTATATGCCCATAGCTGGGACCCTAACAGGTGCTACCACGCTGGGTCAGGGTGAACCTGGGAACAAAATCAATTAAGAGGTGGTTCCATGCTCTTCAAATCCTTTCGATCAAAGGTCTTGCAACCGGATGTTGTTTATCGTCATATCCAGGACGAAACAGGAAGAAGATGAAAGAAATACTAATTATAATTATTATTACTATCAATAATATTTTATTGAATGAGATAACAACACAACAAGAATGTACCGGTGGGGTAGAAATATATGAAGCCTTATATACCCATCATGATACCCAGTCTAATAAGTGTATACCAGGAATATACTTCACAGCCAAATGTGCACGATTTCGTGACAGGTTTTTGATAAAAACAGCTCCTAATGTTGCGGGTCGGGAAATCCTCAGGTTGGCTAACCCGGTACGCTTAGGCGATTTCTCTGATGGAGGGTGTTCCCAAGTATCTAGGTGTGATTCCCAAGTTATCTTGGCTAACTCCTTAAAACCTAAAAGAAAAAAAAATTTCTACACCTGACCATGATGCTCTCCTGCCCATGAATAGAAATGTAGTGTGTATCACCCCGTAGGGGATATGCCTAACTGAATAAAGTCAGGCAGCTGGTGATCAAATCTGTTACTGAACGAGATATTTTATTACAGTCCATTAACAAATAGAAAACATGTACCTACAACCAATTAAAATCAGAATCCATGAGATCCATATGTGTTACAACATCAAGGCAATTATTATTATTATTATTATTATTATTATTATTATTATTATTTCCTTTGATTTCTGGCGTTTACACATTTCTTTCTGGGTCCCGCCCAGGGACCTAAGGTTAGAAATGGCATCGTGACAATTTCCACTGATAAAAAGAAAATTATTACATAGATAAAGCTCTTCGTAATTTCGTTATTATTATTATTATTATTATTATTATTATTATTATTGTTGTTGTTGTTGTTATTTGATACTCTACAATGACGTTACTGACCTATCTAAACAAAGAACATTACCAAGTAACAAAAGGCATATCACGTGAAGATATTCACCACCAGCAAAACTAAAAAGGATATTACATGTAAATGGGAAAAAAAATAATGACATAGCCAAGCAGTTGACTTTCCACATTCCTGTATATAAAAATTAGGAAGGAAACACCCATTAATACAAGAAAAGACGATAACAGTGAACCCGAGAAACCTATTTTCTTGAAAAAGTGTGTTTAAGAAAAAGATCTCAAAAAAAAAAGAAAGATTTCAACGGACAGTAATGCTAATTATTCAGTCATTGAATGCCTGTATTTTTCCTGTATGGAACCAGCTTGGCTCACCATTACAATTACCATTATTTATCTAACTATACAGGGGGTTCCTCGACTTACATCGGGGAGCCGTTCCTACGGCGCGACATAACCTGATTTTCGACGTAGGTCGGAACTCACCTACATAAACACCCACGAGTCTACCCATCGCTTGGGAGCCATAATAAAGGGCAAAAAGTTTCCTCCCAAACGAGATATATCGAATGTAGCACAATCCAATATGGTGGTGAAATAACAACGCCGTCTTCGTTATATAGCGCCACGTGACGACGTATTGTATTATAGGAGATGACGCCGTAACCATGAAACGCCGCATGTCGGGTTCGACGTAACCCGAGGACATTCTGAAAAGCCAAACAAAAATAATTATGCACTTACATCCATAAATCAATATTTACGGTTTTTCAGTTAGGCTTGGAATCCGTTAATTTCTTGAACATTCGAAAGGACGCGTCGTCTCTCCTTGAATTCGGAATGCCATAAATTATACTAACGTTTATATACTGAGTCGAATGCATGGGAAACCTGATTAACCAATGAAAATCAAACAACACAAAAATAAAAAAATATTCATTTCTTCTTCTTCTTCTTCTCCATATCTCATTCTCTTATGAAGCTGTAATAAAATTGAAACATGTTAAATTGATAGACGTTTCCTATTTGTTCTTTATCTTATTCTGTCAGATTCAGATCCATATTTGATCAATATTTGCCCCAAATCTATCTATCTATCTATCTATCTATCTATCTATCTATCTATCTATCTATCTCACTCTGTTCTTATCTATCTCTCTATCTATCTATCTGTTCTTATCTATCTCTCTATCCATCTATCTTAGTAAATTTTTATCTATCTTAGTCTATTCATATCTATCTATCTCGGTGTTCATATCTATCTATCTATCTATCTATCTCTGTTCAAATTTATCTCTCTATCTATCTTTATCAGTAATTTTGCATCTATCTATCTATCTATCTATCTATCTATCTATCTATCTATCTCAGTCTGTTCTTATCTATCTCTCTATCCATATCTTAGTAAGTTTTTATCTAAGTCTATCTATCTATCTATCTGTCTGTCTGTCTGTCTGTTTATTTATCTTGGTGTTCATATCTATCTATCTATCTATCTATCTCAGTAATTTTTTTTATCTATCTATCTATCTATCTATCTATCTATCTATCTATCTATCTATCTATCTATCTGTCCAAAACCAGTATATAACGTAAAAAACTGCTTCTCATTTGAAAAAAACTTTATTTATGTATTTATAGTTACAACGAAGAAATCGTATGTTGAATCCGCTTTTCATTAAAAGCGCTTTGATTCATTCATCGATGTTGCTTTAAGGTCAATCGATTTGAAACCCTGACACAGGATAAGAACAATATCATCTCTCAGTCTCGAGCAGTTTGGCCAGTTGCGTGCAATCAATATTTGTGACGTAAAAACACTATAGAAGCTGCTTTTGTTCAGTTCTGATAGGTCACCATTGACTGATCAGGGTCGCAGTGGCCATGAATTTTTATAATCTGCACTTAGCCGAATAAAATGTATTTCACCTTGCTATGAAAAGAACGCCTGCATCAATTGAATTTGAGTTGGTTAATCAAGCGTTTTACAACCTGACAATATCACTAGTCATTCTTCTATATGCCGTGTCCCTTCAGAAGATGGCCGATCATGGCTCTCCACTCTTTTTGTAGTTCTTAGTAAGGTTTGTCCTTTCGCCATCCTAGTTCTGTTATCTATTTACACAAGCTCGTACGTTTACCTCTTAAGTTCAGGCTTAAGGCAATAAAACGTTGAAATATCGGTTCCCGAACGATCACCGAAGTTAAACAATTCGTGCTTGGTTAGTACCTAGAAGAGTGACCGCTTAGAAATACCAGGTGCTGTAAGCTTGGATATGTGGCTGATGTAACTGATACTTGCTCGGAATTGTTAATCGGGGAGCCGAATTCCAATTCCCGTTGGGTTTGTTAAATTTAGGTATATTTACTTGGGAAAGGTATGAATCCACCTCTTCTCCCCCAGCTATGGGTTAATTAGTAAGATTTATATCTCTAGATCATTATTATTTCCTCCATCCAAAATTCTTACAAT
Organism: Acanthosepion lycidas; assembly: GCA_963932145.1. Classification (NCBI taxonomy): domain Eukaryota; kingdom Metazoa; phylum Mollusca; class Cephalopoda; order Sepiida; family Sepiidae; genus Acanthosepion; species Acanthosepion lycidas. The sequence continues at coordinate 94,402,641 of OZ010596.1, forward strand.
CTAAAAATATTTTCTGGCTTTAAATAAATAAATAACCCGTAAAAGGTTGATAAGCCGTAAAAACTGAATGAATGAATCAATCAAAAAATCTCTTGTGTTCAAGATGTCCTGTGCGCATCAAAATTATTCAAGACTTCTTTTCTTGTTATCTGTCCTAAAAATTCCAACTTCTTTCTGATTCTAAGTATAAGCGTCTTTTTTTTTGTCTCCATTTTCTCTAAAAGTTCCTCTTTACTCACATAATCGGACCATGGTATTCTCAGCATCATTCTTTTGTTTTTATCAGGGCGTTCACTGTTTGGGATTCTAACAGTTGTTATCATCCTGGGTCAGGGTGAATCTGGGAACAAATGCAATCAAGAGGTGGTTCCACACTACCCAAAACTTCCAATCTCCCGATCAGAGGTCTTGCTGCCTGATTCCGTTTATCGGCATACCGAGGAGTATCCTTATAAGGAAACGGTTAATATTACCATTCCTAAGAAGTGGACGCAAATTGTTACTGTTGGGATTTGAATTCTAATAGCCGATTCCACGTTCCAAGGTGTTAACTGTTAGGTCACGTAGCTTAGTAATGGATGACAAATAAAATCCAGCGATCGGTATTCTCATTCTCCTCACGTTGGTCTCTCAAACGCCTTCACAACCTGTCTGTCCAACATAAAACGAGAACTGCATAAGGAATGCAATTATCTATGCTTATATGCAAAAATAATACCTAAAGGTATTCATGCCTCTACGGATGTGAGACTTGAACGCTTCTGATTGAGTTAGGAAAAGGATCCAGGCGTTCTCGAATAAATGCTCCTACTAGGAGCACGAAATCAATGACTATGTACGGAGCAAAGTCAAAAGTCTTGTAGGCCGACAAGAATTTCTCCTCGCCACTATTAACCGTACGAAGATAGTTTGGCCACGTCACACGGCATAACAACTTCTACAAGACTATCATGCAAGGTAGAGTTGAAGGCGGACGTAAGCTGGGACTTCAACGCAAAAGTTGGCCAGGCAGCATCAAAGAGTGGACGGACATGAAAATGCCGGGACTCCTGGGAGCCACCGCCAACAGATTATCTTAGAGGTAGTTGCCTGTTTCTTCTGCTCTTATATCCCGCCACTCGACGATTGAAGCAGTCAAGTGGTTGATGGTAATGATTCATGCAGTTTAGTTACTTGTAAAATCCAATGTGTAATTATTTAAATACATAGTTGTATATCTGTGTGCGTATTTGAGAAAGAAAGAGTTTCTCTGTGTGTGGGGGGGGGGAGAGAAAGAGATAGAGACAAAGTAAGTGAGAGAGAGAGAGAGGTTACAAATAAAAATATGAATACATCTACACCAATCTACATAGATGTTTTATTATATGTCCATAAAAAGAATATCTAATATATATTACATTTTACGTCGTATATAATGCATAGAACGTGCCCTAATGTTTTGGAAAGGCCCGCGGACAGTGCAACGGCTAACGACTTGAAAGGAGAAATCAGCGAGGTGATTTAAAATTCCAGCCGATTTCGATACGTTCACTTTCGTACAAATACGCTTAGGAATGGTTTGAATCCATATCTTCTGCCCACCCACAACAGCTATTAAATACCATAGCAGACTAGGTTTTCTAGTCTTGAGTGGCAGCCAGTTTAGAAAGGCAACTCTATAAGGAATCAACACTGCATGGTGACTGTCAGTTTTGTGCCACAGTGCAACTCTCAGATTAAGTTCCACTACTCCTTTAGATGTGTGTATGTATAAGTCTCTAGGGGATTAAGGGAATCGAATGAAGGAGGTGACTAAGCATACTGAGTTCTTCCCCTCAATATATATATAAAAACCATATTCTTTTGAGAACCACAATAAAACCATAATTCCGGCTGAAGCTGCTTATCTTTAGAAAGGACAAATGAATTTCGAAATGGTAGGAATCAAAATTCCATCAATAGGTATATAGACAAAAATGCCTCGTTACTAGTATGCCACAATAGCTGACAAAGAATATATTTAATTGAATAATTTGTTTTTTTAATGTTTATCAACACATTGTTATTTAAAACCAAAACATATTTTGGAATTCAAAACGAGCCTTAAGTTGGTCTCCGTCAGGTTATCTTACTGCTATGGCTATGCAATACGTAATGAGTTATGATGTGATGTGACGATGTTGGAAAAATTAAATTGAAAGGAAACTTTCAAGAGCTTGTCCCGACCTTCACTGCAGAAGATACATAGATTCATCCCAAGACTAAACTCAGAATTTTGTCGGGTGCAGAGGTGATTTAAACGATATTTTTTTTTTTTTTTTTTTGAGAGGCGTGAAAAGTGCGTCTTACATCTAGTAAAATACAATGATATAAACTAATGCTTGAAAAAGAAAATGGACGTTGCATATTTTTTACCTGCTACCGGTCGTGATGATGATGTATTGAAACGGAATTTGTTCATCTCGATTATTTGTTTCGAAATTGATTGGAGGAAACGATTCCGAAAAATCCTTGGAGAAAGTAGAAAACCCCAAAAGCGCCTCTTTTTCAGTCATCGGACTTTCCCGCGAGCCCGGAGCAAAATGGTTACTGACAGACGACAAATACTGTGCCAATTACTTTGCTGCAAATATTGTCATGTTTACACGCATACAAAATGCATATAATTGCTGGTAGTTGTGTGGAAAAAGCGTATGTTTATATGCTTGGAAATGTACACGCATACGTCTTTGTTAGTGTAAAACATTCATTTTATCAATTGCCGAAAGAAAAAATATTTTGATATATCGAAATTCGTTTTCTTCCCGGGATTTTCCCCCGCTTACATGTAGACCTTGCACTTTCTCTTTCTTCTCCCTCTCTCTCTCCTTATCTATGATTATCTTTCTTCATGTCATCTGCTTATTACAGTTTCTTTCTCTATGATTAGTTTATATCTTTCTCTACCACTCCCTATGTCATTTAATATTTCGTTTCCTTCCCCCCGTCCCGTTCACCTAATTTAACTCCACCCGCCGTTCGCGTTTTCTCAATCAATATAATGCCCGCACTAACACAGTTTTGACTTATCTCTTTCTTTTTCAGTGTCGCTTTTTTTTTTGTTTGTTTGTTCATTTTAGTTTTATCTTCCTCTTTCTCTCATCTATTTCATCCTCCTTTCTTTGTTTCTCTTTTTCTTTTAGACCTATCTTCCCCTTAGTCTCAACACTTTGATCTCTCTGCTTTTCTTTCTTTTTTTTTTCTTTCTTTTTTTCTTTCTTTCTTTTGGGTCTGTTTTCCTTTTACTCTCCTCATGTCTTTCATCCTCTTTTCTCTCACATCTTTCTTTTTTTTCTTTCTTTCTTTCCCATCTTTCCTTGTCTTTCTTTCTTTCTTTCTTTTAGGTTTGTTTTCTCCTTTCTCTCATGTCTTTCATCCTCTTTTCTTCCATCTCTTTCTTCCATCTCTTTCTTTCTTTCTTTCTTTCTTTCTTTGCTTTCTGTTTGTCAAACGCTTTTCACCAACATAAAAATAGTTTCTCTTTGTCCATTTATTACCGTTTATCTTTTTCTAATCTTTTTTCTTTCTTTCTTTCTCCTCTTTTCTGTTTAGTGCTCTTTTTTTCCTTTCTCTTTATTTCTCATCCCTACCATTATTTTCTCTTTTTATAATTTTGATTTTATCCCTTCAGTCGATCCACAAGAGATTTACTCTAGGATTACGAAAGGATTACCTTCACCAATCGATATCTCCTCTTTGTGAACATCAAGCCCCAGCCGTTAACCTCATCGTCCTCATTGACTTTTACTACAAGTTCTCTTCTCCTTTATTTGTTCTCTTACTGCTTGTTTCTTTTGACAATTTACTTCTTTTATGTGTCGTATCAGTCAAGGACGTGTGCGATCATGGCTCTCCACAACTCCCTGTCTCTTGTATAACGTCTAATAAGAAAACGAGACTAAATCTTTCATATGTTAAATTCTTGTTTATTCACTTCTGAACTCGGATGCGAGGGTGCGTCGTTACGGAAACCTCGAGCAATCGTTCGAATCTTCTTCTTGCGAAGATGTGAGACACCCTCTACTCACCCCTGAGTCTGGTGTTTTTGTATACCTTTCTGTAATTCCATTGTTTTGTGTGTGTGCATATCTTGGGTTCAGCTCGGTTGACTTCCTGTTTTATATCAATGCATCTGCCGATCGGTAAAGCACCAGCTACTGACCTCCTTTGAGGCCCGATTCTGCACCTTCAATGTTAATACTCTGATGCACCTAACTCTTCCGATGTGACACCGAGTACAAAGCCTAATTTGATATCTCTTAGGATGAGCACAGTAAATATTAGGATCACCACAGATTAATTCCTCTTAGAACAAGGTTTCCTGATTTACATTAAATTCGTCTCAGACCTGCTATTTTCTGGTGTGAATCACATACTTCATTTGTTGACTAAACAGATTTTGTCCCCGTTCTATCATCTGTTCGCCCAAACTCATAAGATAACTTACTCACTATTTCCTCTTACTATTCTTTAATACATTCTGTAACTGTTAAATTATCTGATGTAATGAATATGCGTACACCTGGGTTCCCCCTCACAGTAATATGATTGGCTGGTATCAGCCATAAACACAGACCGATGTTGAGGTACATGGACGCCTACTGAGTACGCCTATTGTCTTCGCCTATTGCCTACCACTTCGACGAGGATCAGTCCATTACGGTTACCTGCTAGATTGTCCTACTCGGTTACAGCAGTCAACAGCCACTTTGCTACTTTGAACAAATATATCCCTTTCCGGAACATATCATTATCCAAGCTCTTTTTCGTTGTAACGTATCCAAGAAATATCGTTTCTTTCTGGGTTTTAACTATAAATGTCTTTCCAGTCCCCGTTTGCTTTAGAACTTCCTCGTTTCTCACATTTTCTATCATACTCATCATCCATCTGTAGAACCGCATCTATGTCGTTTCGAGTCTCTTTTTCATCCCTAAGGAAATTGTCCAGCATTCAATGTCATAAGAGAAGACAGATATTACATAAAGGGTCAGCACTATTTTCTTTGCATTTTAAATATTTCTGTCTTAATACTTTGCTTAGTTTCTGAAAGTCTTCTTTCACTATTTAGATGTGCCTCCGGATCTTTGTGTCATCGTCTGATAGATAATTACATTGCTGCACCTCTTGATTATGATGACTCCAATTCGAAGTTCACAAATTTGGCATACCCTCCATCCCCGATAACGATCATAAATTCTGTCTTCTTATAGTTAATTGGGATTTCTGCCTTCTCACTTTGCTTTGCTACATTAGCGTTTTTGTAGCTTTCCTTCTGAGTCCGCCTTCAGCACAGTGTCATCCGTTTATCTTATTATAAGAATATAATTGTTGTGGTGCGATTTCGCAGTGGAGGCTTGTATTTGTACTAAATCGGTCCTAAAATAGGTTCGACGTACAAAACGTTAGGAACTTGATATAATAAGTATTACGCAGAGAAATCTTGTTGTGGTCGCTGATACTTTCGTATACGACTAACTGTCGTCCGACATCGACTGACGATATTCAGTCACCCCACCCACTGGGCATCATGTGGCACAAGGCCGGTTTTTTAACGTGGAATCTCCGAGCTCGTGGGCTCGTCCCCAAAATATGCCCGTTGAACCCGTATAAACGGGTTCAGGGCCGGTTTACCTCCCCGAAAGAGAATCCGCCCTTCGGCGTAGCCTCCTTCAGGTTCCTCCCCGCCCGAAGGGAGAGAGTTCAACCGTTCAGCCAGTCGTCCGACAGCGACTGACTGACCGATGATATTTAGTCACCCCCCACGAGGGCATCATGTGGCACAAGGCCGGTTTAACGTGGGATCTCTGAGCCCGTGGGTTCGGCCAAAAATATGCCCGTTGAACCCGAATAAACGGGTTCAGGGTCGGTTTACCTCCTCGAAAGATAATCCGCCCTTCGGCGTAGCCTCTTTCGGGTTCCTCCCCGCCCGAAGGCAGAGAGTTCAACCGATCAGCCAGACGACTGACTGACCGATGATATTCAGTCACCCCCCCCGACGAGGGCGTCATGTGACACAAGGCCGTTTTAAGGTGGGATATCCGAACCCGTGGTCTCGGCCAAAAATATGCCCATTGAACTGGTATAAACGGGTTCAGGGCCGGTTTACCTCCCCGAAAGAGAGTTCGCCCTTCGGCGTAACCTCCTTCGGGTTCCTCCCGCCCGAAGGCAGAGAGTTCAACCGAACAGCCAGTCGACTGACTGACCGATTGCTTCTTGTTTCTCTTACTACTCCTACTTATTATAGGTGGGAGAGTCTATTAACTATAGAATAGGTGTGTTTCACTATAATAATCTACGAGAATAAATCCTGGTAGAACTCCTAGTTCTCTTAAGATCGTCTCGCTGTATAGGTTAAATAAATCCGGGGAGAAAACGCACCCTTGTTGTATTTTTCTTTCTGTTTTTGTGTACTTGATTAACTTTTTTCCTATTCTCACGAAGAATTTGTAGGAGGCACTGCTGCTGTTTTCGCCGAAGTATTGTTATTGTTATTATTATTATTATTAACCATTTCATTATAACATCACTGAGACTCAAGGGGTTACTGAGAGTGAAAGAAACTGAGAAAACGTTGCTGAAGTAAGAGGAAACTAAAAGAACAGGATTCAAGGAGAGAGAAGATGACGATTGTCAATGCATTTAAATTTTTGAAGGTCGTTGTTTACATGAAATCAAGAAGCCTTAAGTGAGTTCCACCGTCAAGAAGTGCGAGAGAGAGAGAGAGAGAAAACATTAGAATAAAACTGACATTTACTCTTAGCGATTTTATTATTAAAATGATGAAAACTAAGCTGCCAGTCAAGTACTGCACTTAAATTCATGAAATCGATACCAACGATGAAAGATCATCTGAATAATTACCGTGAAAATATTTATAGAAGACGCAAAGGGAAGCTACGTTGCGGCGGTAGGGAAGCGACTGAAGCCGGGATGCCAGGTCAGCACCGATAAAGGTGCCGATTCTTCTCTGAATTTGGAATCAAAGACGATAATACTATTGAAGAAGAACAGATACTACACTCGCATGTCAATCCAGTTTTTAGGTCATGAAATCAACAATCTATGTTCTAATTCCAGCTGAAGCTGCTTATCTTTAGAAAGTACAAATGAATTTCGAAATGGTAGGAATCAACATTCCATAAGTAGGTATATAGACAAAAATGTCTCGTTACTAGTATGCCACAATAACTGAGAAAGAATATATTTAATTGAGTAATTTGGTTTTTTAAGGTTTATCAACACTTTGTAATTCAAAACAGAAACATATTTTGGATTATAATTTTTTTCCAGATATAAGTCCCACTATTTAACCCATAGCTAGGGGAAGGATATAGATTCATGTCTTCCCCAAGGATATTTGCAAATAAGTGAATGTAAAGAAATCGACTGAAATTCGAACTCGTCTCTCCGAGTTCTCATTCCGAGCTGCTATCTATTACACCACCCAAAAAAAAGTGAGCCTTTTTTCAAATCCAATCTCCTATAACTGCGTTATCCTTCACCTAATGGGGAGAGCAAATAACTTTGTCCCCCGGTTTTAAACACTGCAAGGGGCCAGTTACAGCAAATTAATCGAGGCTTAATTTATCTAATTTAAAAAATGGTGGATATGCCTAAAACTGTAAAGGCATTTTATTATGGTCGGTAAGAGCCAAGAGAAGTTCGTAGTAAAAACACAAAGTCGGTCGTAATAATTTCTTCTGTAATGGAATTAGACCAGCTGTATATTAAAACCACTAGACGCTAATCTCTGATCAACAAAATGGCTATCTGGACGACAGATGTTAGTAAACGCACATATTTTCGTGATACATTACTAGAAAGTTTGATTTGTCTAGTAAATATATTTCTTTAATCAGTCGTTCCCATCATAAACAATTTAATTTACACGATTTGCCGTCTGAACATCGCTTAAATCAGTTTCGTCTTGAACTCATTAAAATCAGCATTTTCGTCTACTTTAAAGCTTGCAATGTGAATCACACGTGTACATATGGTATACCAGTCCGAATAATGTAAATAATGTACATAATACCTCATCTCAGAAATATAGACAGAGACTACCGAAACATTTAAATTTTTGTACTTGCTTGATTTTGATGTCTCCAATTCATTGATCGCATCTTGAGCTGTTCCTTTTAATGACAACGATACATCCTATCTTCTTACAATTGAGTCTTAGTCATTTATTCTCGTTTTCATTCTGTAGTCATCTGAATATCTTATATTGTTAAGATTGTGGTCCTCAAAAGAATATCGTCTTTATATATATTAAGGGAAGAGCTGAGTATGTTTAGTCACCTCCTTCATTCGATTCCCTTAATCCCTCAGAGACTTATACATACAGACATCTAAAGGAGTAGTGGGACTTCATCTGAGAGTTGCACTGTGGCACAAAACTGACAGTCACCATGCAGTGTTGATTCCTTATATATATATATATATATATATATATATATATATATATATATGAAGAATTAATGTATTTATTTTTAATCCGACAGTTTTTTTTAATCCAAACGGTATTGTAGGGGATACTTCGTATTTAAAATAGACGCCCCATTTTTATTTATTAAACAGTGTATATTACATCTATCATCCTGCGCATTCGAGAAATCTTAGTAAAGCGCTCCCCGGCAAAGATCGAACCTACATAACCATATATATATACATATATATATATATATATATATATATATATATATATGTATGTGTGTGTGTGTGTGTGTGTGTGCGTGCGTGCGTGCGTGAATCTATATATGCAACTATATAGAAAAATAAGAAAGAACCGAAGTTCTTTAATATTTTTGTTTTTATTTTTAAAAAAAAAACAGTGCTCAATACATACGTCATATAACTTGACGTGCCTTAACTGATCGAGCCACGGAGGATCGTTCGGTTAGCAAGGTCGATTTTACTGCTTTTAAACGTCAATCTTCCATGAATCTCTCACGTACATTCATATCTGCTCAATGCGCATCCAAATGTAAACAAATAACGTCACACATTATGAAATGGACAAAGTCCGAGAATTATTTTAAGACATTAATAATATTATTATAAAATATGACGGTTCCGTATAGGATACAGGTTCGATTCCTGTCGGAGGACGAATATTTTCTATGAAAATTTCTCGGACATTCAGGACGGTAAATGTTATTAATACTGTTTATTATAAAACAGAGCATTTACTTAAATATTTGTATCTATAAAAAGAATATATATATATATATATATATATATATATATATATATATATATATATATATATATATATATATATATATATAACATTCCCTCACAACAGGGTCACATTTTTAGTAACAGGCATCAAATAATGTAACACTTTTTGCCGCCGCCTACACCCGGTCGTGTAACCACGTTTAGTGGTCCGCTTTAACCACAAGGTTAACTCTGCGCTGGTCAATGCTGACGCTGGTCCAAGCTGTGTTCTTGATCTCAGAGCAGTAGATGAACGAATGTAGTCGTAGTCTCGTAGTGCTAATCAAACCGTGACAGGTACTACATTAAGGAAAAAAATATCTTCACAACGAAAATAAATAAAACAAGAGATTCATGGGGTTAATCTTCAATTGGTTTATGTAACTCTTGGTACAAAAAGTAACCATTCCGGCATCAATCTCTCTAGTGACACTGGGTTTTTCTAAACTTCTGGAAGGCTGGGTACAAAGTCTTGGCATAAGGAATTCTGGTTGTGAGCTGGCCTGGATTTCAAAGGCATTCAATGCGGGATCTCATCCCAAAGTTCTCGAACTCCCCAAAGTCATCCGCCCATATACACTTCAATCCAAACCCGGTGTGGGGTCGAAGGGCTCTGAAGACCCACTGATTACCCAATTTCACTCAATTCAAATAAGGGTTTTCTTTGTTTCCCATTTCGGCTCTCCCAATCAATTTTCCTAATCTGGAGAATGATCCACCCTTTTTGGGAGCAGTCACAGAGACCGCTTCTTCCCTAACTCCAACCCGCTTCACTTCACAACCCGCACCACTACTTTGCCTTCATAACTCCAGCCTTAATCGTCCAGTACATCCGACCTGTTAAGAGAGATTCGTTCTTGTTTTAACCTTCCAAGCGATACATAAAAATTATTTCCCAAATCTGTTTTTGTCAATAAAAAATACATTACCTAAATTCTCAACACTCTCTGTTTTCCATCCCTGGGTCCGTTGGCGTCTTCAGCGAAAACTCAGACCAGATCATCTTCTTGGCATGACATGATTGATTTTTTCATAACTTCAAGCCCAAGAAAAATGTTCGCTCTCTGTTTTCATTTTCATCAACGAAAAATATGTTTCTCTGATTTTTCAAGAAAGAGGCAAAGCCATTTCTCCAAATCTGTCTTCGTCTGCATGCCAAACCTCCGATAAACAAGAAAAACAAGCTTTTGAGACAGAAGAAACCCAGACGTCCGATTCTCACCGTGGAAAAATGACTCCTATCTATCTATCTATCTATCTATCTGATATGTCCCGGAAAGGGATATATTTGTTCGAAGTAGCAAAGTGGTTTTGGACTACTGTAACCGAGTAGAACAATCTAGCAGGTAACCTTAATGAACTGGTCCTCGTCGTAGTGGTAGGCAATAGTCGTAGGCAATAGGCGTCGTTCCTGTACCTCCATAGCAGTCTGTATTTATGGCTGACACCAGCCAATCATATTACTCTGAGGGGGAACCAAGGTGTATGCATATTCATTACATCACTATCTATCTATCTATCTATCTATCTATCGGACGTGTCATGATCTATGAGTTGTCTTTATATCAACTATGTATCAAACAACAAAAAATGAGATGCTGTCCATATACGTTATATACGTTATATTTGTAAAGTTATTTTATAGTTTGCTTACTTAACTTTACCAAACATTAATCTATAGATAAATCTGTTAACACCCACCTCAGCGTTAAAAATGTTTTCCTGCCATATTTTAAATTAAAAGTAAGTAATATTTGTTTTAATTGAACTTTAAATAAGTTAATCTTCCTCAAATAAAGTTTCAGAAAAATATATTTTATTTTTGAAAGATTTCTTTATGTTGGCAAATGTTATTTGTCAATATGGACGATTTTAGCGATTAAAAAAAATAATTCCATTTAATTTAAATACAGTTTAAAATACAATGTATTTTACTTGCTGGAAATATTAAATTTAATCTATTAAATTGGAATAAAAAAATAAAATAAAAGCTTCAAGAAAGATTTTTCATTTTTAAAATGCATTTATATAGGAAATTTGTCTAACCTGTATTTATACAGGAAATTTGCCTATCCTTTTTGTAATAATGCCTTTGCTATAAACTCTGAAAAAGAAGACAATCTGGACTTAATATGATGCACTGATAGCGAGCCCAGTATCTTGGGACGATGTAGCATTGAGTCTCCACCCTTATCGATCGGATAGTGGCTTCATAATACATGTGGAAATATTCCAAATGTTATATCTAATCAGAGGCAATGTTTGAAAAATCACTTTCCTAATAGTTCAGTGCATTAAAAACTATCTGCTCTGCTTTACATTTTCTTGAGCGTCATATTTTCATTAATTTCGATTTCTTTATAATCGTTTTCTTACTTGAAGTAAAGGTCTGTGTGTATGTGGAAGGGTAATCATTTCACCCAACACAAGGAGAATAACAAAACAAGGGGAGACTACTCTTGATTATTCATGACACTGCTATCTATCCACGTATTTTATTGTTTATTCCCCATTCAAACTTCGTAACCAAGCAGCGTTCAAAGGTTTTTCTTTTTTTTTAACTATTGTTCACCCAATGCAAGGCCCAAGAGCCACTCAAAGTAGAGGGTTACTAAATGAGATTGTTATAAGGACCTAAAGGGAGGAGGAAAAGATGCATATTATGAGAATATGTACGATAGATTTTCTTGACCCTAGACTTGAAGAGGTTAAGATTTTAATGTTCGGGAAAGCATTAATGCCGCTAAGATTCAAAATATTACTGGGAGTGAAAGAGAATAAGAAGACTTTAGTGAGGAGAAAGAACAATAAAAGAACAGGATTCAAGAGAACAGAAGATGGCGATTGGTGTTGCATTTAAATTTTTGAAGATAGTAGATTTCAGGGAAGCAGGAAACCGGAAGTGAGTTACATTCATTTTAGAGCTTTTTACCATATATTTGTCGAAAAAAAAACCCGTTTTCCGTATTTTTGTAAATGCCACGACATCTACTAAAGTATAAATTAATATGCACATATTTTATTTTACACGGGAGCTTCACAAACTGCCTGTAATGATAAAAGTGCGCCGGTGTAGGCTTTAAGAAAGCTTTCTTCAACTGCGAATACAAGGTTCGCGTATAGTGTCCTTTTATAGACCCAGTAAACAGAAATAGTTCTCTCAAAGAGGAGAGTAACAAAACAAGGGGAGACCACTCTTGATTATTCATAACACCCTCATATATACACGTATTTTTTTGTTTATTCCCCATTCAAACTTCGTAACCAAGCAGCCTTTAAAGGTTTTTTTACTATTGTTCACCCAATGCAATGCCCAAAAGCCTCTCAAAATAGAGTGTTATTTAATGAGATTGTTGTAAGGTTGTAAATGGAGGAGGAAAAGATTCATATTATGAGAATATGGAGGTTAGATATCTTGACCCTAGACATGAAGAGGTTAAGATTTTAATGTTCGGGGAAGCATCTTCTTGAGAGTCTGTTTCACAAAGTGACAGTTCTGGGGAAGAAACTGAAGAGTAGGACTTCCTCCTTACTAAAGGAATATGAAAGAAATAAGGATGTTGTTTACGTGTCATGGCGGGTCCTAGCTGTGAAGTTCTGAACTGGTGGAACTAAAGAATGTAGCTCGTTTGAACATCTGTTATAGCGTTACTAGGCAGATTAATGCGAAGCTGGCAATGTTTTGTCTGTAGGAAAAGAGACGCAGCGTGAACACCGATTTTAGTATCCAAATTCTTACTCAAATTTAAAGACCGACTCCCCACCACTAAAATACTCTGGCGACGGTCCTGAATTTACACTAACAAACTGCTGATTAAATGTGGACAACTTCGATTCACATCATAACTTGGTTCCGACAATGCTAAACATGGAGGTTTATTGCATTTTCAAATAAATTATTTAAAAAATACAAAAAACAAAAGAGAAATTAAATTACTGTTTGAATCGCTTTTCGTAAACGAGGCTGCAGAAAAAAAGCCAATATATAATTCCTTTAATCCCTACGGCGAATTTACACGAAGTTCTTTAAATATATTTTGTCTCACTACGTATGTTTCATTAAGTCGTGATCCGTGCATTGTTTCCTTTATTTCAATGTCTTAATTACCTCCCTTCAGAAAAACAAAGAATAACAAAATGTTGGCCTCGATTTCAAAATTAATCCTCAGACGTTGCCAAGGGTAATTCTATGGAAAAGGACAAATGAATTGCTCTTACCTAATGCATGTTGCATACGGCATTTCTCTTTATTTTTAAAGGGTACATGTACTGTTACAAGCTGATTATACTGTATGCAATAGTCTATTACAGTTTGTCCTAAATTTGACACAAAAGCGAAGCCCCTAAAGCACGCGCGCTTTTAGTACAATTTGGTAAACAAAAGAAATATTTTACTTAACGTACTGAAAACCGTCCGACGGCTGGAATTTTTAAATTCATCTTATTTGAAATTATGTAAAGCCACGAGCTATCCAAAGGTTTAGCTCATGTCAACTGTTAGAAGGAATACATGCTCGTTAGCAAAAGAGGCAACACAAGATGGGAGTTACACATCAGGGACGTCAAAATCAGAGAGAGGAATTTAGCTGAGTAGTGCAGCAATAGACGACGGAAAATATGACGTAGAAATTCGAAGCCGCGCACGCATATACACACAAACATATATATATACAAGGGTCAACACCAAGCGTTTCATACTTGAACGCAATCTTCATTGCCTGTCCGCTTGCATACTTAAATACGCTCTATCCCTGATATTAAGCTCTTTTACCTATAAATATAGCATGCCTTAAAATATACATTGATTATATATATATATATATATATATATATATATATATATATATATATATATATGGTATAAGAATGAAAATAGAAAAACATTTTTTGTTGTTTTTTTTATTTTGCCTTGATAAAATCGGAAGACGAAACGCGTCGGCAAAAACTAAGATGTTTTTCTTATTTTCATTCTTATACCAATTTGTCTTGTCCGCAGAATTGTTCTGTGAATTTTATTTTATATATATATATATATATATATATATATATATATATATATATATATATATATATATATAATTGTGTATCTGGGTAGTTATCGCTTTTTTACACAAGTTTCATTAAAAACGACTGAGTAGGTACTGCAATTAATTTTTTTATTTCATTTTTCTTGTGTTTGTATAATTTTTTCTTTTCTGAACATAAAGTATGTAGGAATTATCCGAATGTTGTTCTGTATCTCCGAACGCTTTCGGCTATTCTTTTAGCCATTATCACACACACACACACACACATATATATAATGACCGGCTACTCGTCCCCTAACACACTCGTTTGTTGCTAATGCTGCTAGACAATTCCCGTTGCAACAGCCTACTCGGGCACATTTGCATTTGTCCAACATCCACAGAGTACACTTATGTTCTAATATGCAACTGCACTGAGGGCATCTCAATTATACCTTCTGGGTGAGAGTGTATAATCTGGTGTGATCAGGTTTGAACTAGGCCAGTACTCTCAAACACTCGGTTACGATGACCTCTGACTTCGTGCTAGTACAACCAAGGCTAAGTGACTATTTAATATCTAATTTCCTATATGCTAGCGAATCGCCTTACAGATGAAGAAGAGATTCAAAGTGACAGAGATTGGATTCTAACGATAAATAGAAAGTAAAGAATACCTTGGATAGATCATGTGAGCAATGAGGAAGGAGAAGAATAGGAACAGCAACGTAATAAACTTACAATCAGAAAGAACCGGTGAAATTTTACGAACACATAATGAGGATAGACGGTTTAGAGAATTTATCACTCACAGGACACACTGAAGCAAAAGAAGTAGAGGCGAAACAGCAAGTAACCTACTTAAGGAATTTGTGAAAATGGATGACAGAACAGGGACAAAAGGGGATGGTAAAGTGTCAAACGTTGGTTGCAACAAAAGATAGGAACTTGTGGAGAGTTGTGATCTCTCATCATTTGACTGAAACATGGAGCCTAAAAGAAAAAAGGTCTCTATATTCATCAGTCAACTTACAGGATGTTTACTCGTTCCCCCGCCAGAACGAGATGTGACACAAGGTCGTTTTAAAGTGGGGGACCCGAGTGCGTACACTCGGGCAAGGGACAAAAATTACCCACAGACCACGCAATCGACAGTTGCACTGGCCTCGGTGCGAGTATCGATCCCTCCCTCTGGTGCAATGGGAGGGCGCGGCCTCGGACAGTCGTTCCCCAGGGCTGGGCACCTCTCAGTATAATTTTCTCAGTTGCCCCTCTGACCTTTGATAGAGAAGCCCCTGAGCGCACTCTGCCCAAAGACAGAGACGCAACTGAGAGATAATAAGCCTGCGTTACAATCCCTCCAAGTTTCCCGTACCTCGCCGGACATTTCAAGCTGATATAATGGAATATGCATACACTTGAGTTCCCCCTCACTGGAATATGATTGGCTGGTGTCCGTCATAAATACAGATGGACGTGTAGGTACGACAGAGTTTAAGTCTATGACAACGCCCATCGGGCTACGCCATTGGCTATCCTATTGGTCTACAGCTATTACCTGCGACTACGACGAGTACCAATCGATCACTGTTACCGTGTATTACGTGGTTACAGTAGCCAAAACCCCTTAGCTACTTCGATCAAATATATCCTTTTCCGGGACATTCACAAGCATATCTCGAAATCGATCTACCAGGAAGTTTATTTTCATTGTTTTTCTTTTTCCTTTGAAAAAAGTCATTTCTCGCTTTAAGTTTACTGAAATTTTAACGTAACACTTTCTAGTTATTTTATAAGGACGTTAATAAAATCATTTATAATGTTCATCTTAGTCTGCAAACTAATAGAAAAGTAATGAGTATACTAAACAATCTACGGGGCTAACCTACTAACTCCCACGTCATGGTGAGGCATGCACAGGTGATTGATCGATTTATTTATTTTTTACGGTTTATCAACCCTTTGCAAGTTATTTAAAGACAGAAAATATTTTTAGGTTGTAGGAATCTTTTTGGATATGATAATGATTTACTGATACAAGTCTTACTAATTAATTAATTAATTATAGATTAGGGGAGAAGAGGTTAATCGGTATATTACACATGGATATTTTAAGTGAATATAACGAACCCAAGTCGGACACCTCGAGGCGGTGTAATAGTTAGCAGGCTTGTCTTGCTAGAACAATTACGACTGAGTAGTGAGTTCGATCTTCACTGGATGCCCCATATTTTCGGCCTTGTGCCACATCTAAGTTTGGAAAATCGCTATAACGAACCCGATTTCCACTACTCCGATCAAATATGCATGTAAAAGTTTTAGGCCAACTACATATAATGATTACACACTTTTATTTTATTAAGAAGTTAAAATTATTTAGCAGTGTGCTTTTATGGTGTATTTGAAATTCGTGTTATATGCAATAACAACGTATACGCAAATAAATTTAGCCACCATTTTCTTTTCTCTTTTCCTTATTTTCCCAGACGCTCTGCCCAGACAGCCTTTAAGACGGCCGTATTAATCCATGTTTGGAGATTCCTGCTGGTAGATTCGCAAGGAGTTAGCTGAATGAATACATTTTGAAGACAGGCTTTGAGTAAATTATATATACTTAATCGCCGAAAACATTTAAGGACAATGGCTGCAAAACGCAATATTTAGGCGGGTAAATAAGGATAGCATATACAGGAGGGAGAATTGATTGAATTGGTGACATCAGTTAAAACTATTTCGATAGAGAAACAATAAATAAAAGGGTTGGCCAGTGCTGATACGGATAAAACAAAATGGTCGACTGTTAAGTATTTTATTGTATTTTTGGATTGTCAAAAATGACAGAAATATATTGTATATTTTTTTATTCTTTTATTTTTTGCTGTTTAAGACAAGCGGCATATCATCCATTATGGGTTATTTAATGCCGAAATCTAAATATTCTGAACACAATTTTTATGCCTTCAATTACAGATATTCTGTACATAATTTTATACTTTCAGAGTAAACGTATGTTTTTAGATATGTAGTTTGTAGATGATATATATATATATATATATATATATATATATATATAATGGACTCTCCCGTCGGTTTCGATGTATGAGGATCTGCCAGCTTATTAATTCAGTTATGAAAGTTTATGCGCTAATCTTAAGTGGCATTTAAGACCCGCTAGTGATTTACAAAGGAGGCCACATATGGAGCAAGTGTGAGGATTGTGAGATGAGATCACTGTTAGATTGGTTGACCTTTTAGATCTTGCTCTCCCTTTGGATAAGAACGAATCAAGGTAAACCGGCAGAAAATACACACAAGTGATTTGATTAAAGTGGTGAAGGCTTGTGCAGAACCATCCACACACACTATATATATATATATATATATATATATATATATATTGGCATGGATCTATTTCCGTAAGGTACGACATTATGTTGACGGTTTTAGTATTTTCAAATAGTTTTCGCATGTTAGTTTCTTGGTAGTATTTATATCTTACAGGTGCTAAATGATTCAGTCAGTTATGTACTATGCGTGATACACGCTTAGGCGATCATGCATCTTTCGATACATGACCGACAAGGTTGCCATTTCTTTCTGCGGTAGACCAGTTGCTTTCCAAAGCTACAGAACACAGTCTGCCCTGCTATTTGCCCATAACTGGTGGAGAGAAGAAGAGGATTCATACCTTTCCCAAGGGTAGTAGCACGTAAGTGAATGTAATGGATTCGAATGGAATTCGAACTCGGCTTTACAATTCCTCAGCCCGGGCCGCTATACATTCGTCCATCTCTTAAATGATTACATTCAGTTAAAATGTGTTTCACCGTAATTTTGTAATTGTACTTAAAAATATGAAGAAATTCATTTTATACGATATTAATATTTTAAACTTAATACAGATTAAATTTAAAATTTAAAATGGGTAATATTTAATTTTCAATTTCATAGTAAAATTTAATATTAATTAATTAGAATGATTTCTATTTTAGCCTAACCCTAACCTTAAGATATTAATAATTATAACCAAGGTTCTTTGTCAAGTTTTTCGAATTCTCATTTTAATTGGTCATTGCAGCTTATATAACGGCGTTCCCCTATTGAGGGGTGTTTGGCCGATTTGAACCTTTTAAAAATCTTTATTCTATATTCAACACCATCACTTGATAAGACACCAGAACTGTTGAAACAAAATGGCTATTTTTGTAGTGATTTTATAACATATTTATGTTGTATTTTTCGAATAATATATATATATATATATATATATATATATATATATATATATATATTAATCGAGACGTTATAGTGGATACTTGTAATAGACGCACCATTTTATGTTTATTTTAATCAGTGTGTATTACGTGTGCGTTGTGGGGTAATGGATATCGGTTTAGAATGAGAAATCGAAGAGTCGAATTTGAATTCCAGTTTACGCGCAACTACTCTTGGGGAAGTTATGAACCCTTCTTAAAGCTATGTTTCCTATAGTCTTGGTTGACAACGAGTTTACCGCAGAAAGAAATGGCAACTCACAGCGGGGAAAATCTTCTGCCTCGTCAGTCTTGAATCGAAAGAGACATGATCGCCCAAGCGTGTATCACGTATGGCACTTAACTGTTTACGATTATCCGTCTGCCCATTAAAGAAATCTTAATAAACCCCAAAATACGAGTATCCATGATAATAACGCCTGAAGCAAAAACAAAATGTCGGATTAAAAATAAATCTATCAATTCTGAAAATATCCATATATATATATATATATATATATATATATATATATATAAGGAAGAGGTTATAGTACTTCCAACGAGAGAAAAGTGTGTATATTAAAAACAAAAAGAGAGAAACCGCAAACGTTTTTGGTTGTAATATGGATGTTTTTTTTTTTTAATATTATGCTTCATTTTCCATAATTTTGCTCCACGTGTTTCCGGTCTCGTGACCGTCATCAGGCAAATGGTGGAGATTTCCACATATTATTAGAAATAATTATTTTTTTCTCCTTTATGTTTTTCGATGTTAAATATTCTCGATATGAGACATCATCGTTTGTTTGTGTTAGTGACCCAAATGTCTTTCTTGAACTGGCAGTGAAAAGTTCAGCGTGAAGGGTTATAAAACAATTAAGATTGGTCCGAGAAATGATGAAGTAGTTATCGGCATTGTTATCTTTTAATGACCCCTGTGTGTTCTTAGATCTATTTCCATTTTCGTGTGTTTCTGTCAGCATGCGTGTATATATATGTATATTCCCCCTCCATATATATATATATATATATATATATATATATATATATATATATATATATATATATACTGTTACATTAGAACATGTATCCACCACAAAATTGTACATTTCGTTTCAAAGTTTAAAATAAAACATCTCTTCAGGTGGTTAACAATGATGGTAATAAACAATCTTATTTAAAATTGCAATTAATGAAACATCACTTCATTCTCCATTTTTGGAGAATTTTCCATAAAAGGTAAAAAGGATTTATATAAAGAAAAGGAAAGAAAATAAGAAATCAATAAAAGAAAAAGAAAAAGAAAGAAAAGAAAGGCAAGAGAAAAGATAAGAAATTAACCCTACTACGAAAAGAAAGAAGAAAAAAAGAGAAAGGCAAAAGAAATAGAGAAGTATATTCAAAATTCCGCAGATACAAAGGAAGAGGAAAGTTAAGAACGTAACATATTGAAAGATGTTGATATGAATTAAGCCAATGAAATTGCGTCAAATTAACCACCTGCAGAGACTTTTTTCTCTTTTTTTTCTTTTTTAAATCTGTCACCACCATATAAAAACACCCACCTCCCCGTTAAAAAAATGTTTTTCTGCGATATTTTAAATTAAGTAAGTAATATTTGTCTTAATTAAACTTTAAATAGGTTAATCTTCCTCAAATAAAGTTTCAGAAAAATATATTTTATTTTTGAAAGATTTCTTTATATTGACAAATGTTATTTGTCAATATGGACGATTTTAGCGATTAAAAAAAATAATTCCATTTAATTTAAATACAGTTTAAAATACAACAATGTATTTTACTTACTGAAAATATTAAATTTAATCTATTAAATTGGAATTAGAAATAAAATAAAAGCTTCAAGAGAGATTTTTCATTTTTAAAATGTATTTTAAACTTTAGGTATCGTTTTTTTTTTAGGTAGCCATATAAAGATTATTTTTAAAAATCATTTTGATTTTTACTAGCGGGCTTTGAGAGATTGAGAAAACATTTGGTAAAATATTAATTTAAAGAAATACGGAGATTTATTTTCACATACAGAGAATGAAACCTATATTTACAAAATGTTAACTGACTCTTAGGTTTAATATAACTTTTGTATTTATAGTTTTTCGAAATGGCCCCGCTACACTGCCTGAGGGAGAATTCAACGTTTGGTTTTAGAGACATCTGCCGTGTTTGTAATCGCCAGCTTTTTAAGGATGTCATGACCTCGAAATTGTTGTCGTTTATTTTGTCGCCGTATATCATTATTTGCTAATCTTGACCTGATGTTATCATTATTATTTTCTCCCATTTCTTTTTCTTTTGTAAGCTTTGTCACGAAATCTGCTGATACCTGTGCTTGGTCCTCTGATTGAAGGCTATAACTGATCCGAGATATAGAGAAAAATAAAACTCTAATCTAAGATCTAGTCGGCAGACAATTTGAAAGCAAAAAACAGAGAACAATACATCTGTCGGTATTAACCGACTCTTAAGAGTATCTTCGTTTTACACAGAATTTTACTCCAAAGTTTATTTCATATACACATCTAAAGAATAATGACTATGACTATTATTATTATTAGTTCCTTTAATTTCTGGCGTTTACACATTTCTATCTGGATCCCGACCAGGGACCTAAGGTTAGAAATGGCATCGACACTTTCCATTGACAAAAAAATACATAGATAAAGCCCTTCGTAAAGTGTGGGCTGTACTTGTCAGAAAATATTTTTGTATCGCTTTGAGGCATGGACTTCCAGGAATCCCTTCAATTAGTCTACTGGAATCTTTTCCAACCAATCTTAGGGATCCAACTACAACAGGGATTGTTGATGTTCCCATGTGCCACATTTTTGAGATTTCTATTTCAAGGTCCTTGTATTTTGATAGCTTTTTGAATATCTTCAAAGATACATTGCACTCTGCAGGGACTGCCATATCAATAAGGAGGCACTCTTTTTGTTTGTGCTCTTGTTGTGGTCTTTAATAACTATTATTATTATTATTATTATTATTATTATTATTATTATTATTATTATTATTATTATTACTTTATTTCCTATGTATACTCATTTCTTTCCGGGTCCCAACCAGAGACCTAAGACCAGAAATGGCATCATGAGATTTTCTACTGAACAGTTTTGAAAAAAGAAATCGTACATAGTTTACATAGACAAAGCCCTTCGTAAGGTGTGTGGGGGGTATTTGTGAGTACAAGTTTTTGTATTGCTTTAAGGCATGGGATATCAGGGATTCCTTCAATGAGTTTATCGGAATCTTTTCCAATCAATCCGTGGCCTACAACTACAACTGGAATTGTTAATATCCTCATGCACCACATTTTTGAGATTTCGATTTCAAGGTCCTTGTATTTTGATAGTTATTATTATTATTATTATTATTATTATTATTATTATTATTATTATTATTATTATTATTATTATTATTGTCCCTCTCTTCGTTAGTTCGCGTGACCACTATGTCCTGCTAATACCTCATAAATAATGGACTATTCCATTTTGATCGCGTGGAAATAGGGAAAAAGACACTACTTAGTTTCAGTGAAAACATAAAATAAAAAATAACTCTATCGTAGACTAGTCTATTGAGCAATTTCCTTATCTCCTATACTCAGTTTGTATAACTGATCTATACATCTTTTGTAGCCCATAATAAATATCGAGTGTTATACATCATTTTTACGGGTTATCCAGGTCGATATGCACCTGATGAAGGCCGGGGGGCAAAACGGGTGAAATATTGTTATAATAACAAAAAAAGATGAGGACAATAGTTCGATTGTATATAGTGTAAATCATGATAACTCAGAAATTCAGACGGATATTCAAAGAATAGGAAATTGTGGAGAGCCATGATCGCCAACGCTCTGAAGGGACACGACAGATAGTAGTAGTACTTGGTTAATATTTAAAAAAAATAAACTGCAAACTAGCTGGACTTGCATCTAGCCTAAATCCATAATACTGTAATAAATGTAAAATTGTTTTTATCAGGTATCAAATATGGCTTTTTTTTTTGAATGCCATTTCTCTTTGTGACTCTCCACAAATTCCCTTTATTATCTGTGAATTTCCATGGCTTCTTCACGGTTTCCAAATTTAAATATTCCTTCTGGACTGGCTGCCACCCAAACTTACGCGGCTACTTACTCCCTAGTTGGAAAAGGGGATGAGTTAGATGCCTTTCCTAAAGGCATTAGCGCGAATAGAATGCAATAGATTAGGCGTGAATTTGAACTCGGTTGACTAATTCCATTTTCCGCGCCGATAATCGTCACGCTAACCGCACATACTATTAATGCTTCGAATAAAAGTTCACATATTTTGTAGAAACGTCATTATATTTGGAATAAAAGTACATATAAATTTGAATAACCTTTTAATATCTAGCGATCTACATATCTGAGGCTGAGCGTATATAATAAATACTTCAAAAGAATTCAATGTCTGTTAGTGGTTATTTTCGTTTTAGGTCACGCGCTGTAACATATCAAACTTGCTCCATGTTCAAGATGTTCCTCACAATGTGGCAACTGGTAATATTTTTATTTATATATATATTATTTTTTAATTTAATGACATGTCCCTTCAGGACGTAGTGATTATGCCTGTCCGCGGTTTCCTTTTTTAGTTTATTTTTTTTTTAAACATTTCACCCCAAGCAAGGCGGGAAGCCACTAGCACGCAAGGGGTTACATAGAGTTGGAGCGAGAGCAAATAGGAGTGGTAGAGGAAAGGATGAAGAGAAGAATAGGAGACAGATCAAGGCTTCTGGAGACGTCGATTGACATTACATTTGAATAGTTGGAGATTATAGCTATCAGGGAAACAAGAAATGGGGAGGGAGTTCCACAGGCGAGAAGTGCGAGACATGAAGCTATTGGAGTAGAAGAGACGGCTACATTTAACAGTTTCGACAGTGAAAGGGTGTGAGTGAGATGCCAGCCTAGTAGAACGCTTAAATTCGTGAAGTTTGTGAACCAGCGAAAGCAGTTCATCGGAGCAGATACCGTGAAAGTATCTGTAAAAAAAGACAGAGGCGGGCAACGGCACGTCTGTGAGAGAGAGGCTGCAGACGAGATGCCAGATCAGGGCCAGTTACATTGCATATCCGTCTCTGGATTTTATCAAGGACCTTGAGACAATTAAATGGGGCCCGAGAGCATATATGGCAGCAATACTCCAGGCAAGGGCGAATGGTTGATCTATAGATTTGAAGGATCGACGAGAAAAATTTCCTGGCGCGGCACAGGGAGCCAAATTTCCTAGCGGTGGACGAAGCTATTCGTTTCGTTTAGCTAGTTTCGACAGGGAAAAGGCGTGAGCGAGATGCCAGCCTAGTAGAACGATTAAATTCGTGAAGTCTGGGAACCAGCGAAAGCAGCTCATCGGAGCAGTTACCATAGAAGTATTTGCGAAACAAAGAGCAGTGTTTTCCCGTTGTCTTCTCTACGGATTCTACCCTTCTACTTAGACTGACTAGAGAATCAAATCTACCCTGCTATTTTACCATATCTGGGGAGAGAAGAGGCTAAAACGGTCAAAACGTTACGATTATAACATCCAACGTAAACATGGCGGGGGAGGGGGTCTGAATAGTGAGACATATAATAATGATAATTCCTCATCACAAAAATTCCAGGCTTACGGCCACATCACATAGAAACATCGATTCCCGTAGGATCACCAAAGTTAAACAACGTCGTGCCTGGTTAGTACCTAGATGGGTGACCGCTTGGGAATACCAGGCGCTGTAAATTTAGAATTGTTAATCGATGGGCCGAGTTCCAATTCCAGTTGGGTTCGTTATATTCACTTACGCGCAAATACCCTTGGAAAAAGGTATGAAACACTTATTCTCCCCCCAGCTATGGGTCAATTAGTAAAATTTGTATCAATAAAAACAAGAATTATCTCCAAAATTAAAATAAAATATTGGAGGAAATATTTATATTTCGGTATTAAAGAATCCATGGAAGTCGATATGCTAATTAAAAAAAATCAACCAGCCAAACAATAAAAAAAATTCTAATATAAAATGAATGACGCCTAAAAGTATACACAAGGGAAAATAAAATAAACAATGAAGAAAAGCATAAGTAATTTTAGTTGCTGACGAATACACCATGAATCGAGTCCATTTGGGTCTTAGGGGCAGCGCATGTACTGCAGCTGTAGCAGCAGTGATGTGTCTAGAACAAGATACTGGATTTCATCTCTCTTCAGGTTGGTTTTAAATTCAGATACGTCCATCACCTAGATTGATTACTCTACCAAGCAGAAAGAGCCTGGTCTGTCGTGCTCTTTAACCCATAGCTAGGGGAAGATAGATTCAAACAATTACCAAGGGTATTAGCGCGGAGTGGGTGTGCAGGTGGTGTAATAATTAGAGACAAGAAATCCGCGAGCTGTTCGAATTCTGGTCGAATTCTGGTCGAATTCGTGACATTCACTTTCACGCAAATATCCTTTGTAAAAAGGTATGGGTCCATCACTTCCCCAGCTATGGATTAAACAGCCTCTAGTCTTGGTTGGTTGCCGGTCTAGGAGAAAGAGAATTTTAAATCCAAAACCTGATGATGATAGCGCGAAGCGAACAAAACAGAATCGACCGGGATTTGAACTCGGCTTGCCGATTTTATGTTTCGAGAACCGTGACACTAATCGGCACTTACCGAATGGTTATCACTAAGTTTGATAACTAAACGCCAGTTCTAACCTTCATGTCTAGGACCTGCCATGCCGCTTACATTGTAGGAAAGCACCCACATTCCCTCAGTATACAATCAGTGAGAAGTAAGTTCCACTCGAACAGCTCATTGCCGCGAACCACGAGTCTGTGGAACAAACTCTCAAGAGGATTTCCCCGATCACTACAATCTTGACCTGTTCAAGTCTAGAGACAACCATTATCTTCCCTTCCTATTGATATAAACTACTCCTTAATGTAACCCTCTATCTCGAGTGGGCTCCGCGCTCTGTATAGGTTGAACCTTACTGTAAAAATGAATAAATAAATAGACGTCTGTCCGTAACACCAAAATAGTTTAAAAAAAACCTAATCTGAAACCGTTATGCATACAAACTGATACTTAAAATACAAATAAATTCAAACAAAGCAAACTTATTTAACAAAATAATATTTAAAAAAAAAAGAAAAAAAAAGAAATAAAGCATAAAATGGTAAACTTACGTTAAATTCTATCCAAATATTTTGCAGCTAATTTCAGGAAATTCTTTTTCATCCAGTTTAAAAGCTTCTACCTCAAATGTTACGCTTGCCGTTTTACTCCTCGATGTCAGACGTTTCACGCCGTGTCTTGTTAATTTACGAGAGACTTCATACCTAATAATGAAATATCTTCCCCTGTTCCCTCAACCATATGATTGTCTCCTTTCTCTCCCCCCACACCTTCTTTTTTTTTTTAATTATTCAGTAATCCACTGCCCTTAATTCTTACCACAGGGTCTTTAGAGATTTTTTTCCTTCGATCATTCATTCAGTCAGTTGTTTTTTTTTTCCTCACTTCGCATTACATTGATTTTTTGTACTTCTTTTTTCTTTGCTTTTTGTTTTCTTTTTTATATTGTCTTATGTTTCTTTCTTTCTTTCTTTCTTTCTTTCTTTCTCGCTTTCTTTTTTTGAAAGCTTTCTCTTCTTCACATATTCATACTTATAACTCCTTCCCCCATCTCTCCATTTTTTTCCAGTCAATATACTTCATTCTTTCTTTTTTTTTTCTGTTTCCTCATGTCTTTCATCCTCTTTTCTCTCACCTCTTTCTTTCTTTTTTCTTTCTTTCTTTCCCATCTTTCCTTTTCTTTCTTTCGTTCTTTCTTTCTTTTAAAACGTTCTCGTCATCTCCCATTCATACTTGTATATACTTCTTCACTTTCTTTCACTTTATCCTTCTCTCTCTTCTTCCAGTCAACATATCTTTCACTTTCTTTCTTTGAAAGCTTTCTCTCCTTCACCCATTCACATTAATATATACTTCACTTTTCCTCGTTCTATTCTTTTCTCTCTTCTGCCAGGCAATATGTCTCACATTCTTTCTTTCTTTCTTTCTTTCTTTCTTTCTTTCTTTCTTTTCACACATCCACACTAATAACCCTTTCCATCTCTTATCCTTCTCTTTTTCTCTATCTCCTTCTCTCAATCCTTCTCTGAAAAAGTGTATCGACAGAGACACACGATCACCTGTCCATTTGCCGGCTGCCCTAAGCACATGGCAAGGATGCTGCTCAGAATGTCTTCTTTTGTTTAATTATAATCCGATAACCGCACTCTGCTTCATACCCCTCTTCTGCACACATAAATATACATACATACATACATATCTATCTATCTATCTATCTATCTATCTATCTATCTATCTATCTATCTATCTATCTATTTATCTATCTATTTATCTATCTATCTATGTCAGTGTGTTCATATCTATCTATCTATCTATCTATCTATCTATCTATCTATCTATGTCAGTGTGTTCATATCTATCTATCTATCTATCTATCTATCTATCTATCTATCTATCTATCTATCTTAGTCTGTTCATATTTATTCACTGCTATATAGCCTATTAGATATTACATAGCAATCCAACACTATTTCTTTTGCGTCTAATAAAATTTCCACCTTCGAATTTAATTGTCGCGCCTTCCGTCCCCTGTTAAAATGACCCCAGATATTTAAATCTTTGTACATGTTTTATTTCTGCATCTCCGATTTGCAATTGGCATTTTGGGTTTATCTTTTTGCTAACAGCGATGCATTCTGTCTTCTTGTAGTTAATGTTTAATATTTGTGGCAGACAAAAACCTGCCTTTATACTTCTATGTGTATGAGTGTGTTCATTTGCGCGCATGCGCGCACACATACTCACAAAAGATACAGTTCAGGAATTCCGCTCACTGCTTCGAAAAGTTGAAAAAAAGTACACTGTTAAGCTCTTAGAATCCTTAACGAAAGTTTTGCAGCAGATTTCTGATTTTCCGACAGGCTCTGGTGAAAGATTTTTTTTGTGCGTGCGAGCGTACAAACCGGAAGTGAAATATTTATTTTTAAAGTCACAATTTCCTGCACAAGATGGCACGACCAGTTTGCATGATCCAAGATAGCGATAATGGATAGATGAGGCGTATTTCTTAATGTAGTAGTTAGAAACTGAGGTTAGGGGTACAACTTTAAAATGAAAACGCGTGACAGATTCCCCAACCAAGAGCTGCAGACCCGGTGGACAGATTCCCAACTATGGGTTCCACGGTTTCCCTTAAGGAAGATTCCTAACTAGAGGTCCACGGACTCACAAAGCTTAACTGAAGTCGGTTTGGTATTTTTGAGCAATAGGAATTGTGTAAGTGAAAGAGAGGAGCGAGCGAGAGAGAGAGAGGAGTGTCTACAGAGGCAGTATTAAGTACGTCTTGTTTTTAAAAAAAAGCAAAATTTATGCATAATATTCAAAAAGAATCATTGATATTCAAAATGCGAAGCAAAAACGTCTCCCGCGTCAGTGAATGAGGATCTATCTTTCATGATCAAAATGGTGAACGATCTAACATTTTGCGGGACGGTTGAGAACTCTAGTCAAAAAGCCCGGCAAGTGGTTGCCAACAGGCACGGGCCTTGTAGCCTTATGTCTGGACTAAACTGGAATCCCTACTTTGTTAAAAGGATATTCTGCATAATGATCCTGTTTTCATCGATGTTGATGTTCAAGTTTACAAAAAGACAAAGCTTCCAAATGTTATGCTGTGAAACACTTGCTGCAAAAGTTTCGCTATTCCGCCAAGTCATGAAACCTTCCCTATATTTGAAAGGTCAGTGATATGCAAGTGATATAAACAGGTAAATGCCTTTATTATTTTCTCTCATAACTTTTTCTATTTGCTAATCTACGTTTGTCTTACAGCTTCTTAAAATTACAAATCGTTTGAACTTTTAAAAAAATACGACATTAGCCGATTCTGAACAGACAGTTGCGCATGTGCAGTTGTGTTCCACACAATTTCAGTGACGTTTTCCCAATTAACTGTTTGACATGTTGAACCAGTTTACGACATCATTAACGTTCTTAGATAACATTTCAATAGTTTAATTATTTCCTTAATTAGTAAATTTTATTTGTTAGTCAGATAATATGGTAAAATAAAAAGATGAATGAGAGATTTTATTTGACGTTAGCCACAGTAACAGCTTTATTTTAATTTTATTAGATGAAGCATTGTCAGTCATTACTGCTAAATTTAACTGTTATTTACTTTTACTTTAGAAGCAAATTAAAAATTAAGGACGATGTAAATAATAGTAAAAGATTAATAATGATTATTTGTCGTGAGTATTTTCTGATTTTGGGAGTTGATATGTCCATCAAGAAGATGTCTAAATAGAAAAGAAAAATGAAAATTGGCGTCCTCAATTCCATAAACCAAAATACTCATGTAAAAAGTCAAACAATAAATACACATCATATATATATATATATATATATATACATATATATATATATATATACATATATATATATATATATATATATATATATATATATGATGTATACATGATATATGATGTATACATGATATATGCATCATATATATATATATATATATATATATATATATATATGATGTATACATGATATATGCATAATATATATATATGATGTATACATGATATATGCATTATATATATATATATATATATATATATATATATATATATATATAATGTATGATGTGTAAACAGCGTAAATGTTTGCTGAGGCTCGCTATTACTTGTCTCTAACTCTTTGTGTTCATTTTTTCCCGCCTTCTCCTTCTCATTACACTTTTTCTGTTTTTTAATTTAGGTTAAATCTCCCGTAGAGGCCTGAAGAGCGGGAGCGAAACCGGTTGCTTCGCGTTTAACATGTCTTGTAATATTAAGCTGCATACTTTTATTTTTGTAGTTAGATTTTGTATCTTCAAAATCATGCATCATCACATTTGGCCAATGGGCTACGGTAGCGAAGGCGTGGTTGGGGAACTAAGGTACTAGACATAATATAGCATAAACACGCACGGCTGACACCAAGAGCAGCGACTTCCTTCACCGGGCCGCCCCAGCCAGTACTTTTCTACATGTGTGTGCGGTGAGGATTCCGGTTCTAGGCGGGAAGAATCATTATGACAATATATATATATATATATATATATATATATATATATATATATATATATATGTATATATATATTAGTTAATTAGTTAGTTAAACTTAGAGAGCCAGACAAACCTACCAAGGTTTCAACTAAGCGGATCGTCAGGGAAGACCGGCTCTCCCTGACGAGCCGGCCTTCCCTGACAATCCGTTTAGGTGAAATCATGGTAGGCTTGTCTGGCTCTCTAGGCTTAACTAGGTCAGCTCTACTCATTGTACTGAGCACTTTATTTAGTTATTTTGCGTACTCGCATCGGTCTTTTTTTCTTTATGCCTTGGATTTGCATGATTGACGATTATTTTCGGCTAACGTACATGTTCTTGGTTCTTTTTTTTTTTTTATACCTTTTTTCCCCCTTTGGTATTGGTTTCATTATTTGCAAATCAAGACACCGAACGTTTTCCGAGCGAGTATAGTTTCTTATACTTATAAGATTTCTATTAATAATATATATATATATATATATATATATATATATATATATATATATATATATATTGACATTTTTATGTGTATACATTCTTTGAGCGGATATGAAAATACCTGAGAGATTCATGGAACATTGAAGTTTAAAGGCAGTAAAATCGACCTTGCCAATCGAACGATCCTCCGTGGCTCGATCGGTTAAGCCACGTCAGGTTATATGACGGTTCTGTATAGGATACAGGTTCGATTCCTGTCAGAGAACGAATATTTGCTATGAAAATTTCTCGGAAATTCAGGGCAATAAATGTTATTAATACTGTTTCTAATAAAAAACAGCATTTACTTAAATATTTGTATTTATAAAAAGAATATATAAACATAAAAATGTCTTAAAATAATTGTCGGACTTTGTTCATTTCATAATATATCTATATATATATATATATATATATATAAAATATGGATGTTTTAAAATCCGACATTATTTCTTATTACAAGAAACGTTATTTTTAGAGGGTATACGCGTTTTAGTCGGCATCCCTTTTTTAAATTTTATTAGAGCACTGAAATTAATATCAGCCGGCCTATATTCGAGAACGCCTACAACTGTCGGTAATGATTTTTTCTTTCCTGAGACTTCTCGGTATAGGCAGGTTGACATTAATTTTATTGTTTAATAAAATAAAGCAGGGACGTCAATACGTGTATCCACTAAAACTAAACTTTATAGTAATAAATGTAAAGTTGGACACTGCATTTAACACCGAGCGACTGTTATATGCTTGAACGCAATCTTATATATATATATATATATATATATATATATATATATATATATATATATCATTGTTGTGCATTCCGCGTGAAAAATCGGTCTCCAATAAATGACAAACGCAAGTATTTAAGCTAAGAAATTAAATGTATTTACACAAAATACAAAAGGTAATGCTGTTAGTAAAATCCAGGAACGCAGGTTAGTATTCAAAGATCGCTATATACAGTCTCGAAGTAAACTTCCTTAGAGTCGGGCGTCCTTGTAACTGACTTCTAACGTCAACTCAATCACAGTGTCTATGTACTTTCCACTCTGTTCCTCCACCCTGTTCCTCTACCTGTTCCTCTACTATCGGACGCCCATCACTGACTGACTGTGGCTATTTTATGGCAGCAGGACGAGTCCATTTATATCAGAAAAGGGTGGACCCCATAATAATCATCAAGATATACCACCCCTCTCCTTCCTTCAAGACACTACGTCCATCTCTTATTTCTTATCTCTTTACTTCCCCCATTTTTCTTTTTTCTTTTTTCCGATTTTATTTCCGGTGAGTTGACCGATTAAATAGGTCAATGTCTGATTCTTACCCCACCCACTTCTCAGTATTAAGTATTATAATAAAATAAAAATAAATTTGAAAACTCTCCCTTCCCTCTGTAATTTCGACCATGTCTCTCACACTGCCCCTCACCACCCTCTATGTCACCTTATATAAACTTAATACTATCCTTCAAAAGTGTAAATTTTAAATTCATTTTTTCACCCTTGAAAGTGAAGATCTAGAGAAAAATAAAATCTCTGGTGAAATAAATTATAACAATGGAACCTTAAAGTGATCTGTTTTTTCTTTAAATTCTCTGACTTAACATTGACCTCTCCGGATTTCAACCTCCTTGGGATTATCCATACGAATTACCAAGATTTTCGTTACTTAATTATATATATATATATATATATATATATATATATATATATATAATGACCTCTTCCTTTTATATCTCTATATATATAATAATAATGGACTCTCCCGTCGGTTTCGACGTATGAGGATCTTACAGCTTATTGATTCAGTTATGAAATGTTGTGCGATAATCTTAAGTGGCATTTAAGACCCGCTAGTAATTTACAAAGGAGGCCACATATGGAGCAAGTGTGAGGATTGTGAGATGAGATCACTGTTATATTGGCTGACCTTTTAGATCTTGCTCTCGCTTCTTGAAGATGATTCAGACAAGCAGATCGAAAATTGATGAGTCCACTAAAACATTCTACCCACTCCAAGGCTAAGTGCTCAAGGGTGTTATGTGGTATATTGACTGCTGACAAGTTGCTTTTCAGCTTGTCTTTGTATCTTAGCCATGGGCGTCCTACATTCCTGTAGCCCTGATCTAACTGGCTGTACATTAGGATCTTGGGTATCCTGTCATCAGACATTCTCAAGACATGACCAGTCCACCGTAACTGAGACTGTATGATAAAAGTCTCGATTCCTCCAATATTACACCTGTTAAACAGGTCGACGTTAGATGTCCTATCTTGAAGCTTAACTCCACAGATTGCACGCAGACAGCTTTTATGGAAAACATCTAGCTGGCGTATATGTTACCTGTATGAAGTCTACGACTCTGAGCCATACAAAAGGATGGCAAGTACAACAGCTCTGTAAACCTGAATTTTCGTATCCAGTCAAATACCCCGCTCATTCCACATAGGGGGTATTTGTATTTTATATTTGTATTATTTATTTTTTGTAGGATTCGTATTTCTATATTTTTTGTATACGAATGTAATTTTATTATTGTTATTATTATTATAATTATTATTATTATTATTATTATTATTATTATTGATATTGGAAATACTATCTCCCAAATGACATGGAAATTCGTAAACTATGTTCCCAGCGCTCAAAAAAATGTGAAAATATTTCGGCTGAGTTTTCCAAACGGGAAGGAACTATCGACCTTGAAAATAAATTTGAAAACTTTTCTTTTACACGAATACCAACCTCTGTCGCCGATCAATGATACGCGGCTATTTCAGATGAAAAGTAAGCCAGCCATTCAAATAAAGGTTATCTAAATATCAAAGGAATGACAGACATACATGCATGTGTATCCCACATGCGGCTATGTAGGTAGGTAATAGTATGAAAAATAGCAGTGATTTCTTAATTACTAACTTGTCAATCAACAAATCGACATTTAACATTTTGTGAGTCAAACCAACTGTGATATTGTCACATGGTCCGTACATTTTGGTCTGTAAAATAAATGTGTAAATACATTTTATTTGGTATTTACATATATATATATATATATATATATATATATATATATATATATATATATATATATATATATATATATATACAATAATAATATAATAATATAATAATATTAATAATAATATATATATATATATATATATATATATATATATTATTAATAGAAATCTTATAAGCATAAGAAACTATACTCGCTCGGAAAACCTTCGGTGTCTTGATTTGCAAATAATCAAAACCAATACCAAAGGGAAAAAAAGACGATCCGCTTAGGTGAAATCTTGGTAGGTTTGTCTGGCTCTCTAGATTTAACTAGGTCTGCTCATTGTATTGAGCACTTCATTTAGTTATTTTGGGTACTCGTATCGGTTTTTTTTTTCTTTGGGCTTTGGACTTGCATGCTAGACGATTATTTTCGGCTAACGTACATGCTCTTGGTTCTTTTTTTATACCTTTTTTTCCCTTTGGTATTTGTTTGATTATTTGCAAATCAAGACACCGAAGATTTCTATTAATAATAATCCAGTTCTAGGCTACCCTATCGAGCACTTTTTAAAATCAACTAATATGGAGCGTGTAAATATAGGATATTCACTGAAGAACATACCCATACATCCAGCCTTCCCTGACGATCCGCTTAGGTGAAACCTTGGTAGGTTTGTCTAGCTCTCTAGGTTTAACTATATATATATATATATATATATATATATATATATATATATATATATATATATATATATATAGTGGTTGACAACTCGTTTCCGAGTACGTCTATTACTACATATCTTTTGGGGGTACATCTACTGATGTTCTGAATGAATGTCGCTCTTTAGCCTAGCAAGGGACCTACATACTCCAGTACAAACAGGGCACTTAAGATGCCCAACAGCAGTTGGTACATTATCATGCAGTTTAAAATGTCGCATGAAACCGCTTCTGGACCCGCATATCTTACCACATTTCAATTGGTGGACGTCTACGGTTTTATGGTCAATTGCCACCTTCTGTCGGTGCGTTCTAAAGCGACTCTTTAGACCGGCCATCAACAAATATAGTCTAGCACAATCTGTACACGTCAGATCGAACTGCCTGTGAGTATCTTTAGGAAGTTCAACGCGGACGCCTTTATGCACATCTCTTTTAAACTTTACGTGCCTTCTTTTCTCATTTTCAAAGTGACGCCTTCCAGTACAATCAGCCTAATTCCAATTATTGCGATTAGATGCACTGGGAAGAATATGCAAGATCGCAATAATTGTAATGCATATATATTTGAAACAGATCCATCTATATTAATAAAAAAAAATGACAAAAATATTCTTAAGCGTTTTGTTCATTGGGGAACTTTATCAAGACAATACCCCCCACACATATATATATATATATATATATATATATATATATATATATATATATGACAGGATGTGTGTGTAATGAATGCACGGCCGCAATTTTCGACGGATTTCCACCAAAATTTACATGCACATGCAGGAAGGCCAAGACCGACTTTGCATTTCCCAACTCCCTCTAAAAGGTCAGCCAATTTAACAGTGAACTCATCTCACAAACCTCACACTTGCTCCATATGTGACCTCCTTTGTAAATCACTAGCGGGAAGGCCAAGACCGACTCCGATCGTTAGTGGAAATAATCTATTTTTTCATGCTTCTACGGCAGTTTTCATATAGTTTGCAGCCATTTTGTACTGGCCAGAGTGAGAGCAAATAGCTGGCTGCCACGAATAGGCAGGAAGATTCTACTGGCCAGCGTGAAAGCCAGCAGCTGACTGACACGAATGTTAACTAGCATGCCAGCTGCATTCGTCACAAGTGGGAAGAATTTAAATCTGCATGGCACTTTACTCCAATTGCCTCATTCGCTTGCTTAAACTCGACGTTGATTCTGATTCCGCAGAACTGGGTTGGGTGTGAAAAAGTATTTGTTGTTAACATTCTTTTTTCATTCGGTTTTTCCATTTACGAGTCCTTTTTTTTAAAGCTGATCGTTTTGTGTTCATTTTGTTTAGTTCTTTTTATATAACAGATGTAATGTTTAGTATAGAGCTTAGAAAAAATTCGCAGTGTGAGATCGACAAGAAGTAAGGCATGTAGCAACATCAGCACGGCAAGGGCACTCCTTTAAAGGCAAGGAAGGGCAAAAATATTTTAAGTCAAGTGATAGGGATTGCTGTATGAGTCTTACGATTTTTGAATCAAGCACGGGAAACGCCGGGCCATGCTGCTAGTATATATATAAAAGAAGAGAGAAACCGAAAATGTTTTTGGTTGTAATGCTGTTTTTTTTTTAAATATATATTTTCCATAAAATTTGAGGCAAAGAGTGGATATTTCCACATATTATTAAAATGAATTATTTGTCCTTATGTTTTTCGATGTTGAACATTCTTTTTTTTGTGCAGTAGTAACACAAATGTCTTTCTTGGGCTGGTGGTAAGGAAGTTCTTCTGCTTGAAGGGTAATAAAACAATTAAGATTGGTCCGAGAAAGGGCGAGAAAAGATATCTGTATTCTTATCTTTTAATGACCCCGGTATGTTCTTAGATCTATTCCCATATATATATATATATATATATATATATATATATATATATATATATAAACTTCATTACAACAAAACAAAATAATAATGACTGCAATCTTAACCTGTTCAAATCTTGGGTTAACCTTTATCTTCACATATATCCACTTAAGGTGTACCTTTTATTCTGTAACTCCCTACCCGAGTGGCACCCGAGTTTTGTACAGGGTGAATAACACTGTGAACAAAAACAAAAAAGGGACGAGTTTACTCTATTAGTTGTATTAACTGCCCCAAAGAATAAATCGAAGAAACCTCAAGGAATTTAAAATGAACACAAAATGAATCTTTTTCAAAACAACACACTGAATGCATTAGTTGATCACTGTAATGAATCTGACCATAATTTAGATTTTAAAAAATACTGCTTTAATTAAAAGAGAAAACTATTTACTAAGAAGAAAGTCTATGGAAAGTGATTTAATCGCTAAATCATCCACAGTAAATTTTACGTCCAGGTTCTTACAGCATTTCGCCTTTCTTGGCAGATCTATTATTACAAGGTGGGACATTTAATAACAAAAGTGATAAAAGCATGACCAAAAGCAAAAAAGAAACTAAAGAAAATCGGTTAAATGTACCGAAAAAGATATTAAAAACAAAAAAAATCAAATTGAAAATTTTAGTATCTCCTCTCCTTCATGCGCATGTGTAATCGCATCAACGTAAACATTTCTTTCGTCCGATTAGGCTCTAAACGACGAAACACGTCACACGAAAAAATTATTTCTCCACTTATGTGATTTTCTTAAAATCTATATTTATATATAAAAACATATATCGTGGAACCATCTCTTAATTGCTGGTTTTCCCAGGTCCACCCTGATACGGGGTGGTAGCACCTGTTAGGGTCACAGCCATGGGCAAATAGTTAAATATTACCAGCAATGCAATTTTGAAGGAAATATATTACCAGAATCTGATTTTTGACAAAACAAAATATTACCAGCAATAAAAAATTTTGTCAGCATTGAGGTTGATATGCCGTAAAACAAAATAAACCAAACCAATCTAAACCAAAGAATATATATTCTATTCATACGAATCTATCCTAA
This sequence comes from Acanthosepion lycidas, assembly GCA_963932145.1. Lineage (NCBI taxonomy): Eukaryota > Metazoa > Mollusca > Cephalopoda > Sepiida > Sepiidae > Acanthosepion > Acanthosepion lycidas. The sequence goes on from OZ010596.1 coordinate 94,439,492, forward strand.
AAATGTTGTCGGCATTAAATAAACCATTGAAGTTGATATGCCATAAAACAAAATAAACCAAACCAATCTAAACTAAAGAATATATATTCTATTCATACGAATCTATCCTAAAAATGTTTACCCATTGAGGTTGATATGTCGTTAAACAAAATAAACCAAACCAATCTAAACCAACGAATACATATTCTATTCATACAAATCTATCCTAAAAATGTTGTCGGCATTAAATAACCCATTGAGGTTGATATGCTGTAAAACAAAATAAACCAAACCAAACCGATACTTATACATATATATATGTATGTGTGTGTGTGTTTGTGTGCTGAAAACTTCTCGGTCCGACCCTCAATTCCCAAAATAAATATTCTGATGTTTGGTCCTTGAAATTAACCAATTTCCTGAAATGTATCAAATAGAAAATTTCAGCACCCCCTCGTATCCTATATAAAATTTTATATCTCGTATGATTTGAATCCAATAAGATAAACAGACTACAGCACATATGATTATTGACATATTGTTCACATGATCTGAATGTATGCACTTGCTTCTGTCATGAGAGACGAACACAGAAGATATCTTGTTTGGTCACACACTCACTTAGGCTAACAAACATGCTCTGGCCCGGACGATTCAACATACCACTTCAGACACACAAATACACGTGACTTTATCGTCTCTATTTACTGACTTTACGGACTGTTTACGTGTCCGTTGAAAATAGCAGTTCCCAATTACACACTTCACAGTATGACTGTCCAAATAGACATAAAATTATAGAGCTCTATCGCCATCAAAAATGTCAGACGATGATTTTTTAACAGGTTTACAAAAAGGTTCTGAATATCCCAAAGAAATCACACGGTTATCTCGTAACGGCGACTCCATCTATACTAAAATGTTACTTTCTCTTTAACAAAAAAAAAAAATCTATTGATTAGTTTTTTTTTTCACAGTTTATCAACCCTTTGTGGGTTATTTAAAGCTAAAACATATTTCGGATTATAGGAGCTTGCTTTCAGTGCCGAGTTTTCCTAATCGGCCTTGATACTGCTTAATTTCGATCAAGCAAGAACTGATGTTTTCAGCATGATTATAAAAGCCTATTGAAATTACAGCGAATAATAATTATTAATGAATTCTTATATTGTTTGATTATTAAACTACCGCTTTTTAAAGCTATAATCCATAAAGTAGCCCAATATAAATATAATATCTTTTCGTGCCTATAAACCTATTTCAAAATGGCTTCCTTTTTGGCTACACGTAGAAAGCAAAGAAGCGGAATAAAGTGCTACAAATAGTCACAGGAAGTTGGTAAATATTTATGAAAAGCTGAAGCACATTAAGGAAATGTGTTAATAACTCATCTCCTTAATGTGCTTCAGCATTTAATGGTAATCCAATAAAGAAAAAGGGATCTTAGTAACAGGTTCCGCAGTGGCAAGCCAGCTTCTGCATTGAATGATATAAGGCCGAAGAGGCCGATGCTCTTATTGAAGCAGATAGAAGAAGAATCACAATGACAAAACACTGCAAAAAACTTCGGGTGGGTCATGGTAATGTCGGCAATTGAGTACAGTCTCTATGGTACATAAAAATCTGTGCAAAGTGGCTTCCCAGAATACTGACTGACTCCATGAAGCAGGAGAGTGTGGTTGGTGGCCAACAGCTTCTACAGCTCTATCCGTTCAAGTGAAAGAGGCAACTGATATCTAATTAAGAAAGCAGATAAGTAACTTCAACAAGGCGGACAGATATACTCTCCTTCAAATCTGGAATAAGACGATTGGGAAAGAAAAGTTCTTTTGCTGCATTACCTTATCTATTCCTACCCATAATCCTTTTTTCAAAATGGCTTGCTATTTGGCTACACGTAGAAAGCAAAGAAGAATAAACTGCTACAAATAGTCACAAGAAGTTAGCGAATGTTTATGAACATTTGAAATTGAACTTAGCACATTAAGATGTGTTAATAGAGTTAATGGCAATCCAGAAGAGAAAGAAAAACTGATCTTAGTAACAGGCTCTGCAGTGGTAAGTCAGCTGCTGCTTTGAATGTGGCTGCTTTGAAAGAGACTGATACTGCTAATATTCAATCTGTTATAAGGCACTACATTTTTTACTGACTATCGTACTTAAATAGAACATTTTAAGTGGGTATTTATCTTTAAAAATATTTCACCAGACATTTTTTGAGAAAGAAACCATTTAATAAATGAAGGCAATCATTGATGGACTATGTACAGAAAGATTTATTATATCTTAATGATTAATTGATTTTTTTATTCTTTTTTATTTGTGTTGTACAAATTCTGTTTCTATTGATTTTTCATACTCTTTTTTTTCTTTTTTTACCAAATGTAATTGTTTAAAGACTCAAATATCTCCGTGTCTTTGTATTAGTCCTGGGGTTAACAATAAACTACACCCGGCAACAAGGCCAACCGAGGCGGAGATTAGGGATAATGAGGAGCGCAGAACCACTTCTAATTGCTGTTGTTCTCTTGTCCACCCTGACCCGGGGTGGAAGCACCTGCTACGGTCCCAGCTATAGGCAAATAGGGAACCCCCAAATAAAAATCACTAAACACTAAAAAGTATAAAAAATATAATTTATAGTAAAAAAGTTTATTATAAAAAAATTACCAACAATACATTTTTGTCGTGAAATTACCAGCAATACATTTTTATAAAACAAAATGACCAACAATACATTTTTTTTTAGCAAAATGATAAACAATACATTTTTAAAGTACAGTTACCAACAATACATTTTATAATAAAATTGCCAACAATACATCTTCTATTAAAATGACCAACAATACATTTTTTAGCAAAATGATAATCAATACATTTTATAGTAAAATTGAAGATATGTCATACATTGTCAAAAAATGAAAAATGAAAAAATACAATTTGCTATGATTAATCTCATTTCTTGTAAAAAGAAAAAAAAAATTCACCCCTTGTTTGATTTTGTAAGATTATTTTATAAAAATAAATGCAGTTACGTAATTATAATTTAATCATGAAATAACCTCGTTCTCTTGGATCTATTATAAATTTTGAATTTTCATATTTAGAGTTTGGCAAGTTGTATCTTTTTTTTATTTTTTAAAATGACGTTCACCCTGTATAAGGCTCAAGTGTCACTCGAGAATAAAAGGCACAGCTTATAGGGATTTGTGGGGAAGATAACGCTTGACCCTAGACTTGAACAGGCCAAGATTATAGTGATCGGAGAAGCACCCTCCTCGGATTAGATTCCACAAAAAGCGGTTTGTGAGAAGCTGTTGGTCAATTAGAACATACATCTCTCATCAATGTAATACGAAAGGATTTAGGGTATTTCTCTACAATATGTGTGGCATCTATCTAAAGACCAGAATTTGTTTACTAAAATTTATGAAAGATTGGCGCAGTACAATCTTCAAAAAATTGAGTCTTTTTAAGATCACGACATAGCACAGCAAATAATGCTAATACGCTTTTCTTCTCGTGTACATTCAATCGCGTCTATTTTAACACACGTTATAAGAAAAGGAAAAAATTCAGTAGAAACAAAGAAGGAGCATATGTCATATCAATCTTCTTGTATGGCTGTGGATGCTGGATAATTTCCTCATAGATGAAGATAAAACTTGAGGCAACTAAGATGGGCTTATATAGAAGGTTACCGAGAATGCCATGAACGCAACATGTAAGCATGGGGAAGTCTTAATGAAAATTGAAACAAAAAGGAAACGTATGCTTAAAACCATAGTTGAAACTTTTGGGACACTCATTGAGGAAAGAGAGCTTGGAGAATTAAACACACACAGGACATACTGAAGACAAAGAATACAGAGGGAAACACCGAGTAACCTACCTAACGAGGTTATTTAAATGGATGGCAGAACAGATAATGAGAAAGACAATAAAAAAAAATTGCTAAGATCGACAAAGGTTAGGAAGTTGTGAAGAGCCATGTTCGTCCACACCTGCTAACGAGACAGATTATATATATATATATATATATATATATATATATATATATATATATATATTGAAGAAGAAGAAGAAGAAGAGGAGGAGGAAGATATACATATACTTATGAAGCTTAGACATATACAGATCTTAGAAAAATAAAATCGACAAAAACCTGGTCTTATCTTCACTTTCTTTCTTTTTTCTTTCTCATGCACATATAAGTATGTGCATGTGTGTATTTACGCGTATATGTGTGTGTGTGTCCGTGTGTAAATATAAATAAAGACAGACGATCGTGCTTGCCACAGTCATAGCCAATCAAACATGGCTTGCCTCTATTTCATTTCATTGTATTGTCTGTGGTGTGGCCTTGCAGGTGGGTAGTCTTCTTCTAACAATTAATTGGAAATATTGCGCATTTGTCTCGAAGATAATATTCTTTCTTTCTTTTATTTTTTTTTTTTTTGTCTTTGCTTTTTTCAATTTCTTGTGTCTGCCTCCATAATTCGATGATTATTGTTTCAATTTGTAACGGACTCAAAAAAATGAACGCCTTCTTCTGGCATCTTTTTTTTTTGACTCTTTTTTATTTTCAAATATATGATTCAATTCTGAGAAATTTGGTTTTTTAGCTTAGAAGAACTTGGAATCCACCGTATAATAAACGCCGAGAAGAATAACAAACCAAATACTGTTAAAAATGGTAGTAATCATTTTAATTTTTTGTGATTCCAGACATACAAAATGAAAAAAATCATTTATCCGGCGAAGTTTAACGTCTCTTTTTATTTGATGAAAGTTATGTATTAAAACGTTTATAAATACTCATGTTGAAAGTCACAATATTATTTAGATGATCTACATGACATAAGATATGAAACTGGCAGTCACCATGCAGTGTTAATTTCTATGTCCATAGTGTTTTATATCTACAAGTGT
>OZ010596.1:94446902-94461902 GCA_963932145.1 Acanthosepion lycidas
ATATATATACATACAAATTATAGATATATATATAGAATTATATATACAATTATATATATATATATCTACAAACTATATATATATATATATACAAATTATAGATATATATATAAAATTATATATACAATTATATATATATATCTACAAAATATATATATATATACAAATTATAGATATATATATAAAATTATATATAAAATTATATATATGTATCTACAAAATATATATATATATATACAAATTATAGATACATATATAAAATTATATATGTATATATATATATATATATATACAAATTATATATATATATGCAAATTATATATATCTATATAAAATTATATATATATACAAATTATATATATATATATACAAATTATATATATATATACAAATTATATATATATATATATATATATACAAATTATAGATATATATATATATAAATTATATATATATACAAATTATATATATATATATATATATATATATATATATATATATATATATAGATTATTATTTATTTATATATATATATATATATAATAATCTAATATTAAGCACCCTTCGCCGGCAATTCTAATATATATATATATATATATATATATATATATATATATATATATATATATATATATTTAGTACAATTTCTGTTTATACGTTATTTTTATATATACAAATATTTAAGTAAATTGTCTGTTTATAATAAATAGTTTTAACTACATTTACCGCCCTGAATGTCCGAGAAACTTCGTATAATGTATGTGTCCTCTGACAGGAATCGAACCGGTATCCTACATAGACCTGTCATATAGCCTGACGTGCAATACCATTTAGCGACAAGGGAAACGTCAGGTTATCCAGGTTAGTGTTTATTATAAACAGAACATTTACTTATTACTTACTTATACATTATTTGTATCTTGCTTATTATTTACTTGTACATTATTTGTATCTTTGAAAAAAAAAGTTTGCTAAGTGACAAACTTTGTTTGTATTAATCCTCTCTCTCTCTCTCTCTATATATATATATATATATATATATATATATTTATTTTATAGAAAGGTGATGTATTTTTTATTTATTAATACGACAGAGTTTTACTAGTAAAATAACATCTAGATATAAATTAAACCTAAAGAGCCAGACGTACCTACCACGGTTTCACCTAACCGGATCGTCAGGGAATTCTATTTTATTTCTAAGCGCAGCTTAGATGTGACACAAGGCCGAAAGTATGGGGCACCTAGTGAGGATGGATCTCACTTTTTAGTTGTAACTGATCTAACGAGACAAGCTTGCTTGCTAACCATTACACCACGCCGAGGCGCCCTAGTGATTTCCCAAGCGTAGGTAGGATGTGGCACAAGGCCGAATGTAAGGGGCACCCAGTGAGGATTGAACTCACTACACAGTTGTAATTGTTCTAGCGAGACAAGCTTGCTAACTATTACACCACCTCGAGGTGCCTTCGTCCGGGAATTCTAACTAGAGAGGTAAAGTGTGAACGGAATATAAAGCCTACTAACCCAAAATCATGACCACGTGACCCCCCCCCCAAAAAAAAAAGGAAAAGAAAAAAAAAACACAGACGACTGGATGGGTAAACCTTTATTCCAAGTTTAAAGTTTAATTTTTTTTAAACTTGGTTTTTAACTTGATTTTAATTTTGGAATAAAGGTTTCCCGATCCAGTCGTCTGTGTTTTCTTTTTTCTTTTCCATTTTTTTTTTTTTTTGTTTGGGCACGTGGTCATGATTTTTGGTTAGTAGGCTTTATATTCCGTTTCTACTTCACCTCCTCAGCCAGAATTCCCTTGACGATCCGCTTAGGTGAAACTGTGGTAGTTCTGCCTGGCTCTTTAGGTTTAATTTAGGTTTGCTCTACTTAGCGTATCGAGCACTTTATTTAGCTATTTTACTTACTCGTATCGTTTTTTTTTTCTTTGGACTCTGAACTTGAATACTAGACGATTATTTTCGGCTGACTGTTCTTTGTTTTTTATACCATTTTTTTTTTCCTTTGGTATTGGTTTGTTTATTTGCAGATCAAGAAGCCGAATGTTTTCAGGACGAGTAGAATTTCTAATATTTATAAGATTATAACTATTATATATATATATATCTATATAAAGAAATATAGTCTTAAGGTGTGCTATATTTATGAAATAAAGTGGTCAATATCAGAGATAGAGCGTGTGTAAATATAAAAGTGAACATAGAAGTCAACACTTAGAGGCGACAGTCTGTTTCACGCTATATGCAATCGTCAGGCCTGACGATTGCATATAGGTGAAATAAATTATCGTAATGGTACCTTAAAGTGGTTTATTTTTCATTACATATTTATATATATATATATATATATATATATATATATATATATATATATATATATAATAAAAAGGCTTAAACACTAATCTTCCTTGGTCATAATTTATTCCATTGGAATCGTAAATACTATCTAATTCATCAGACCTACAAATTATATATTTAGATATATTTACCACTAATATTATCTATCTATCTATCTATCTATAACGATGTTCTAAAATATATATATATATATATATATATATATATATATATATATATATATATAAAGATTAGCATAGATTACTCTAGCCCAAGGCTATAAGTAGGTAGACTTAACTGAGAGGCTTATTAGAAAGATGCAATGCTACTTCCGCGTTTCCAATGACGCTTTTTTAGAAAAGTATATTTCATTTTTGTATTGGATATTTTATGGTTTATTAAAAAATAATTTATTTAATTAAATTAATTTTCACGGCATTATTTTATCTCGTTTTCTTGCTGGTAATATCTTTCGTTTTGTTTTTTTTTTCTTCTAACATATTCCAAAATTATATTTCCCGAATTTATCAGTGTGTATGAAAAGTATTTATACTATTTACTGACCTTTAAACTAAACCTTAAAAATATTACCTATGATTCCACCATATTATTAATATTGAATTTCTAACCATTTTGAGGCATTATTTTAAACTGATTCTCAAAGCCTCCGAACCTGCATATAGAATTTGGAAAATGGAAGCAATATCTAACCATCCTACTCAAAACTGGAGCACTTACGCTTAGATTCAGTAAAAGAGAGCTGAAATTCTTTGGGATGATAATGAGGAAGAGGGGGATTGGACAATCTAACTCTTTCAGGACATGTTGAGAGCAAAAAAAACAGGTGAAAGCGGCGAGCAACCTATCTGACGAGATTGTGTGAATATATGGTGGAATGCCGGAAAGGAGAAAAACTGCTAAGGGCTACAAGGAATGGGAAGGTTTGTAGAGCCATGGACGCCAATCTCCTGAAGAAGAAGAAGCAAAAGCAGAAGCTGTCAGAGTTCCACAGACTAGAAGTGCGAGAGAAGAAACTATTAGAGTAGAACTTACGGCTATATCTAGCTATTCCAATAATAAAATGTAGAAGCCTAGTTGCCAATCTAGTACTATGCTTAAATTCATGTAGTCGAGGTGCCAAAAGAAAAGCTCGCCAGAACAATTGCTATGAAAACAGTCATAGAAAATGCACAAGGAAGCTACGTTGCGGCCGTGGGAAAGAGACACTAGCCGAGATGCTAGGTTAGGACCGCTAATATTGCAGGTTAGGGAAAAACTGTTAAGAGCCACAAGAGATAGGAAGTTTTGAAGAGGCATGATTGCCCATGCCCTGAATGTAAATAGTGTACATAATACCTCATCTCAGAAATATAGACAGGGCCGAAATGTTGCGATAAATATGGCAACAAAGATGAGGACAATAGTTCGAATAATGTAAATAATGTAAAGACGAATACAGTGGAAATTTCTTGAAGATCTAATTAGTAAAGGAGGCTTTGAGAATTTAACAAGAAATACTGAGATGCAGGGAGAAACAGGCAGTAACTTTCCTAACGGGATTTTGTAAATGGATGACAAAATAGGCACTGGGGTGGGGGATAGTAAAGAGATAATTATTGCTTAGAGTTCCAAAAGACAGAAATTTCTGGCGTGTCATGATCGCCTACGTTCTGAAGGGCCATGGCACATAGTAGAAGAAAATGAACTAGAGCTGAAGACTTCGTTTCGAATTTTAAATTATCTGGAAATCGGATGAAGTTCTTTGTGTTATATTCAAAATGATCCTTTTTTCTTTGTTTCTTGTTTATTTTCTTTACTAATTCTAATTTTATATGCCCTTCTGTTTTATTTCTTCTGCTGTAGCTGTGTCTGCGTTGCCGCCCAGGGCACTTAAAGAAGTCATCGTTGCATCAAATCTGACTACGTGAGTTGTCATTCTATGTCATCAACTGATTTTTTTTTAATTATCTAACTAGAAATTAGTATTTATCGAATAAATAAATATTTTTTCTATTTGTATAATTAACTCGTCTTACAAAAGGTGAAATCTAATAAATAAGCCAACATTTTTAAATATTATTATCGTTTTCGGTGGTATTGAGTCTTCAGAAAGCAACTTTTTGACGTAAAGATTTTTATAAGCCTACCATTCGTCCGTGTATCGAATTTTGCCGACACATCTGCTCTGGTGCTTCTGGTGCATACCGCCATAACGTAGCTTCCCTATGCGTTTCCAATAAATACTTTCAATGGAATTGTTTGATGAGTTTTCCTAATTTAAGCGCAGTACTAGATTAGCAGCTAGGTCTCATCTGGAGCATAGGGCCACGCTAAAGGCTGCTGTTGTGTGTGTGTGTTTTTTTTTTGTTTGTTTTTTTTTTTTAACAAGCCGGTTTTTAAGGAATGGCTCTGCTAACCCCACATCCAACCGGTTTTTAATTCAGTATTGTCCTTTTCCAAGACAGGTTGTCAGCCAAGGCAATGAATTTTTTCCTATTGTTTTCTCGGCGGATTTGAATTCATATTTATCTTTCGACTAGATTGGTTATCACCGAAAGCTAGAACCCCCACCCCGTCTACCCTGCTAACTTACCCATAGCTCGGAAGAGAAGAAATGGATTCATACCATTCCAAGGGTATTTGTGCAATAGTGAATGCAACGGCTTTGGCTAGAATTCGAACTTGACACCCCAATCACAATTTCCTCGTCACTTCATCATAGTAATCCAAGAAAGCAGTCTTCAGTTTCTTTTTACAGTTTATTGTTTAAAAGGAAAAGTCGTAAGCCAGTTATAAAAGCCTGTTTGCACGACTAAACAACGCTTTATACTTTAATTATTTCGAACTATTGCTCTCATTTTAGTTATTAAAGATGTTATTATGGACACAACGTTTCGACAAATTACTATCTGGCCATCATCAGGTGTCCATTATTTGGCTGATAAGCCAGAAATAACACTGAGAGCAAACCGTTTGCATACGGATAGAAAATGAATTCAATAAATACACAAAAAATAAAAAGTGACTTAAAACAAGGATGTGTCTTCTCACCGGACCAGTGAGGCGATTATGAGAAAATTAGAAGTCCTACTAGGATTCTTTATTAGTGGCCGCAGTCTAAACAATAGAAGATATGCAGATGACACTCTGTTGATAGCTGACAGAGAAAGGAGACTACAAGAACTTCTACGGAAGTTAGGAAAGAAAAGCGAGAAGAAAGGATTAAACATCAGTTGCAAGAAAATATAATGTATGGTTGTCAAAAAATGAAACAACCCAAGATGCGGACTACGAATTGAAGACACCAGAAGTTAAGTATAGAATTAAGAGACGGGAATATTTCATTAGAAACAAAGGAAAAAGTACTGAACTGTTATGTAATATCAGTGCTCCCATATGACAGTGAATGTTGGACAATCTCCTCACAAATGAAGAACAGATTTCAAGCAACAGAAATGCGGTTCTATAGACTGATACTGTGAATCCCATGGATTGAACATATGAGTAACGAGGAAGGTTTTTTCTTTTTTAAAAAAAGGAAACAAAAATGATACTTATACTTAGAATCGGAAAAAAATTAAATTTCCAGGGCACATAATGAGGAAAATGGCAAATATTGAAGACAAGAGAAAAAGAAGAAAATAGTGAAAAATCTACCAAACGAGTTTGTGTAAATTGTTAGCAGAACAGAGATTAGGAGAGGCAGCAAAAACACAAACCATACTAAGGACAAAAAGTTGTGCAGTATCATGATCGCCTAAGTCCTGAACGGACACGATGCATAGAAAAATGGGATATCTGTTGTTTATTTGTTGAAACTTGTGCCTATAATAACATATTTAACAATCATGATGAAAACAATAGTTAAACATAATACTAATGTCCTTCAGGACGGTGACGTAGTGGATATAGGAGTTGACTAAACATGTGTTATTTTTTATATTATGCCAATCACTGACGATGACCAGAGGGTACTTGGTCGAAACGTTGCATCTATCATAGCATCTATATCAACCAAGATGAGATCAATTGTTCGAAATAATTAAAGTATACAAAGTATATTGACACTCATCTCAGAAATGAAACGTTTAAGTAAACATTTGTTTTCTGTTTACAATATAATAAATGCAATACTGAATATTTCTTCTTCTTTTCGTTTTTTAGAGAACAGTTATCCCGAGTGGCTTTTAAATATAAATATGTGAACAATTTCGGTAACATATACATGAATAAACCAACAGAGCCGTCGATAAGGGTTGCAGCAACTGTCCGTGTTAGCAATGCTGCACATTACAAGGTAAGTGAAATTGCTTTTTTTTTTTGTCCTCAAGGACACATGGCACAATGGATAAAGGGGTTGGTTAGATCCAGTGACATGACTCGAAGAGTGTGAGTTCAGAGGGAAATTAACAGGAGATAACTGATAACTGATATCCATTAAACATGGCACGCGGAACTAGAACAGTCTACCCCAGTGAGCGAAATAAAGGGTTAAGTTCGACATTCCAACCACCTGAAGAAGGCCAGAGCGTACAACGGCCGAAACGTTGTGATAAATATGGCAACAAAGATGAGCACAATAGTCCGAGTAATGTAAATAGTGTACATAATACCTCATCTCAGAAATATAGACAGATACTAAAGGATTGAAACGTTGTAATAAATATGGCGACAAAGATTAGGATAATAGTCCGAATAATGTAAATAATGTAAATAATACCTCATCTCAGAAATATAGACAGATACTGAAGAGCCGAAACGTTGTAGTAAATATGACGACAAGGATGAGGACAATTGTCCGAATAATGTAAATAGTGTACATAATACCTCATCTCAGAAATATAGACAGATTCTGTTTTTTTATTGTTTGATTGATTCGTTTTCTACAGCTTATCAACCCTTTTCAAGTTATTTAAAGCCTGAAAATATTTTTTTAGATTGTAAGAATTTTTTTAGATAATAATGATTTAGCGATACAAATCTTACTAATTAACACCCAGCTGGAGTGGATTCATACCTTTAATAAAGGTATCTACGCATAAATGAACCCGACTGGAATTGGAACTCGGCTCTCCGATTAATAATTCCGAGCCATTATCCATTACACCACCTGCACACAGTCCCTGGTATTCACAAGCGGCCATCTATCTTGCTTAACTTCGGCGATCATACGAGAACTGGTATTTGAATATAATATGGCCGTAAACCAAATATATTTATCCGGCCTCCTCACCAAGGTTAGATGTGACACAGGGTCGTTTTAACGTGGGGAGCGCCATATGTATGCATATGGGCCAAACACAAAAATTGTTGTTGTGGCCAGCCCCAGCGACTACTGTCACACTGGCATTGGTATTACACTGACCACACCTCTCTTAATGTAATGAGGAAGGTGCTGCCACGGGGTTGTAATCCCCGGAGGATGGGCAATTCCTCCAATCTAAGCCAAGTGAAATTGTTATTCTTGAATGGCAGATTATACAGTCTGAGATTTCACCCAAGTCATATTGGTTTTGAGAAGAGACAATCTTAAAGTAAGACAAAAAATCTAACCTCGAACCCGTAAACAAAAGATCGATTATGGGACTTACTGATAAATGATTTGTTAATGGTTTTACTATAAGGAACGACTACAACGAAGAAAATTACGTCGGCCAGATCGTAAACGTCACTTTAATTAATCTACATAAAATTCCCTTTCCAAAGGTACCAAATTTAGCTTTTAAGACACAAGGAGCTACTGGACGTGGAAAAATTAAAAACAGAAACATTACAAAGGAGCGGGAACCTTAGAAGAGTAGCAGTAGGTATCAATTGAAATTCCATTTAAATTTTTGAAGATCCAAGTTGACTGGAAAGCATGAACCTGGAATCATTTTTGCAGATTAGAATTCATTTGACACAAGCTTGAAATGCGAGAAAAGAAGCTGTCAGCATAAAACCTAAGTTTACATCTAGCCAATTCAATTGTAAATTGATGAGACCTTCATACCGCGTTTAACTTCATAAAGTCTAGGCACCGTAGCGAAGAACTCATCTGTACAATTACTATGAAAGTATTTATAGAAAAGGCACAGGGAAGCAACTTTACGTCGGTAGAAAGTGACTGAAGCCGAGACGCCAGGTCAGGACCAATAATATTGCCGATTCTTTGGATTTTATCAAGAATCTCTAATATAGCAGGAGCACTGGACCATATGTGGCAACAATATTCTAAGCATGAACGAATGGTAGACTTATAGATGTGTAATGAGCTTTTTTGACAATAAATTCTAGGTTTACAGCTTTCTGGAGTGGGTGCAGGACAACTCAGTAACGCCAACTCAACACCGCTGACTCAACACCGCCGAGTGAATGCCGGGAAAAGACTGTGACAACTTAGGACTGACACAATTCAGGACCCAGACAATTCAGTACCAGAAAAACTTAACTTTTTTTATAAACCAATAAAAGCAATTTATTAAGGATTAAATCCTTAATTAGTGAATATTTTTCTTCAAATAAGGCATTTGAAATAGCATTATGCAAAATATGAAGTAGTTTTTTTGCTTTTAATTATTTTAATAAAGTAAATCGTAAAGACAATTTTTTTTGATAAAGTAAATTGACATAAAAATAATTCAATAAAACACACTTGTTTTTAATTATTTTTTTAATAAAGTAAATCGAAAAATGCAAAACAAAATGAAGCAGTTTTTTTTTTGTTTTTAATTATTTTTAATAAAGTAAATAGTAATGTAATCTATTTTTTAATAAAGTAATTTTTTTATAAAAATATTTTAAAATTTCGATTTACTTGTGAAATGATGAAAAATAAATATATTTTTATTCTAACAAATGTCGTGAGCAGAGGAATGTTAATGAATTCTAATCGACAAAATAATTCCCCAAAAGGTTTTTCCTTATATTTTACGAGCGGACCAGTTAATTTAAGTAGATCCTGTTTTTCGAGAGGTGAAGCAACATGTTTAGCAAACTAGCTCCATGACCAATGTTATAGTAATGAATTCGTTTCTCACTGAGTGGTACCACAGATGTGGCTTTAGGTTATGCGTAATAGAAAAATATTGCATTCATTTTATGTTGAGAATCACTGAAAAATTTTCGGCCATTTTTTTTTTTTTTTAGTTTTTGTTAACATTACAATATTAAGTTATTACACAGTCTTTCTTTTTGTGATTCTCTGCAGTTTTTCATTTTTCCTTCATTTCTTCTTTCCTGTCTACTTTTATTTTTACTTTCTTTTTACCTATTTTCTTTCATTTTCTTTCTTTTTCTTTCTTTTCCTTTCTTGTTTTTTTTTTAACGTCTTTAAAGATTTTTTTCTTGCTTTTTTCGCTTTTTCCTTCTTTATATTTTCTTTCATTTTCTTTCTTGATTTCTTTCTTACTTCCTTTTGTTGTTTGTTTCTTTTTTTTCTACTTTCTTCCTTCCTTCTTTCCTTCTTTCTTGTTTTCTTTTTGAGCTTCTTTCTTTTTCTTTCTTAACTTTTTTCTTGCCCCCTTTCGCTTTTACCTTTTTTTCTTTGTTCTTTCTTAACGTTTTAATTCTTGCTCGCTTTCTTTCGTTGTTCGTTTCTTTCTTTCCTGATTTTTACTTTCCTTTCATTCTTTCATACTTGCTTTCTTTCTTTTCTTTTCTTGTTTTCGATCTTACCTTCTTTCTTGATTTTTACATGTTTCTTTCTTTCTTTTTTTCTTTATTTCTTTCTTACTTTCTTTCGTTGTTTGTTTCTATTTTACTTTCTTTCTTTCTTTTTCGTTCTTGTTTTCTTTCTTACCTTCTTTTTCTTTCTTGATTTTTCTTGCTTTCTTTTTCTTTTGCCTTATTTTCTTTCTTTTTGTCCTTTATTCATTACTTTCCCTCTTTCTTGCTTGCTTGCTTTTGTTGTTCGTTTCTTTTATTCCTACTTTCTACGTTCCTTTTTTCTTGATGTCTTTTTTGTTTTCTTTCGTTCTTTCTTTCTTGCTTGCTTGTTTATTCGTTTTTTTTTTTTGTTTTTTTTTTCTTCGGGTTTTAAACCTCACTTAATTCCCAGTTTGTTAATAATTTTATTCTATCTTCTTTGTTAGGTGTTTCAATTTTTTCTCTTTATGTCGTCTTTATAACCTCTTCTAATTAAATTCTTGTCAACAATGTAATGCTTTCAAAAGTAACATGGCTAGATATCAATGAAAAAGATATTTGCTTTGCTAAGACATATTTTTCATTCCAATCCCAATTTTGAGCTTAAAACTTAATCTCCTTTTATAGAAGTTTAGGAGCGGATAATAAATAAAAGACAAGCTGCAAAATATGAACAATAATACAAGAATCTAGAAAAGTTGCATATAATCAAGGATTACCGATGCTTGCATACGAAGATTTGGTCGCTTGATGCAATCAAACAAGTTAACTGCTTGGGAGAGCTCATTGGTATGAGTACACATGTGTAATTTTCAGAAATAACAACGGCTACTTTTTAAAATCAACTTAACCTTTTATTTTCAAGACATTCACGGCCAAAGGATCGATTGCATTATAGACACTTCTTTGAATTTTGTCAAGAAATTCGAGATATATAGCAGGAGCACTTGACCAGATATGTCATAAGTATTCAAAGCATGGACGAATGGTAGATTTATAAGTGTGCAAGATAAATTCTGACAAGAAAAATTGTCTGGTACGACATAATGAAATAACATTCCTAGCAGTAGATCTAGCAATTGATTCACCATAATCACTCCATTTCAGAAGAAAACGTGAGTCTAAGAAGGTGGAAAGTTTTGCTCTCTCGGAGTTTAGCATTAGCCATGCTGATGGCAAGTAGAAAAGATTCTTTGTGGTGATTAAATGAAAGCAGTTTTTTTGGGGGGGTTAAAACCTCCAAGCCATTCCTTGTTCCTGTTAGCCACTTATTGGACGTCTTTTTCGAGAATAGCTGCCGGACTTGCTGCTAAGACAGGAGTAAATAGTTATGTCGCCTGCATAATTACCTAGTTGGGTAAACGGATGACATCAGGAAGATCCGTGATGAAGATCAGAAACAATGTAGGTCAAAGGATCGATCCCTAGAGATCCCCCACATTAATATTAAATGATATAGAAGCGTGTCCGTTCAACACGCTATTTTTAAAAAATAATTTCACTCCAAGCAAGACGATAATACCACTATGATCCAAGAGAGATAGTAGGAGTGAAAGGGAATGGGAAGTTTTTAGGAAAAGTATCCGCAAATACAATCCTAATCTGAAAACAAAGAATAAAATTTACTCCTGCTCAAAAGAATTGGAAGCATTGTGTACTAGTCGAAAGGCGAACCTATCTACCCCATACACAATTTGTTAGAAACGATTAAACGAAATATTCATCCAGAGAAACCTTTTAATCATCCATGATGTTGATAACAATTACAACTTTTCACAGCTTTCTTACTGACTAAATGGATAAGTGGAGTCTGCTAATTGAATTTATGTTGTTAACTCTTGGACACTTCTAGACTTGTTATTGATGTTTATCCAGGCTGCCACAATCATCAGTCACATGCTGCGCCATATGCCGTCGAATATTTTTAAATCCATCAGCCGAAGCCATGGTGTTGGCATTTTCAGCAGATTTGAATCTGTAGCTGTGTATCCGGAATTCGCCCATTTAGCTGACAGGCCCGAATGCAGAGGTAGGAAACTTTCTATTCCGTATATTTTATTCTTAGGACAAAAATCGAAAAGGTCGTGGTAAAATTACCACGTTTAGGGAGAATATTACAAGCGTTGCACACACCGAAGGTAGGTAGGTAGATACATATCTTCTCTCTTATGGTTCATGTCTGAAAGCAAATGTTTGGTTCTAAAATACCAACGCTTGTGGTTAGATAAAATATTGAGATGTATCAAAAGCATTTCCATCTTTTATATAACGCTTCTTTATATAACGTTTATATAACGCTCTCAGTATGTTAACTCATTTGTTTGGTGGGCTCATATCTATCTTGAATTTTAAAACTTAATCAAGAAAAACTGATGCTTGTCAATTTTGGGGTTTAATTTAAAATTACAATTCACAACCGTTAAAACTGCTTGAGCCAATTTTGGGCAGTACGAGCTTCGACCAGCTTTAGCGACAATGTGGTCGAATTTAAAATAATACGTCTACATTTTGAGAATTTTAATATTTGTGTTCGCATTAATAGCATTCAAAACAAAAGTTGTACGTGAGTTAGGTTCGATAAAGTCAAACTGGCAGTTTATCTCGAAAATTACCTTCAATCTGTTAATTGAGACAAGAAATGGTTTGTTAATTTTAACGAAAACAAAACTATACTGCCTTCTTTTGATCGTCTTTGAGAACCTTTTTTTCCCTTCCATCAGTATGGTTGATGCTAACCTACAGGGAAATAACTCATAGCGCCTTCTCGTTCTGACTTTTTTTTTCTCTAATATGAAATGGGCCACTTATATCTATATATATGCTAAGTCTGCCGCAAAGAAATAAGTTTGAGATTAACCCTGAAAGAAAAATACTTTTGATACACCTTAATACTTCAGCTTCGTCCTTATTTGAAGAATGAAGTATTTGAAACTAGATTCCTTAATGATTATTTGCTCAGGTTTTTTTTTCTTTATAGAGAGTTTTGTCCATTTTCATGAAGGTCTTAAATGTCTTGGCAATGACTGCAAAATAACGGTGTATCATAAAGATGTTTATTTCCTTGGCACCGTTATTACTATACACACTTTTGACTCCGTCGGCAATGTTCATTTATAACATTATGAAAGTGTTTCGAAAATAATATCCGATAATGCATTTCGCCTCTATGGCTTCATCAGATGGATAACGAATAATGTGTTGTGTGTGTAAGCATTTGTGTATGTTTAAAATAATTAAATCTTATATTATTTTTCCCAAGCTAGCGTTGCTCAAGACTAAAATTATTTATTTTAAACACACACAAATGTATACACACGCAACAAATTTTTCGCTATTCATCTGACGAGAACATAGAGGCGTGTGCGGATCTATTACGCACGAACATACATACATACAAAATACAAGTCACATACAATGCCAAGCATTCATTGGTTAATTAATCACCACTACGTTATTATAGGCAATTTACAAATCGCAACAATGCGACAATTCTGTAATCGCTCTATTTTTAAGTAGTCAATTTTGTCCACTTTTAGGAGAAACGGATCACGGAAGCTTTCTTAAGTCTCCCCAAAGCTCGCTCGCTGATTGGTCGATGCCAACCAATCAGATCGTTTGCACGTGAAGAATAATTCTTTAAGCGCAACGATTTGGAGCCTATAGTCGCTTATTTAAGCCAAGATTTTTCTAATCCCAATTAGTGAGAATTCAGCTGCCAAACGAATCCACGACAGTTGAAACTATACGCCAACTTTCTCACACAGACACACCACTCACATGCCGAATATACCTTGTACACACTTACATAAACTCTTCTTACATAGCAATATCTTTCAAGAACAGTCATTGCAAGAGACTCTTATGAACATTCTTCCAGTGAACTTTGGAGCACTAAAATAACAGATAAAGAGAGATAACTCTTGGTTAATTCAGCTTTTTCTTATTTAAATGCATGTTTTACTTCACATCGTTGTTTGATATTGTACATCTTGTTAAATACATATTTTATGTATAACAATGTCTTTGGCTTATCCTTTTCTGCATCAGCCCTGCTTTCCTAATCTAAAGTTAAATTAATGTGAAGTCCGCCACAGGCGAAATGAATCATCAGATATTATTTTCGAAACATACTTTCATGAATGTTTTTCCAAATGTCAATAATTTACAATGTAATAAAATTATGGGAACCAAATACAATGCAATATTTAGTATTTAATTCATATAAAGATTTATTATTTACCATTTTATAAAGAAATGAATTTGAAAAGAAATCTTTTTATTCAAATTTATAAAACCTTACAAAATTATCAAAATATATAAATCTATTACAATGCATTATTTATTATTTACCATTTTATAAATGACTATGAAAATGATTTTTTTATTCATAATTTTATAAAAATATCAATGAATTATTATTGTCAGTAATATTTTGTCAATAAACACGAATAAAGAAAATGTACAAACCGACTTTCATATGTTTGGGTTTTCTTATAATTCTAATCATCGCTTTTTAAAACAATAAACATTGCGGAGGGAGTGAAAAGTAACAGCGGTGTCAATGGAATAATCGTTCTCTTTTTGTTTTGTTCTTTTTTTTTTGTTTTTTTCAGTTACGAAGGTTAAACATTGCCAATTTCTTTTTATATCTTGTTTTTTTTTCGTTATTCTAGGCACCTGTAAAGGCAACTGTCGTTCTACTTGTTCGGGAGACGGTCGAAAATTCTCCAGCCTGGGTGGATTGGCCAGCAATATCGCTGTCTGCCTTGAAGATATTGTAATGTGCAGTGCCAATGATCCTTACGGCCACAAAGAAAATATTCTCATCCATGAATTTGCGCATACAATCAGGATATACTTACCACACGATTTGGCCAAAAGGGTACGTAATGAATTATTTAAATGCAAAAAGCAAGTGGAAAAGTAAGCACATGAAAAAATTTTAGTTAATTGTTTCGCTTTTCTCTTATAAAAACTCTATCGAGCATAATAAAATCGATTAAAAAGAAAACGCAAATACACA
>OZ010596.1:94466902-94486902 GCA_963932145.1 Acanthosepion lycidas
TGATTACATAAAACGACACCAACCTGACCTGTTCAGTGTACTAAGTGAAGTATACACTGGTAATAAACCTCACATCAGAAGCGGATTGCGAATTTGTATGTAGAAAAGGAAAACAAAAGACTAAAAAAAGTGTCTTAAATTTATTCTGCGTGTCTCTATCTCTCTCATCACTTTCCCTCAGTTTGATAGTGTGTTTAAAAGAACTCTATTTCTTTCCCCCTCTCTAATTGTGTTTAGGTCACTTTTTAAAAGATCGCTCTCTTTCTCTCTCTCTCTCTCTCTCTCACACACACACACACACTTTCCCTCAATTTGATAATGTGTTTAAAAGAACTCTTTCTTTCTCTCTAATTGCGTGTCCGTAAATTGGAGGAGAGAGCTATCAATGACAATTTTCTGACTTCGAATCCGCGATTATCTCCCTTTAATCCTATCTCTGTTTTTTTTTATTTTTAAATGTAATTTTATCACATAAATTTGCTGAGGCGCGAGCAAATTTTAATTCTGAAAATGCGACTCAGAGAAAAAAATTTTGGGGGACCCCTGCTCTAAACAGTAACGACATAACCTCACGGTCACACTGAAGTGGGAAACAGACAACCAAAACTGTTGAGCCCAATGTACCCACCTCTTTCAATGGCAGTATTCCACCTACGAATGAGGGCATCTAGCCCAGATTCGTAAAACTCAACTGACTGTTGATGTATCCAATTCCTTACAGCAGTTTTCACTTCTTCATAACCGCCATAAAGTTTTACGACTCTTTCATTGAAGTCTTTTGCGAATGCTTACAAGAAATTCTCCTTCGGCAACAGAGAACTCGATTACTGTTCTTTGCTTCCAATGGACTTCCGGTGGAACAGCCATGTTCATATCAGCTCGTTTATTCATATATCTGGAAGAAATAGATAATTAAAAATCAACAGTGTATGTGCCTTCACATATGTACCAAATTTCGAATAATTTCATTTAGAAATGCGCCTCCTATGTCAAAAAATTGCATTACTTGTTACTTGTTAACTTACCCTCGTGTATATATATATATATATATATATATATATATATACAGAGTTCGCAAAAAATGTCTACACACTTCAGTAAAAGGAAAACTTTGTCTAGATATTATAATAGTAAATTTATCAAGACATCACGAGATTAATACAAGTTACATTGGGACTCTATAATCAGAAGCAATGCTAAAAATTGTGGGCATTAGCTTCCAAACATTTATTAGTACTGGCCACGTTGGCAAGGGTTCAATGGGGTTGCTGCATATTTATTTTCAATTTCCTCGTCTGGGTTCAATGCTTCATCGTCTGGATTCACTCCTTCCTCGTCTGGGATCACTGCTTCATTGTATGGACTCACTCCTTCCTCGGCTGGACTCACTCTTTCCTTGTCTGGGCTCACTCCTTCCTCATCTGGGATCACTGCTTCTTCGTCTGGGCTCACTCCTTCCTCGTCTGGACTCACTGCTTCTTCGTCTGGACTCACTCCTTCCTCGTCTGGGATCACTGCTTCATTGTATGGACTCACTCGTTCCTCGTCTGGACTCACTCTTTCCTCGTCTGGACTCACTCCTTCCTCGTCTGATCTCACTCGTTCCTCGTCTGTGCTCACTCCTTCCTCGTCTGGACTCACTGCTTCTTCGTCTGGACTCACTCCTTCCTCGTCTGGACTCACTCCTTCCTCGTCTGGGCTCACGCCTTCCTCGTCTGGACTCACTGCTTCTTCGTCTGGACTCGCTCCTTCCTCGTCTGGGCTCATTCCTTCCTCGTCTGGACTCACTGCTTCTTCGTCTGGACTCACTCCTTCCTCGTCTGGGCTCATTCCTTCCTCGTCTGGACTCACTGCTTCTTCGTCTGGACTCACTCCTTCCTCGTCTGGACTCACTGCTTGTCCAGTCACTAGAACGTTAATTTGGAATTTGGAACCATTTCTTGAACCTCTTGAAGCAGCAAGTACTTCACTGTAGTCTTCTCCAGCGCGCTTCTTTAAAGTCTGAAATAGACTTCCATCCTTTGTCTGCACAGTAACATGGTTGAAAGGAATCTTTTCTTGGATCTGATCTTCTATTCACATATGAAGTAATTTCTACATTTGGTAGATGAGCCCGATCCATTGCTTCATTATAAATGTCGAGCGCTTACGTAGCAGAACTTTTCATAACTTTACAAATTCTTTCCGTTGTTCTTCAAAATTGTCGACACAGTAAAGTGTGATAACTTCAGATCTTTGGGTTTTGCTTCTTTTTAAAAAAGAATTTCAAAGACATAAACGAACTTGGGGGAAACTGTGTTGTACCGAGGCTGCCCTGACACTGAGCATAAGACGCGCGTTGGAATTTTAGTGCTGTTGGGAGTTGGGACAAAAATTGTCGTACACTAAGCTGGAAAACACTCCCGCTGCCAGACGCAATGTCGTGGCCAGACAGCAAGACACAAATTCACGGTCATAAACTCGTAAAACGACGACAACCTGTATATATATATATATATATATATATATATATATATATATAGATAGATAGATAGATAGATAGATAGATAGATATTGATGCATGTTTCATTAAATAATATACACAATTTTTGTCTATTTATTTTATCTAAATTCTTTTCATATCGTCTGATAAGCTTAATAACATTATCATTAAAAGACGAAAGGAAATCATATTGATACATATTTTTTAATCTTATCTAAGCTTTCGGCTTACATAAGCCATTATCAAAGATGACAATTACATATATGTCCTGTTTGTTGCTGTTAAGGGTGTTAAATTTTTCTTTGGCTATTTCTATTTGCCTTTTCACAAGGCTACATTTATAATTCCAAGTGTTGATAGTTTGGTGGGCTTCTGGATCATGCAATTCAAATTATGTGTATTTAGGCAGAATTTTTCCATTGATCCATGTTTCCTTAAATAATATAGACATATATGTAATTGTCATCTTTGATAATGGCTTATGTAAGTCGAAAGCTTAGATAGGATTAAAAAATATGTATCAATATTGTGATTTTCTTTCGTCTTTTAATGATAATGTTATTAAGCTTATCAGACGATATGAAAAGAATTTACATAAAATAGCTAAAACTTGTCTATATTATTTAATGAAACATGAATCAATAAAAAATGCTGTCTAGATACACACAATTTGATACATACATACATATATATATATATATATATATATATATATATATATATATACATACACACTGAACTCTCTCGTCGATTTAGGCGTACGTCGGCCTAAAAGTTCAGGACTAAACCACTAGATCATATGTCCCATCAATCACAGGATTCAAAAATGACTGATAACGAGCAGATATTTCTTTTGAAAAAATCTGAACGAGATGTGCATTCTTTAAGCGCGTAAATAAAAATTTGCTTTAGTCCGCCCGATCACTGAGATCGTGACGATCTCAGTGATCGGGCGGACTAAAGCATGCCGTATCAGACGATGGTTTCTTCTACAAAGGCATTACGTAGGTCCGAACACTACTAGAAAGCACACTTTCTTTATTAAGCTTTCTCAATTGCGCAGGCTGGTAGACGTACAACACTGCTTAAAAAACGCGGTATCTATTTATACATAGGCATCTATTCAAACAAGGGTATCCACTAAAAATATCGTTTTTAGTAATAATATATATGTGTGTGTCCGAGAAAACACTGAAAAATCTTTAGCCTAAAATGTTGATGTAAGTTTACTTCACACACACACACAAGCATATATATATATATATATATATATATATATATATATATATATATATATATATATCAGAGTCTGTCTATATTTATGAGATGAGGTATTATCTACATTATTTACATTATTCGGACTATTGTCCTCATCTTTGTCGCCATATTTATCATCGCTCTCTGGGGGATCATGTTGAGATCATAGACACCATTTCATAGATCATAGACACCATTGAAAAATTCGTAAACTTAAGGAATCAGCACATCTGAACCGGCCAAGCATAGAAATAAATACAATATGGGAACCAGTAATAAGTGCCAGAGAAAAGCAATGATAACAACAAAGTTGCAATATGAGCTCTGGTAAAAACATACAATGATAACAGAAAAATTGTAATATGAGCACTGGTAAAAATAGTTGCTAAAGACATTAGGTTTACAATACGCAGAAATTCATACCCAGATGTCCTCAAGGACACATGTCACAGTGGATAAAGGCGTTGGTTAGTGACAGGCCGCAAAGAGTGTGAGTTCAATACCCGGTTAAGGCAGTGGAGAGCTTTCAGAGGGAAATTAACAGGAGATAACTGACATCCATCAAACATGGCACGTGGAACTAGTACAGTCTACCCCAGTTAGCGAAATAAAGGGTTCAGTTCGAAATTCCAACCAACTGAAGAAGGCCGGAGCATTGTAATAAATATGGCGTCAAAGATGAGGACAATAGTCCGAATAATGTAAATAATATATATATATATATATATTATTTACATTATATATATATATATATATATATATATATATATATATATATATATATATATATATATATATATATATATATAAGATAACTACTTATCGTTTAGTTCACACTCCTCCTTTAGAACAGGAGTAGAGGGTTATTGCCTCTAACCCTCTGATTGCTTCGTGATTTCCTCTGATAATCTGATCTCCTCGTCATTGACCTCTGATTGCCTTGTGATTGCCTGCGCCTTTTCCTGAATTATTAGATAATTTAATCGTATCGTCTTGAGCTAGACTAAATTATCGTTAGTAATCGTTAATGTAAGTATAACAAAATCTCTGTTTAATAACTGTTAATAAATTACTCTTACAGACAGTGATTTTTTTTTCATACTTAATGACCTACACTTATGGGCTTGTAACAGTAAAACCTGAGTTAAATAAAACTTGTTTAGCTTTGGGCAAAGTCTTAACATTAACCGGGAAAATGTCCGTCTACTTCCCGCTTTTATCATTCTGTTCCTGTTATCAGTTTCTCATGTTCAATTCTTTCAGTTCATTTTTGTTTATTTCTGCGCAGCCGTCTCCTGATTAAGATTATCTCGATTTTGCTAATTAAGGCTAAACAATATTCTTACTGGCTGTCAGTCATTACGTTCGAGTGACATGATAAAAAAAAGAATAATTCTCTGCTCCAGCTTTTGCAGAAAAGTTGTACAAATCTTTTAATATTATTCAGCTCTTTACTGTTTGTGCAATTATTTTATCATTAGTCATCGGGATTTTTCCCGTCCATTTCTGCGCATAGGGCAAAAATTCTTCTTCACTGATATTGATCGACTCCATCTTGTTTTATTTTCTTCCTATCGCCGTTTTAAAGTTGCGATGCTGTTCTTGAAGATTCTGCACCATGTTACCCATGACCTTCTCCTTTAACGTCTTCTCTCTGCTGGTTCTCAACTTATAGCAATCTTTGCATGGCATTTGGTGGTTAGGCGAAGGACGTGTCTATCAAATCTTACTCTGCGCCCAGCTACAACGTTTTACAGACAGCGTGACTATGCGAGCCTCGGCATTTCCGTATTTGTGAGGTAGTCACGGATAGATACCTTCCAGGAAATCGTAATCTTTTCACCCTAAGCAAGGTAATAATGCCACTAAGACGCAGGGGGTTACTGATAGTAAAAGAGAATGAGAAGACTTTAGTGAGGAAAAAGGCCAGCAAAAAAAGAGGATTCAGGAAGATAGAAGAAGATAAAGACCGGAATTGGATTTAAATCTTTGAAGATTGTAGGTGGCAGGAAACAAAAAATCAGAAGAGAATTCCACAGGCCAGAAGTACGAGAAAAAAATTAGAATAGAAATTACGATTACATTTATCTATAACAGTAAAGCGATGAGACCTAATTACCAATCTAGTAGTACGTTTAAATTCACGCGGTCGAGGTACCAAGAAGGAGAGTTCATTAGAACAACTGCTATGAAGATATTTATAGAAACGACAGGGGGAAGACACATCACAGCGGGGGAAATGTGACTGAAGTCTAAATGCCAGGTAAAGACCGATAACATTACAAATCTTTCTTTGGATTTTGTCGAAAATATTGAGATATATAGCCGGTGCACCAGACCAAATGTGGCAGCAGACGAATGGTAGATTCACAAAATTGCAAGATGCTCTCTGACTAGAAAAACTGTCTAGTACGATACAGTGAACCAATATTCTTAGCAGCAGCACACCTAGCAATTGATTCGATATAATCCCTCCGCTTTATGTCATTAGAAAACGTGACATCAAAAAAACGCGACGAGTTAATCACGTGGAAATTAGCATCAGCCATACGAATGAAGGACAGAAATTATTCTCTATGATGATAAAAGGATAGCAGTTTCGTTTTGAAACCGTTCAAAATTACAAGCAATTTCTTGTTCCCCTAGACAGCGTGACTGTGCAATTTTCTGTATTTTGGATGAAGATATTTTGTAGATTATTATAAGACACTTTTCGTGGAAGACACTTCTAATTATATGCTGTTACTTTTCACGTTTCATATGCATAAACGGCTTTGGTATCACAATGGTGTTTTACAGGCTTACCTTTAGCTTGGTGACGATCGAAGATGCTGACCAAACTTTTTGAAGCTTTCAAACGACTGTCATTGTCTCGTTAAATATGTATTTGAGAACCTCTTCTGTACCGACACCATTTGTTATCATATTCCCACGGTTTACAAATCTGGTCACATCTACCACCTGTTTTCAGTTCCTTGGCCAACTTGTAATTGCCTTGACTTGGTTTTGTGCAGTTAATTGTAATATTTCATTTGCAAATCTTAAAATAAATTCAGAAGCTGGGAAAAGGTACTCTTGCCCAACACACTAAAAGTTCATTTTTAAAAGAAATGGCAAGTGGCGATGGAAAAATATTCACTACAAGTATTCAAAAACGATAAAAAAAAAACAAGGTGGCCTTCAAATGTAAACATACCCCGGAACCTTCACTCGCTGTCTTTCACTGTCATGACAAATCACCCCAATATTATGCCTCAATTCTCGCTTGCGTCGGTATGCACAAAAATAGGGAAAGGCTCTATGTACACTCTAAAAAAAAAAATACGAAATTTGAAATTAACGCCCAGGCGAGAAATCCTGGTTCCAATATATTTGATTATTTATTCAGGGATTCACTTGGCCCGATCTTGGGTAGGTAATTGACACTTGGGATATCTTCTGCTACTTCTCTCACGACGGATTAACGGGCGAGATCTCCCTTTCGCCTGATAAAACTTCTCATCTCTTAATCATGACGCGTGGCTCGAAACTCGCCTGCGGATTGTCAGAAACGGTCGGTTTGTAACTCTTTGCCCATTCTAAATGTGACTCTGTAAATATTAGCCTGCGAACGGAACTTTATAACGTCCGGTCAAGTGGCACTTGATCCCGAATGTTTTCATTTATTTATTTTCTCCATTTCCTTTCGGTCAGTGGTTAGCCGCTTTGAAGATTTCATCCGTCTACACTGACATAAAACTGTTGCACCTCGGCTCAGATAGAATCATTAACAGGGGATAACTGATCTCTGACATCCAATAAACATGGAACTAGAACAGTCTACCCCCAGTGAGCGAAATAAAAGGTTCAGTTCGACATTCCAACCACATGAAGAAGGTCGGAGCATACAACAACCGACACGTTGTAATAAATATGGCGACAAAGATGAGGACAATAGTCCGAATAATGTAAATACCTCATTTCAGAAATATAGGCAGATACCGAATCTATCATACATATTTATAAGTCCACCATTCAGCTATTGTTGAATATTGCTGTTCCTCGATATATTTAGAGTTTCTTGATAAGATCTGCATTGTCACTGCTTCTGACCAGACATTTTCTGTCACTTTTCTACACCAAAATTCCAAGATCTCAATAAAAACAAAGCTTCTCTCCCGTTCTTTGGAAAAGTAAACTGCCTGTGATGAAATTAGTCCCAGAATGAAGAGATCAGAATAATCTGAATATACAATGCCAGAAATTCAAATATTTGTTGATATTTCAATGACTACAAAAAATGTTTTAGTTAATTGCAAAAAAAAAAAAAAGAAAGAAAAAACTTTTCGAAATGATTTTCTGTAACATTGAAAACGAGGTTAATTGATAATATTTAAAAGATGTTGTTGTCATTTTAATCATTAAAGACAGAAGATAGCGTTACATTTACATTTTTGAAGACCATAGGTGGTACGGAAACAAGAAAACGTAAGGAAGGCGAGGAGTGCAAGAATTAGAATAGAACATTTTTAAAATCATTTCACCCCGAAAAAGGCGATAATACCACTAAGACATAGGGACTTGTTGTGGTGAAAGAGAATGAGAAAACTTTAGTGAGGAGAAAAGGAAAATAAAAGAACATAATTCAGGAAAAGAGAAGATGGCAAATGGCATTGGATTTTGTAACATTGTAAGTGGCAGGGAAGCAAGCAACCGAAAGAGAGTTCCACATTTTTCACTTTCTCAACGCCGTAACATGACTTCTCTTTGTCTTTTCTACAAATACTTTTATGGTAATTATTCTAATGAATTTTGCTCTATGATACTTGCACTTTATAAATTTAAGTGCAATACTAGAAGGCGGCAAATGTTATAGTTGAAATGGCTAAGTGTAACCGTAAGTTCTATGCTAACAGTTTCTTCCCTTGGACTTCTTGCTTGTGGGATTCTCGTCCAGCTTCTTGCTTTCTTAAATTATATTTTATTGTACTTGCTCTTTAATTATGTTTTGTCCTATATTCTTTAATATTTAGCGATCTCCCGGCGTTACGTTGCTTGAGGTGAAATGATTTTTTAAAATGGACAATATAATAGACTAGCAGTAGAGCCCGGTGTTGCCCGGGGATGTAACAGTAAGAGATAGATCAAGTATCGACTATCATAAAGACTGAAAAATAAAATTGACAAAGATTGACGGACACGCATGTCTTAATTAATTTTTTTTTTTTTTTTTTTTTTTTTTTTACGAATTGGTCAAACCTAAACTCAAACAAAAACATTGTTTTCAATCGTTATGAGTCTACCGATTGAATAGAATTTTATTATAAATAATTGTCTTGTAAATGGGAATTTTTAAAGCATTCTGAATGTAAAAATAAAGAAAAAAGTGTGCAAGACAATAAGAAACACTACCTGCCAAAGAAAAGTGAAGTTTTGTTGAAATAGGTTGAAAAACGTATGAAATCCGATCCCATATATAAACGAACACACACACACAAACAACCTGGGTTTTATAATAAGTATAAATCGATATGAGTTATCCCCCTTTCATTCTGGCGACAGAATCGTGTTTTATCGTGTTTTCAAATTGATTTCGTGCAAAAACAATTGTGTTTTTCCAATTTTTGGCGCTGACAGAACCACCGCAAGGTAATTTCACGCAGTCCTGTGAAGTTTTGTTGAAATCGGTTGAAAAATGTAGGAAATACGATCCAATATATAAACGTACAGACACACACACACACAATCTGCGTTTTATAATAAGTAAGATCTACATAGAGTAGCAAGATGCAGCATAACTCTTTGTCCTATAAGTAGATGGACATCGAAAAAGAGCACATCAAAATACATCTGGCTGACGTTGAAGTTCTGTTATACAGTTTACAGATATAAGATTTTGAGGGAATATATTCTCGTCGTTTATTTAATTTTAACAGGATAATGCAAACAAAATAGACCAAAGCGTATTTAAATGCTAATAACTAAAGGTTAAATTTGTAATAAATTCCACTTCCAGTCCAAAATCTAACTAAAAATATTCCTCTTCGAATCCAAAATCTAATTAAAGATATTTGTCTTCAAATACAGAATCTATTTGAAGACATTCTTCTTCGAATCCATCATCTAATTAATGATATTCCACATCAAATCAAAAAACTATTCAAAAGAATTCCTCTTCATATGTAAAATCTAATTAAAGATATTCCTCTTCGAATCCAGAATCTATTTAAACATATTTTTCTACGAGTCCAAAACCTAATTAATTATATTACACATCGAATCTCAAATCTAAAGGTATTTCGACCTCGAATCAAACAAATTTCGAATATTCGTTTTCCAATTGAAAATGAAATTAAAGATATTCCTCGTTGAATCCAAAATCTATTGAAAAAAATCTTCTTAGAATCCGAAATCTAATTACAGATATTCCTCTTCGAATCCAAAATGTAATTTCAGATAACTAACTTAACTGTTCAAAATCTCATTAAAGATATTCACCTTCAAATCCAAAATCTGATTGAAGATATTCCTCTTCGAGTCCAAAATCTAATTAAAAATATTCACGTTCAAATCCAAAATCTGATTGAAGATATTCCTCTTCGAGTCCAAAATCTAATTAAAGATATTCCTCTTCGAGTCCAGAATCTATTTGAAGACATTCTTCTTCGAATCCATCATTTAATTAATGATATTTCTCTCCGAATCCAAAATCTAATTAAAGACATTCGTCTCCCAATCCAAAATTTAATTAAAGATATTCCTCTCCATATCCAAAATTCTATTAAGGAACATTTAAAAAGGCTTATAATCTCTTTCAAGATTTATGAAAAATTTCAAATAAAAAATAGAGTAAATTAGAATCCTGTTTGCCAACTGTACAACATGAAAGATAGCTTTGTCCTATAGTAATGGTTAAGAAGTTAGTTCGCTTGACCATAAGAAGTTGGTTCGAGCCTCACTGTCTCTCCCATATATGTGGCCTTGTACTAAAACTAATATAAACTTATCAAATGACGATTCTAGGAAATTAAGGTAAATTTTGTGCTCATATCATCAAATTGAATGAAACAGCTACTATAATTTTCTCTGTTACGCAAAATAAATAAATAAAAATTGAACCTCTGAAAATAAAAATAAATTATCTTAAACACCATAAAGCTGGTTAACTTTGGTTGTTTGTGGCTTATTTTTGTTCCTTATTTGTATTTGTACGTGTGACAGAAACATTTCTATGGCGCTTGAAGAAAAGGGAATACCAAAATGTTGAACGTGAGCTTTGAAGGACAAACCTGCGACTTATCATCAGATGACCTTTAAGACATAAAAGGTCAACTATTTCGCCCTCATGGGCGTACAAAACAAAACTGGTGCAAATCTTAACGAAACCAAGATACGCAGCTAACTACTGATTTCAGCACAACCCGTTTGTTTTTATATTTCATTTACTCTTGAAGACGACTTCGAAACCCACGCCTTAAAATGACTCACCAGCAGCCAGACCAAATAATGACAGCTGATTGGCTAATCTCAGAGCATCCATATTCCAAAGAATGACATTTAAAAGCTTGCGGTAATATCGCGTTAAAACGCCGGTTCTCGTATGATCACTGCTGCAGCACTGAGTAGTGAGTTCGATTCTCACTGGGTGCACCATACTTGTGCCACAACTAAGCTAACTTAAAAAATTATTGTTAGCGTGTAAATTACTCCTTGGAGGAGTTTCTA
This sequence comes from Acanthosepion lycidas, assembly GCA_963932145.1. Classification (NCBI taxonomy): domain Eukaryota; kingdom Metazoa; phylum Mollusca; class Cephalopoda; order Sepiida; family Sepiidae; genus Acanthosepion; species Acanthosepion lycidas. Next base: position 94,478,346 of record OZ010596.1, read on the forward strand.
ACGCAGGCTTATCATCTCTCAGTTACGTCTCTGTCTTTGGGCAGATTGCGCTCAGGAGTTTCTCGGTCAAAGGACAGAGGGGCAACTGAGAAAATAATATTGAGAGGTGCCCAGCCCTGGGGAACAGCTGCCAGAGACCAAGCCCTCCCATTGCACTAGAGGGAGGGAGGGGTCTGTGCTCGCACCGAGGCCAGTACAACCGACGGTTGCCGGGGCTGTGGGCAATTTTTGTCCCTTGCCTGGGTGCAGGCGCTCGGGTCCCCACTTTAAAAAGACCTTGTGTCACGTCCTCGTGGGGAAACGAATAAACACTGTACGATCACTGCTGAAGTTAAGCAAGTTAAGTTATGGGTAACCGTTTGAGAATATCAGTTGCTGAAAGATTGGAAATACCGGGTGGCGTAATGGATTACAACTTGGAATTTTTGGAAAACAGAGAGCTGAGTTCCTATTCCTGTCTGGTTCGTTATATTAACTTATACACAAATTCCTTTGTATGAATCCACCCTTCTCACCCCCAGCTATGGGTTAATTAGTAGCCCTTGTATCACTAAATCATTATTACATCAAAAAAAATTCTTGCAATGTAAAAAAATATTTTATGACTTTAAATAACCTGCAAACGGTTGTTAAACCGTAAAAACAACTCAATCAATGGAGCAAAGGCAGAGATCTCTAGTTATTTTTATTATTAGGTTGGTGGTTCGAAAATAATGTCGTTTTTTCACATAGTAACATATGTGAGAAAACGACATTATTTTTGCACCAACCTAATAAATAAGTATGTTATTTTAATCAGTAAATAGCAAAACAAAACCTATTTCAAAATTTGGGAATGGTGAAATTTCACGTTAAGCTAAAGTTACCTTAAAATGTTTTTCGCTTCATATTTAATATATTAATTTTTGGTATAATCTGAGCCTTGCTATCCGCACAAGCTTCACATTAATTAAAAAAAAACTAAGCTTCCCTTCTTGCTTAAAACATGCCTAATTTTTTTTATTAATCCGAACTTTGTCATATTTATGAGCTTAACTCTAATAAGAAGTGTAATACAAATCTCGCAAATAGTATATATTGTATATCGTAGTTTTATGATTTCGCTGATAACAAGGTTGAAAGAGCAAATATCGCATCAGAACAGTCTAGACTGCCTGCTTAGAAAACAGACTTTTGCTTAATCTTTGATAACTTTATGCCAACCGGTTTTACAAATGCATTTCTCAAATTCAACTTGACCCAAATCCAAACATATTTATATTTTAATAAGTAATCATATAAATACCACAGTAATGATGATTTTTACAAAGTGATTGCTACCCTCACTCTGAAATAAAGTTTTCTTAATGTATTCGTACTATTAAGCCTCACCAACATGCCATTTGGTGTAAGATATTGACGCTCACGAATAACAATTCTCGTTTTTGTACACTATTTACATTATTATCAAAAACGAGTATCTGTCTATATTTCTGAGATGAGGTATTATGTACATTATTTACATTATTAGAACTATTGTCCTCATCTTTGTCGCCATATTTATTACAACGTTTCGGCTCTTCAGTATCTGTCGACATTTCTGAGATGAGGTATTATGTACATTATTTATATTATTAGGACTATTGTCCTCATCTTTCGGCCGTTGTACGCCCCAGCCTTCTTCAGGTTCTGTTAATTCCCATAGGAATTAACAGGAGATAACTGACATCCATTAAACATGACACATGGAACTAGAACAGTCTACCCCAGTGAGCGAAATAAAGGGTTCACTTCGACAATCCAACCACCTGAAGAAGGCTGGGGTGTACAGCGGCCGGAACGTTGTAATGAGTATGGCGTCAAAGATGAGGACAATAGTCCGAATAATGTAAATAGTTAACTAACTTAGTGTGTTGGCTACTTCTATAATTAATGTATAAGGTCTCTAATGCTGGTGAAATAGTGTTATAGTGGAACACACCTATTCTATAGTAAATAGACTCTCCCAATAAGTAGGAGTAGTAGTAGCAGTCGCTCAGGGCAGTGAGTTGGTCAGTCAGTCGATGTCGGACGACCGTTAGTCGGATATTAAAGTATCAGCCGCCACAACATTGAAATAACAACTTGGCGACGAGGTTAAGGCTAATCCATTGGGGTCTCCCCGCGTGAGTTAGAATCCCATCCTCGTCGCCAAGTTGTTATGTAGTGGTTTCACAGTGGAGGCTTGTATTTGTACTAAGTCGGTCCTAAAATAGGTTCGACGTACAAAACGTTAGGAACTTGATATAATAGGTAATGACGCAGTAATCTAGTTGTGGTCACTGATACTTTAATATCCGACTAACGGTCGTCCGACATCGACTGACTGACCTACTCACTGAGCGCCTCAGCGACTGCTACTACTCCTATTTATTATAGTTGGGAGAGTCTATTAATATTTGATGTTACAATGGGTAGTTTTGACGGAGCCGAGGTTCGATCTGATAGTCATATGAGTAAGTAATAAAATAATCGACAAAATTATATAGGTCTCTACAGTGGCGAAGGTATCATAATCCTAAGAAGTCGTAAAAGACAAAAATGGGCAAAGGCAAAAAAGATAATTACAAATACATTTTTAAAAAATATATAGGATTTAACATATCGATAAAAAAAAAATACCCTATAAGAAGTAGGTTTCCTAAATGTCGCATTCAACCTAAGAAGAGGTACAAAATATCCATATGGAAAACGACAAATCACTCGCTGGCACTAATCAAGCAGATCCCACAATCAATCAACTATAAGTCATCTAATAATTATTCCAATAAAATCATCTACAGTAAAACCAAAATTGATTATGAAAGAGCTCTAACAGATAGTGGGTTTTCAGCAATACTCACATACACAACACACACTACAAAAAGCGAACAGAAAAAAGAAACATCATATAGTTTAATCTACTATGCAACAGTAACGTTAAAACAAACGCAGGAAAAATATTCCTTAAACTTATGCCCAAATACCCCCATAAGGCACTCTCCACAAAATATTCAACAAAAATACATTAAAAATAAGCAACATTTGCATCCAAAACCATAACACAAATAATTGAAAGTCGCAAAAGAAAAATAATTGACAAACCACCCACACCAGCTAAACCCACCTGCAGCTGCAGAGCAAAAAAGGAATGTCTCTCAAATGGCAATTGCCTTCAAAGCATTCTAATATACCAAATCACTGTAAAAGCAACAGAAAACAAAAAAATATATACATGAAAAACTGAAGGGCTCTGGAAACAGAGAAGTTGTGCACACAAAACATCTTTTAACAACAGTAAATACAAGAACATAACAACACTCTAAATCTATATGAGAATTTAAAAACAAAAGCCAGAACACACCACAACGTATCAAGAAAAATAAGGAAAACAGCACCAGCCTACAAAAAAAATCTGTAAAAAATGTAAACTATGCCTCAAGGAAAAAATAGATATAACAATTTTCCCAGACCCCACAAATTACTAAAAAGAAGATTAAAATTTATCTCAAAATATATGCATGAAAACAAATTTTTACTGTGTAACTTAAAAATCGAAAACTAAAAAATTAATATCTTGTAAAATATCAGTAAGAAAAATGCAAATATATGTATTATACGAACTCAGATAATATAATATACTTTAAACAAAACCAATACCTTGAGCAAAACAAAGAAATAAGATACCCCCATCAAAAATAAATGCATAATAATAATAATAATAATAATAATAATAATAATAATAATAATAATAATAATAAATAAAATAAAATAAATAAGTAATGATAATAAAATAAAAATAAATAAATAAGAAAGAATAAAAATATAATTAATTGAATAATTAAGTTAATAAATAATAAACCAACGAATAAACCGTACGTATACATATTAGTTTAAAATTATTCGCTAATTATCGGCATTTCACCAAGCACATCAAAGAATTTTCTCTCAACAGTCCATGAAAACTAAGTATTTCAAACTATTTCTCTTCGTTTACTTTTGAACTTATGCAAACCAAATATCCCTTCTGTGAGCAACGAACTCGCTTACCTTTGTTTTAAACATGTTTTGATATTATTTTGTGTCTGATCATTTAATCTGTTGTATGAACATTTCCTCTTCATGACAATTCGTTAAAACTACGGATTTAAAAAATGTCATTTATTTTCCTGAATCGAGCTACTGACACAACTTCAAGCGTCTAAATTCGAAGATAAATCCCGTATTGTGTTTTTGTTAAAATTTACCAATGTGTTTCCTTGTTATTATCGCCCTTCATTAATCTTCTTGGCGTGGGTAAATCAACTGTTCATTTTAATCCATAAACCCTACGCCACTATAGACTTATCCGTGTTCGAAATAAAGATATCATTATGGTTACGTCCAAAACTACATCGAAGCTTGTTAAGTTTCTTTTCTGCTATGTGCCATGTCCCATCATGACGTTTGGGGTCATGGCTCCCGACAGTTTCCGGTGTTTTGAAGCTCTTAATATGTTTTGTCTTTTTGTTCCTCCATCCATTTACTCAATTTCTCCAGGTGGGTTATGCGTTGTTTTCCCCTTGTTCTTCTTACCCTCCATCTGTCCTGTGAATACAAAAAGTCTTTCCACATTATGTACACAAGAAATTTCTACTGTCTCTTCCTGATATTATGTATAAGTATCCTTTTTGTTTTCATTTCCTCTGAAAGTTAGTCGTTGCTCACATGTTAAGTCCATGGTATTCTCAGCATCCTTCTGTAGAACCACATTTCCGTGGCTTTAAGTCTCTTCTTCAGATGTGAGGAGAACGTCCCACGTTGACTGCCATATAGGAGGACTGATATTACGTAACAGTTCAGTACTCTTTTGTTTGTGTCTGACGAAATTTTTCGGTTTCTTAATACTATACTTCTAGAAGGCATTTTCGCTATCCCCGTGTGAGTTTCAGTGCCACACTTTCTGTCCTCTGTTCAAACATTTCTTAGATACTTAAATTGTTTTACTGGTTTGCTTTTGGTATTTGTAAATTTGTAATTTACACGTTAGGATGTTCCTAACATCATTGCATTCTCTCTTCTTGTAATTAATGTTTAGCCCCTTCTCCTCGCTTGCCTTCTATAGGAGTTCTTATAGTTTCCTTTCTGTGTCTACCATCAACACTGTGTCAGCTGCATACCTTATGTTGTTAAGATTATGGCTGCCAATAATGAATCCTAGTAGAACTTCTAATTCTCTCAAAATTGCATAAGTGTATAGGTTGAAAGTCCGGTAAGAAGACACATCCTTGTCTTACTTCCCTTTCTAATCTTGTATATTTACTGAATTCATTTTCTATCTGTACGCAGGTGGTTTGCTGCCAGTATAGGTTCTGGGTTATTCTAATATCCTTCCTAAATATGTCATGGTTACTCAGCAGTACTTTATCAAACGCAGGCAACGTAGAACCTGGTCAGTACCTAGATGGGTGACCGCTTGAGAATACCAGGTGTTGTAAGCTTAGATGTTCGAGTGGTGTAAAGGATAATGACTCGGAATTGTTAATCTGAGTCGTGTTCCAATTCTAGATGGGTTTATTAAATTCACTTACGTGAAAATACATTTGGGAAAGGTATGAATCCATCTCTTCTCCACCCAGCTATGGGTTAAATAGTAAGATGTTACTTTTGCTAATAACCATAACATTCTACCTACCTTGCTGTTGATGTTTAGTCCTTCCTTCTCGCTTGCCTTTTGTAGGAGTTCTTATAGTCTCCTTTCTTTGTCTGCTATCATCTTTATATGTTAAGAATATGGCCGCCAATAATGAATCCCTGTAGGACGTCTAATTCTCTTAGAATCGCCTAAAAGGTCATAAATTACGTGTTGCAGTGAAATGAGTGGTGGACTCACTTTAATGGTTTGCAAAATTAGCTTTTCTCTAATGCTCACCTCAAACCAGTCTCAAGAGTCACTCAAGGCATTGGCTTACCGAATGAGTTGTGGGATATGAACGTAAAAGGGGGAAGAGAACATTATGCGAATACGGAGAATAAATAAAGATTGACCCTAAACTGGAAGTGGTTAAGATTGTAGTGTTCGTGGAAGCATCCTCGCAGGAGCCTGTTTCAAAAACTTACCGGTTGTTGGAAAGAAGTTGTCTGATTGGAATAGTCTTCTTACGAATGGGATATGTAGGGAAGGAAGCTGATTCGATTCTGTAAACTAGGCAAGGCGGGTCGTAACTGCAAATGTCTGAACTGTGAGTTTACACTGTCTTAGCCGGGCTTACGGCCATATCACCTTGAAACGCCGATTCCTGTCCAATCACCGAAGTTAAGCAGCATCGATCCTTGTCAGTACCAAGATGGGTAACCGTAATGTAAGCTTGGATGTTCGGATCGTGTAATTGATAATGACTCGAAATTATTAATCGGAGAGCTGAGTTACAATTCCCGATGGGTTCGTTATATTCACTTGGGAAAAGTATCAATCTACATCTTATTCCCCCGCTATGGGTTAATTAGAAAGACTTGTATCACTAAATCGCCATCACTCATGTTAATTTTTTTTAATTCTTACACTGTAAAAAAATATTTTCTGGCTTTAAATAACCCGCAGAGGATTGATAGGCTGCAGAAAACCAATCATTCAATCTTTCCTAGCCAGGGTTTGAACTTGGATCGCTGAGTTCATTCACTGTGCAGTTAGGTACCCGCACACAAAGTGTAGTGAAAAAGTGAAAAAGAAAATTAAAATAAAACCTTGTATAGAAGATTTCCAGGCCAATCACTGCTGTAAAAACACAGAAAGGATGAGAATTATTCTTTTACTGCATAGGTCAATGCAGTAGTGTTGCATATATTAATCGTATGCACTTGTTATTTTAAATGACCTTTTTTGCACAAAAAGCGGGAAGTTTTTAATTTTATCTTTGTTTTTTTTTTTTACTGAAGCCAAAGGCAATAGCTTTATAGCTTTCACTAAAGAATCTCTACGTTTACAACAATATTTTAAAGGTTATTCTTTCCGACAGGCGTTTCTCATTGAAAGCGTTAACAACGATAGGAACAAATGATGACTGATATTTCGAAACAGTTTCATAATATCATTTTAACTTTTTTATCAAATAAAGAGTTGACAATTATTATTAATTGTTTGACTTCTGAGATGAGGTATTATGTACACTATTTACACTATTCGTTCTATTGTCCTCGTCTTTGTCGCTATATTTATTACAACGTCCCGGCCCTTTAGTATCTGTCTATATTTCTGAGATGAGGTATTATGTACATTATTTATATTATTCGGACTATTATCCTCATCTTTGTCGCTATATTTATTACAACATTCCGGCCGTTGTACGCTCCGACCGTCTTCAGGTGATTGGAATGTCGAACTGAACCCTTTATTTCGCTCACTGGGGTAGACTGTTCTAGTTCCACGTGCCATGTTTAATGGATGTCAGTTATCAGTTATCTCCTGTTAATTTCCCTCTGAAAGTTCTCCACTGCCTTAACCGGGTATTGAACTCACACTCTGGCACAGAGGATAAAGGCGTTGGTTAGATCCAGTGACAAGACCCAAAGCGTGTGAGTTCAATATCCGATTAAGGCAGTGGAGAACTTGGAAAGTGGAATTAACAGGAGATAAATGATAACTGACATCCATTAGACATGGCACGTGGAACTAGAACAGTCTACTCCAGTGAGTGAAATAAAGGGTTCAGTTCGACATTCCAACCACCTGAATAAGGCCGGAGCGTACAAAGGCCGAAACATTGTAATAAATATAGCGACAAAGATGAGGATAATAGTCCGAATAATATAAATAATGTACATAATACCTCATCTCAGAAATATAGATACTGAATTGTTTGACTTGTATTTCTTTCATTTTAATTTCAGTTGCCTATCATTGTAATTACTCAGACCGTCATCTTACGGCCATTAATAAAAAGCTCAGTGAGTAACCTACTTAGGACAACAGCGCCTTAGTCGTCATCAAAGAACTCACCATTAAGCCTCAATCATAATTAACCCAGTATCCCTTCCACTTTGCAAAACCCTCCGCAGAATCCTCCTTGAGATTGACACCAGTTGAATCATCACTGAACAATCTACATGGAGAATCTACTTTCTCGGGCAATGCAAATGTTCTACAGTTAACATAATTACTTAAGGGCGTCTGACAACTATGGACCTCACGCCATTGTTTCTGTTCGCACATGCGCAGTCGTTTTCCCTGTATTGATAAAGCTTAGAATTCGTCGATTGCGTTACCCACAGGAGAGGTTAGACAAACGGATCATCTTTTGGATGAATGCTTGCCGACTAAAGCCGGTCCTATGGCTACGTTTTAACCGGGAGTCTATGTAAACATACATCGTGACCCTCACCTAGATTTTCACCGACCGGCCAATGAGTATCGGACGTTGAGTCTCCATCCTCGTTCACATCGATGTGAGCCAAAAACTGGGTAACGGTCCGTTGCACGTTCAAAAGGAAACCAAAAACGAAAAAAAAAACAAACGCCACACCAAGAAATTAAAGCCCGAACACTGTTTTCAATATATTTAAAATGTTGTCGCTTGACTTAATT
>OZ010596.1:94491902-94589402 GCA_963932145.1 Acanthosepion lycidas
TATTCTTCCCTCAGCTATGAGTTAAATAGTGGGCACCCAATATAAGAGAAGGGCAACTTTGAATCCAAAAACCGTGTGTCGAGCACTTACTTGAACTGTAACTGAAAGGTCTGCTTTTGCAGTGTAGATCAAAGGTTGTCTTTGTGAGTGTTGAAAAAACACAGATGGACCTGAGCAGATGGCATGCTTGGAAACGAACAGCCATGCTAAAGATTATAATTCACACTGATTTACAGTGCCTTCAAATTGAAACAGCTGTGATGATGGCAGAAGCTTTAAATTATTGTAAATTTCTAATGATTTAAATGCATGTTTCGCAACGTGTTTTCCACATGTATAATAAGGGGAAAGACCCTTTATTCTACATTCAACACCATCACTTGATAAGACACCAGAAGTGTTGAAACAAAATGGCTATTTTTGTAGTCATTTTATATCATATTTATATTATAATTTTCGAATAAATAATTATATTTGCTCTACTCTATATTGAGCACTCTTTTAAGAATAGCATTTTTGGACTACTGGAATTTATTCCGTATACACCAATCCTATACTTGTATATATATATATATATATATATATATATATATATATATATATATATATATATATATATATATATATCAGGTCATTCCATAAGTTCTGTCCGAATTTTAACTTTTTGTTAAAATGAACAAAATTTAAAGAGTATTTTATAATGTCTAATGGAGCTGAACATTATTTTTATGTTCGATGCATTTAAACTCATCAAATTTTATTTCAGAGAACAATAAAATTAAATTTTGTTTGATTAAAACCCTGCTAACATGGAAGTACCCAAAAATCATTTGCGGCACATAATGCTTTATGAGTTCAAAAAAGGAAACTCAGCAGCCGAAGCGGCTAGAAACATTCACTCAGTTTATGGAGAGGAATGTGTGAATGAAAGAACTTGCAGAAGATGGTTTGCAAAATTCAGAGGTGGAGATTTTACCCTTGAAGATGAAGATCGAACCGGACGTCCAGTTGAGTTTGATGAAAAGCTTCTTGAAGCAGCCCTTGAAGAAAATCCTGCTTTATCAGTTGAGGAATTGGCAGTGGTTCTCAGTTCAAACCATACAACTGTTCATCTTCAACAATTTGGAAAAGTTCCTAAGTTTGGAAAATGGGTGCCTCATGAATTGTCTGAAAACAACCTCAAATCCCGAGTTGACATCTGCTCTTCTCTCCATTCTCGCCAACTTGTTTCACTTTTTTGGATAGACTTGTGACTGGCGACGAAAAATAGATCTTTTATCGAAATATTAAGCATCGTAGACAGTGGCTTGGTAAAGGGGAAGGACCCCAGCCACAGACGAGAAGGGAACTTCATGGGCAAAAGGTTCTTCTTTCAATCTGATGGGATCGCCAAGGAATAATCCGCTTTGAATTCTTACCACCTAATGCAACAATTAATGCTCAAATATACTGTCAGCAATTAGAGCGTTTGGACCAAGCTTTGAGGAAAAAAAGACCTTCTCTTGTGAATCGAAAAGGGGTGATGTTTGATCAGGACAATGCGCGACCCCATACAGTAAGAATCACGTCACAAAAGACGAAGAACTTGGTTGGGAGAAAATTCCTCATCCACCTTATTCTCCCGATCTTGCTCCTTCAGACTACCATTTGTTTCGTAGCTTACAGAATCATTTGGAAGAAACAGCTTTTGTAACACAGGAAGAGGTTAAAATTGACATTTGTGAGTTTTTCGAATCAAAGCCAAAAGAATTTTGCGGTAATGGAATTAGTAAGCTTGTTAATAGATGGAAGGAAGTCATAGATAATCAGGGAAAATACATTGTTGATTGAATCTGTCATTAAATGTAACATTTGGTCACTTGTTTTCTTTATTCAAAATTCGGACAGAACTTATGGGATGACCTGATATATGTTGTATGTATGGATATTTATATATGTATATATATATATGTGTGTGTGTGTGTTGTTGTTGTTGTTGTTGTTGCTGTTGCTCCAGGGCGGGAAAACGATAAGCTTCTTTCTGTTGGTGCAATTATGTTATTAATTATCCCAAGCGAGGGTCGGCGAAAACAATGTCTTTTAATTGATCGTGTCTGTTTGAATGTCTGTTCACTTGTCCAACCAATAATTAAACGGTATGTCATCTGATGACCTATCCTAATCAAACTTGACACTAAAATCAAGTTAATCTCCAGTATTCGAGTATTTGTTCTGGAGATCATTATTTTGTTTTTTTAACATTTTATTTTAATGTTGTCGCTTTATTGTGTTTTTTTTTTTTTTGTTTTTTTTTTGTTTTTCTGAAGAAATCAAAGGATTATTCGTCAACTGAACACGTGAATATAAATAAATACTAACTCAGTCTAATGAAATCAGGTTGACTTATAAGAAATTTCCGCTTCGGGAGAATTAGTTGTATTGATGAATGTCTCATTCTATCTGTTAATCATAGATGGTAGTTAAGAATAAATTTGGAGTACACTAACATACCTTACCTTTTTTTCACAGCAGTAGCAGCGTACACGGTGGATTAAAGGAAAAATGTTGTTCATGTCAATGCAATGCCGCTTACAACAAGAATAACACAGGAAAATTTTAGAACTCGGTTGGCTTGTTCTACCTCACCTGTCATATTTACCTGACTTTGCACCAATAACGTGCAGATGTCGCGGCAGAGGGTACGACAGCCCCGGGTATCCATATCGTGAGGGCATCCAACCAAAGAGTGAAATATTTATATTTAGTTTGAATAAAGTGTTTATTTCATGTTTCATCTGTTTTTCACGCATACTTAAAATGTCTTCCTTTCTCACTGTACTAGGTCATATAGCGTCTACTCTTCTTGAATTTTAGAGGCATACAATCAAGACATTACCAAACCTGTGCACTTCACTACCGACGTATTACTTAGATAGCTGCAAGACCTTTAAATAAGGAAACCTTTTCTCTCACAAAAAGAAAACAAAAATGATTAAAGAGTCGGTCAGATACGTTTTTTCTCGTCAAAATCTGACTGATTTTGTTCAAAATGTGACGAAGAGTGACAACAAATCCTTGCGAATAATAATGAATATGCAATTGAATAAAATGTAATTGTACTTTATTTTTTGAAGAATATAGTTACATGACTCAACCTAATGCTTGTTACATTTCTATGCATATTTCATACGTTAAATCTAACATCTGTTATAAGACAGACGTAGTGATTTATTAAAGTGAATTGCAGTGAACTGATCATTAGGTTGGTGCAAAAATAATGCCGTTTTTCTTTTAAAGTTGAAACTCAAAAAACGACATTATTTTTGCACCAACCTAATATATATATATATATATATATATATATATATATAATTATTTATTTAAAAATATGATTCCAACACGCTACATAAGAGGTCTCATGTTTCAAAACAAGAGCCGAAAACTTCAAAATAATATTTGAATTAACTTGAGTTAAAGTAGGCTCTGTTCCATCTTCAAGCGAAATTTTTTGGGAATGACTTATTTCTGAAGTTTACGAGTTTTAATAGTATGGTCAGAATTGAAATCAAAAATTTCCATGGTAACATCAAGGGCGGATTGTTTGGAATCGGCAGGAGTGGGGTGTTAATAATTTGTATCAGTATAGAGTTACTTTCATAGATGTCGGGTCACGGTAAGGTGGGGGTGGCTAAATTTACGACGGAGGAAGTTTTCGCATAGTCTGGCTTGAGCGTCTACGGAGATTTATTAATTTATTTTTATTTTATTCTTTTATTATATCTCTTTATGAAAGGGATTTGTGTATATGAGAAGGCCGTAACTTTTGTTATTTGACGACTTCATAAAGGGTTATCAATTTTTGTGGGTAATTAAAACTATGTATATGGGCTATGGATTTTAAAATTTATATGCGTGTTTTAGGCTAGTTATTCAGAGCGTAAGTTCGGTTGTGTCGGTAGAAAACCGTTAATTCTTGCCGGTTGTTTAATAGGTTTTTATTGTTTAGGAGCTTAATAATGTGTAGTTTCTCATGGAGGCACAAAGGGCATGGGTCATCCCAAGTTTTGCAAGTTCTAGTTCTGTTAATGATTTTCCATTTTACTTTAGGTGTCCTATTTTTTTCTTTCAGGTGCCAAAAATATTTAGATAGAGAGGTCTGATGTCTAAAGTTTATGTTGTTGAAGGAGCATTTATGCTGCCTCCATCTGGTTTTAAAGGCATTTTTCGTGGACCCAATGTATATCATATTATTGTTAGGGTTCTCCGTGGATGATATAGTGCATTGGTATACCACAGATTTGATGCAGCACTTATTTTCTAATGGGCAGTCTACCAGGTTTCTACAATCGCATAATTTTTCCCTATCATTATCTGATTTAAGTGTAGAGTTATTAAAACTATTCAGGTAAGGGGGTTTGTTCAGGATATTATTATTGTGTCTTCTTATTATACCTTCTAGATTTTCAGTGCAGCAATAACTCAATTTTAGTGTGTTCTTATTGAATATATTACTAAGCCTACTATTGGTGTGAAAGTGTTTATCGATTAGAGCTAAGAACTTCTGTCCTAGTTTAATACTAACCATTTGGTTGAACGGAGGTGTATACCAAATGATGTTTCTTTTCCTGTTTTTTTTCTTTTGGTTATTGCAATTGTCCCTATATTTAATGTTAGCATTTTTATAACCACTACTTTTTAGGGCAGTGTTATAGAAGTCATTATGTTGGTGGAATATTACTTTGTTAGCGGAGTTACTGCTAATTCTATTTTCTATTGATGAGGGTATATGTTTAATTGTGGATGGAGGGTGCTTAGACTTCGGGTGTATATATAAGGGGTTAGCATTTGGTTTTCTATAGGGTTGGTACGTGTTGCTCGGTAAGTCTAGGGTTACGTCGAGGAAGTTTACCTTTTTCAATTTAGAAGAGACTGTTATCTTTAAGTTAAGTTTTTTAAATTCACTAAAAATAATTTTACGGATCTTCTCTATCTTAAAGCTAGTGGAACTCCTCACCACCATGAGCCCGTCATCTCTATACAGTCCGATGTCCTGGATATCAATCTCGCGGTGTGCCGTTAGGTTGTACAATATTAAAAGACCAACCAAGTCAGAAGACTCTGCAGAGTCTAGCGATCCCATTGTGATGTCAAACAGGTCGTTATTGTTTTTTATCCATTGTTCCCCATTATGAATGAGGACGGATTTTTTTGCGCTGAGGATGATGTCGGTTTCTTCCTTTGTCAGGTTAGAATATACAGCAGCAAAGTCCAGGGCAGTCGTAAAAAGATCCTTCAAAATTAATGGGTAGTAGTCCACGATATCGAACTGTAGTAGGGTGCAATTTGTTTTATCATCAATATTGTTGAACCAGTTGATGACATCTTTAGTATTGATCCATAATTTTAATTTGAGTTGTTTTTTTATTTGGTAAGTAATTTTTTCCAGGATCCTTTTGGTGATCTTTCCTATATCGGGTCGGGTAGGGTTAATTATCCTAGTGGTCTGGTTTTCCAGAAAGTCAGGCTTATGGTCCTTAAGTGTTACGTAACATTCCTTTTCTGCAAGTTTGCCTACTCTATCGCTAATTTTAAATTTATCAGTTATTTTTTTACTTACTCTGTTTATGTTGTCAACCATGTTTATGTTGTTGTTGCAAGCTTTTTTATAAGTACTTGTTAAGTTTTTTTTAATTAAGTTTTTGTAGTCATCAACAGCCAATTTGTAGAAGTTGCCGGTTTTGTCCGACTTAACTAATATTTTGTCACAATCATTAATGCTTTTAACTATTTGGTCTAGCTGTTTTTGGAAGTGGTTTTTCTTATTTTGAAAGGAGATGTTGTTGATAAGGTTGAGTAGGTCTTTTTCAAATTCGTATAGTTGTTTGTTGAATGGTGCGACTCTTTTACTTTTAAAGCCGTAAACTTCGCGTTCTTTATCGGTTGAGTTATTTCCACGAAAGTAGAAGTATGCCTTCCATCTCATCCTTCTGATTAATTCCTCTGTTTTTTGCAGAAGTTTAACGAAATAATTCCGTTTGTTTGTATGTGGAATGTTTTTCAGAGAAATCCCGAAATTAACTTTTTCCATATTTTTAAAGAAGTTGTTTTTTAAAAAATATATATATATATATATATATATATTCAATGTTTACTTATATATATATATATATATATATATATATATATATATATATATATATATATATATATATATATATAATTATTTATTTAAACAATTTATAACATAAACATGTTATCAAGTGATGATGTTGAATGCAAAACAAATGGTTTTAAAAGTTTCAAATTAACGATCCTTCTCAAGGGGAAAAACCTTATTCCAAAAGCTAGAATGACCAATTTTAATTCAAATTTAATCACTATTAAGTTTACAATTAAATTGTAAACTTAATAGTGATTAAATTTGGATTTTAAAATTGGCAATTTTTAATTTTAATATCAAATTCTATCATATAATTTAATAATTATTGATTAGAATAAATTCTTTTTTTTAATATTACCCGTATTTTAACGATCTGAATAGCTATTATAACATGACTTCGTTATCAGGCTTTTTGAATTTTCCTATACTTGTATTTTGATTGGTCATTCTAACTTTTGTAACAACGTTTTCCCCTTGCGAAGGATCGTTAATTAATTTGAAACTTTTAAAACCATTTATTTTACATTCAACATCATCACTTGATAAGACACCGGAGGTGTTGAAACAAAATGGCTATTTTTGTAGTGATTTTATAGCATGTTTATGTTATAAATTTTTTTTTAAATAAATAATTATATCTGCTCTACTTTGTATTGAGCACTCTTTTAAGAATAGTAATTGTTGGTTATTGGAATTCATTCCGTATACACCAATTATATATATATATATATATATATATATATATATATATATATACTCATTCTGAAATATTATTTGAAATATTACTACATTAAACATGCCATCTCTGATGCAATGGCATCAACACACACCCGTAAGTACCGTATATTTTATCGGTATAACTTGAACATTTAAAATTCGTCAGGTCTACTAATAAACACATTAAGATCAATATCAAATCCTATAAAATATTAATACTTTAGATTGCACATCATACCAAGTAGGTTTTTGATAGCACTGATACGTATTGTATGTTATTATCAAACAACGCATAGAAAAATATATTACCATTAGTATCTAAATATACAGGTAAGTGGTGTGACTTGGCAGTAGTTTTGGCACAGGTTATCGTGTACTGTAGCCTAACTTCATTTATCGGTAGGCCTAAGTTTTGGGCCACCTGTACTTTACCGTATGTTTGGGGGGTCGACCTATACGGTAGGTAAAGGCCCAACTCAGATTTTTGGCCTATAAATCTTGAGGTCGACTTGTAGTCCAGGTCGACTTGTACACCATAATTTAAGGTAATTGCTGCTGAATACGAAAACTGGATTTTATTTTTGGATTTACGTTTAAATTTTATCAACCCTCCTCCTTCTTCTACGTGCCGTGTCCCTTCAGCGATCATAGCTCTCCACAACTTCCTGTCTTCTGTAGCTCTTAGTAAATTTTGTCTTTTTGTTATCTCTTGTAAGTACCTTGTTCCGACATCCATTTTATCAAGCTCGCTCGGGAGGTTATGCGTTGTTTTTCTCTGACCCACTTACCTTTAATCTGTCCTGTGAGTATTAAATTTTCCAAGCCGTTTTTCCTCATTAAGTGTAATTTCAACTGTTACTTCCTAGGGTTAAGTATAAATATCCTTTTTGTTTCCATTTTTACTAAACTTTCGTCGTTGCTCACATGTTCAGTCCATGGTTTTCTCAGCATCCTTCTGTAGAACCACATTTCAAGTCTCTTCTGTGAGAAGATTGTCCAGCATCCATTGTCATATACGAGAACTGATCTTACGTAACAGCTCAGTACTTTTTTCTTTGTTTCTAACGAAATTTTTCTATTTCTTAATGCTATCTCAGTGCGCCTTCGGATCTCCGTACTCCGATAAAACCACCAATCTCAACTTTCCTAGTTTGGGACCTACCGTTGTAGAAAGCTCCTACAAAATATACATAAATTCGTCAAAGCCGGTTCATCTAGTTTTCAAAATGGCCGCCACATTTAATGGAAACTGAATTATCATCCCTTTCAGGACAAGATGAACAGACATCATCTGCAAACATCCTCCTCCGTAATCATTAGTAAAAAAATATCTATGTTAGTCGTTTTATTTGTAGCTTCGCCATCATTAAGGTCAACGAACATGGACGAGCATTTATAGAACGATCACTCGATCACGAAGATAGCGTTCTACAAATTCAGAAATAAAATTTGTCAAGGCATATTTTCATTAGAAAGAAAGCATCTTAGCAATTATAGATCTTGGCCTAATGATACTACCATTGATTTGTAACAACACGGTATAATAAGATAAAACAGCTAAAACTTAAGCTATTGTGATTCAAGCCGTCAGTAGTACACGTTGAGTAACCTTTATCCGAAATTTCAAAGTCCGAAAACCTCTAAAATCCGAAAGTTTTTCAGGCGCTGACATGACTTGCCACAGATGGAAAATTTCAGAAAGCAATATGGCTACCGTAGCATGATTATAAGCGTTACAGCTTTACAAATAAATGCTTTTTTCAGTTTTCATTTAACTGCAATCAGAATCCATGTTTTTGTTTTATATAAATACTATACCTGTATGTATTGTAACATTTTAATCAAAATACAACATCGTTGGTAGAGACTAATAGCTTAGCGAATTTTCGTTCTCACAGTGATGTCATCGATTATATAACCTCTCCCTCCAGTTTCTCACACCTGATATAGAAGTAGTGTTTGGTGTTGCATTTATATATTTTGTAAGTAGCGATCATTTTTTTGTACTCGTACAGAAAGTACAAAACATTATATTTACGGGAAATCTTAATCTCAACACTTAAAAATCCGTGAAAGCTTTACATGACTAACGCCATTACCTGTATCTGTATGTATACATATGTTATTAAATTTTATATAAATCTACATTAAAGGTATATGTTATTTATATAAAACTACTTTCTGGGTATATGTATTTGTGATGCCAACGAACACTCGTTGCCACTTTTGTGATGTCAACGAATACTCGTTGACACTTTCATAATGATCGTTGTAGTAGAGACTTTGAACAATACTGGTGTCAGACGCCTTCGAATATCACTCTCACTAATAGTACTTGCTCGATAACACTCGCTAGACAAGTAGCCCGTATAGTGATCCGAGTAGAGAAATAGTATAGACTAGAAATGCAGATCCGAATAGTATAGAGGATAGACTAGAATATAGCGATCAATCTAGACGTCACGATAATATATATATATATATATATATAATTCCTCTATGGTCACATGATCTACATAATTCTCTGAGATCGCTTGTTTTTGCTCACTATGTTCAAACTCAAGTGTCGGTAGCGACACTTCATTCCTATATAACAATGTATAAGCTGTGTTATGAAATGTAAAGGGATATCATGTTTATGTTTGGGTTCCATTCCCAAGCTGACACATTTTATAGATGCTATCTACAAATTAAATAACCTGTATTCCAAAATCCGAAAAAATATAAAAACCGAAGCACTTCCGGTTCCAAGAATTTCAGATAAAGGATTCTCAATCTTTAATAGTTACTGCTCCATTACGTTCAGTGGTGCGTGTCCGAATCAATTTATATTCATTTTTACGTGATACCGTAGCACTATGATTAGCAGGTTAATCGCACTAGTCAGTTCAATAGTATTATGAATTGCATACTCACTGATTACTCTTCAATGTGGCGAGACTAAGCTCTGCTTAGTAAAGAAGTAATTTCTTTTTTGATTGATAGGGATATTGCTGTTTTTTTCTTTATGCGTAAAACACTATATTTATTGGTATATGCATTGGTAGTGCTATTTTTGTACAGTATTAACCCATTACCTGCCATGAGCCCCATTTGGGGGATCTGTTAAAATTAAACTCACTCCATGTTATTCCTTGTATTTACATTGAATTGCTTACATACATTGCATTTGCAGAGGTATGTTTTACAACACTTAGCCTTTAAAGAAGTAAATTAAGTAAATATTGGTTTTGTTTCCCGAACGCTAATATCCCTTAAAATTTTTCCAAAATCGTCATAATTCCGTGCAAATGTACATACTGAACTCGAATTAACAATTAAATTATCAAGAAACCTTACCATTTTGGAGTTATCGACAAGAAAAAAATCGGATTTCTTGTCGGTCTTTCGTCAGCAATTACCGGCTTATTTAGAAGTAATTCACAGAGGCACACTTTGCGGCGGAGTCATAAAATTTGGGCCTATTTACTTCCTTTACAGAAATTCCTTGTAGAAATCAACACGCGCTTCCGTAAAGCGATTTTTTTTTGATAAGTGTAGTTTTACTTAATTTTTTAAGAAGAAACTTAACTTTCAAATATATGAACATATCGACAAATAAAAGAATAACAAAGTATTTTTTTTTCTAAGTGTTAACAGGAGGAAAGTTAACTTTCAAATATTCGAAAATACTTATAAATTATAAATAAGAAAAGGAACAAAATAAGTAGTACAGTAAAGCATTTTTTATTAATTAAAATTGAAAATAAAACAATAATTAATTGTAAAAGAGGAAGTTAAAAGTTTCGTATCTATGAAAAAAATGACATTGACAATTTTTTAAAAATGCTATAAAGTATATACTTCACTTACAAATATACATGAAAATTATAGATGTCTATATAATGAACTAGATTTAGGGTCCTGTGTACAATTTCCTCGCCTCTGTCAGGAACACGTGAAGGCGCTGACTATGTTTAGGGAGTGCTTTTAGGAACAGAAAACGAGCAATATATTGCTTTAAATAAGCAGTTCTGTGTCCCGATCTTTTTATTACACCCTTAGTCGTCTTCCACAATCTTTCAACTGTTTGCGTGTGGATATTTTGGTCTTGCAACGAGCAAGGTGAATGGCATCGAGGGATTCGGATGAGCAAATAGACTGTCCGTATGGAGCCTGTGCGAAATTTTTTATTGACCAATCGAAAAATTTTAAAATTGCTTCATTGGCTACGAGCTAAAGAAAAGATCAAGGCAAAGTTTCGCAAGTATACGTGAAAATTTACTTTCCCCGAGGAAATAGGGAGCGGCTTAAAAACTGAGAAAAGAAAAAATAATCGTTCTCTCCCTAACCTCAAAAAGATCAAGGCAAAGTTAATTAATCGTTCTCTCCCTAACCGGCAAGTTGAAAAAATAAGAGTTATTTGCGTGTATAAAAAGTCGCGATTTGTGGTCCCAAGTCATGATACGGACATCTGTTAGCAAGGTTGACGCCAGTGTATTTGCTCATCCGAATACTATTCACATTTTCATCTACACTACACGTTACCGCAGAAATGTCGAATTGCACAAATTGTTCCATCACTATGTACGAAGCAATTCAACGCTTTCGAATGAATGAAGAGTCTTCAGTAGAATTTCTTCGACTACACGTAATATTACCTTTTTCGGTGGCATGCCCTCGATGCCATTCACCTTGGTCGTTGCTTGCCAACCAGAAAGTATGGCGTTTCAGAAAACCTGTCTCCAGTCCTAGCAGTTCGAATCGTCCTAACAGCCGGAAAACAGAATGTGGCTTCAGTGTTGGTGATAGGGAAAATACACTTTTGGAGAAGTCACGCCTGCCTGCGTGGAAAGTGCTACTTTTTGTAACACATTTCCTTGATCTTAGCTGGTGCCACAGGATAATGCTCGAAAACTTGGACACTGCTAAAGACACTTCAGTGAATTGGCGCCCCTTCTGCAGTGAGGTGTGCCAGTTCTGGTTAGAAAATGTGCAGAAGAAATTGGGTGGACCCGGTCTCGAGGTAGAGATCGATGAATCGGTTATCTCAAAACGAAAATATAACCGGGGACGTCAATTGAAAACGGTTTGGCTATTTGGCGGAATCGAAAGAGTTTCGAAGAAGACATTTCTGGTTCCACTTACGTCTGATTGCGGTGAAGGAGAAGCCAGGGATGCCCATACACTTACTTCCTTGATTATGCAACACATCCGACCAGGATCAATCATTTACAATGATTGCTGGTCGGTGTATATGCGAATACCGGACCATGGATACACGCACAAGCAGATAAATCATAGTGAACATTTTATTGACCCTACAGACAAAAATATCCACGCGCAAACAGCTGAAAGATTGTGGAGGACGACTAAGGGTGTAATTAAAAGATCGGGATACAGAACTGCTTATTTAAAGCAATATATTGCTCGTTTTCTGTTCCGGAAAGCACTCCCTAAACATAATCAGCGCCTTCACATGTTCCTGACAGAGGCGAGGAAATTGTACACAGGACCCTAAATCTAGTTCATTATATAGACATCTATAATTTTCATGTATATTTGTAAGTGAAGTATATACTTTACAGCATTTTTTTAAAATTGTCAATGTCATTTTTTTCATAGATACGAAACTTTTAACTTCCTCTTTTACAATTAATTAATTATTGTTTTATTTTCAATTTTAATTAATAAAAAATGCTTTACTGTCCTACTTATTTTGTTCCTTTTCTTATTTATAATTTATAAGTATTTTCGAATATTTGAAAGTTAACTTTCCTCCTGTTAACACTTAGAAAAAAAAATACTTTGTTATTCTTTTATTTGTCGATATGTTCATATATTTGAAAGTTAAGTTTCTTTTTAAAAAATTAAGTAAAACTACAATTATCAAAAAAAAAAAATCGCTTTACGGAAGCGAGTTCTGTTTCTGCAAGAAATTTCTGTAAAGGAGTAAATAGGGCCAAATTTTATGACTCCGCCGCAAAGTATGCTGCAGTGAATTACTTCTATATAAGCCGGTAATGGCTGACAAAAGACTGACAAGAAATCCGATTTTTTTCTTGTCGATAACTCCAAAATGGTAAGGTTTCTTCATAATTTAATTGTTAATTCGTGTTTAGTATGTACATTTGCAGGAAATTATGACGATTTGGGAAAAATTTTAAGGGATATTAGCGTTCGGGAAACAAAACCAACATTTACCTTTTATTATTAGCCGTGAGAAGACACTTTCTGTCGTAATTTTACATTTCACGAGTAGAAAAATAATGACTATTTTGAAAAGTATTTTTTTTTAATTCTAATCAATATTTTTTTGATGTTTTATACGCACAATGTGTCCATAAAGTTCGTGTGCAACTTGAAAAAATTATAACTTTATTTGTATTTGCGATAGAAATAATTTGCAAAAAGTATTAGAAATAAGTAAATTTATATTTTTTAAGGATTTATTGAAATTTTATTTAAGTTTCCACATGTCCTCCATCATTAGCAATACTAAAGGTAATACGATTTTGCAGTTCACGGAAAATATTTGCCAACTGATTTACAGTAATGCCTGAAATCACATTAGTTATTTTAGCTATACTTAAAACTAGGTACATTAAACTTTATAACATTTTTTACAGATTATTATTATTATTATTATTATTATTATTATTATTATTATTATTATTATTATTATAGTATTTGTTGGTTATTAGAATTTATTCCGTATACACCAATCATATACTCATATATATATATATATATATATATATATATATATATATATATATATATACCCAAGTACTTACATTTATTTATTAACTATATTTGCTCTACTCTGTATTGAGCACTCTTTTAAGAATAGTATTTATTGGATATTGGAATTTATTACGTATACACCAATGATATACTTGTATATATATATATATATATATATATATATATATATATATGCCCAAGTATAGGATTGGTGTATACGGAATAAATTCCAATATACTTGTATACATATGTGTGTGTGTGTGTGTGTGTGTGTGTGTGTGTGTGTGTGTGTGTGTGTGTGTGTGTGTGTGTGTGTGAAAATATATAGAAAATAGGAAAGAACTGGCTAGGTAAATAATCCAAAGTTCTTTAGTATTTTTGTTATTTTTTAAAAATAGTGGGCGATACAAAAGTAGAGCATAAATATAATTATTTATTTAAAAATATGATTCCAACATGCTACATAAGAGTTCTCATGTTTCAAAACAAGAGCCGAAAACTTCAATATAATTATTTGAATTAAATTGAATTAAAGTAAGCTCTGTTCCATCTTCAAGCGAAATTTTTTTTGGAATAACTTATTTCAGAAATTTACGTGTTTTAATAGCATATTCATCATTGAAATCAAAATGTTCATGGTAACGGCCAACCCGATTGTTCATATATAAAAGAGGTGGGCAGGGTGTTAATAATTTGTATCAGTATAGAGTTACATTCATAGATGTCAAGTCAGGGTATGGTTAGGGTGTCTAAATTTAAAACGGAAGACGATTACGTCTAGTCTGGTTTACGTGTCTATGGAGATTTATTTATTTTTTTATTTTATTTTTTCTGAGAGGGTTTTGTGTATATTAAAAAAAAAAAAAAAAAAAAAAAAACTGCCGTAACATTTTTTTTTTTTGACGACCCATATAAAGGGTTATTTTTTGTAGGGTATTTAAGATATTTATTAGCACTATGGATTATAAAAAAATTTTATGTTAATTATTCAATGCAAAAATTTGATGATGTCAGCAGAAAACCGTTAACTCATGTCTATTGTTTAATAGATTTTTATTATTTAGAAACTTAATAATGTGTAGTTTCTCATGTAGGCATAAAGGGCATGGGTCATCCCAAGTTTTACAGGTTCTAGTTTTGTTTATAATTTTCCATTTTACTTTTGGTGTTTTATTCATTTCCTTCAAACGCCAAAAAATATTTAGATAGAGATGTCTGATTACTTTTATTTATATTGTTGAAAGAGCACTTATGCTGCCTCCATCTGGCTTTAAATTCATTCTTCATAGACCCAATGTATATCATATTAGTATTAGGACTCTCGATGGATGAGATAGTACATTGGTATACCACAGATTTGACGCAGCATTTATTTTCCAATGGGCAGTCTTCTGGGCTTCTACAATCACATAATTTTTTACTGTTTTTGTCTAATTTAAGTGTAGGGTTTTTATTAATACTATTCAGGCATGGGGGTTTGTTCAGGATTTTATTATTGTGTTTTTTTATTATACTTTCTAGATTTTCAGTGCAACTGTAACTCAATTTTAGGGTGTTCTTATTAAATATATTACTACACTTTCCTACCAATAGTAGGCTTAGTAATATATACATTGGAATGTCAAATTTAATTTCAAATTTGTAAATTTTCTTAAAAACGGCCATTTTCTTAATTTTAAGAAATTTGTAAGCAAAAACACAAATTTATCGATTTTAAAAATATTTTAAAAAATTTCTGACACGTTATTTTAGTAAAATTAGAAAATTTAATATTAAATTAATCTGATTTAAAACAAATATTACTTACTTATAGCATAAAAAAGTAATATACAACAAATTATTAACGATTGGTACTTTGATCTATGTGTTGATTGACGAGTGATGGCAGCTACTACGGATGACCATAAATGAAAATTATTAGAAATCTGAGTGAACGTTTTTATTTTTAGTTTTACTGTTATGTTTATTTATTAGAATAAAGGGACAAAACTCTTTTTATAATAATGGCAATTTCAGTCTACCGTACATGGAAATAAGGAACGTATTATGTAAAAAAATACAACATAAAAAATTATTTGAAAAAAAATTAGCACAACTAAGTTTATTAAACTTTGCAATTTTGAACTCGTAAATTACTACTTAATTTCTAATTACTACAAGGAAATAACCTAATACAGAGTTTTGCACGATTTTTAAACTATTAAATTATTATAATTAAAATTTAAAACAAATGAAAAAATTCTTGTAAAATTCTTGTAAAATTTAATTATTCATCAGAAAAAAATTATTTCTTCAGGCAATAAGGACTATAATATTACTTATTTACAAAAGCAATTAAAAGCTTTTCTAATTAAGTAATATCATAGTTTTATTGGATTCATTATTTTTCAATTCAGAGCAGATTTTCAGTTAGCACAAATTTGAAAAAAAAAGTAGGTGATTTACCATCTCTAATGACTCTTTCTTTAAACAAAAAAAATTTCAGGAAATAAAAATGTTTTGAACGAAATTTCAGGACAATAAGTAAGTGGGGTGTAACATATTTAAAAAAAAATATTTTTTACCAAAATGTAAGAAATATTTCAAAAATAATTTCATTCATTTGTGAATAAGTCCTGAAAATTAAAATTTTTAAAATCGGACAATTACTTTAATTTTACAAGAATTTCCAAATCAATGTGTTTTCAACGGGAAAAAAAGCGCAAAAAAAAAACAATGTTATTTTAACGTCACCGCGATGACGTAAACAAAAGAAGACTTTAACCAAAATTTCGAACGAGTTAGAAAATATTAAAAAATTTCAAAAAATAATTAAAAAATACTTTTTGGTCTTTCATCTTAATAATAACATAAGCATTTTGACGATAAAACTTTATTTTCGTTAAGTTTGTGGAATTTGTTTATTACGCTATGCTGTTTTCCCGCAAAAAAAGTGGAGGTACCTATATATATATATATTGACCACTAATATTATATATATATATATATATATATATATATATATATATATATATATATATATATATATATATATATATATATATATATATATATATATATACGAGAATACCATGGGTCATAATAAGAATATATAAAGGGAACAAAATATTGTTAAGATCTTTGAGTGAAATGAATACATCAATAGAAATTGCAGTAAACTTGAACAGCGATCGTGAAATTCAAAGCATTGGTGAGATTTTATGAATGTTAAAAAATGTCACGAAAAGGGATTTGAGAAAAATTACGAAAAAGATGTGTAGTGTTGTTTATGTAATTCTTTAAATTTTCAATTATGGTTTTAATCGCAATAATATAGCGGGAAGTTAGTTGTACAGAAATAAAAATGACTTTTCTTTATTTGAAGCCGATTTTTGACGGTAGTCAGTTGTTGTCATCCACTCGATAAAATTATGATTGAAATCTGCGACAAAATAATTGAAACTTTGTAAGTAAAAATCTTCAAAAAATAGTCGTTATATAGCTTTACGAATTTGACAAAAATTAATTATTCTAATGATTCCTTAGTCTGATTGGCTGCTTTTGATTTCGTGACAGGCCAACCCATGTTAAATTATTTAATGCCGAATTTCGTACGGGTCACACAGGGAAGATCGAATGCACTAATTAATATCTTAAATATTATTTCCAACGTCAGTTCAATAACAATCTAATTGCGAAAAAATGATTTTAATCATTTCACCTCAAGCAAGGCAATAAAGTCGCTAAGACGCAAGACGTTACTGAGTGTGGGAGAATATGCGAAAATATTACGGTAAGAGAGCAATAAAAAAGAACTGAAATTAAGAAGAAAAATATATTTGTTATTGCATTTAAATTTTTAAGGATCAAAGTTGACTGAAAAACAAAAAAACTGGAAGAGATTTCCACAAGCGAGAAGTGCGAGAGAAGAAACTGCTAACATAGAACTTACGGTTACATCTAGCCATTTCAACTGTAAGATGATGAGATCTTGCCGCTAATCTAGTACTGCGCTTAAATTAATAAAGTCTAGGTAGCAATGTTTCCTGTGCTTTGTCTGTAAAGCAAGGTTGACGCCAGTCTATTTGTTGTCTTTTATGTTAATTGTTCTGATGAGCTTTCCGCTCATCAGAACAATTACCACGAAAGTATTTATAGAAAAGGCACAGAGAAACTACGTTACGACGGTGGGAAAGTAACTGAAACCAAGATGCCAGGTCAGGACCGATAACATTGCAGATTCTTCTTTGGATTTTATCAAGAAACTCTAAATACATAGCAGAAGCACCAGCCTAGATGTGACAGCAGTATTCAATGTATGGACGAATGGTAGACTTATAAATGTGTAAGATAAATTAAGATAAATTAATTTGCCTAATAAAATGCTATAAAGGTTTGCACAATAAATTATAGTGTAAAAATATATGCTTTTTTCGCCTCTTTTTCAGAATTTCATACGGTCTTCATATAGTTTCCTACAACAAAAGAAAGAGAAAAAGAAAACAAAACCCAAGTATAAATACTGAATTTTAATTAGAAACGTTTTTACTAAGATTTAAGCTATGAACATATCAGTGACAAAAATTCTTTTGTTAGCTTTTTATGTTTCAAGTTTTTCTTTAAATAAATTTTATTTCTTCTATGTTATTAACAGACACAATGTCCCACTAGAATTACTTGTGGCATTTTCTTCCTCATCTCTTTAAGAGGAAAAGACGTGATTACAGAAAAGAGACGAAGGAGAAAAATGGCAAATTATTGGTCTAAATTGCCTCCCCTGTGTACGTGTGCTTGTGTGTGCGGGGGGGGGGGTGTCAATCTTATATAACTGGGAGCGAATCTTTGAAAGAATTGAAAATGAGTGAACAGGCGACACTTGAAAAAATAATGAACCGACAAGACAGTTCCAGAATCTGTTTTCCGTTTGTGTCATTTCCCGTCCACCACTTTTAGGAAAGGCATGAACTCAATCTTTCCCTCCGTCCAACATCATCTTAGCGTAGTCTCGCCACTAATTTTGCCTCAAGCTAGAGAGAAAAATGTCGATGATACCGGAAGCATCTCCATGTTAGTTTAACGCAGATGATTATTGTCAAAACAAAATAATTAGGCCTTTTCTTAATCGATACGTTTATAATGACTTATCATTCATGAATCATTTTAAAAATTGATCACGGTTTTTCTTTAAGTTGAAAACGTATTGTAATAATTATATCTTCTTTGAAAATTTGAAGAAAGGAGTCAACCGTAGTCGAGATCATCGAATCAATGCGAATGATCTTTTCCTGAGCTGTATAATATGTGCTTCATAAGGGCTACATACAAAAATTGGTTCCCATGCCAGGAATTGAACCTGGGTTGCCTGGGTGAAAGCTAGTGGTTTTAATCGCAAAAAATTTAGTCGTAAGAAATAGAAATTACCTTTGAGCATTTAAAGTCGATTTTAGACAGTTTTTAATGTCAATTGTTGTCATCCATTTTGATAACACTTTGATTGATGTCACAAAAAAAATTGAAAATTTTGTAATTAAAAATCTTCCCTAAATAAAGCAGTCATTACAGAAATTTACGAACTTGACAAAAATGAATTATTCTAATGGTTACTTCATTCAGCGGGTTGCTTAGATTTTGCAATATATCAACCCATATTGGGGCACCTCGAGATGGTTAGTAAGCTTGTCTCGCTAGAACAATTACGACTGAATAGTGAGTTCGATCCTCTTAATTTCGGCCTGGTGCCACATCCAAGCTACGCTTGGAAAATCACTATATCAACCCATATTGGATTATTTAATGTCGAATTTTGTATAGGGCACCTAGTGAGGATCGAAATAAAAACTAATGTTCAACCAGACTAGCTAAGGTGCTTTTTGTAGGTATATTAATGAACAATTTATGTTACCTGTTGATCGTAAAACTTATAGTCTCCCTTTTTCTCACCTGATAAAAACTGAAGAAATGATTTGACGAAAAATTTTTTAAAATTGAGCACCCGAACAATTTTTCATGTTAACAATTCCTCACAAATTTATCGATTACGTTCGAATCGGAATGTTGGCGCTCCTGATTAGTTCAAAGGTCAAGTGAATATTGCGTCAGCTTCCTTACCAATATATATGAAAACTTGTTTTGCGAGCGTCTCATGGGATAGGTTTGTTTAAGTTTAGGCAGGTTGATTTTACGATATGTCAACTCTTGTTGCACTATTTAATGTTAATATTTTTGTAAGGGGCACCCAGTGAGAATCGAATTTACTAGTAATTCACAACCAGACAATCATTAACCTACGCTGGGACGTCATTATAGGTTAGCGAAAGTTGGATATCCAGATAAGAAAAACTAATGGCAAATATATTTTCCCAGCATTAAAATGGCGTTAATATGGCGGACATTAATTATTATAGTAAATATACAGGGTGTCCTTAAAGTTCGTGTGCATTTAAAAAAATTTATAACTTTATTTGTATTTGCGATAGAAATAATCTGTAAGAAATGTTATAAAGTTTAATGTACCTAGTTTTAAGTATAGCTAAAATAACTAATATGATTTCAGGCATTACTGTAAATCAGTTGGTAGATGTTTTCCGTGAACTGCAAAATCGTATTACCCATTGTATTGCTAATGATGGAGGACATGTGGAAAGTTAAATAAAATATTAATAAAACCTTAAAAAATATAGATTTACTTCTTTCTAATCCTTTTTTACAAATTATTTCTATCACAAATAAAAATAAAGTTATAAATTTTTTAAAGTGCACACGAAATTTATGGACACCCTGTATAAGAATAAACGTACTGAAACGTTTCGAAAATAGATAATCAATAACTATCGAATGATAAGATTTAAGTCGTTATTTTAGACGAGACCTGCACAAAATACGGTTCACGTGTCGTATGCAGTTCGCGGCCGGATACGGTCCACGTGCTATATGCGGTCCGCGGCGTATGCGGTCCACAGGCCGCGCGGTTGTATGCGGTCCATGAGCCGTATGCGGTCCGCGAGACTACCGCGAGATGTTTTCAAAATAGTCAATTATTTGTGTTCATCGGAATAAATTCGGTGACTGACCGCATACAAAAAAAAACATCAGGTTTGTGGAATCATGACTTTATTCAACTGATATTTCAATGTTGTTATGTCTAATTAATCCTGGTTTACGGTCATATCACGTTGAAACACCCGTTCCCGTACGATCATTGAAGGTAAGCAATGCCAAACCTGGTCAGTACATAAATAAGTAACCGCTTGGAAATACCAGATGTTGTATGTTCAGATGTTCAGGTGATGCAATAGATAGACTATGAATCTGAGAACCGAGTTCCAATTCCAGTTTGGTTCGTCATATTCACTTCCTTGCAAATATGCTTGGGGGGTATGAATCATTTCTCCCCCTATCTATGGGCTAATTATTAGAACTTGTATCAGTAAATCATTATTATCTCCAGTAAATTCTTACATTCTAAAAATATTTTTTGGCTTTATATAACCTGCAAACTATTGATAAGCCGTAAATAACAAATCAATCAATCAATAATTAATGCTTTATAACTCTCCGTAGAAAAAGAAGGAATTTTCTAGCCATTGTAGGGGAAGAAATGGCGGGAAAATTATATCTTTTTATTCCATATTTCTATCTCACTCTGTAATTTACTCTAAAACGTTATTATTGGCGCCCGTGGCTAATCTTCTGCGATCAATGTGGCCTTTCACATTTCACTGGGCAGACGACATGACCAATGACGAACATAGAATGACTTGACGAATGACGAACATAGATTGTTGAACTGAAGAGGTAGTTTTTTTGTACATGCCTTTCTTAAAAGTAGATTTATGAAATAATAATGATTAAGTCAGTGTTTTGAGATATATTTCTTCATTTTATATCATAAAACTATCGTAATATATTTTTGGTGACATGATAGGCGTTAATTTAGTGATTTTTTTTTCCAATACGGAAACCGCACTTTATATCTGAAATTAGCCCGGTTAGCTTAAAGGGAGACATGCGCATATCCACTTGCATGTATACAAACAAAATTCGTTGGTTGACGTTATTTTGGAGATGAAGGTATATTTTAGATAATGATGCCTAGATGGTTAGTTCTGGTCACCGTCTCTCCACACTGAGCCAAATTCCATTTTGAGGTGCAAGGAGGTAATATTCTGTCAGCTTAACCGGGACCTACAAAATAGTAAACAATTTCTTTAGAATTGATTTTATAACAAGCAGTTCATAATTTCGGCCTTGTGCCACATCTAAGCTACACTTAGAAAATTCCTGTAACAAGCAGTTCATCACAAAATTACAGATATAATTAAATAAAATTAATGGAAAAAAAATCATAAAATGTTAATAATCTTATCAAAATAACTCCCACTATATATTTATTTCACTTTAGAAATATGCAGGACCTTCCAGAATTAACTATTTTAGAGAAATCGGACAGTTCTTTTTTAAAACTCACTTTCATTGAATATCAATGAAAGTGAGTTTTAAAAAAGAACTGTCCGATTTCTCTAAAATAGTTAATAAATGAAATCGTGTTTAATATGTCTTAGAAGTGTATAAATTTTTGATTTTCTTTATAACTTTATAATTTTTTATAAGTCTTTTCGTATTTTATTTTCATTTTCTTTCAGAACCGTATTAATAATGAATACACAAGAAGGAATCTATAGTGGGTTATCAGTTATAGTGAAATGTATGAATGTTGAAACAGTATCGTTTGATTTGGCCTTCTTAGATAGCCCACCATAAGAGGGGTATAAAACAAGAAAATCAAATTGTAAAGTGAAACAATAAATTTATATACATATAAATCAATTAAGGTCTCTACAAATAAAATTAATATATTTTGGTTGATACAAGGTCGTCAAAATGTTCGTAGTAATCCTTGCAAAGTTTATGTGTACGTAGGCAGGAACGTATGTATGTATGTATGTATGAGCGTTATCGTAGGGTAGGGATGTCTTTCAAGTAATCGCTCAGTCGTAAAATGTTCCGTTCGTTTATAAAGTGCAAAAGAGGTGGAGGAGAAAGGTAGAGATAATAATAACGATCGCTTGACGTTTGTCAAGGGACGTGTTAATACGCTCGTCTCCTTCTCTCTGGTGACAGGCGAAGTTGCCCGTCCTTTATTTTGTTTGTGGGGCTTGAAAAGGTCATTTGGGAATTGACTCCCGGATATGATTCGGGCCTTTCCATTGGACGACGAACAAACTTTATGTCGGCTCGCGAAAAGGTCCGTAAAAGAATTTTGTTTCTGAGAATTGAAGATTATTTGAATTTTGTTTTTAAATGTTTCCTAGTTTTCTATTGGCCAAAAATCATTTCGCATCAAGGTGTGAAATTTCACGAGTTTTGTTTTGGATTCGCTTTTGCGTGTGTGTTAAGCAATGTTTGTAATTTCGAATCTTTTTAATTTCTAACAAAATCAATGAGTCAGTGCTTAGCATTTCAATTGTTAAATCTAGATCTTGTTTTGTCCACTATACATCTTTGTTGATCCCCGGATTTATTTGCATGGGGCTTTAAAAAAACAACAAAGGTTTATCACCAAAAGATCCCTAATTCAGCCGAGCCTAAAGAACGCTTTCTGTTAGTAGTGCAGAGGATAACTCCCGAAATGCTTCAAAATGTGTTTCGGAACGCTGAAGATAGGTTTGAAATTTGCAGGGATAAAGATGGAAAATTTTCAAGGATACTGATGTTGAAATTTTTCAATAAAGTTTTGACATAAGATTTATAAATCTGTTTGTTTTGTATTATAATTATGTAATAATCATAGAATTGTGTCATTCCCCCCCCCCCGGATTTCATTGAAATAGTTAATTCTTGGTCATCCTGTTTAAAAAAAAGATGATCTTCGAAACGTTTCCATGGATGAACAGGTAAATTTTTTGCCAATTTCTAAAGATTAATCTAGGTAAAGAAAGATTTTTACTTCTCGTCTTCATCCAGTACATTGGCAAGACTTATTCTGGTTAATTTTTCCAAAATGCATTTTTCATGATACAATGCCAAAACGGCTCATTTCCTTACAGTTGAATATGATCAATACAGGCTTCCATACATCTGTAATGAAGTAGGTGTGCCGTTACAAATAACACACGACTTTCATCTTCATTACATAACATTTTATTAAATCAAGTATTTCGTCAGTTACTTTTAGCCAATCTAGTGTGTAAGAGACTGACTGAGACAGCCTGGTTCTATTGCTTATATATATATATATATATATATATATATATATATATATATATATATATATATATATATATATATACCCGATGCAATGAGAACGAAAGTAATATATAAATTCCAACGTTCACAGCATTAATCCAAAAGAGGGCGCGATACCGATAGTAGAACGATAAAAAATTTTACCTACTTAAACGTAATACTATTCCCTATCTCCATATTTCCTCCCCTACCTCTGACTCTAAGGACGCTTGTGAGATGATGTGCCTGGACTTTTGACCGGTGTTTATCAGCAGGAAAATTTCCACAGACCACTCAACATTAAACACCCAATCCATTCATCACCAAACTGCTATCAACAATTGTTTCACTCCGTCACCTATATTTTTTTTCTCAAACAAATGGAAAAAAGGAAGTGACGTTTCACATACGGCTTGCCTACAAGCAGGATTGTTCATAACGATTTTCAATGCACTGAAACTAAGTTGCATCTTTGTAGTGAGTAAAATCGTTTTGTCTATATGATAAAATTATAATAAATAATATATATATTTTAAGACATTTTTATGTTTATACAGTGTAACCCGGATATAAGAGACCCGGATATAAGATAAATCCTGATATAAGAGAGATCTGGTCCCAAATTAGAGCCATACTTACCTAAACAAAATAGACCAAACCCGGATATAAAAGACACTCGGATATAAGAGACTTCTTCTCCGGTCCCGACAACTCTCTTATATCCGGGTTACACTGTACATTCTTTTTATAGATACAAATATTTAAGTTAAAGTTCTGTTTATAATAAACAGTATTAAACAACATTTATCGGCCTGAATGTCCGAGGAATTTTCATAGAAAATATTCGTCCTTCGACAGGATTCGAACTTGCTTCCTATACAGAACTGCCAATTAGATTGACGTGCCTTTAGTGATTTGGCCACAAAGGAACGCTTAGTTAGCGAGGTCGAATTTATATATATATATATATCTGTTTCTTAAGAATGAATTCGACATTTTTATTACTTCAAATGTTATTTTTCGTTGATGTCCATATTTGAGACGTTCCGTTTATTTTAAACAGCTTTTATTTCGTTTACTGATCTGTGTATTCGAGAAAACTTAATAAAGAAGATTTCTTTTCAGGGAGAACCGCCGTCTGATCTGGTGTTCTTTTAACGGACAGCTACGAAGAGTTTCTCAAAAAAAAAGCAAGGTTCTATTTTGCCTTTCAAGACACACTCACTCGTTCAGATATCCCGAAAGCTTCATATCTGCTCAATTTCCGACCCGAAACGTAAACAAAGCAAATTCTAAAGTATTAACAGATTTTATTTATAAATCCAACATGTTTTTATTACTTCAAACATTACTTTTATTGGATACCAGTATAGACATCTACCCAAAAGTCGCGTCCTCACGCTTGCAATACCGGATCCAAGGGTGAGCTCACGTTAGGTCATCTGTCATTTCTTGATGTCCCGTGTGAATTTCGAGCAATTCGTATTCCGGCATCATACTCTACATCTGATTCGTTTTATATCGGCTTACGGCCATATAGCGTTGAAACACCGGTTCCCGTACGATCACCGAAGTTAAGTAACAACTAGTAAGTAACAAGATGGGTGACCGCTTGGGAATACCAAGTGCTGTAAGCTTGGATGTGAGGGTTTGTGTAATGGATAATGGCTCGAGATTGTTAATCGTAGAGCCGAGTTCGAATTCCAGTCGAGTTCGTTATATTCATTTACGCGTAAATACATTTGGGAAAGGTAAGAATCCACTTCTTCTTCCCCAGGTATGGGTTAATTAGTAAAACTTATATCACTAAATCATTATTATCTTAAAAAAAAAAACTTACACTCTAAATATGTTTTCTGGCTTGAAATAACCTGCAAAGTGTTGATAAACCGAAGAAAACGAATCAATCATATTTTTTTATATCATAATTGCAAAGAACCTATTTATCGAACTCTTTAATAATTGCAAAATAGTTCCAATCAAATCGTTCTTTAATAGTAGTAATATAATCAATATCTTTAAGTTAGCTATGAGTTCTCTAACTGAGGTTTTTGGATCATTTTCTGCCACAAGATCTCCATTATTGATTGATGGCTTCGGTTAATCTTTTCCTCTTTTTTCCCTCTCGATAATACTGGCATCAATTACTAGATTTTTATTCTTCCCATATTCAATGTCTTTATAACCCAGCTGAAACCCACGTTAATATAAATCGTGAATGCCACGAGCTGAAAGTATTGTGGAGGATCGTGTGGGTTTGCGTGTTGTTGAATTAGAAACACGTGCTGTTTATTTCCTGCTAGAAGGTTCACCTACAAGAAAATGGCGGACTCAAGTTAAGTCCAACCGAAGATGTAAAGAAAACAAACAAGACCGATATATATATATATATATATATATATATATATATATATATATATATATATATATATACAAACAAATATATATACAAACAAATATATGTATTAAACAACAAGATTTACAATGGACATAGACATTAACATTTGTGTCTGTGTTTGAACGTAAAGTGTTTGTATTTTAGTGAATGTTCTTACGTACCTCTATGCGTGTTTCATGGCGTTTTCCCATAAGTGGGCGAAAACGCTGATCTCTGTGAGAGATCACATATTTAAATGTGTCCGCTGAAATGCAAAATGAAAAAGAGAACGAGGCAAGAAGTCGCCCAATATTTATAGTGTAGGGAGAGCGACCCCTAGTGAACAATTAGGGAATTAAGGAGGAGGTAACTCCGACAGTATCCATGTTAAAATGTAATGATGATCGATAGAATAAAATGAAAACAATATATTAGGTTGGTGCAAAAAATAATATCGTTTTCTCACATAGTAACATATGTGAGAAAACGACATTATTTTTTGCACCAACCTAATGCAAAACAATGGCAGTTACATTATTTTAAAACAAAATATTATAACAGAATGAGTAAAGGGCAAGGCCAGTGCAAAAGTCCCCTGTCCCACTCCGCCGATCCTATGATATGGTGTCCCCTAGTCAACTACATCTCAATTTTCATAAGGTAGTATACATATAAAATATAAATTTTTATTGTAACCTAATAATGTAATGAATATCCATACACCTGGGTCCCCCCTCACAGTAATATGATTGGCTGGTGTCAGCCATAAATACAGACTGATGTTGAGGTACAGGGAGGACACCTATTGGCTACGCCTAAAGTCTTCGCCTATTGCCTTACGCCTATTTCCTACCACTACGACGAGGACCAGTCCATTACGGTTACCTGCTAGATTGTCCTACTTGGTTACAGTAGTCAACAACCACTTTGCTACTTCGAATAAATATATCCCTTTCCGGGACATATCACCTAATTATGTACAATAATGAATCATATGCAATATAGGTGAACAATTCAACTAGAAAAATTTGAAAATAAATACAATGTATCTAAATACAAATATATATGTCATAATAGATCATTCCATCTCAAATAAATCAATGTTTTGTGGCAATTTTTAACACCAACTTGAGATTTTTCTTGTTAAAAAGTTAAATAATTTAACACATTCAACATTATAGATAAGAAATAATAAATTTTACATAGTGTTTTTTTTTAGACATAAATGGGCAAAAAAAAAAA
Organism: Acanthosepion lycidas; assembly: GCA_963932145.1. Classification (NCBI taxonomy): domain Eukaryota; kingdom Metazoa; phylum Mollusca; class Cephalopoda; order Sepiida; family Sepiidae; genus Acanthosepion; species Acanthosepion lycidas. The sequence continues at coordinate 94,519,307 of OZ010596.1, forward strand.
AACAATTTTAAAAAATAAACATTCCAGAATGAAATAAAAATCCAATAAAAGGTTTCATCTTTTAATAGACAGTTGCGCTTAGTTTAATTTGTAGCGTATATAAATGTAGTTGGAAAAAGAAAATGTTAAGATAGTAAGAGTCACAAAGCATTACCCGTGGCCCTGTCGTTGTTAGCTCTTCCTTAATTCCCTAATTGTTCACTAGAGGTCACTCTCCCTACACCATAAATACTGGGCGACTTCTTGCCTCGTTCTCTTTTTCACTTTGCATTTCAGTGGACACATTTAAAAATGTAATCTCTCATAGAGATCCGCGTTTTCGCCCACTTGTGGGAAAACGCCGTCAAACACACATACACGTACGTACGAACATTCACCAAACAAACTCTTTACGCTCAAACACAAATGTCTTTGCCACTTGTAAATTTGTTGTTTAATACATATATTTGTTTGTATATATATATTTGTTTGTATATATATATATATATATATATATATATATATATATATATATATATATATATATATATATATATATATATATCGGTCTTGTTTCTTATATATATATATATATATATATATATATATATATATATATATATATATATATATATATATCGGTCTTGTTTCTTTTCTTTTCATCTTCGGTTGGGCTCAACTTGAGTCCGCCATGTTCTTGTAGTTGGACCTTCTTCTAGCAGGAGTAAACAACACGTGTTCCTAATCCAACAACACTTTGCCCACACGCGGTCCTCTACAGTCCCCAATGAGGCTTTCATCAACAACCACTACGGTTGGGGGATCCGGAGGTAATACACATCGGCCCTGATAAAATGAGAAGATGATATATAATTTTTTTATATGCCAGAAACAATGTAAGGAAAAAGGATGAATTCGTCATTAATTTTCCTAATGGATCGAGTTGAGAGTAAACACGGAGATTGGGCGAAAATGTGGGCTTTATTTACATTACAACATGGAGTCCACTTACAGTGATTGAAGGGAATTATTTGTATACAGCTAAGGGGCAATAACTCTTATTTTTGGAGGTACATTTAAATAGGAATACATGATTACAGATATTAACAAATATTACGCTGACGGAAAATAAAATTATACCACCTTGAATGTTTCAGTTTATTCAAGATTAAACACAGTTAATGTAGCAAGATTATAATAAACGATCGAATACAAAGATACGTGTACAGGTTCAAAAATAAGGTACGTATTACTATTAACAGTACTCAGAACCTGTCTGTCCAATATTGCGTTGTATTCTCGCGTGCATACATTTATAAATAAACATATTTATAATAATTTCCATCATTTGTGAATAGTTTCTGAAAGTTTCATTAAAATCCGACAATTATTTTTATTTTTGCAAGATTTTCAAAATTAATGACTGCCATTAAAAAAATACACAAAAATCCGCATGTTATTTAGTAGGACACTTGCTGATGATGAGAAACGAGGTTTTTCAATCAAAAGTTAGAATGCTCTAATAAAGACAGAAAAAATTTGAAAAATAATTAAAAATTACTTTGTTTTTTCCTCTTAATGAAAACATAAACATTTTGACGATAAAATTTTGTTTTCGTCAAGTTTAAGGCCATTATTATCCTGTTATGCTCATTTTCCAGCGATCTCGTGGTGGTACCTAAAATAAAATCATTTATTTATTTTGAACATTTATTTAAAATATGGTCAGCTATTTTCCACAAAATTAGAAGATGCACGCTATAAAAAACTGTTCGATAAGTCGGCTAGGTTAGTTTTAGAAATTTTCCTCACAATTTTACTTAATATATATTCCCTTATTTATTTAAATTCATTTATAACCGATATCTTTCGCTATATACCTTGTTTTAACAATGTTACGTCTTAAAATTCAGTGCTATCAGAATACGAATAATTTGTATTTTTGAGGTACACGATACAAGGGAGATAATTCATACATTGTTATAGAAGAGTTATGCCGCTTGTGTCGTTAACGCGTAAATTTTAAAAGTCTCATCTTGTGTTTGGTGTTCAGCGACACCAAATGATCACTTTGGAAGGAGTGATAGAGAACATAGCAGAGTACAAACGAGTGGTTACTATTTATTACAATTAATTATAATGTCTCCTGTGCTAAACAGCGACATCAGTTCAAATGCGTGAAGTGAATGTGACGAATCAAGAGGAATTTATTAGCCGCGTAAAGAAAAGAATCCTGATTTCGCCCTCTTTTCTTCCTTATCTATCTATCTATCTATCTACCTATTTGCTTATTTGTACTCATCGAAGACTATTGGTTAGTGAGCTATTTGTATATTTTATCAATGAATGAATTCAACCATTGACGGATGTTTTATACTTAATGGTTATCAGCACGGAAATTGGAATCGCCTAGCTGTGTTCAATTTCAGCCCGTGTCTGTCGCGTTCACTCTACACAAATGCCTTTGAGAAAAACATGAATTCTATTTTTTCTCGCTCCCCCACCTTCTTTTTCAAGCTGTGGGTTAAATGTCAGGGTAAACTGGGGTCTCTAACCTTGGATAGCAGCTAGTCTTGGAAAAGAACTAACCTGAAATCAAAACAGCGGAGACGGCTTCGGGAAATCACTCCACTGTCTTTCCCCAAGTAGTAATTGACTGATAATAAAGTAAAGGAAACTGTGGAGCACCGTGATCATATCCATCTTAAAAGGACATTTCATTTAAAAAATTTGATCTCATATAAGCTCTCAATCTACAATTAGTAATACGGCATTTAGTAATACAGGCGTAGTTCGTTGTGCTGTTACTGTTGCGACTAGTGAGAGTCAACTCGGCAAGCCGAGTTCAAATTCCGACCGACCTCGTTACGTTTACTTTCACCGTTAAAGGTACTAATCTAATCTATGTGTTTTTTACCCAGCTACGGCTTAAATAGACCGGGCTCTCTGGGCTTGAATATCAACCAATCTGGAGATGGTGACCCGATAAAAACGCCCATCTCCCAACTGGTGTGGATGCGACAGCACAAAAAAACGCCCACAATGGCTAATTTACACAATCTGCTGCAAGAAGAGATAGCGTCGAGGTAAATATTAGTATAATAATTCAAATTCGAATATAATACCCAGGGACATTTTGGATGGGGGTGATCTTTTCTATGGCATGAGATATGGTAATTCACATTTGTCTCCATAAGTGTATATTTTTTTCTCAATTTCAGAGTTTTTTTTTAGTAGGAGGATTTGTTTAGTGAGAATACTCAACGGGAGTAGATAGGTTCGTCTATCGTCCGGTTCAAACTCCTCCCCAGTCGTTTAAACCGGGGTAGAGGTTTGTCCTTTGAATCTTGTTTAGGATTGACTTTCCAGTTTCTTCTAAAGTTTACTTCAACTCTATACTTCTCAATATTCCGCCTAAAACTCTGAACTTTTATTTACTATTTTTTAAATTCTTCTCTTATTAGGTGTTGATAGGTTCGCATATTGCGCGGTTCAAACTCCTCCCCGGTCTTTTGAACAGGAATAGAGGGTTATCACTTGTTCCCTGTTTAAGATTAGGTTTCCGGTCCCTTCTTTCACTTCCAGTGCCTTCACCCCGTTACGTCTTAGTGGCATAATCACCTTGCTTGAGGTGGTGCCTCTTATTCTGTAAACCGCTACCTCGAGAGGCACTTGAGTCTTGTACAGGGTGAATATCATTGTATATCATTGTAAGATGGGAAAACAGAGAGGACAAGAATGAAAGAGAACGCCCCGTCCCTACGACCACAGGGGATCGAGATTTGTTTTGCAATGATATATCGACAACAACATGAAAATAATTTATTGCAATTTAATCCCTAATGTTATATATATATACGCTAAAAATCCACCTTCGTCCCGACCGTGCGCCGACAGCTTAGTGGTAGAATATCCGCCTGATACCAATTCAGTCGGGTTTCGATCCTAGCTAGAGGCAACCGGATGTCTAGCCGCACTGATGAGCTGTGATACAGCGAAACAGTCTGTCTGTGGATGACATTATATATATATATATATATATATAACTGTGTATCTGGGCAGTAATCCCTTTTTTATACAAGTTTCATTAAAAACGACTGAGTAGGTACTGCAATTAAATTTTTTTTCTTTTCTGAACGTAAAGTATGTAGGAATTGTCCGAATGTTGTTCTGTATCTGCGAGGGCTTTCGGCTATTCTTTTACCGATTATCACACATACATACACACGCACACACACACACTCATATATATATATATATATATATATATATATATATATATATATATAATGAGCGGCTATTCGTTCCCTAACACACTCGTTTGCTGCTAATGTTGGTAGACAATTCCTGTTGCAACAGCCTACTCGGGCACATTTGCATTTGTCCAGCATCCACAGAGTACACTTATGTTCTAATATCCAACTGCACTGAGGGGATCTTAATTACACCTTCTGGGTGAGAGAGTATAATCTGGAGTGATCAAATTTGAACTAGGCCAGTACTCTCAAACACTCGGTTACGACGACCTCTGACTTCGTGCTGGTACAACCATATATATATATATATATATATATATATATATATATATATATATATAATGACCGGCTACTCGTCCCCTAACACACTCGTTTGTTGCTAATGCTGCTAGACAATTCCCGTTGCAACAGCCTACTCGGGCACATTTGCATTTGTCCAACATCCACAGAGTACACTTATGTTCTAATATGGAACTGCACTGAGGGGATCTTAATTACACCTTCTGGGTGAGAGAGTATAATCTGGAGTAATCAGATTTGAACTAGGCCAGTACTCTCAAACACTCGGTTACGATGACCTCTGACTTCGTGCTAGTACAACCATATATATATATATATATATATATATATATATATATATAACACGAAAGTGCATTAATAGGTTTTCAGCTTGAGATATTTATCAGCTGAAATTCGATCTGTAAACTTCACACGCTCGTTAGTGTAGAAACAGACTGGCGCCTCTAAGTGTTGACTTCAATGTTCACTTATATATATATATATATATATATATATATATATATATATACGTGGCCTGGCGATTGCGTCTAACATGAAACAGACTGTTGCCTCGTAGTGTTGACTTCAATGTTCACTTTTATATTTACACACGCTCTATCTCTAATATTGTGCACTTTATCCCATAAATATAGCACGCCTTAAGAGTATATTTCTTTATATATATATATATATATATATATATATATATATATATATGATTCGTATATTACGTCCTTGTTTATATAAGAATGTACTATTTTAAATACTTTTAAAAGAGTTTTTTAACAGACGTAAAAACTACCTTTTTTGTTTAGATTCCCATTTACAGTCAGTTATCTGCTGTGAATGGATAAATATATTAAAAATGTAGTAGCATTAAAAACAAATTATTTATGTAAAAAAATGGAATGCTATTTTCCTAACCAATAAAAAAAAAACACTAGAACGGTCAAACATTAACTAAGACGTAAATGTCGGAAAAACCAGAAGTCTAAACAGATATAGCTGAAAAAAAAGAGAAAAAGAGAAAATGTCACCGAAATTCAAGGGCGCATTGGGTTAGAAAAAGATGGCTTAATGCTAAAATTGTATTTAGGAAATACGAAAATTTCATTGCAAATAAAAGAATACTAAACTCCTATGTGATATCAATGCTCCTATCTGTGCCGAAGTATGTGAGTTTACAGATGAACTTGTAGAGGACCGAGTGTATATTTACATGTTGTTGTATTAGAAACACGTGTGTAACTCCTGGTAGAATATTAAAAGGCCCAACTACATGAAAATTGGCGGACTCAAGTTAAGTCGAACTGAAAATAAAGAAGACAAACAAGACTGATATATATTAAAACAAATATGTGTATTAATAACAAATTACATAGGACATAGTTAACATTGTGTTTGTGTGTGCACGTTCGTATTTTTGTGAATGTTTGTAATGTTAATAGCGTTTTCCCAGAACTGGGAAACGCTGATCTTCTAAGAGCTTACATCTTGTCGCTGAAATGAAGAAAAAAAGAGATATTTACCTCACCTCCACACGAGGTGGAATTCGGCACAAGGCTTGAGGGAAAGAAGAGGAAGAGGTAAGAAGTTTCCCAGTATTTATAATATAGGGAGAGAGACCACTGGTGACAATATGGAAATTAAGGAGGAACTAACTCCGATAAACTCACATACTTGGGCACTAGAGATTTGATTCTACAGAAGGATACTGAGAATAACAAGAACAGTAAGAAACGAGGAACTTTTAAGAAAAACGAAAACAAACAGGATACTTAGAATTAGAAAAGAGAGTTGAAATTTCTCGGACACCTAATGAAGAAGGAAAGGTTAAAAATTTGATACTCACAGGATATATTGAAGGCAAGATGGACAGAAGGAACGTTATTATTTATTGCTAATGATTACTAAGGAAAGCGTTTGCAGATGGTGTCTGTGTATCTTGTCCTGAGAGAGATGATAATTCATTTTCCATTAAATGCGGCGGCCATTTTGAAAACTAGATGAACCGGCTTCGACGAATTTATGTATATTTTGTAGGCGCTTTCTACAACGGTAGATCCCAAACTAGGAAAGTTGAGATTGGTAGTTTTATCAGAGGACGGAAATCCGAAGCCGCATTGAGATAGCGAAAGATACCTTCCAAAAGCAAAGTAAAGTATTAAGAAACAGATTGTTAGAATCAAAGAAAAAATACTGAGCTGTCACGTAAGATCAGTTCTCAATAAATGCTGGACAATCTCCTCACAAATGAAGAAGAAAAATTGAAATGTGGTTCTACAGAAGGATGCTGAGAAAACCATGGACTGAACATGTGAGCAATGACGAAGTTTTAGAAAAAAATGGAAACGAAAAGGACATTTATACTTAACATCAGAAAGAAACAACTGAAATTTCTAGGACACGTAATGAGGAAAGAGGACTTGGAAAATTTGATACTCACGGGGCAGATTGAAGGTAAGAGGAACAGAGGACAACAACGCATAAATTACACAGCGAACTTGATAAAATGGATGTCGGAACAAGGTTTAAGAGAAATAACAAAAAAGACAAAATTTGTTAAGGGCTACAAAGGATAGAAAGTTGTAGAGAGCCATGATCACTCACGATCTGAAGAGACACGACCGATAGAAGAAGAAGGTAAGTGACCCTTTGCTTGGAGAAGAAGAAGGAGGATTGAGAAAGAAGAAGGAAGAGGAGGAGGAATAAGGAGGAGGAGGAGGAGAAGAAGGAGGAGGAAGAAGAAGAAGGAGGAGGAGGAAGAAGAAGAAGGAGGAGGAGGAAGAAGAAGATGAAGGAGGAGGAAGAAGATGAAGAAGAAGATAAGTAACCCTTTGCTTGAAGAAGGAGGAGAAGGAAGAAGAAGGAGGAGGAGGAAGAAGAAAAAGAAGAAGAAGAAGAAGGATGAGGAGGAAAAAGAATAAGGTAATTAACCCTTTGCTTGGAGAAGAAAAAGGAGGATTGAGGAAGAAGAAGGAAGAGGAGGAGGAGGGAGGAAGAAGAAGGTGGAGGAGAAGGAGAAGGAGGTGGAAGAAGAGGAGGAAGAAGGAGGAGAAGGAAGAAAAAGAAAAGGAAGAAGAAGAATATGAAGAAGAAGATAAGTGACCCTTTGCTTGAAGAAGGAGGAGAAGGAAGAAGTAGGAGGAGGAGGAAGAAGGAGCAAGAGAAAGAAGAAGATGGAGGAGGAGGAAGAAGAAGAAGAAGAAGAAGAAGAAAAAGAAGAAGAAGAAGATATAATTATATTTAAGAAACAAAGAAGAATTAGAAAACCAAGCGGTAACGTTGTATAAACAAATGCTTACACTCACATACAATGACATACACAGTCATGTACATAAATTTAAAAAAAAAAAAAATACGCGTGCGAGCAGTTAGACGTTTAAACGCAGTTACTTGTCCCCCACTTCCGTAAGATGTCAAACAATTTTGGCTCTAACACCATATTGGAATGAACTTTACTACAGAAGAGTGACGCGTCACCTTTCATTCCCTTGTGTCAGAAGTTCACGTCATTGGGATGTTTGGATTCGAGCCACAAACAAATCTTATGAAATGTTTATCGAAATACCGTCTCACAGCCACCCATCACTCCTCCCCACCGTCTCTCTCTCTCTCTCACTCTCTTTCCCTCTCTGTCTCTTTCTCTCTCTCTTTTTCTCGCAGTAGTTTTCGTATTGTCTTTTTCTTTTGCCATATCAACGAAAACTATTGCACACATACATACGTATATAATTTCCAGATAGATATTAAAATTAATTATACAGTTGTTCCTCACCGCTCGATGCTACTTCAAGTCACCATAGATAGGAGTCATCATAGATAGATAGATAGATAGATAGATAGATAGATAGATCTACATATAAGATCCTAATGTACAGCCAGTTAGATCAGGGCTACAGGAAGGTAGGACGCCCAGGGCTAAGATACAAAGACAAGCTGAAAAGCAAGTTGTCAGATGTCAATATACCACATAACACCCTTGAGCGCTTAGCCTTGGAGCGAGTAGAATGGAGATCAACATGTTTTAGTGGACTCAGCAGTTTTCAATCGGCTTGCCTGAATCATCTTCAAGAAGAGAAAGCAAGATCTAAAAGGTCAGCCAATCTAGCAGTGATCTCATCTCACAATCCTCAATCTTGCTCCATATGTGGCCTCCTTTGTAAATCACTAGCGGGTCTTAAGTGCCACTTAAGATCATCGCACAAAATTTCGTAACTGAATCAATTAAGCTGTCAGATCCCCATACGTCAGGAACGATGGGAGAGTCCATTATTATATATAGGGTGTGACGGGTAAATTGTCACCATTTTATATATTTAATTTCGCGCATGCGCATTGTTTGTTTTTGATTTTGTCGACTGCACCGTATAGTAGGGCACTGTCTGTGAGAAAAGAGCACTGTGTCGCAATTCACTCCGCCAGAAATTTGGAAACGACATGCTGTGCTGCTTGGCATTCGCCCCAGAAACTCCAATATGAACATTTCAGAGTGTTTGGGTGTCAATCTGAAAACAGTGCAGATGATTCTGAAAGAGTTGGATGAGTCTAATGGTGATTACGAAGGTGTTTGGGGTGATCACTAGTGATGACGACGTTTTGCCTCTATTTATTTTCCTACAGTGCCTCAGACTCAACACAGAGGCCTACATCAAGTAACTTGAGAAGGTAGTGTTGCCCTGGATCAAGAGGGTGGCTGCTGGAAGACATGGTGCAAATTCCTGTCTGGCAACAGGACTCTGCACCATGCCACACAAGCAGGAGAACACAGTCATGGCTGTCAGACAGTTCTGTGACTACACCAACCCTTACATCTGGTCATCTAACTCTCTAGACTTGACTATTATGTGTGTGGGTCGCAGTTGAGTGAGCGAAACAAAACTCTTTGTAAGACAAAAGATGAACTGAAGGCCAGAATTATAGCAGCATTCACCAATTTAAACAAGGAGACTGTCTAGAAGAGTTGCAGGAGATTCCGAAGTTGTATGGCAATTTTATTGATTAAATTTACACTTTAGTATTTCAAGATATATTTGTGTAACGTTGGTAAATATATCTGTTAAAATGAGACGTCAGTGTTATTTTCATTTTTGTGTAATTTAGACGTCAATTTATCCATCACTCTCTCTCTCTCTCTCTCTCTCTATATATATATATATATATATATATATATATATATATATATATATATATATCAAATATGTGGTGCAGTTCAATTTATATTACATGAATCATTCATACAAAAACACAATTTCTAAAAAACATATTTCGATTCACATTTAATCTTTCGTGTTCCTCTATTACCTGGATTTACTAAAAAAACAAATTAATTTCCATGCCTGAGGATGGCTGTATGTACAGCCGAAAGTACTAGCAAAATAAAAAAAAGACCTTATACAACTTGTAGTTATTAAAAACAGGGATCATAACATTCATCGATTCGTAGGTTAATGCAACTTTAAAAATTTTCTTCGCGAAGATGTTTTTCGCCATTTTATATCATTAACTTTACTAATCTACTTTTTGTATGAATGATTCATGTAATATGTATATATATATATATATATATATATATATATATATATATGAACACACTGAGATTGTCAGACAGACAGATAGACAGATAATGATTCGAATTATGCATACATACAGGACCATTCTATGAAATTCTTTCTGAATCTATGATATAGTGCCCCATCCACCGACTCTCCTTCATTTCAATTGTCATAAGGTAGTATTTATATAAAATACAAATATTATTGTAACCTAATTATGTACAATATTGGATCAAATCCAATATAGGTGAACAATTCAACTAGAAAAATTGAAAATAAATACATATCTAAGTACAAATTAGAGACATGTCATAATAGATTATTCCATCTTAAATAAATCAACGATGTTTTGTACCAACTTGAAATTTCTTGTTAAAAAGTTGAATAATTTTAACACATTTAACATTATGGATTCAAAAATAGTGAATTTTATATAGTGTTTTTTTTTTTCGTAGCTTAGCATGGACGAAAAAAAAATGACCCCAAAATGACATCAAAATCAGCGAATACTTTTCATCCTTCAATAGTCAATTGTTCTTAGTTCAAATACAATGTATCTAAATACAAATATCGTAAAAGATCTTTCCATTTTTAACATCAATTTGTGATTTTTCTTGTCAAAAAGTTTTATCATGTTCAACACTATGTATAAAAATAGTGAATTTTATATAGTTATTTTATATAGTTATTTTATATAGTGATTTTTCGACACTTAACATGAGCAAAACAAATTCACGGATTTGGACCCCGTCCCCCGTCCCCCGAATGACATCAAAATCTGCAAAAATATTTCATCCAATAATAGTTGTGCTTAGTTCAATTTGTAGTGTATGTAAATGCAGGTAGAAAAAAAAAATGTTGATAAGACAGCAAGGTTCACAAAGCACTATCCAGGGTCCCCAATCAGGTTTGAGCCTTCCCGCGATCGGGGAGTTCGGGTTAGTACGCACGGGCCCTTCATACATACAGCACATGCATACATACACATCTCCCATATAAAAGTAGCGTCCTCTTTCTTGTTTGTTGATAAAGTACAAACACAGAGACAATTTAAAAAAAAAAAAAGGAAGAGAAATAGACTAGTATCACAAAAAAAGAGAGAGAGACAGACAAACAGAAACCGGTGTCAAGCTTGAACGAGTATGACACAGGACCACACTTGTACGACATTCATTATGGGTTGGACTTACTTCCTAATTTTATGCTAATCTTAGTCTATCACGCCACTACAGATATGAGATACTCTGTGTGAATCAAACTCAATATAGTAGTACTCGTCTGCAAGAGGTTCTTGCTAACAACTGCCCTAAGGTAGCCACACAATTGATATAATGGACGTTGTTTAATTATGTAAGCTTTAACAAGAAACTAAACTTAATTTTTGTTTTGTTTCATTTCCTCTTCTTCTTCTGTGTGTCGTGTCCCTTCAGGGCATGGGCAATCATGGCTCTCCACAACTTTCTGTTCCTTGTAAGGTTTATCTTTTTGCCATCCCTCCTAATCCCTATTCTGCCAACCATTTATCTGTTATCGTTATTATTCGCTACTTTCCTTCGTTCCTGTTGCCTTCAATATTTCCTGTGAGTGTCAAATTTTCCAGGCCCTCTTTCCTCATTATGTGCCCTAGAAATTTCATTTGTCTCTTTCTGTTTTTTAACATAAACATTCTTTTTGTTTCTCTTATTCACTGCCATATAGGAGGACCGATATTACAATATTTCAACACATTCAAGGCTTTTATCCTTTCTCAGAAATACCAGTTGAAACCTCAATCCTCTCCATGGTTCACGCCAGAATTCTCGTCTGCTATAGCTCACATGAACCACTATTTTCGGATATATCAGTGTGATGGCTTTCGTCACACCAGGCGTCTATTCGTTGCTGCACGCTATAAATATAAGCGAGTCCTCGAATGAGCAAAGTCCGTTTGCCAAGCGAATGAGGCACCGCGTAGCTTCTAACAACTGGTGGCTCTGTAATAGGGCATTCTATAAGTGTAAGGTCTCTATTCCTCCCCTCTTCAGTCAATATGAGATGTTATCATCCTCTTCTGATAAATCTGAATGCTTTGCCTGTAAATTCTCCTCAAACTCTACTCATCTGGTTTATCCCTGCCTGACTTCCCTCCCTTTGTTGAGCAAATAAACCCTCCCATGATTTCTGCTATCATCTCTAACCTAGATTCCTACAAAGCATATGGACCGATGATATCCCTGTAATAGTCATTAAGAAGTGTGCCCCTGTTCTCTCTAAACTGTATAATAAATGCCTTGCTGCCTCCTGCTTTCCTCCTCGCTGGAAGACATCATCTGTTGTTATAGTTTTTAAGAACTCTGGTGAGCCGTCCGACCTTTCCAACTATCGGCCTATTAGCCTTCTTTTTGAGAAAATCCTAGAGGCCCTAATCAATGTTGAATTGGTTCATCATCTCTCATTACAGACAAGCAATACGGCTTTCGTTTCTCCAGGTAAACTGCTGATGTACTGACGATATTGGCGGAAAGAATTTATGTCCAAGATAAAAACGGCGAAGCTCGGGCTGTCGTATTGGAAATCTCGAAAGCCTTTGACAGGGTTTAGTATTCAGATCTTCTTCACAAGCTGAAAAATTACGGTGTCTCCGGACACTTTTTGAACTAATCCAGTCTTTCGTATCAAATCGTGAAATAAGAGGTATCCTGAACAGCCACTCGTCTACATCCTTTCGTACTAACGCAGGTGTCCACGAGGGCTCCAACTTTAGTCCTACTCTATTTTTAATTTTCATTAATGACGTTCTTGGTTACATCAGCTTTCAACTTGGTATCTACACTGACGACACAACAATTTACTCCTGCCTTGATAGTAAGGCTTATCAGTCTGACAAGCTCAAAATGGCAGTCGATGTCCAAAATGGCCTCAAGTACGTAGTTAACTGGGTTAAAAGATGGCTTGTTAATTTTAACGCTTCCTAAACTAAACCTTTGTCTATTATTTATCTGGGAGACGCCTTGCTGACTTCTATCAGCATGGCTGATGCTAACCTCCAGGAAAGTAACTCTCGTTGCCCTTTTTCGAGCTCACGTTCTCTACTAATATAAAGTGTAAAGACTATATTGAATCCTTTGTTAGGTCAGCTGTTAAGAAAATCGGTTCACTATGTGGGGCAAAACAATTTTTCTCTCCAGAATCTATCTTATTTATAAGTCTACCATTCGTCCATACTTAGAATATTGCTGTCAGATATGGTCCAGTACCCCTTGAGCCCCGGGGATTCCAACTTTGCGGCAGCACCATCCTCTTTGCGCTACAGACTGAGGATTGGTAGATGCCAACACTTAGTGCGACACTGATCGCGGGGTTTGGGCAATTTTTTTTCTTTGCACCATATATATGCGTATGGAAAACGCACATTAAACTAACCTTGTGTCACATCCTAACACGTTTGGGAAGTGGTTAAATACCTATCTTTTTTTTCACGTTTTCTTTTTTAATGAAAACAGTAGAATCCTTACATGCGTACGGCAATTCTATCAGACGCGAAGAAAACTCGAAATTAAGTGTTAATTTTGCCAGGCAAAGTTCTAATTCTCGACTTATAATGTCGTGGGGCTTAGAGGTTAAAATGAACAGCTGATTTACCAACGCTAAGAAGATTAATGAAGAATGATAATAACGAGGAAATACACGGGTAATTTTAATTTTAATAAAACAAGATAAGGAATTTATTTACGAATTTACATGCATGAACTTGTGTCAGTAGATCGTTTCAAGAAAATAAATCAGAAATTTCTATAAAGTCCACAGTTCTAACGAATTGTCATGAAGAGGAAATGTTCATACAACAGATTAAATGATCTGACACAAAATAATATTAAAAAATTTTTAAAACTAAGGTGAGTTCGCTGCTCTCAAAAGGGATATACGATTGCATACATTCAAAAGTAGATAGTTTGAAATATTCAGCGTTCTTAAATTGTTGAAAGAAAATTATTTGAAGTGACATGTGCCTCGTTAAAAGCCGATAATTTGCTAGTAATTTTACACTGGCGAAAACTTCATCGCAGGACGCGGTGAACAGAAACGAAACCTTTTACATAACTTCAGTCACTCTACTCTTCTTAATTTAATTTTTCTCCTCATTTTATTAAAAAAAAGATTTTCGCATATGCTCGTTACTGTCTTTTCTTTCTTCTTCTTGGTCCAACGGTTAATTTCTGTTAAAAAAAGATTTTCATTGGTTCAAAAGCAATTTCACATAGGTTCGCGCATTTATTTCCTCCTTCTTTTCAGCTCACCGGTTAATTTCTGTGAAGGCAAGGTTTTCACTGGTCCAAAGAAAATTTCACATAGGCTTGCAAATTCTTTTCTGTCTTTTTCCTCAGCTCACCAGAATTTGGAGGGAGTGGATAAAAGAAGTTATTTTACACTCACTACAGACACACTTCCAGTTTAATTGCCCGCTTACCAGAGATCAAACGAAAAAGATCGCTAACAAAAACGATGCTAAGAAATCGAGGAATAAGTCTTAAAAAAAACAGCACCTAACCCAAGGAAAAATTTTTTAAAATAATTTAAAAATGACTCCCCTACTTTTGACTCCTCAGCGACATCAGATAAAACACGGAAGAGCACTCACCCATCCGACTGCTACTGCCGCTGATCGGCCAAAAACGACACACCTCTCTAGCGTAATGAGATTACTAAATTCAACTTCCCCTCTCTATATCCTTTTCTGTCTCTTATTTGAGAAAGGAAGTGAGTTAAATCTCTCTCATTGTCTTTCCTGGCATCTCCCCCTCTCTGATTGTCTCTTATACAATTTCTCTTACTTTTTCTCTGCAATCCATTTATCTCACGCCATTTTCTCTGGCACTATATAAACTCAATACCTTTTTATAATAGAGTAGTTTTTTATTTGGTAGATTTTACAAGTACACCAATGAATTTTGAGTAGAGAAAGTAACACATGCGAGAAACATTACTATAGATTAATAGGATTAGATAGGCTTGCCTATCGTCCGGTTCATGCTCCTCCTTGGTCTCTTGAACAGAACTAGAGGTTTCTTGCTTAGGATTGGGTTTTCGGTTCCTTCTAAAGTCTTCTCATTCTACTTCACTCCGAGTAGACTCTTGCGCCTTAGTGGCATTGTCGCCTTACTTGGGGTTAATTGATTAAAAAAAGAAAAGAAAAAAGTGTCCAGTATCCAGATGTCTACTCACGTTGCCCACACGCTTGTTAATAATTTCTATCTACCCTAGCCCGGGGCTTATTGGGACACCCGCTTATTAATATTTATTTATATTTTAACGTTAGCAAGACTTCAGGGTAAAATTTTCGATTTTGTTAAAGAATATTTCGTGGCGACATTGATAGATATTTATTTTTTTTTTTTTTTTTTTTTCGTGGTCTTTAGTTTGAAAATTTTTTACCACGTCACCATTTTTTAAATTTTTGTATTTTTTTTCACAAACACCCCGTTTATTACAACCCCCCTTTTATTTGGCAACACAACAGACGAAACAATTTTTTCTTTATATTTTTTTCTTATAATAATTTTTTCAGAGAGTGCATGCCAAGTAGCTACATTCTTCTTCTATGTGCCGTGTCCCTTCAGGACGTGAGCGATCTTGGCTCTCAACAACTTCCTATCCTTTAGTAAAATTTATCTTGTCAACACCCCCCCACCACATTATCTTCTGTCAAGCTCGTTAGGTAGGTTGCTCTTCTATTCCCTCTTGCCTACAGTATGTCCTGTTAGTGTCAAATTCTCTAAGCCCTCTTTCCTTATTATGTGCCCTAGAAATTTCAACTGTCACTTTCTGATACTAAGTATAAATGTCCTTTTTGTTTCCATTTTCATTAAAACTTCCTCATCATTCACATGTTCATTTCAAGTTATTCTCAGAAATCTTCGGCAGAACCACATTTCTGTTGCCGGAAGTGACACGGCATAAAAGAGAGAGAGAGGGTGGGGATAGATTTGCAAGAAATTTCAGATTAGATCATAATGCATGATCATTATTTCAGATTATATCAAAATTCTAAATATAATGTGTGCGTGTCCATGAGCGTGCTCGTACGTGTATGTATGTGTGTGTGCGTGTGTGTATAAACTACCTTTTTTTTCTATATGAACATAACCGAAAAAAATTCAAATCTACTGTAGAACAGCAGCAAATTAATTTCATATTGAGTTTGCTTTCGCTAAGCGCCCCATTAATGCAGCCTTATGCCAGTCAAACAGATCTTATTAAATATCAATTATTTCTTACATAACTATCGACTACATAGATGTATAAAAAGCAATATATATATATATATATATATATATATATATATATATATATATATATATATATAAATATACACATGTTATATATTATCATCATCGTCATCATAATCATCATTATCAGCATCATCAACAATCGCATAACCAGATATTGTTGCAGGATGGCTACGCAACTGAGTACCTGACCAGTTCCCTCTGCATATTCTGGTTGAAATCTGGGGAGCTACTCATTCATTCACCTATCAAACGGCGGATAGACATTCTAGTCCAGTTCAACGGCTATCTAGCACAATGGGGTTGACAGGGGTTCATGGGTATGCATGCTGCAAGTGTGGTGATGACACGGCATCGCTGGGCAGAGGGCTTACCCCTAGACTGAAGTTAACGGCCTGAGCGCGCAGAGGGGTTCCCCGATAGAATCAATGGTCACGTGTCCTTGATCAAAATTGGAGGATCTCGTCTGTCGTTTGACTCGGAGATGGATGGGCTTCACTCAAGACTTGCTTATATTTTTCTTTAAGAAGTCTTTTCTGATATTAGTTCCTATGTTGAATGATATTTTGTTTATTATAAGTTGTTCGTGCCTCATAATTATTTCTCCTTATATTTGAAAGCATTTTCTGAAATTAATGTTCTATTTTTTGCAAGTATATTGTCATAATATATTCTTTTTTTATTAGTGTTGGTTAATAAGTTGTTATGAAGTTTCTTCCTAT
Organism: Acanthosepion lycidas; assembly: GCA_963932145.1. Taxonomy (NCBI): domain Eukaryota; kingdom Metazoa; phylum Mollusca; class Cephalopoda; order Sepiida; family Sepiidae; genus Acanthosepion; species Acanthosepion lycidas. Next base: position 94,536,364 of record OZ010596.1, read on the forward strand.
CAAGGCGCTACATGTCACCCATCCAGTATTGCACACAAAGCTTTGCCTGGCTTCAAGGTCGTTAAGTGTGCATGGATCTTGGGTCAAACTAAAAGATATTCCATAGTTTGTGATTGCCCGCATTGGCAGTTGGGATCAACATCAGTGACATATCTTCATTTCTGAAGGTTGGCTCTACAGTGGCCAACAGCTGTTCGGAGATGATGTAGACTGGACAAGAAGGGTCAAGTATCACTGGAGTCAGGGGGATGAATGTTATGTAGCTACTATCGGATAGCTGACATGTTAGTCGACATGAAATACTTGTAGTTGTATGACCAATGTAGAGACTTTATTTTACTGAATTGGAAATGCTATCTCTTAATGGATATAAAAATCCATACAAAACAATACACACGTTAAAAAATTCAAATTCAAAATATGGCGCCAAAAGTCGTGACGTGATAAAAAAATTATTTTGATTTTGATTTGGTTGATTCGTTTTCTACGGTTTATCAACCCTTTACAGGTTATTTAAAGCCAGATTTACATTGTAAGAATTTTTTTGAGAGATAATAATGATTTAGTTTTACTAATTAACCCATAGCTGGAGGAAAAAAGTGGTGGAATCTTATCTTTCCCAAGTGTATTTTCGCGTAAGTGAATATAACGAAATCAACTGGAATTGGAACTCGGCTCTCCGATTAACAATTCCGAGCAATTATCCATACGCAAGTTTACAGCATCTGGCATTCCCAAGAGGTCACCCATCTAGTTACTGACCAGGATCGACGTTGCTTAACTCCGGTGTTTCAACGTGATGTAACCATATGATCCCATCATTTTTAAATATAATGTTAAAACGCAATAATGATTCAACTATGAAAATAAAATACCGGAGAAATCAAATTTACTTTGATTAAAAACAACCTTGGAAATGATCAAAGTGACTGAAAGATATTTTAGGTAGAATCATAAATAATTTCTGTTTTTGTTTATCAATTTTATTTTTCAAAAAATAAAGTCCAATTCCATTTAATTAATCTATATGTTCACCATTATTTACAATAACTTGTTATTATTTATCAGGCAGCTTTTTGATATCTTTTGAGTAAAATTCCACAGAAAATTACTTATAATTCCACCAAATATAGTTTGTTCCAATAACTTAAACCGATTTTAAATGTGAATTGAGTTTAAGCGTCTAATGATTTTTTTTTTTTTTTCTCATTTTCTTTCAGATTTAACAACTTAAGTCTTTGGCAATTTCAACCATGGAAAGATTAACAATCAAATAACGTGTTAAAGTTATCGAAGCCTATTACGAAAATGGACGTTCAAACAGAAATGCATTTCGCACATTTTTGGGGGTAAACATAATCGATCAACCGAGAGTGTAATTGAAAAAATTGTTCGTCGATTCAAACAAATTAAGTCGGTGGCAGATATGAAAACACCATTGCGTGCTCGTTTACGCCATTCAGCTGAAAACATTGCTGCAGTGCACGAGAATTTGGCCGAAAATCCAGACACCTCTATTCGTCATCGCGCGCAGGAATTGAACCTCTCCACAACAATGTTACATCGAATTTTGACAAAAGATTTGTCTCTACACACAAAATTCAAATGACACAAGAACTGAAACCTGATGTATAATTGGAGCATTCATCAATTGGGTGCACGAACAAAGACAAGCCGATGAAGATTTTTCGCCAAAAATCCTCTTTAGTGATGAAACCCATTTTCATCTTAGTGGATCTGTTAAGAAGCAGAATTGTCGCATTTGGGCTGATGAAATTCCAAGGAAGATTGTTGAAAAGTCATTGCATCCACAAAAGGTCACTGTTTGGTGTGCATTTTTTGCTAGCGGAATCATTGGGCCGAATATTTAGAAATTTGAACGTCCATTTTCATAATAGGTTTCGATAACTTTAACATGTTGATTGTTAATCTTCCCATGGTTGAAATTGCCAAGGACCTAAGTTGTTAAATCTGAAAGAAAAAGAAAAAAAATATTAGACGCTTAAACTTAATTCAGATTTAAAATCGGTCCAAGTTATTGAAACACCCTATATTTATAATCTCGAACTACCAATCAAAACACACATAAGAAATCAAATGAAATAAATTCATAAAAGAAAACTTTCCGTATCGCCTTTAATAAAGTTTGTTCTTTAATCATTTCCCCCCAGGCAAAGCAATAAATCCAGTATACGCAAGGAGTTACTGGGTGTTTGAGAATATGAGAAAAAAACGCTATTAAGAAGAGAGAACAATAAAAGAACATGAATTAAGAAGACAGAAAATAGCGATTGACAATGCATTTAATTTTTTGAAGATCAAAACTGACTGGGAAGTAAAAAAGCTGGAAGAGTGTTCAATAAGCAATAAGTGCGATAGAAGAAACTATTAGCATATAACTTAGGGTTACATCTAGCCAAATCAGCTGTAAAATGATGAGACCTAACCGCCAATCAAGTAATACGCTTAAAGTCATAATTTCTAGTTACCTTAAAGGAAAGCTCATCAGTACAATTATCATGAAAATATTTAAAGGGAAGACACAGGGAAGCTACTTTACGGAATGTAAGTGAAGCTGAGATGACAGAAGAAGACTAATGACATGGTAGATTCTTTGGATTTTATCAAGAATCTATAAGTACTAGATCAGATGTGACAGCAATCTTCAATGTATGGATGAATGGTAGACTTATAAATATGCAAGATAGATTCTGGAAAGCAAAATTATCTAGACACAGTGAACCTAGCAATTGATTCAATATAATCTTTCCACTTCATGTCAGCAGAAAACGTTTGCTCGAGAAGGCACAATGAGGTACTTTATTTAATAAAGTATTTTCAAAATTAGAATTTCCCGCCAATATGCACATTATATAAATTTTCAAAAAATTTTAATAAATATAACTAAAAAGACAGTCTACTTGATTTTTTTTATTGTATTTTAACTATTTTCGAATAAATTTCAGCTTTCAAAACAAAACTGTTGATAAACAGTCCAAAGTCCAGGGGTTTGTTTTGTTTTCGTTTGAGTACTTTCGAACATTATCAAGTACTGGATGTTGTCGGTACGGTAGGCTGATTTTTTCAGGCAATTTATCCACACTTCGATATACAACAATGTTATGAGGGAAAATATTTCTCTATAAGTTTAGACTCGGCCGTCGGACAAAAGACATAAAAATACTCCTACATTAAGAGGAGTAGCAGGAGGAACAGTAGTAGCAGTAGCTTTTCCTGAAAACAGTCTTTTGCAACTAAACCTTCTCTTCCCTAGTTTCTATTCTACATTATGTTTCCCTGTACCAAAAGGTAATAAACTTCTTAAACCAATTCCGGTTTTCCACTGTTGTTTTTGATAACTCAGTTACAACAAACAACTTATACGAAAAGTTGAAGAAACAGACCTTGTTGACTGAATTTAACAAAACTTGTTTCAAATAATTTCCCTTTGTGTTCCATTGGTGAGATGTAAGTTCCACACGAGTAACTTCTTTCCATGAACCGCTGCCTTATGGAACCCACACCCAAGAGGATGCTTCCTCGATCACTACAATATTAACCTGTTCAAGCCTAAGGTTAACCGTTATTTTCCTTACATATCCACATAAATTGTGCCTCTTACTCTTTAACCCTCTACCCGAGTGGCTCTCGAGCTTTGTACCAGGTGAATATCAATGTAAAAAAAAAAGAAGCTCGGTTTTTATTTTTAAACAATGTGTATTACATCTATCAGCCTGCAAACTCTCCCTTTATATAAAGACTTTTTTATGCTTATACATTCTTTTTATAGATACAAATATTTAAGTAAATGCTCTGTTTATAATAAACAGTATTAAGCACAATTTACCGGCCTGAATGTCCGAGAAATTTTCATAGAAAATTTTCGTCCTCCGACAGGAATCGAACCCGTATCCTATACGGGACCGTCATATAGCCTGACACGCCTTAGTCGTTTCGGCCACAGTTTTGCAATTTTACTGTCTCTAAACTTTAATCTTCCATGAATCTCTCACGTACATTCATATCTGCTCAAAGCGTATCCAAATGTAATCAATGACGTCACATATTATGAAATGGACAAAGTCCAACAATTATTTTAAGACATTTTAATGTTTATACATTCTTTTTATAGATACAAATATTTAAGTAAATACTCTGTTTATAATAAACAGTATTAAACAACATTTACCGACCTGAATGTCCGAGAAATTGCTGTCGGAGGACAAATATTTTCACATGTGGTAGGGTTGATCAAAGCAGAAAATCGAAAGAAAGAAATGTGTGTGTGTGTGTGTATCTTTTTAATCATCCCACCGCAAGCAAGGCGGGAATGCCACTAGTATACAGTAGGTTACAGAGTGTGAAAGTAAGAGAAATGACTGGGTATAGTGGGGATTGGGAAAAGGAGAAAAGATGAACGGGATTCAAGAAGGCAGAAGATGGCGATTGGTGTTGCATTTCAATTTTTGAAGACTGCAGTTTTCAGGGAAGCAAATAAACGGGAGTTCCACAGGCGGGAAGTGCGAGAAAAGAAACTGTCGTAGTAGAAGTGGCGGTTAAATTTAACTATTTCGACAGTAAAAGGGTGGGACCTAGATGCTAGTCTAGTAGCACGCTTAAATCCATGTCGTCGGATCACCAGAGCAAAAAGCTCGTCAGGGCAGTTGTCATGAAAATATTTGTAAAAAAACAGAGGGTAACCACATCACGTCTGTAAGAAAGTGACTGAAGTTGGGATGCCAAATCAGGGTCGATTACATTGCAGATAGTTCTTAGGGTTTTGTCAAGAACTTCGAAATGAATAGCAGGAGCATCAGACCAAATATGGCAGCAGTATTTTATGAACAGACAAATGGTAGATTTGTCAATGTATAAGATGGACTCTGACGAGCAAAACCTTCTGGCACCTCACAATGACCCAACTTTCCTTGCGGTAGATGCAGCTATTGACGCAAAAGAAGGATCTGCAATGTAATTTAGTCGTTCCATTTCAAGTTAGTTAAAAACGTGAGGTCAAGAAAGCGCTGTGTGTCGGCTATATATATATATACAAGCCAGTACCAAATGTAGAAACTGGGTGGCTCAAGGTGCATTTACCGATGTAACGCCTTAATAAATTTAAGATTTAAGGCTTTGATATATGAACCATAGTGTCGCTGTTATCGGATCGGAAAGTCGAATCAACGAGCCGAGTTCAAATTCCAGACTAGCCGTGCAAAAATGTCATTATGAATGTCACGAATCCGTCTCTTCTCACCCCCACTTCAACCATGGGTTAAATAGCAGGGTAAACTGGGCTCTTTAGCCTTTGTTGACAACCACCTTAAGAGAAGGAAAACTCTGAATTCGAAACCACTTCATTATATTTCTCAAGTCATCGCAATTCTCCGATACTAAACAATAGGAATCTGTGGAGAGCCATGATCAACTATGTCCTCAAAGGACGTAGCGCTTAAAAATGTTTTGATGTTTTTGGCAAAGATTTTGAGTGTTTTACATCTCACGCATGCGTCGGTATTCCAATCCACGGAACTTTGTTTCGACTCGAAAAGAATGAATCCATTTTTGCGCGCAACCAACTGCAATGTCAGGAGCTAACTCAGCGACGGCTAATAGAGGTGCCGTGAGGGTCATCAAGCCAGCAATTTGATCCTTACAGGGACTCCCAAAACTTGTGATTCAATAAATACTCATAAGGACTATGGATCAGTATTCAAGACAAAACAAAGTACAATCAAACATGTCTCACTAAAAGGCGGTTAGTCTTAACATTTGTAAATTCCTCAAACATTCTGCATGTATCTCTTTTACTATTTCTTTTATGTGCAGAATCTGTGAGAAAAATATCTGTCACCCATTAAAAAGCTTAATTTAGTAATATTATGTGCGAACCATATATATATATCTATGAAGAAAAATATACGGAAAAAACAAACAAAAATCCTTATATGCAATAATGCTGTTTTAATGTTAATATGTCGACGTCGGACGTTTCGGTCATATCCATATATATGTTATAATTAATTATTATAATTATATTCTAATTTAGGCTCTACTTTTGTATTGAGTACTGTTTTTTAAAAATAAAAACAAAAATACTAAAGAACTTCGGATTATTTACCTAACGTGTTCTTTCCTGCTTTTCTATATATTTGCAGACACAGACACACACACACAATATATATATATATATATATATATATATATATATATATATATATATATATATATATATATATATATATATATATATATATATATATATGGTTTTAGCAATAGATTTATCTTTTTCGGCTATATATCATTATTATTAGAAAGAAATCTGTATAAAATATTAAGTAAAAACTACTGTAAATATTTCTAACTATTTATAGTTTATTAAATTGTAAACCTGTTTATATTATCGTAGTATTAAAAAAATAATTACATATTTCTTTATTTTTTACGTCATCTTTTATTTTTTCATTTTATATATTTAATTTTAGTTTTAGTCTTTGTTTTATTTATATATATTGAAATAAACAAGAATTGAAAAGATTTTCAAGGCAAGATGTCTTTCTCTTACTTATAATAGTTGGCGCAACGATTTTCATGACTATATAACCTCCCAACCAACCTTTTGGCATTTTAACGTCCTAAACATAGTTTTATAAATATCAAGTATAATGAAAAACAGTAGTCTGACGCACGAATTCCTCTCCCTACAAAAAAGCCTTATTTAATCAGTAGTGCCCTCAAAGGTCGATAATAGACTAATAGGTCAAACAATGTTATCGTTATTTGAAAAGAAGTCACCCTGAGGACGTCAGTAAGTTCGAGGACAGTCCCAATTAAACTGGCATTTTTTATCTGCATACGGGCTGAAGAATTTTGCACGTGTCACACTCTCAAGTTATAGAAATAAATGACATTTTTTATCTGTTTTTTTTTAAAACAATTTTTTTTTAAACTAGATGATTTAATTATTGTATATATATATATATATATATATATATATATATATATATATATATATATAGGATACAGGTTCGATTCCTGTCGGAGGACGATATATATATATATATATATATATATATCGTCCTTTGACAAGAATCAAACCTGTATCCTATACGGAACCATCATTTAGCCTGACGTGCCTTAACCGATGGAGCCACGGAGGATCGTTCGATTAGCTAGGTCGATTTTACTGCTTTTAAACTTCAATCTTCTATTAATCTCCTCACGTACATTCATATCTGCTCAAACCTGAGGATGTCTGTAGGAATAGACGAAAGCTTCTAAAAACTAAAAAAGTCCTTATGAAACCGGAATTTATAAACAGGGATCATATCATTCATATACAGGTTCGGGGTTAGTGTAACTTATTGAAATTGTTTGCGAAGATGTATTCTCGCCATTTAAATCATTAACCTCTATATTTGTTTTTTGTATGAATGATTCATGTAATTATAAGTTGAACAGCACCTATAATCGAAATTAAAATAACTGATCCAACGTGTAACTTTCGGATAATAAGTGTGACATTTCTGTAATTATTGAGTTAAAAAAATAATCATTTATACACTTTCGATTGGTGCAAGGTTAATGCAAAATCAACAATAAAATCAATACAAGTGTTCGTACTTGAACACGATTTAACGTTCCTCTATTCATCTCGGGTCCCACTACACCCACTTGCATGACTTTACTGTTGATTTGCTAACCGCTGATGACGTTTCAGTAGTCCAGCGAGTGCCCTACCTTTCAAGACAGAGGTTTTGCAGACAGGTTTATCACTTGCGATATTGGTATCATGGTGCAGTGCCATGTGATGTCGGATAATGTCCGCTCGATGCCCTGCACACTTTGTTGCATAGATTTCAAACGAAATACATACCTTAAAACTACATTTTATCATATATATATATATATATATATATATATATATATATATATATATATATTGTTATGGGGTCCACCCCTTTTTCATACAAGTGGACTCGACCAGTGTGTACCTGTACTGCTGCCGGTGAATACCCGGAAGTTAGAGAGAGATACTCTGATAGCGTGATACAGTGAGAGAGTGAGAGTGTGAGGTAACCGCTTTGTAGGAGTCACAGTTGCGAGCACGTAGACTCAGAAGAAAGTCATACTTCGATATTGAATTTCCCAGACTGTATATATATTATTATTGCTGCTAACCGCATTTCTGGATGTACTAACCGTATTACCAATTGTATTATTACGCCAATACATTTATTTGCTATATTTCATTCCTGCGTTTGTCATTCATTGGAGACCGGATTTCATCTCGGAATCCACAACATATATATATATATATATATCTTTGTGTGTGTGTGTGTCAATAGGCGTGGTTATTTCCCCATTTCATCATTTTCTTTTATTCTCTTCCTATTCCCTTTCCTTCTCTTTTTCTCTCTTTTAGTTCCGAGTGTCAAAGATAATGTAATAGTGTCATTCCCGGCATCAAAGAAAGGACTTCCGGAGTTTTTAGAGTAACTCGTTTTCTCGAATGTTCTTGGATTTTCTAAAGCTAGGATTATTCGGCAAATATAAATATATTCTTTCATTTTTTTAATTTCTTGTTATATTTATTTATTTAACCAATGCTTAAATTTCAAAGTAAATATTTGTTTATATGTCTTCACTTATCCATTATTTAATTCTTCTTGTGTGTGCGTAACTCAGATCTAAATATTAAAATCTTTAACAGAGTCCTTGACGGTTTAATAGCATGCAGCTTTCTAGGTACGAGGCGGGTTTGGGGAAGAATCTATCAGACCTAAGTTTCGGATAAGTCAAGTAAACACGAGCTACGTACCTCTGTCCGCATGCTCGGAACTAGTCGATAGTTTCGAAGGATTTCCACAATCGCCATCTTGATTTCCAACTGGGTAAATCGTGTCCCCATACACATACGAGGACCTGAGCCGAAAGGGAGATAACTGTATGGTAAGTGGTTGGCTGAGTTTTCTTTTGAAAACCTGAGAAGGAAACAAAAATAATTAATAAAAATAAAGAAATATGTACTAGATTGGCAACAAGGTCTCACCATTTAACCGTTGAAATGACTAGAGATGCAATTGTAAGTTCTATGTTAAGTTTCTTTCCTCGCATTTCTCACTTGTGGAACTCATATCCGTCTCTGTCCTTTCCAGCCAACTTTGATCTTCAAAAGTTTAAATGCAAAGTCAATCATTATCTATTGTTTTCTAGATTACTCTTCTTCTATTGTTCTCGCTCTTTAATAATGTCTCTCTTTTTTTCTTATTCTTTCACACTCACTAACTCCGTCTATCTTAATGGCTCTACTGCCTTATTGGAACGAAATTATTAAAAATAAAAAAAGCAGTTCAAAGTCTTGGATATTAAATAGTCTCACAGATAGGTAGATGTAATAATAGCAAAGGTCCACAAAAATTCTTTGTGAAAATGGTGCATGGGTTGTTTTGGCTAATTTTGAACCATTTTGGGGTGCTGAATTCAAAAATTACTTCTATTTGCCACCGTTAGCTTTAGTTTTCCAGTTCCAGAACACCATATATAGTAAGTATAAAATGATCATGATTGGGTTAAGTCACTGTAAATATGAAGAAAAAATAAATGCTAATTGAAGGTTATACACAACTGTGGTGTGAAATAAAAGACAACTTCTAAAATACGAAAACCATATTAAGAATAATTGATTAAAATTCGAATACTGACATCAATTCATCGTCATGGCAAGAACTTTCATCATGCAGTGTATCCAAGGACTTTATATTGTTTTCATTCATAACTTAGAACAATGCAATCAAACCTTCATTATTATCATATTAGATTGGTGCAAAAATAATGACGTAATAATGTCGTTTTTTGACGTATTTTTTAACGTCAAAAAACGACATTATTACGTCATTATTTTTGCACCAACCTAATACATTATCATGGTATAAAAACTAGATGTTTGAGCAATCAAGTATTCAATAACATTAAAGGTTTTTACGGGAGTCATTCAGAATGAATTTGAACATTATAGATAATTTGGTTATAAATAGTCATTTTTTTAATAGTCACGTTCAAGTAAAATACCAGTTAAAAGAAACTTGATTTTTGGACTCAATGTCCCAAAATTAAATAAGAAAAAGCTTAAGTTGACTTGCACCAAAATATATGTAGGTTAGTGTCACTGCATAGATTACTGGCCAAAACGTACTTTTTTAGAAGGTATTTGTGCAAATTAATTTTATTGTAATTAATTCAAGCATTAAAATCAGACACGTATCAAGTTTTTATTCTTGGATATGCAATTAAATTATTTTAAAATGTATACGCCTTAAAATCATTCTGATGTTATATATAAAATCCATATAAAATACAATTATTACCATCACTTATAACTTATATGATAGAACAAGAAACAAATAGGAAAGGCTTATAAATTTAACGTTTCGTTTTTATTTTAGTTGTCACTTCCACAATTCATTTCCCAGGATTCCCGGTCTGACCTAAATAAAAGCATATAATATTAAATTTATAAACATTTCCTATCACACACACACACACACATATATATATATTATATATATATATATATATTTTTTTTTTTATATTACTTCACATGTTATTATAGTGGATATTTTGGATTTGAAATAGACGTGCCATTTTTATTTTCTGATTATAAACAGTGTATATTACGTCTATTTGCCAGCACATTCGAGAAAATGACGAAAATGTGTTATCTGGCAGGGATCGAACCTGTTTCACCCTTGTCACCATTTAATCCGGCGTGGTTTACTACTCACCGACAGAAACCCGATATATATATATATATATATATATATATATATATATATATATATATATATATATATATATATATATATATATATATATATATATATATATATATATATATATATATATATATATATATATATATATATATATATATATATATATATATATATATATATATATATATATATATATATATATATATATATATATATATATATATATATATATATATATATATATATATATATATATATATATATATATATATATGTATATATATATATATATATATATATATATATATATATATATATGTGTGTGTATATGTGTATATATATAGTTTAAAAAATTATTATATATATTTATTTTGAAGTTAATTATTGTAGTTTTTTAGTTTTAACCGCGCACACACACACACATGTGTGTGTGTGTGTGCGCGGTTAAAACTAAAAAACTACAATAATTAACTTCAAAATAAATATATATAATAATTTTTTTATTCAATATTTTAAAAATAAACTTCATTGTTTTTTTGGTTTGTAACTAACATAAAAAAGTAAATAAATTTAAATTAAGTTTTATTAATGCAAATCTGTTACGAGCCTTATTTTTCGAAAATTAATTTAAATATTCAACACGACTAATGTTGACCGTAACTCATGTCTGTCTCTCCTAATTTTTATTTAAGTAAAGTTTTTTTCTTTTCAAATACATATATAACTAGAAATTTAAACATAAACGCTTTTCAAAACTAAATTCTCAATGTACCTTGCATCGACTCTCTTTCAAAATAGTTAGTAATTAAATTCATTTACAGAGAAATGTTTGCTCCTATGTAATGTTTAAAAATAAAACATTATTTACTTAAAACATCTAATAAAAGTAAATAAACTTAAATTAAGATATATTTAAACATATTTAATTTAATCATTTTAAAGAAAAAAACTATAGCGTGCCTTACTTCTTCGAAAGATAATTATTTACTATTTACTTTTGAGGGGATTATTTTTACTGAAAACGTGGTATCAGAGGCCATAAACAGAATTTGAACTGCATCGTTTTAATTTTTCGAATGGCTACTAACTTCAACTCCTATGATGATCCCGTTGAATTTCAAACTATGTCTTATCGACAGAGGTGCAAATAAAATAGTAGCTAATTTGGAGAGTAATCAGGTTTATTGTAAAAATCCAGAAGTTCTTCGATAAAGATTTATCTGTCTCCTTGAACTGCTACCGTGTAAACAAGAGCATATTGTTGAAAGATAATTGACACTCTTATCTTAGAATAAGTACATCAGTGGCCAAAAATCTTCGTTGTTCAGTGACAAAATCACGTGTTTCAAGATTATAGATATCAAGCAAAACAGTTAAGGTTATCAAAGTTCGAAAAACACTTCAAAGATCTCCCTCTACACAAATAAGTATATATAAGTAATGTCTTAAAAAGTTAAAACATTAAAAAAAAAAAGTTAAAGCCTTCCTAAGTCTTATAAAAAAATTCGTCAACTGTCTTTCTAATTTATTGAATATTAATAATAAAACAGACGACAAAGGAATAAGTTCAGACGCTTCTCTGGTAGCACATAGATAGCGCCTTGGGACACCTCGGCGTGGTGTAATGGTTAGCAAGCTTGTCTCGTTAAAAGCAGTTACGACTGAATAGTGAGTTCGATCCCCACTGGCTACCCCGTACTTTTGGCCATATGCCGCATCTAAGCTATAGGGCCAGTGCTTGTGGCTAGCTAAGTTTAAAATGAAGACCGTTCTTTTCCCCATCCCCTTTTTTAGACCTTGTGCCACATTTTCTGTAATTTTACAGAAATAAATATTGTAATGGTTAGCAAGCTTGCCTCGCTAGAACAATTAAGACTGAGTAGGGAGTTTGATTCTCATTAGGTGCTCGCATACCCTCGGCTTTGTGCCACATCTAAGCTTCTTTCATTCTATTTGCCGTGTCCTTTCAGGACACAGGAGATCATGGCTCTCCACGTCCCTCTATCCCTTGCAGCTCTCAACACGTTCCTTTCCTCTGCTTCCTCCCCCAGACCACGTCCTGTCATCCACTTGCTTAAAGCCGCTAAGTATGTCACGCGCTGCTTTCCCTTGTCTCTCTTTCCCTCTATTTGACCTGTGAGTATCAGATTCTCCGGGCATTCCTTCCTCATTATGTGTCCCAGAAACTTCAGCTGTCTCTTTCTGATGTTAAGTATTAGGTTGGTGCAAAAATAATGACGTAATAATGTCGTTTTTTGACGTATTTTTAACCTCAAAAAACGACATTATTACGTCATTATTTTTGCACCAACCTAATATAAGCTTCCTCCTTGTTTTCATCCTCTCTAAGACCTCATCGTTGCTCACACGCTCGGTCCGTGATATCCTTAGCATCCTTCTGTAGAACCACATCTCTGCTGCCACGAGTCTCTTCTTCATCTTTGAGGAAATCGTTCAACATTCGCTGCCGTGAAGAAGGACAGATGTCACGTAACAGCTCATTATTCTTTCTTTTGTTACGAAAGAAATCCTCCTCTCTCGCAGTATTCTGCCCAGCTTTTGGAATGCGTCCTTGGCCATCCCAATACGTCTACGGATCTCAGTATCGCATTTACCGTTATCTGTCAGAACGCTTCCCAGATATTTAAACTTCCGCGTCTGCTTGATTCTAGTGTTCCCAACCTGCAAATCTTATTTACTCTTCCTAATCACCATAAATAGAGCTTTGGAATTTATTACATGTATTTATAATTTCATCCCAAACAAGGCGATAAAGACGCTTAAACGCTTAAACGGTTAATGAAAGTGAAAGAAAATGAGGAAACGTTAGCCAGGAGCAAGGTCAATTAAAGAACAGGATTCGAGGAAAAGAGAAGATGGCGATAGATTTTTAACTTAAATTTTTGAAGATCGTAGGTGACAGCGGTACAAGAACCCGAGAGTTCCACATAAAAATTTAAATTAAAAACATGTTTATCATTTAATAAGGAGAAGTTGAATAATGAAAAATTAGGCTAAATTGTCGTTGGTGAAAAGTTCAAGGCCATATTTAAACGAAGTTTTAATTGGTAAACATGTAACGAAATTTAGTCATTTGCATTTAAGCATGAGCGCAATCAACATCTTCCACTGGTATATCCTGCGTTACATTCGTTAAGAGGACATCTCCAAGGGAAAGGCTTTAAAAACCGTAAACGACTTCAAAGTCCACGCCTCCTTCTAAAACACAAAACAGATTGGTTAAACTTTGCTGAGAAACGCCAAACATTGGATATAGAAAAGTGGAAGAAGGTTTTGTTCTCTGATGATAAAACATTTTACCTGAATGATCGAGATGGCTTCCAACGTTACTGGCACGATAAGAATATTTTTTATGCGACAGCGGAGGTGGTTCCTTCATGATCTGAGGTGTTATCACCTTCCAAGGAACAATGGAGCTTCAGGTTATACAGGGGCATCAAACCGCGGCTGGTTACATTGACATGCTGGAGAGAGCGTCCTTATTGACTGAAGGCCCTTGCTTGTGTGGAAATGACTGGATCTTTCAGCAGGACAACACTGAAATGCATAATGCCCGCAGGACAAAGGACGTTTTCATAGCGAATAATTTTTTGGGAACATCCAACGTGTTCACTCTACCTGAACCCCACCGAAAAAGTTTGGAGTGAATGGCGAGGGATGTCTATAGAAATGGGTATCAATTCCAAACAGTGCATGGTCTTTGTGAAGCCATCTTCACCACTTGGAATAACATTCCAGACAGCCTTCTGCAGGCGATTATATCGACCATGCAACAAAGCGAAGTTTTTTACAATGACGACCATGCAACTTACTACGGAGATGGCTTGTTGAGGATTTCTTACTCTGTTTAAGATTTCTTTTAGGTGGGGTCTTAAACTTTTGACCAGCTAGTATTTTTATTTTTTATTTTTATTTTTTCCTTTTCTTATTTTCATTTTTGAAGCTCTACTCAAGAAAGTGATTGAATCTAACAGCGGAAAAAGGTATATTTTTCTTTACTAAGAGCTACAAAGACACAGCACATAGAAGAAGATAATGGAAAAAGGATTTTTAATATTGATTTTTTAATAGGTAGAGTAGCTTCAGGAGTTCCGTGATTAACGAGATTGGATTGAAAAATATATTTGATGCTCGCCAAGTATTCTAGAAAGGCGGACTTGTAATGAGAAATATCTTTATTATTTGTGACAGAAATAATAATAATAATAATAATAATAATAATAATAATAATAATAATAAGAAGAAGAAGAAGAAGAAGAAGAAGAAGAAGAAGAAGAAGAAGAAGAATTACCCAGGAGCAAATGTGTATACAACAGAAACTCAAGGAAGAAATAATAATAATAATAATAATAATAATAATAATAATAATAATAATAATTGCCCAGAAGCAAATGTGTATACAGCAGAAACCCAAGGAAGTAATAATAATAATAATAATAATAATAATAATAATAATAATAATAATAATAATAATAATAATAATGAAGGGCTTTATCTATGTAATTTTTATTTTATTTTATTTTATTTATCTTTTTTTTTTTTTTTTGTCAGTGAAAAGTGTCATGATGCCATTTCTAACCTTAGGTCCCTGGGTGGGACCCGGAAAGAAATGTGTAAACGCCAGAAAGCAAAGAAAATAATAATAATAATAATAATAATAATAATAATAATAATAATAATAATAAAGACACGATGAAAAGATAAGCTTCTTCATGGTTAATATTCTGTCCGTACCAAACAAGCTGATGTAAACAAGCCCCGTACCCATCAGTGGTTATGTAGTGTAGGGTTAAAAGCCGAAACCGAAAGTTTTAATCTTTCTACACAAGACCAATGTTTGCAAACTAGAAATTACCAAGCACAAATACTGAAAAATTATGTCTACCCGAAATTCAGATTCTGTCATAAATATCCAGAAACAATTGACCATCTTGTATCAGGTTTCACGGTGTTAGTACCCATTGAATAGAAAACTCGTTATGAGAGTGGGCCAATATCTGCATTGGAAAACGTTTACAGGAAGGAAATTGTAAGAAACTGGTATGAACATTACCCAGACCGGATTAGAGAGATAGGACCTGTGACAATTTTATGGGACATTACAATACACGCAGACAGAAGAATCAATGCGAATCGTCCAGACAAAATAAAATGTGCTTTCTTATTGACATGGCAGTCTCTGTAGACTGCAATGTATCTTTGAAGATCTTTAAAAAGAACTATCAAAATACCAAGACCTTAAATGGAAATCTAAAAAATGTGGCACATGAGTAAACCAGTAATTCCAGTAGTAGTTCGAGTCCTCGGTTTGATTGTAAAATTTGTCGATATACTCACTGGTAGCTCAAACCTTAAATGAATACAAAGACTTGTACTAAGTACAGCTCAAACCTTACGAAGGGCTTTCTCTATGTAAAGTATGTGCGATTTTAGTTTGTGTTTTTTTTTTAAATGCTCAGTGGAAAATGTCGTGATGCCATTTCTGACCTTAGGTTAGGACCGGGAAGGAAATCTGTATATAGAGGAAATCAAAGGAATAATAATAATAATAATAATAATAATAATAATAATAATAATAATAATAATAATAGAAATAAAAGTAAAGCACAGTACACCGGCTGAAGCTGCAAAATACTTAAAAAAAGAAAGCAAAGACAAATGCAACTGACCAGATACAGAAACAATGGCAAGGTAAACCGCTTCATGACCAATACTCTGCCCGTAACAAACAAGCTGACGTAGACAATCAGTGGCTACGTAGTGCAGGGTTGAAAGCTGAAACTGAAGGTTTTATCCTTGCTGCACAGGGCCAATGCTTGTTAACTAGAAATTATCAAGCACATATACTAAAATATTGTGTTAGCCCCAAATGCAGATTCTGTGATAAATATCCATCATCTTGTATCAGGTTGCAAAATATTGGCACCCACTGAGTATAAAACCCGGTATGTCAGAGTTGGGCAATATCTGCACTGGAAAATTTGCAACTTCTACGGGAAGGAAACTGAAATAAACTGGTATGAACACCACCAAGACCCGGTTACGGAGATAGGACCTGTTACAATTCTATGGGACTACACAATACACACTGACAGTTATTAAAGCATTGTTATTAAAGACCACAAACAAAAGAAGTGCATCCTTATTGATATGTTAGTCCCTGCTGACTGCAATATATCTTTGAAGATATTCAAAAAGCTATCAAAATACAGGAACCTAGAAATAGAAATCTCAGAAATGTGGCACATGGGAATATTAATAATCCTTCTTGTAGTTGGAGCCCTAGGATTGGTTGGAAAATATTCCAGTAGACTAATTGAAGGGATTCCTGGAAGCCCATGCTTCAAAGAGATGCAAAAAATTGTTCTGATAAGTACAACCCACACTTTACGAAGGGCTTTATCTATGTAATTTTTAATTTTTTTTTTTTTGTCAATGGAAAGTGTCATGATGCCATTTCTAATCTTAGGTCCCTGGGCGGGACCCGGAAAGAAATGTGTAAACGCCAGAAATCAAAGAAAATAAAAATAACAATAATAATAATAATAATAATAATAATAATAAACATATACCTTTCGGGGTCGAATTTTTCAGGATTTGGCCAGATATCTGGATCATGGTGAATACTGTAAATTGGAATGATTAGATTAACATTCTTTGGAATTGTCCAGCCAAGGATTTCAATTTCTTCGGTAACTGTACGGTCTGTTCTAAATAAACACAAAAAGAAGAAAGATATCGTTGAATATAAAAATAAAAGAAACTGTTACCTATCAGATCATTTTTAAATATTGAACTAAAACAAAAAGGACGAACGTATCATGTTTGCAGTATACAAATATTTGCCTTTGTTATGCCATGTACATTCACAGCGTACTCTTGTATAATAAAGGCTCTCGTACGATCACCAAAGTGAAGCAACGTCGAGCCTAGTCAGTTGCTAGATGGGTGATAGCTTGGGAATATCATTCATCGTAAGGCTAGGTGTACAGCAGGCATGGATGACGGCCATATCACATTGAAACAGATTCTCGTACGATCACCGAAGTGAAGCAACGTCGAGCCTGGTCAGTTGCTAGATGAGTGACTGCTTGTGTATACCACATGCCGCAAGGTTGGCTGTTCGGCAGGCATGGCTTACGGTCATATCACATTGAAACAGATTCTCGTACGATCATCGAAGTGAAGCAACGTCGAGCCTGGTCAGTTGCTAGATGGGTGACTGCTTGTGAATACCACTCGCCGTAAGGCTGGATGTACGGCAGGTATTGATTACTGCCATATCATATTGAAACAGATTCTGTCACGATCACCGAAGTGAAGCAACGTCAACCCTGGTCAGTTGCTAGATGGGTGACTGCCTGTGAATACTACTCGCCGTAAGGCTGGATGTACGGCAGTCATGGATGACGGCCATGTCACATTGAAACACAGATTCTCGTACGATCACTGAAGTGATCAATTTTTGGATGCACGGGTGGCGGTATAATAGATAGCGGGTCCGAACTGGAAATCGGAGAGCCGAGTTCCAGTTTCAGTCGAGTTCGTCATATTTCATAGAGGCGAAAATCCCCTTGAGAAAGTTATGAATCTAACTCTTCTCTCCCCAGCTATGGGTTAATTGTTAGAACTTGTATCAGTTAAGAACATGATTATCTCGTAAAAATTCTTATAATATAAAAATATTTCATGGCTTTAAATAAACGGCAAGTGTTTGATGAACCGTAAAAAAATCAAATCAATCAATCAATCTTGTCTACTAAATACAACTGTCGGTCCGATTAAATTATTGGCTGCAGTTCCCTCCTCCCGGCAGAGTCCTTATTTGCTCCTTAATATTATAGTCTTTTTTTATTATAATGTGCGCGTGACCAAATAGTTAGAACGTTAGCGATACGATTATGAGTCCCGTGTTCGAATTTCACGATGGTCGATCTCTTAGGGAGGTTACTTCTTGATAACATCTCACCGTTGGGAAGTTAACTAAAGTCTTGTGAGTGAAATTGGGTCGATGGAACTGTTCGGAATTTGTCGATGATTGTCTAGTGACACGTCATCGTGACCGAGGGCGTGTTTGTACGGGCCTTGTTCAAAATGTCGATCACACCAGATGATGTGCTCTTTCACGGAAACTGTACCTAAATTCCGAACATCTATAGTTGCACTAACACCGGTTCACGTACGATCAACGAAGTTAAGCAACATCAAGCCTGGCCAGTACCTAGATGGGTAGCCGCTTGGAAATAACCATAACAGGTGCTGTATGCTTGGATGTGCAGGTGGTGTAATGAATTGGAATTGTTAATCGGAGAGCCAAGTTCTAATTCCCGTTGGGTTCGTTATATTCACTTACGCGCAATTAACCTTGGGAAGGGTATGAATCCACCTCTTCTCTCCCCAGCTATGGATTAATTAGTAAGACTTGTCTCACTAAATCATTATTATCTTGTAAAAAGAAATATTTTCTGATTTCATATAACCTACAAAGGGTTGATAAGCCGTAGAAAATTAATCCGTCTATAGTTGCCGTAAATAGCACAGATTGGTTCTTGGGGTGTTGAACAAACGCAAGTGCACTTGGGAAAGCATCTGCAATATTTAGCCACTATAGTGAACAGACATGCCAGGCTCGGATACGAGCGGCTACGGATCTCTTATTTTTAAAATATTTTTCCACGGCACGATTATTTTGTTCCGGGAACATTTATTTGAATCCACACGCTTATTTTATAAACTGCAAAATTTGCACTGGTACTACTATGCCAGACAGCATTTGTATTAGGTTGGTGCAAAAATAACGTCGGTTTTTGACGTATTTTTTAACGTCAAAAACCGACATTATTTTTGCACCAACCTAATATTTAGTACAAAAGAACAAACTATCATGACTTTCCATAGGTTCCCCTTATTTATCGGTAAACTAATATGCGTTCTTGGTAAAAAATAGTGGAGTGGTTTTCCGTAACATTTTCCAGGGTTTAGAATTCAAAATTGTTCTTCTTTAAGACCGGGTTAGGAATTAAACACTTCAACCACGAAGAACTGAACAGCTGCAGCAGAGAGCAATCCCTGGCCTGATCTGCTGATGAATAAGGAACCATAGTTTTTCCAAAGACATCAGTTCGACCATTCTGCACCCCCGGCTAAAATATTTTTTCTAAATATCACTTGTCTTCAGGACGTAGGCGATCGTGGCTAACCACAGTTTCCTTTTTCTGGGGTATCTGTGAATTGCATTGAAAATATAGCGGAGTGTATTTTGATTGTCTTCTCCATTATTTTAAATCCAAATTTGTTTTTCTCATAGACTAGTTGCCAACAAAGACTAGAAAGTACAGATTACCCTGCTATTAAACCCTTTGTTTGTTTGTTTTTTATAGTTTTTTTTTTTTTTTTGTGTGTGTGTGTGTGTGTAGGGGAGATGGTTTCGTGTCTTTCCCAAGGGTATTAGTGCTAAAGAGAACGCAACAGATGAGGCTGGAATTTGAAATCAGCTCGTTGATTCCGACTTCCGTGCCGATAAGCGTAACGTTTACCGGCGCTTATAGTCGCACATCCCAAGAGAAGGTTACTCTGACAAAAAAAATATAATAACCAACAGTCGCCTTAGCTGTTTCCTCTTGACAGTCGCCTTGGCCATCTCAGCACACTGAGTACTGAGGAAGGACACTAAGCTGAATGGGTGAATTCGATATCAGCTAGCTGATCATCGAAAGAACTACAGCAAGCAGGAAGCGAGGCCAATAGAAGAGTCGCAGATCCTCCTCCGCTGATCCTTGAGCAAAAAGAATGAGCCAACAACAACAACTACTACTATTATTATTACGCAAGCAATTAGTCCATGGCTGCAGTGTTCACTGTCGTACCTCGTTTTTAGTTCATAAATCTTCCAGGTCAGTCTGACATGTACGATGTCGGGCGATTTCGTACTTTCCGAAAAAGAAACATAGACAGATAGGAAATACTCTATCATGCTAAAATTGGGTTCACATTTATTCTAATATCAGAGGTCAGTACAAATGTTCTCAGGCATTATTATAGTAAGAACAAGAAAAAAAAGAAAAGAAAAGTAGATAGATAGATATGAACAGCTTCAGATAGACAGACAGACAGATAGATGGATAGATAGATAGATAGATAGATATGAACAGACTCAGATAGATAGATAGATAGATAGATAGATAGATAGATAGATATGGCCAGACTCAGATAGATAGATAGATAGATAGATAGATAGATAGATAGATAGATAAGCAAGCATGGAATAAGAAAAAGTATTATTTTCTACCTCATACACATACATATAAATATGCTTCACTAGCATTAAGTTCTAACTGAATATCTATTCTATATGAGACACAATGTGAATTTGCATATCGGTCACGCATCCTTATCTTCCCTAGTGGAATTAATGAGTTATTTCTTTCCATAGTTAAAGGGGGTTGGCATTACTCGATGCCAATATGCGAATAACACTATGCAATATCTCATCACTAAGGATGTAATATTGGCTGTTAATGTATTTTTTTTTCCATGTGCAATTTTTAATGATTTGCACTTTTTGGTTCAAAAAGTTTAAATTCTTTTTTACATGCACCAAAGAGTTAATTAATGGATCGGATTAAAAGTACATGGTGTTTATTTTTAAACGAATTTCAAAGACAACACTTTGCACATACACTTAACCAACCACATGTCTACCGTTTTGGTTCATTACTTTTCGACGTCTTTCTCGTAGCGTTTTGATTCCATCCTCTCAAAAATTGTCATTTTGCAGGACGATGAACCGATTTTACCGGCTTACAGGGAACTGAAGATCTCATTAAGATAATTTTCTAGGGATTGAAATAACTGTCTATATTTCTGAGATGAGCTATTATGTACACTATTTACATTATTCGGAGTATTGTCCTCATCTTTGTCGCCATATTTATTACAACGTTTCGGACGTTGTACGCTCCGGCTTTCTTCAGGAGGTTGGAATGTCGAACTGAACCCTTTATTTCGCTCAATGGGGTAGACTGTTCTAGTTCAACGTGCCATGTTTAAATGGACACATGGCATAGTGGATAAAGGTTAGATCGAGTGACAGGACCCAAAGAGTGTGAGTTCAATACCTGGTTAAGGCAGTGGAGAACTTTTAGAGGGGAATTAACAGGAGATAACTGCTAACTGACATCCATTAAAAAACATGGCACGTGGAACTAGAACAGTCTACCCCAGTGAGCGAAATTGAAGGGTTCAGTTCGACATTCCAACCTCCTGAAGAAGGCCGGAGCGTACAACGGCCGAAACGTTGTAATAAATATGGCGACAAAGATGAGGACAATAGTCCGAATAATGTAAATAATAGATTGTAATAAATATTAATCTGAAGGTGAAAACTCAGGTGATTCGGATGTTGGAGGACATCCCAGTCTAGTTGTACCAATTCTGCCGGGTCTGTGGAGGCTTCTGACTGGCAAATTCCAGATGCTTTTCATCGATCGCAGTCTTTAAACGGGAAGTTGGGAATAGCACGTCTGAATTCAATGCTTGATTTTGCTGGAGGAACTCGTAATGCATAATACCGTTCCAATCGCACCTGATACACAGAGTAGTTTCCTTTCGGGTTCAGCCTAGCTTTTGGAGTTGTTAATGTTGGCTCATTACATTATCTCCTTCAACATTTTCCACTCCCTATTGTTATAAACAATCTTATGTTTCTTTTAAAAAAAACGCATCGTTTTGTTGCGTCTAAGAGAAATGACTTTCATTAAATTTATTTCCGTTTAATTCTGTGTCACTTCAAATATTGTAATGATTCGTGTATCCAGGTTTTTTCAAATGCCTTATCAGTACTCATATGAGACATATGGAGCATCTCTGCGACATATTGTGCAACCAGGATTATCTTTAGTCAGCGTTTAGATTTGGAGATCATCAATGACTGTAGGCCTACCGGAAAGTTCTCCTTTTTCCAGATTGAAAGCTCCACTTCCGGATCTCGCAAAACACTTACAAACGTTACTTATGAGCGAAAACATTAAAAGAAAAGGAATGAAGACAGAAGATAACAATTAACATTGCAATTATATTTTTGAAGATCAAAATTAGCTGAAAAGAAAGAAGCCGGAAGGGAAGTACGAGAAAAAAAATTGTTAGTGAAGAACCTACAGTTACATCAAAAGTCAGTTCAACTGTAAAATGATAAAACATGTTGCCAATCTAGTACAGCACTTGAATTCATAGTCTAGATGCAATAGACCAAAGTTCATCAGAACAATTACCATGAATGTATTTATAGAAAAGACAGCATGACGCTACATTACGGTGGTAGGAAAGTGACTGAAAGCGGGATGCCAATAACAAACCCATTTATCTGTGATGACAACATGGTTACACGATCCCAATCTGCAATTTTTCTCTTGTCACCGCCATTTATTGGTTTGGTTTAGTTTGGTTTGTTTTAGATTCGTATGAATAGAATATGTATTCTTTGGTTTGGTTTATTTTGTTTTACGGCATATTAACCTCAATGGGTTATTTAATGCCGACAACATTTTTAGGATAGATTCGTATGAATAGAATATGTATTTTTTGGTTTAGATTGGTTTGGTTTATTTTGTGTTACGGCATATTAACCTCAATGGGTTATTTAATGCCGACAACATTTTTAGGATAGATTCGTATGAATAGATATGTGTATTTTTGGTTTAGATTGGTTTGGTTTATTTTGTTTTATGGCATATCAACCTAAATGGGTTAATTAATGCCGACAACATTTTTATAGCTGGTAATATGTTTTTCTTAAAAAATCTGGGAATATTTTCCCTTGAAGAATTCTATAGCTGGTCATATTTTTTTTCAAAGAATGTATAGTTGTTTGTATTGCTGGTAATTGTTTGTTTGTTTTTTTGCTGATAATAATTTTTTCTTTAAAAATTATTGCTGGTAATAATTTTTTTTATTACAAAGTATTTCTGGTATTAAAACCTATTTTTACACAAGTTTGGGTGTCAACTATTTGTCCATAGCTGGGACCCTAACAGGTGCTACCACCCCGGATCAGGGTGGACCTGTGAACGCCAGCAATTATGAGGTGGTTCAACGCTCCTCAAAACCTCCTGATCAGAGGTCTTGCTGTTGGACGTAGTTTATCGTCATACCCAGGACGGGCCATTTATGGTTTTAAAAAAAGCTATATTTAGAATTTTAATAAAACCCAAACAAATGAAAAGAGAATGTCCATTTCAATAAAATTGGATCCCATTATTAGACTAATGTATCCGTGCCGTCAAAAAATATGGCAATTGTTAGAAATTTTTAATAGTGAAATGCAACGAAAAGTCTTGAAAGAATGTATTGAGATTCAATAAAACGAATATAAAGAATTCACAAGTAAAATAGAGGCAAATAAACCGTTTAATTAATCCGTTCCTTTTATAATTTTCAGTGGCGTCTATGATTCATTGATTACTCCTGGTATTATATAAATCGCTTTTTACTCATTATTTTTCCATGTTAAAAATTGTGAGAGTTTAACGTAACAGTGAAATGGAAATATCTCTGGGGGAAAAAATTAGCAACAAAACGACAAAAACGGCGACAACAAAGCCTATTTCAAAACCAAGTTGAAACAAGACGATCACTTAAAATACAAAGGTATCTGAGTGCCTCGCATAAAAGTCTTGAACAAATATGACTACAAGCTAAGAGAAGTAGGAGTAAAAAGGAACTGATTAATTAAACGGTTCATTTCGCTCGGGAACTAATTTTCTCTAAATGCAGATATTTTATTTGTGTAGATTATTAAAACGATTAAATGAAGTAATCACTCATAAATTTATTAATTCGTTGATTTACCTCCCTTCCTACGACAGATGGGACAGGAAATATATAAATAGATGTACATTGGTAATTATTATATATTAACTAGGTATGTCTTTGAGGATTGCCAGCCAAGATTTTTTACCAAACTATCTGGAGATAAAAGATGACTAATTCCTAATGTTGTAGAGGATTATTTTCGAGCAGTCCTCGTTCTATCCCTGATGCTCGAGTCGTTCGAAAAAGAAAATGCCGATAGAGATTGAAGAATTTTTGGCGCTACCCGCATGCGCATGTGCGATTCTCTACGGTTATCGTGACCTTGTATCAAATCTACCATCGCGTGAAGTAGGTAAATAAATACGACAATCGGTCAAAGCCTTTAAAAAGCTATGGTGAGATCAATCCAAAAACCTATATATCTATAATTCAAGAGGCACTTCTGTCAGTATTCTATGGCAAGGACTTGCACGGAAACAAAAACCTTTCTCACAAAAACATTTTTTTTTTCTTACAGAGAATCCTGCTTTTTATAATCATGTTATACAGAAAAGACAATAACATGAAAATAGATAAAAAAAAAAAAAGGTTTTTCTCGTAGCCAAGTCAATCTTCTTTCAATGCTTGACTATTTTTTTTTAAGCGTTTTATTCCAAGCAAGGCGGGGAGCCACTAGGACGCAAGGAGTTACAGAAGATTTAGAGCAAGATCAGATAGGAGTGATAGAGGAAAGGATGAGAAGGATAGTGGATAGATCAAGGCAACTGGAGATGTCGATTGACATTACACTTGAATAGCTGGAGATTATAGCTCTCAGGGAAACTGGAATAGGGAAGGGAGTTCCACAGGCGAGAGGTGCGAGACATGAAGCTATCGGAGTAGATGTTTCTTTTATAATGAAATAAAACGTTCTACCAAAATTTGTTTTTGTATTTTGAACGTTGACTGAGCTAAAATTCCGCAAAAATATATGGCTGTTCAGAAAAATTCACTACTTTAAAAAGGATTTTAAAAAATTGAAAATATGCTAAAATCAATTTGCATACCAAAATATCCGCGGGTAGTTTAGATTACTGAATAAAGGCATTTGTTAGAAAATGTGTCTGTTTACTTTTCTCATGTCTCCATGTGTCACCTGTCAGCACTAAAGTAATAACAACATTATTGTTTGTATTTCAAACTGAAGCTGACGCAAAGTTCTTTTTACAAAAAGAAAGAATTATAAACAAGTAAACACTACAGCTTTCCGAGGTCGACCTAAATTTCAAACAACCACTAAGAAAAGCAATTAAAGGCAGTCAATGGATGAAAGGACTGTACTTAAGATCTCCATTGTGTTCCCAATGTAGTATTATATGACCAACTAATATAATACAAAACAACCCCAAAACATTTTCATAGTATTGATAATGATAATATTAGCTGGTTCTTTATATGGAAGCATTCGATATTCCTTGACCGAATAGCCACTGTCGATTGAAATTTATAAAATCTTCCACTTAAAACAGTTCTTCAGGAAAATTTCTCAAGTCCACTGCTATCGCTCTTTCCAGTATTGATGACGGCTTCTTTCCTAACCTTTTGTTCGAAGTAGTGTGGAATATCAACATTTTAATTATGTCATTATTTTGTTTGTTTGTTTTGTTTTACGGCATATCAACCTAAAAAATGTATAGCTGGTAATTTTTTTCAAAAACACATTGCTGGTAATAGTTTTTTTTTTTTTTTTTTTCAAAAACATATTGATGGTAATAGTTTTTTTATTCATAAATTTCTTTCTGGTAATAATTTTTTACAAAGTATTTCTGGTATTAAAACTTATCTTTACACTTTTATAATGCTTTTTACCTCAGTTTCAAGGTTAACTATTTGCCCATAACTGGGACCCTAACAAGTGCTACCATCCAGGGTCAGGGTGGACCTGGGAACACCAGCAATTAAGAGGAGGTTCCACGCTCTTCAAAGCCTCCTGATCAGAGGCCTTGCTGTTGGACGTAGTTTATCGTCTTATCTTGGCCGCGGATGTAGTTTATCGTCATACACAGCACGGATCATTATTTAAAATAAATAAAAAGTTGATATACTAGACAGGCAGGTTTTTTTGCTCTTCCCATTAATGGGAATTGCTTCTTCACTTTGCGCCATTTCGGATAGTAGGAAAATATTTTCTAATAGAGGATTTTCGTAAAAACGAAGTGACTTAATGCGAACATCCAAGATGCAAGAAATATTTCTATTTTGAAAACAGTTTCGTTGGAAAGAAATGCTTACCTTGGGGATACTGGATAAATCCTTAATGTTTCTGACAAGCACATATCCAAATATTTTAATTTTTGTATATTTTCGAACGTAGCAGGCTCCTGAAAGAAAAAAAAAACAATATTTAGTAATTAGAGACGCGATTAAAACAGAGAACTTCTGAAATTATTCTAGTGTATCTTTGTCATGAGGCCGACAATTTGGAAAGTGTCGTTTCCAGAGAAAAGATTCTTCCCTTACAAATTAATTTGACCGACTGCCAAAGTGTGTCAAATATGTACAAACACTTCCACTTTACTCTCAAATTCTCATTGTCAAATAATTAGTGCCAATTATAATTATACAAACAAGTAAACACTCAGTCAGTTATGTGCCATGCGTGATACACGCTTAGGCGATTATGTATCTTTGGATACATGACTGACGAGGCAGATTTTTTCACGCAGTAGGTTGCCATTTCTTTCTCTGGTAGACCTGTTGCCATCCAAGGCTATAGAACTTGGTCTGTCCCGCTATTTACTCATAGCTGGTGGGAGAAGAAGAGGATTCATACCTTTCCCAAAGGTATTACGTAAGTTGCCATCCAAAGCTACAGAACCCAGTAAGTCCTGCGATTTACCCCTAGCTGGAGGGAGAAGAAGAGGATTCATATCTACCCCAACGGTAGCACGTAAGTGAATGTGATGGATTCATAACTTCCCCAAGGGTAGCACGAAAGTGAATGTGATGTATACATACCTTCCCCAAGGGTAGCACGTAAGTGAATGTGATGGATTCATAAAATCCCCAAGGGTAGCACGTAAGTGAATGTGATGGATTCATACCTTCCCCAACGGCAGCACGTAAGTGAATGTGATGCATTCATATCTTCCCCAAGGGTAGCACGTAAGTGAATGTGATCGATTCATAACTTCCCAAAGGGTAGCACGAAAGTGAATGTGATGGATTAATACCTTCCCCAAGGGTTGCACGTAAGTGAATGTGATGGATTATAACTTATCCAAGGGTAGAACGTAAGTGAATGTGATGGATTAATACGTTCCGCAAGGCTCGCAAGTAAGTGAATGTGATACATTCATACCTTCCCCAATGTTAGCACGTAAGTGAATGTGATGGATTCATACGTTTCCCAAGGGTAGCACGTAAGTGAATGTGATGGATTCATACCTTCCCCAAAGGTAGCACGTAAGTGAATGTCATGGATTCATACCTTCCCCAAGGGTATCACGTAAGTGAATGTCATGGTTTCATACCTTCCGCAAGGGTAGCACGTAAGTGAATGTCATGGATTCATACCTTCCCCAAGGGTACCTCGTAAATGAATGTGATGGATTCATATCTTCCCCAAGGGTAGCACGTAAGTGAATGTGATGGAATCATAGGTTCCCCACGGGTAGCACGTACGTGAAAGTGATGGATTCATACCTTCCCCACGGGTATCATGTAAGTGAATGTGATGGATTCATACGTTCCCCAAGATGGCATGTAAGTGAATGTGAAGGATTCATACCTCCCCCAAGGGTAGCACGTAAGTGAATGTGATGGATTCATACGTTCCCCAAGGGTAGCATGTAAGTTAATGTGATGGACTGATACGTTCCCCAAGGGTAGCACGTAAGTGAATGTGATGGATTCATACCTTCCCCGAGGGTAGCACGTAAGTGAATGTGATGGATTCATACCTTCCCCAAGGGTAGCACATAATTGAATGTGATGGATTCATACCTTCCCCAAGGGTGGCACGTAAGTGAATGTGATGAATTCATACATTCCCCACGGGTATCATGTAAGTGAATGTGATGGATTCATACGTTCCCCAAGATGGCATGTAAGTGAATGTGATGGATTCATACCTCCCCCAAGGGTAGCACTTAAGTGAATGTGATGGATTCATACGTTCCCCAAGGGTAGCATGTAAGTTAATGTGATGGATTAATACGTTCCCCAAGGGTAGCACGTAAGTGAATGTGATGGATTCATACCTTCCGCAAGGGTAGCACGTAAGTGAATGTGATGGATTCATACCTTCCCCAAGGGTAGCACGTAAGTGAATGTGATGGATTCATACCTTCCCCAAGGGTAGCACGTAAGTGAATGTCATGGATTCATATATTCCCCAAGGGTAGCACGTAAGTGAATGTGATGGTTTCATACCTTCCGCAAGGGTAGCACGTAAGTGAATGTGATGCATTCATATCTTCCCCAAGGGTAGCACGTAAGTGAATGTGATCGATTCATAACTTCCCAAAGGGTAGCACGAAAGTGAATGTGATGGATTCATACCTTCCCCAAGGGTTGCACGTAAGTGAATGTGATGGATTATAACTTATCCAAGGGTAGAACGTAAGTGAATGTGATGGATTAATACGTTCCGCAAGGCTCGCAAGTAAGTGAATGTGATGCATTCATACCTTCCCCAATGTTAGCACGTAAGTGAATGTGATGGATTCATACGTTTCCCAAGGGTAGCACGTAAGTGAATGTGATGGATTCATACCTTCCCCAAGGGTAGCACGTAAGTGAATGTCATGGATTCATACCTTCCCCAAGGGTATCACGTAAGTGAATGTCATGGTTTCATACCTTCCGCAAGGGTAGCACGTAAGTGAATGTCATGGATTCATACCTTCCCCAAGGTTACCTCGTAAATGAATGTGATGGATTCATATCTTCCCCAAGGGTAGCACGTAAGTGAATGTGATGGAATCATAGGTTCCCCACGGGTAGCACGTAAGTGAAAGTGATGGATTCATACCTTCCCCACGGGTATCATGTAAGTGAATGTGATGGATTCATACGTTCCCCAAGATGGCATGTAAGTGAATGTGAAGGATTCATACCTCCCCCAAGGGTAGCACGTAAGTGAATGTGATGGATTCATACGTTCCCCAAGGGTAGCATGTAAGTCAATGTGATGGACTGATACGTTCCCCAAGGGTAGCACGTAAGTGAATGTGATGGATTCATACCTTCCCCGAGGGTAGCACGTAAGTGAATGTGATGGATTCATACCTTCCCCAAGGGTAGCACGTAATTGAATGTGATGGATTCATACCTTCCCCAAGGGTGGCACGTAAGTGAATGTGATGAATTCATACATTCCCCACGGGTATCATGTAAGTGAATGTGACGGATTCATACGTTCCCCAAGATGGCATGTAAGTGAATGTGATGGATTCATACGTTCCCCAAGGGTAGCATGTAAGTTAATGTGATGGATTAATACGTTCCCCAAGGGTAGCACGTAAGTGAATGTGATGGATTCATACCTTCCGCAAGGGTAGCACGTAAGTGAATGTGATGGATTCATACCTTCCCCAAGGTAGCACGTAAGTGAATGTGATGGATTCATACCTTCCACAAGGGTAGCACGTAAGTGAATGTCATGGATTCATATATTCCCCAAGGGTAGCACGTAAGTGAATGTGATGGTTTCATACCTTCCGCAAGGGTAGCACGTAAGTGAATGTGATGCATTCATATCTTCCCCAAGGGTAGCACGTAAGTGAATGTAATCGATTCATAACTTCCCAAAGGGTAGCACGAAAGTGAATGTGATGGATTCATACCTTCCCCAAGGGTTGCACGTAAGTGAATGTGATGGATTATAACTTCTCCAATGGTAGAACGTAAGTGAATGTGATGGATTAATACGTTCCGCAAGGCTCGCAAGTAAGTGAATGTGATGCATTCATACCTTCCCCAATGTTAGCACGTAAGTGAATGTGATGGATTCATACGTTTCCCAAGGGTAGCACGTAAGTGAATGTGATGGATTCATACCTTCCCCAAGGATAGCACGTAAGTGAATGTCATGGATTCATACCTTCCCCAAGGGTAGCACGTAAGTGAATGTGATGGTTTCATACCTTCCGCAAGGGTAGCACGTAAGTGAATGTCATGGATTCATACCTTCCCCAAGGGTACCTCGTAAATGAATGTGATGGATTCATATCTTCCCCAAGGGTAGCACGTAAGTGAATGTGATGGAATCATAGGTTCCCCACGGGTAGCACGTAAGTGAAAGTGATGGATTCATACCTTCCCCACGGGTATCATGTAAGTGAATGTGATGGATTCATACGTTCCCCAAGATGGCATGTAAGTGAATGTGAAGGATTCATACCTCCCCCAAGGGTAGCACGTAAGTGAATGTGATGGATTCATACGTTCCCCAAGGGTAGCATGTAAGTTAATGTGATGGATACATACGTTCCCCAAGGGTAGCACGTAAGTGAATGTGATGGATTCATACCTTCCCCGAGGGTAGCACGTAAGTGAATGTGATGGATTCATACCTTCCCCAAGGGTAGCACGTAATTGAATGTGATGGATTCATATCTTCCCCAAGGGTGGCACGTAAGTGAATGTGATGAATTCATACATTCCCCACGGGTATCATGTAAGTGAATATGATGGATTCATACCTCCCCCGAGGGTAGCACTTAAGTGAATGTGATGGATTCATACGTTCCCCAAGGGTAGCATGTAAGTTAATGTGATGGATTAATACGTTCCCCAAGGGTAGCACGTAAGTGAATGTGATGGATTCATACCTTCCGCAAGGGTAGCACGTAAGTGAATGTGATGGATTCATACCTTCCGCAAGGGTAGCACGTAAGTGAATGTGATGGATTCATACCTTCCCCAAGGGTAGCACGAAAGTGAATGTGATGGATTCATACCTTCCCCAAGGGTTGCACGGAAGTGAATGTGATGGATTATAACTTCTCCAAGGGTAGAACGTAAGTGAATGTGATGGATTAATACGTTCCGCAAGGCTCGCAAGTAAGTGAATGTGATGCATTCATACCTTCCCCAATGTTAGCACGTAAGTGAATGTGATGGATTCATACGTTTCCCAAGGGTAGCACGTAAGTGAATGTGATGGATTCATACCTTCCCCAAGGATAGCACGTAAGTGAATGTCATGGATTCATACCTTCCCCAAGGGTAGCACGTAAGTGAATGTGATGGTTTCATACCTTCCGCAAGATTAGCACGTAAGTGAATGTCATGGATTCATACCTTCCCCAAGGGTACCTCGTAAATGAATGTGATGGATTCATATCTTCCCCAAGGGTAGCACGTAAGTGAATGTGATGGAATCATAGGTTCCCCACGGGTAGCACGTAAGTGAAAGTGATGGATTCATACCTTCCCAACGGGTATCATGTAAGTGAATGTGATGGATTCATACGTTCCCCAAGATGGCATGTAAGTGAATGTGAAGGATTCATACCTCCCCCAAGGGTAGCACGTAAGTGAATGTGATGGATTCATACGTTCCCCAAGGGTAGCATGTAAGTTAATGTGATGAACTGATACGTTCCCCAAGGGTAGCACGTAAGTGAATGTGATGGATTCATACCTTCCCCGAGGGTAGCACGTAAGTGAATGTGATGGATTCATACCTTCCCCAAGGGTAGCACGTAATTGAATGTGATGGATTCATATCTTCCCCAAGGGTGGCACGTAAGTGAATGTGATGAATTCATACATTCCCCACGGGTATCATGTAAGTGAATGTGATGGATTCATACGTTCCCCAAGATGGCATGTAAGTGAATGTGATGGATTCATACCTCCCCCGAGGGTAGCACTTAAGTGAATGTGATGGATTCATACGTTCCCCAAGGGTAGCATGTAAGTTAATGTGATGGATTAATACGTTCCCCAAGGGTAGCACGTAAGTGAATGTGATGGATTCATACCTTCCGCAAGGGTAGCACGTAAGTGAATGTGATGGATTCATACCTTCCCCAAGGGTAGCACGTAAGTGAATGTGATGGATTCATACCTTCCCCAAGGGTAGCACGTAAGTGAATGTCATGGATTCATATATTCCCCAAGGGTAGCACGTAAGTGAATGTGATGGTTTCATACCTTCCGCAAGGGTAGCACGTAAGTGAATGTGATGCATTCATATCTTCCCCAAGGGTAGCACGTAAGTGAATGTAATCGATTCATAACTTCCCAAAGGGTAGCACGAAAGTGAATGTGATGGATTCATACCTTCCCCAAGGGTTGCACGGAAGTGAATGTGATGGATTATAACTTCTCCAAGGTTAGAACGTAAGTGAATGTGATGGATTAATACGTTCCGCAAGGCTCGCAAGTAAGTGAATGTGATGCATTCATACCTTCCCCAATGTTAGCACGTAAGTGAATGTGATGGATTCATACGTTTCCCAAGGGTAGCACGTAAGTGAATGTGATGGATTCATACCTTCCCCAAGGATAGCACGTAAGTGAATGTCATGGATTCATACCTTCCCCAAGGGTAGCACGTAAGTGAATGTGATGGTTTCATACCTTCCGCAAGATTAGCACGTAAGTGAATGTCATGGATTCATACCTTCCCCAAGGGTACCTCGTAAATGAATGTGATGGATTCATATCTTCCCCAAGGGTAGCACGTAAGTGAATGTGATGGAATCATAGGTTCCCCACGGGTAGCACGTAAGTGAAAGTGATGGATTCATACCTTCCCCACGGGTATCATGTAAGTAAATGTGATGGATTCATACGTTCCCCAAGATGGCATGTAAGTGAATGTGAAGGATTCATACCTCCCCCAAGGGTAGCACGTAAGTGAATGTGATGGATTCATACGTTCCCCAAGGGTAGCATGTAAGTTAATGTGATGAACTGATACGTTCCCCAAGGGTAGCACGAAAGTGAATGTGATGGATTCATACCTTCCCCGAGGGTAGCACGTAAGTGAATGTGATGGATTCATACCTTCCCCAAGGGCTGCACGTAATTGAATGTGATGGATTCATATCTTCCCCAAGGGTGGCACGTAAGTGAATGTGATGAATTCATACATTCCCCACGGGTATCATGTAAGTGAATGTGATGGATTCATACGTTCCCCAAGATGGCATGTAAGTGAATGTGATGGATTCATACCTCCCCCGAGGGTAGCACTTAAGTGAATGTGATGGATTCATACGTTCCCCAAGGGTAGCATGTAAGTTAATGTGATGGATTAATACGTTCCCCAAGGGTAGCACGTAAGTGAATGTGATGGATTCATACCTTCCGCAAGGGTAGCACGTAAGTGAATGTGATGGATTCATACCTTCCCCAAGGGTAGCACGTAAGTGAATGTGATGGATTCATACCTTCCCCAAGGGTAGCACGTAAGTGAATGTCATGGATTCATATATTCCCCAAGGGTAGCACGTAAGTGAATGTGATGGTTTCATACCTTCCGCAAGGGTAGCACGTAAGTGAATGTGATGCATTCATATCTTCCCCAAGGGTAGCACGTAAGTGAATGTAATCGATTCATAACTTCCCAAAGGGTAGCACGAAAGTGAATGTGATGGATTCATACCTTCCCCAAGGGTTGCACGGAAGTGAATGTGATGGATTATAACTTCTCCAAGGGTAGAACGTAAGTGAATGTGATGGATTAATACGTTCCGCAAGGCTCGCAAGTAAGTGAATGTGATGCATTCATACCTTCCCCAATGTTAGCACGTAAGTGAATGTGATGGATTCATACGTTTCCCAAGGGTAGCACGTAAGTGAATGTGATGGATTCATACCTTCCCCAAGGATAGCACGTAAGTGAATGTCATGGATTCATACCTTCCCCAAGGGTAGCACGTAAGTGAATGTGATGGTTTCATACCTTCCGCAAGATTAGCACGTAAGTGAATGTCATGGATTCATACCTTCCCCAAGGGTACCTCGTAAATGAATGTGATGGATTCATATCTTCCCCAAGGGTAGCACGTAAGTGAATGTGATGGAATCATAGGTTCCCCACGGGTAGCACGTAAGTGAAAGTGATGGATTCATACCTTCCCCACGGGTATCATGTAAGTGAATGTGATGGATTCATACGTTCCCCAAGATGGCATGTAAGTGAATGTGAAGGATTCATACCTCCCCCAAGGGTAGCACGTAAGTGAATGTGATGGATTCATACGTTCCCCAAGGGTAGCATGTAAGTTAATGTGATGAACTGATACGTTCCCCAAGGGTAGCACGTAAGTGAATGTGATGGATTCATACCTTCCCCGAGGGTAGCACGTAAGTGAATGTGATGGATTCATACCTTCCCCAAGGGTAGCATGTAATTGAATGTGATGGATTCATATCTTCCCCAAGGGTGGCACGTAAGTGAATGTGATGAATTCATACATTCCCCACGGGTATCATGTAAGTGAATGTGATGGATTCATACGTTCCCCAAGATGGCATGTAAGTGAATGTGATGGATTCATACCTCCCCCGAGGGTAGCACTTAAGTGAATGTGATGGATTCATACGTTCCCCAAGGGTAGCATGTAAGTTAATGTGATGGATTAATACGTTCCCCAAGGGTAGCACGTAAGTGAATGTGATGGATTCATACCTTCCGCAAGGGTAGCACGTAAGTGAATGTCATGGATTCATATATTCCCCAAGGGTAGCACGTAAGTGAATGTGATGGTTTCATACCTTCTGCAAGGGTAGCACGTAAGTGAATGTGATGGATTCATACCTTCCCCAAGGGTACCACGTAAGTGAATGTGATGGATTCATATCTTCCCCAAGGGTAGCACGTAAGTGAATGTGATCGATTCATAACTTCCCCAAGGGTAGAAGGTAAATGAATGTGATGTATTCATAACTTCCGCAAGGGTAGCACGTAAGTGAATGTGATGGAATCATAGGTTCCCCACGGGTAGCACGTAAGTGAATGTGATGGATTCATACCTTCCCCACGGGTATCATGTAAGTGAATGTGATGGATTCATACGTTCCCCAAAATGGCATGTAAGTGAATGTGAAGGATTCATACCTCCCCCAAGGGTAGCACGTAAGTGAATGTGATGGATTCATACGTTCCCCAAGGGTAGCATGTAAGTTAATGTGATGGACTGATACGTTCCCCAAGGGTAGCACGTAAGTGAATGTGATGGATTCATACCTTCCCCGAGGGTAGCACGTAAGTGAATGTGATGGATTCATACCTTCCCCGAGGGTAGCACGTAAGTGAATGTGATGGATTCATACATTCCGCAAGGGTAGCACGTAATTGAATGTGATGGATTCATACCTTCCCCAAGGGTGGCACGTAAGGGAATGTGATGAATTCATACCTTCCCCACGGGTATCATGTAAGTGAATGTGATGGATTCATACGTTCCCCAAGATGGCATGTAAGTGAATGTGATGGATTCATACGTTCCCCAAGGGTAGCATGTAAGTTAATGTGATGGATTAATACGTTCCCCAAGGGTAGCGCGTAAGTGAATATGATGGATTCATGCCTTCCGCAAGGGTAGCACGTAAGTGAATGTGATGGATACATAACTTCCCCAAGGTTAGGACTTAATTGAATGTGATGGATTCATACCTTCCCCAACGGTAGCACGTTAATGAATGTGATGGATTCATACATTCCGCAAGGGTAGCACGTAAGTGAATGTGATGGATTCATACCTTCCCCAAGGGTATCATGTAAGTGAATGTGATGGATTCATACGTCCCCCTAGTGTTGCATGTAAGTGAATATGATGGATTCATACATTCCCCAAGATGACATGTAAGTGAATGTGATGGATTCATACATTCCCCAAGGGTTGCATGGAAGTGAATGTGATGGATTCATACCTTCCCCAAGGGTAGCATCTAAGTGAATGTGATGGATTCATACTTCTCCAAGGTTAGCACGTAAGGGAATGTGATGGATTCATACCTTCCCCA
Source organism: Acanthosepion lycidas (assembly GCA_963932145.1). NCBI lineage: Eukaryota > Metazoa > Mollusca > Cephalopoda > Sepiida > Sepiidae > Acanthosepion > Acanthosepion lycidas. The sequence continues at coordinate 94,572,939 of OZ010596.1, forward strand.
AGGGTAGCATGTAAATGAATGTGATCGATTCATAACTTCTCCAAGGTTAGCACGTAAGTGAATGTGATTGATTTATACCTTCCGCAAGGGTAGCACGTAAGTGAATGCGATGGAATCATAAGTTCCCCACGGGTAGTACGTAAGTGAATGTGATGGATTCATACCTTCCCCAAGGGTGGCACGTAAGTGAATGTGATGAATTCATAGGTTCCCCAAGGGTAGCATGTAAGTGAATGTGATGGATTCATACGTTCCGCAAGATGGCATGTAAGTGAATGTGATGGATTCATACCTCCTCCAAGGGTAGCACGTAAGTGAATGTAATGGATTCATACGTTCCCCAAGGTTAGCATGTAAGTTAATGTGATGAATTGCAACGTTCCCCAAGGGTAGCACGTAAGTGAATGTGATGGATACATACCATCCCCAAGGGTAGCACGTAAGTGAATGTGATGGATTCATACCTTCCGCAAGGGTAGCACGTAAGTGAATGTGATGGATTTATACCTTCCCCAAGGGTGGCACGTAAGTGAATGTGATGAATTCATACCTTCCCCACGGGAAACACGTAAGTGAATGTGATGGATTCATACGTTCTCCAAGATGGCATGTAAGTGAATGTGAAGGATTCATACCTCCCCCAACGGTAGCACGTAAGTGAATATGATGGATTGATACGTTCCCCAAGGGTAGCACGTAAGTGAATGTGATGGATTCATACATTCCGCAGGGGTAGCACGTAAGTGAATGTGATGGATTCATACGTTCCCCATGGGTAGCACGTAAGTGAATGTGATGGATTCATACCTTCCGCAAGGGTAGCACGTAAGTGAATGTCATGGATTCATACCTTCCGCAAGGGTAGCACGTAAGTGAATGTGACGGATTCATACCTTCCGCAAGGGTAGCACGTAAGTGAATGTGATGGATTCATGCCTTCCCCAATGGTGGCACGTAAGTGAATGTGATGAATTCATACCTTCCCCACGGGTATCATGTAAGTGAATGTGATTGATTCATACGTTCCCCAAGGGTAGCACGTAAGTGAATGTGATGGATTCATACCTTCCCCAAGGGTAGCATGTAAGTTAATGTGATGGATTGATACGTTCCACAAGGGTAGCACGTAAGTGAATGTGATGGATTCATACCTTCCGCAAGGGTAGCACGTAAGTGAATGTGACGGATTCATACCTTCCGCAAGGGTAGCACGTAAGTGAATGTGATGGATTCATACCTTCCCCAAGTGTAGCACGTAAGTAAAGGGGATGCATTCATACCTTCCCCAAGGGTAGCACGTAAGTGAATGTGATGGATTAATACCTTCCGCAAGGGTAGCACGTAAGTGAATATGATGGATTCATACCTTCCCCAAGGGTAGCACGTAAGTGAATGTGATGGATTCATAACTTCCCCAAGGTTAGCACGTAATTGAATGTGATGGATTCATACCTTCCCCAACGGTAGCACGTAAGTGAATGTGATGGATTCATACCTTCCGCAAGTGTAGCACGTAAGTGAATGTGATGGATTCATATCTTTACCAAGGGTAGCACGTAAGTGAATGTGATGGATTCATACCTTCCCCAAGGATAGAACGTAAGTGAATGTGATGGATTCATACCTTCCCCAAGGGTAGCACGTCAGTGAATGTGATAGATTCATACCTTCCCCAAGTGTACCACGTAAGTGAATGTGATGCGTTCATACCTTCCCCAAGGGCATCACGTAAGTGAATGTGATCGATTCATAACTTCCCAAGGGGTAGCAAGTAAGTGAATGTGATTGATTCATACCTTCCCCAAGGGTTGCACGTAAGGGAATGTGATGGATTATACCTTCTCCAATAGTAGCACGTAAGTGAAGGTGATGGATTCATACGTTCCCCAAGGCTCACACGTAAGTGAATGTGATGGATTCATACCTTCCCCATGGGTGGCACGTAAGTGTGAATGTGATGAATTCATACGTTCCCGAAGGGTAGCATGTTATTGAATGTGATGGATTCATACGTTCCGCAAGATGGCATGTAAGTGACTGTGATGGATTCATACCTCCTCCAAGGGTAGCACGTAAGTGAATGTGATGGATTCATACGTTCCCCAAGGGTAGCATGTAAGTTAATGTGATGGATTGCAACGTTCCCCAAGGGTAGCACGTAAGTGAATGTGATGGATTCATACCTTCCCCAAGGGTAGCACGTAAGTGAATGTGATGGATACATACCTTCCGCAAGGGTAGCACGTAAGTGAATGTGATGGATTTATACCTTCTCCAAGGGTGGCACGTAAGTGAATGTGATGAATTCATACCTTCCCCACCGGTAACATGTAAGTGAATGTGATGGATTCATACGTTCCCGAAGGGTAGCACGTAAGTGAATGTGATGGATTCATACGTTCCCCAAGATCCATGTAAGTGAATGTGAAGGATTCATACCTCTCCCAAGGGTAGCACGTAAGTGAATATGATGGATTCATACTTTCCCCAAGGGTAGCATGTAAGTTAATGTGACGGATTCATACCTTCCGCAAGGGTAGCGCGTAAGTGAAAGTCATGGATTCATACCTTCCGCAAGGGTAGCACGTAAGTGAATGTGATGGATTCATACCTTCCCCACGGGTATCATGTAAGTGAATGTGATGGATTCATACGTTCCCCAAGGGTAGCACGTAAGTGAATGTGATGGATTCATACCTTCCGCAAGGGTAGCACGTAAGTGAATGTGATGGATTCATAACTTCCCCAAGTGTAGCACGTAAGTAAAGGGGATGCATTCATACCTTCCCCAAGGGTAGCACGTAAGTGAATGTGATGGATTTATACCTACCCCAAGGGTAGCACGTAAGTGAATGTGATGGATTCATACCTTCCCCAAGGGGAGCACGTAAGTAAATGTGATGGATTCATAACTTCCCCAAGGTTAGCACGTAATTGAATGTGATGGATTCATATCTTCCCCAAGGGTAGCACGTAAGTGAAGGTGATGGATTCATACCTTCCCCAACGGTAGCACGTCAGTGAATGTGATGGATTCATACCTCCCGCAAGTGTAGCATGTAAGTGAATGTGATGGATTCATATATTTACCAAGGGTAGCACGTAAGTGAATGTGATGGATTCATACCTTCCCCAAGGTTAGGAAGAAAGTGAATGTGATGGATGGTTACCTTCCCTAAGGGTAGCACGTAAGTGAATGTGATGCGTTCATATCTTCCCCAAGGGAAGCACGTAAGTGAATGTGATCGATTCATAACTTCCCCAAGGGTAGCAAGTAAGTGAATGTGATGGATTCAAACCTTCCCCAAGGGTTACACGTAAGGGAATGTGATGGATTATACCTTCTCCAAGGGTAGCACGTAAGTGAATGTGATGGATTCATACGTTTCCCATGGTTAGCATGTAAGTGAATGTGATGGATTCATACCTTCCCCAAGGGTAGCACGTAAATGAATGTGATGGATTCATACCTTCCGAAAGGGTAGCACTTAAGTGAATGTGATGGATTCATACCTTCCCCAAGAGTAGCACGTAAGTGAATGTGAATGTATCCATAACTTCCCCAACGTAGCACGTAAGTGGATTTGATGGATTTATACCTTTCCCAAGGGTAGCACGTAAGTGAAAGTGATGGATTCATACCTTCCCCAAGGGTAGCACGTAAGTGAATGTGAAGGATTCATATCTTCCCCAAGGGTAGCACGTAAGTGAATGTGATAGATACATACCTTCACCAAAGGTTGCACGTAAGTGAATGTGATGGATTCATACGTTCCGCAAGGCTCGCACGTAAGTGAATGTGATTGATTCATACCTTCCCCAAGGTTAGCATATAAGTGAATGTGATGGATTCATACTTTGCCCTAGGATAGCATGCAAGTGAATGTGGTTTATTCATACGTTCCCCAAGATAACATGTAAGTGAATGTCATGGATACATACGTTCCCCAAGGGTTGCATGTAAGTGAATGTAATGGATTCATACCTTCCCCAAGGGTAGCACGTAAGTGAATGCCATGGATTCATACGTTCCCCATGGCTAGCATGTAAGTGAATCTGATGGATTCATACCTTCCCCAAGGGTATCATGTAAGTGAATGTGATGGATTCATACGTTCCCCTAGTGTTGCATGTAAGTGAATATGATGGATTCATACGTTCCCCAAGATGGCATGTAAGTGAATGTGATGGATTCATACACTCCCCAAGGGTTGCATGTAAGTGAATGTGATGGATTCATACCTTCCCCAAGGGTAGCATCTAAGTGAATGTGATGGATTCATACTTCTCCAAGGGTAGCACATAAGTGAATGTGATGGATTCATACCTTCCCCAATGGTAGCATGTAAATGAATGTGATGGATTCATTTCTTCCCCAAGGGTAGCACGTAACTGAATGTGATGGATTCACACATTCCCCAAGGGTAGTATGTAAGCGAATGTGATGCATTCACACCTTCCCCAAGTGCAGCATGTAAGTGAATGTGATGGATTCATACATTCCCCAAGGGTAACATGTAAATGAATGTGATGGATACATACTTTCCCCAAGGATAGCACGTAAGTGAATGTGAAGGATTGATACCTTCCCCGAGAGTAGCACGTTAATGAATGTCATGCATTCATAACTTCCCGAAGGGTAGCACGTAAGTGAATGTGATGGATTCATACCTTCCACAAGGGTAGCACGTTAGTGAATTTGATGGATTCATATCTTCCCCAAGGTAGCACGTAATGAATGTGATGGATTCATACATTCCCCAAGGGTTGCACGTAAGTGAATGTGACGGATTGTACCTTCTCCAGGTGTAGCACGTAAGTGAATGTGATGGATACATACGTTCCCCAAGGCTCGCACGTAAGTGAATGTGATGGATTCATATCTTCCCCAAGGGTAGCACGTAAATGAATGTGATAGATTCATGCCTTCCCTAAGTGTACCACGTAATTGAATGTGATGGATTCATATCTTTCCCAAGCGTAGCACGTAAGTGAATGTGATCGATTCATAACTTCCCCAAGGGTAGCACGTAAGTGAATGTGATGCATTCATACCTTCCCCAAGGGTTGCACGTAAGTGAATGTGATGGATTCATACCTTTCTCAAGGTTAGAACGTAAGAGAATGTGATGGATTCATACCTTCCCCAAGGGTTGCACGTAAGTGAATGTGATGGATTCATACCTTTCTCAAGGTTAGAACGTAAGAGAATGTGATGGATTCATACCTTCCGCAAGGGTTAAATCGTAAGTGAATGTGATGGATTCATACCTTCCCCAAGGGTTGCACGTAAGTGAATGTGATGGATTCATACCTTTCTCAAGGTTAGAACGTAAGAGAATGTGATGGATTCATACCTTCCGCAAGGGTTAAATCGTAAGTGAATGTGATGGATTCATATCTTCCCTAAGGCTAGCAAGTAAGTGAATGTGATGCATTAATACATTCCCAAAGGGTAGTACGTAAGTGAATGTGATGCATTCATACCTTCCCCATGGGTAGCACGTAAGTGAATGTAATAGATTCATACGTTCCCCAAGTGTAGAACGTAAGTGAATGTGATGGATTCATACCTTCCGCAAGAGTAGCACGCAAGTGAATGTGATGGATTCATACCTTCCCCAAGGGTATCATGTAAGTGAATGTGATGGATTCATACATTCCCTAAGATTGCATGTAATTGAATGTGATGGATTCATACGTTCCCCAAGGGTAGCATGTTAGTGAATGTGATGGATTCATACGTTCGCCAAGGCTAGCACGTAATTGAATGTGATGGATTCATGCCTTCCCCAAGTGTAGCAATTAACTGAATGTAATGGATTCATACCTTCCCCAAGGTATCATGTAATTGAATGTGATGGGTTCATACGTTCCCCAACATGGCATGTAATTGAATATGATGGATTCATACCTTCCCCAAGGTTAGCATCTAAGTGAATGCGATGTATTCATACCTTCCCCAAGGACAGCACGTAACTGAATGTGATAGATTCATACCTTCCCCTAGGTAGCATGTAAGTGAATGTGATGGATTCATACCTTCCCTAAGGGTAGCATGTATTTGAATATGATGGATTCATACGTTCTCCAAGATGGCATGTAAGTGAATGTGATGGATTCATACCTTCCCCAAGATGGCATGTAATGAATGTGAAAGATACATACGTTCCCCCAGGGTTGCATGTAAGTGAATGTAATGGATTCATACCTTCCCCAAGGGTAGCACGTAAGTGAATGCGATGGATTCATACCTTCCCCAAGTGTATCATGTAAATGAATGTGATGGATTCATACGTTCCACTAGGTTAGCATGTAAGTGAATGTCATGGATCCATACGTTCCCCAAGATGGCATGTAAGTGAATGTAATGGATTCATACCTTCCCCAAGTGTAACTTCTAAGTGAATGTGATGTATTCATACCTTCCCCAAGGGTAGCACGTAACTGAATGTGATAGATTCATATCTTCCCCTAGTGTAGCATGTATGTGAATGTGATGGATTCATACCTTCCCGAAGGGTAGCATGTAAGTGAATATGATGGATTCATACGTTCCCCAACATGGCATGCAAGTGAATGTGATGGATTCATACGTTCCCGAAGGGTTGCATGTAAGTGAATGTGATGGCTTCATACCTACCCCAAGGATAGCATGTAAATGAATGTGATGGATTCATACCTTCCCCAAGGTTAGTACGTAAGTGAATGTGATGCTTTCATACCTTCTCCATGGGTAGAACGTAAGTGAATGTAATGGATTCATACCTTCCCCAATGGTAGCATCTAAGTGAATGTGATGTATTCATATCTTCCTCAAGGGCAGCACGTAAGTGAATGTGATAGATTCATACCTTCCAATAGTGTAGCATGTAAGTGAATGTGATGGATTCATACCTTCCCCAAGGGTAGCATGTAAGTGAATATGATGGATTCATACGTTCCCCAAGATGGCATGTAAGTGAATGTGATGGATTCATACGTTCACCAAGTGTTGCATGTAAGTGAATATGATGGATCATACCTTCCCCAAGGGTAGAACGTAAATGAATGTGATGGATTCATACCTTCCCCAAGGGTAGCATGTAAGTGAATGTGATGGATTCATACGTTCCCCTAGGGTAGCATGTGATTGAATGTGATGGATTCATACCTTTCCCAAGGGTATCATGTAAATGAATGTGATGGATTCATACTTTCCACTAGGGTAGCATGTAAGTGAATGTGATGTACTCATACATTTCCCAAGGTTAGCATGTAAATGAATGTGATGGATTCATATCTTCCCCAAGGCTAACCTGTAAGTGAATATGATGGATTCATACGTTCCCCAAGAAGGCATGTAAGTGAATGTGATGGATTCATACCTTCCCCAATGGTAACACGTAAGTGAATGTGATGGAATCATATATTCCCTAAGATGGCATGTAAGTGAATATGATGGATTCATACGTTCCCCAAGGGTAGCATGTTAGTGAATGTGATGGATTCATACGTTCGCCTAGGGTAGCACGGAAATGAATGTGATGCATTCTTACGTTCGCCTAGGGTAGCACGTAAGTGAATGTGATGGATTCATATCTTCCCCAAGGGTAGAACGTAAGTGAATGTGATGGATTCATACCTTCCCCAAGGGTGTCATGTAATTGATTGTGATGGATTCATACGTTCCCAAAGAGTGCATGTAAGTGAATGTGATGGATTCATACCTTCCCCAAGGGTAGCATGTAAGTGAAAATGATGGATTCATACGTTCCCCAAGATGGCATGTAAGTGAATGTGATGGATTCATACGTTCACCAAGTGTTGCATGTAAGTGAATATGATGGATCATACCTATCACCAAGGGTAGAACGTTAATGAATGTGATGGATTCATACCTTCCCCAAGGGTAGCATGTAAGTGAATGTGATGGATTCATACCTGTCCCAAGGGTAGCATCTAAGTGAATGTGATGTATTCATACCTTCCGCAAGGGTAGCACGTAAGTGAATGTGATAGATTCATACCTTCCCCAAGGGTAGCATGTAAGTTAATGTGATGGATTCATACCTTCCCCAAGGGTAGCATGTAAGTTAATGTGATGGATTCATATGTTGCCCAAGATGGCATGTATATGAATGTGATGGATTCATACGTTCCCCAAGGGTAGCATGTAAGTGAATTTGATGTATTCATACCTTCCCCAAGTGTAGTACGTAATTGAACGTGATGGATTCATACCTTCTCCAAGGGTAGCACGTAAGTGAATGTGATGGTTTCATACCTTCCCCAAGGGTATCATGTATGTGTATGTGATGGATTCATACGTTCCCCTAGGGTAGCATGTAAGTGAATGTGATGGAAACCATACGTTCCCCAAGATGGCATGTATGTGAATGTGATGGATTCATACCTTCCCCAAGCTTAGCATGTAATTGAATGTGATGGATTCATACCTTCACCAAGGGTAGCACATAAGTGAATGTGATCGATTCATACGTTCCCCAAGATGGCATGTAAGTGAATGTGATGGATTCATACGTTCACCAAGTGTTGCATGTAAGTGAATATGATGGATCATACCTTCACCAAGGGTAGAACGTAAGTGAATGTAATGGATTCATACCTTCCCCAATGGTAGCATCTAAGTGAATGTGATGTATTCATATCTTCCCCAAGGGCAGCACGTAACTGAATGTGATAGATTCATACCTTCCAATAGTGTAGCATGTAAGTGAATGTGATGGATTCATACCTTCCCCAAGGGTAGCATGTAAGTGAATATGATGGATTCATACGTTCCCCAAGATGGCATGTAAGTGAATGTGATGGATTCATACGTTCACCAAGTGTTGCATGTAAGTGAATATGATGGATCATACCTTCCCCAAGGGTAGAACGTAAATGAATGTGATGGATTCATACCTTCCCCAAGGGTAGTATGTAAGTGAATGTTATGGATTCATACGTTCCCCTAGGGTAGCACGTGATTGAATGTGATGGATTCATACCTTCCCCAAGGGTATCATGTAAATGAATGTGATGGATTCATACGTTCCCCTAGGGTAGCATGTAAGTGAATGTGATGTACTCATACATTTCCCAAGGTTAGCATGTAAATGAATGTGATGGATTCATATCTTCCCCAAGGATAACCTGTAAGTGAATATGATGGATTCATACGTTCCCCAAGATGGCATGTAAATGAAAGTGATGGCTTCATACCTTCCCCAAAGGTAGCACGTAAATGAATGTGATGGATTCATACCTTCCCCAATGGTAACACGTAAGTGAATGTGATGGAATCATATATTCCCTAAGATGGCATGTAAGTGAATATGATGGATTCATACGTTCCCCAAGGGTAGCATGTTAGTGAATGTGATGGATTCATACGTTCGCCTAGGGTAGCACGGAAATGAATGTGATGCATTCTTACGTTCGCCTAGGGTAGCACGTAAGTGAATGTGATGGATTCATACCTTCCCCAAGGGTAGAACGTAAGTGAATGTGATGGATTCATACCTTCCCCAAGGGTGTCATGTAATTGATTGTGATGGATTCATACGTTCCCAAAGAGTGCATGTAAGTGAATGTGATGGATTCATACGTTCCACAAGGTAGCATGTAAATGAATGTGATGGATTCATACCTTTCCCAAGGGTAGCATCTAAGTGAATGTGATGTATTCATACCTTCCGCAAGGGTAGCACGTAAGTGAATGTGATAGATTCATACCTTCCCCAAGGGTAGCATGTAAGTTAATGTGATGGATTCATATGTTGCCCAAGATGGCATGTAAATGAATGTGATGGATTCATACGTTCCCCAAGGGTAGCATGTAAGTGAATTTGATGTATTCATACCTTCCCCAAGGGTAGTACGTAATTGAACGTGATGGATTCATACCTTCTCCAAGGGTAGCACGTAAGTGAATGTGATGGTTTCATACCTTCCCCAAGGGTATCATGTATGTGTATGTGATGGATTCATACGTTCCCCTAGGGTAGCATGTAAGTGAATGTGATGGAAACCATACGTTCCCCAAGATGGCATGTATGTGAATGTGATGGATTCATACCTTCCCCAAGCTTAGCATGTAATTGAATGTGATGGATTCATACCTTCACCAAGGGTAGCACATAAGTGAATGGGATCGATTCATACGTTCCCCAAGATGGCATGTAAGTGAATGTGATGGATTAATACGTCCCTCAAGGGCAGCATGTAAGTGAATGTGATGGAATCATACGTCCCCAAGGATAGCACGTAAGTGAATGTGACGGATTCATACCTTCCCCAAGGGTAGCACGTAAGTGTATGTGATGGATTCATACCTTCCCTAAGGATAGCATGTAAGTGAATGTGACGGATTCATACCTTCCCCAAGGTAGCACGTAAGTGAATGTGATGGATTCCTACCTTCCCCAAGGTATTATGTAAGTGAATGTGATGGATTCGTACCTTCCCCAAGGGTAGCACGTAAGTGAATGTGATGAATTCATACCTTCACCAAGGGTAGCTTGTAAGTGAATATGATGTATTCAACTGGACTTTGTACTTGGCTCGCCGATTCCTCAATCCGAGCAGCTGTCCATTGTTTTTTTTTGTTTTTTTCCGTAGACGAACCCTCACCCGCTAATGGCACAAAGGTTACCTATATTTTCATAAAGAGAGATCATTCAGCTCTAAAAAAAAAAAAACCTGCCGGAGGCTTCCCTGGAAACTGCTGGCAATTTTTTTTTTTTTTTTTTTTTTCTTCAGTTCCGCTAAAATACATGGATATGGTTGTTATATTAGCTATAACTAAATGGTTTATTATCAAATCTCCAATACTATGCATACCGGTAGAAAGAGGAAAACTTCAGCGTTCATATGTCATAATATCTGCAAAAATATCTAGGATTATACCCAACATGTTCTTTTTTGTAAAGAGAATGCGTCTTCTCACTCGACCTGTTCAGCCTATACAGCGAGGCAATTCTGAGAGAATTAGAAACCCTACCGGGATTTAGCTTTGGCGGCCACAATCTTAACAACACAAGATACGCAGATGACACAGCACTGATATCAGGTACGGAAAATAAATTACAAAATCTCCTACAGAAGCAATAGAAAGTGAGAAGAATGGACTAAGCATAAACTAAAAGACAGAATGCATGGTCATCACTAAGAGGATGAGCCCAAAATGCGATTTGAAGGTTGGGAACACTAGAATCAAGCAGACGTGAAAATTTAAATATCTGGGAAGCGTTTTTACAGAGTGCGACACTGAGATTTATAGACGTATTGGGATGGCCAAGGACGCATTCGAAAAGCTGGCCAGAGTATTACGAGACATGAGGAATTCTTTGGTATCGAAGAAAAGAATATTGGTATCAGGTATTGTTGTTAATTAGCTAATTATTAGATATTACTAACGAGCCTCTTGCTAACTAAACATTCACTTTGTAGGTTAATACTAGTAATTTAGGACTAGTATGACACAATCTGCGTAGTTGTTAGGCCTTGGAATAGACTTGGTCTTGACTTCTTGTTCTTTACATAATCTCACAGAAGGTAGAGACGGAGAGTGAGAAGAAAGGACTAAGCATCAAACTAAAAGACAGAATGCATGGTCATCAGTAAGAGGATGAACCCGAAATGCGATTTGAAGGTTGGGGACACTAGAATCAAGCAGACGCGAAAGTTTAAATATCTGGGAAGCGTCTTGAGAGAGGACGGTAAATGCGACACTGAGATCCGAGAAGTATTGAGATGACCAAGGACGCATTCCAAAAGCTGGGCAGAGTATTTTAACACAGAAGGATTTCTTTGGTAACAAAGAATACTGAGCTGTTACGGCAGCGAATGTTCGAAGATTTCCTCAAAGATGAAGAGACTCGAGGCAACAGGGATGTGGTTCTACAGAAGGATGCTAAGGATATCATGGAATGAGCATGTGAGCAACGATGAGGTCTTAGAGACGGTGCAAACAAGGAAAAGGCTTATACTTAACACCAGGAAGAGGCAGCTGAAGTTTCTGGGACACAATGAGGAAGGAAGGCCTGGAGAATCTGATAATCACGGGTCGAATAGAAGGAGAGAGAGAGACAAGGGAAAACAACGCATGACATACCTAGCGGGCTAAAACAAGTGGATGACAGAATGTGATCTGGAGAAGGTGGCAGAGGGAAGGAACTTGTTGAGAGCTGCAAAGGATAGAAGGAGGTGGAGAGCCATGATCGCCTACGTCCTGAAAGGACATGTCACATAAAAAGAAAAGATTGAAAAATGTTATTCTATACATATTAAATTTACTAGATAAATGTCTGAGAATAACTTTACATCCATCAGAGATTTTATTTTTTAGTATTTGACATATAGACATTGAAAGCATCCTGCAAAAAAAAACACACACATTATGTCATTACCTCGGTTTTGTTCGCTTCTATGTACAAGCGTGGTTTTTGTATTTACTATAATCTAATGATAATTTATAATATCTCCACTTCATACAGTAACAAGACAAAATCCCATCGGACAAAGACCCAGGGTACAAAACCCTTTTATCCACAAAGTGGACAAAATCCTATCAATAAGTCTTATACAGGATGTCCATAAAGTTCGTGTGCACTTTTAAAAATTTATAACTTTATTTGTATTTGCGATAGAAATAATCTGTAAAAAATGTTATAAAGTTTAATGTACCTAGTTTTAAGTATAGCTAAAATAACTAATGTGATTTCAGGCATTACTGTAAATCAGTTGGCAAATGTTTTCCGTGAACTGCAAAATCGTATTACCCTTTGTATTGCTAATGATGGAGGACATGTGGAAACTTAAATAAAATTTCAATAAAACCTTAAAAAATATAGATTTGCTTCTTTCTAATCCTTTTTACAAATTATTATTACAAATTGTTGTGACCTCTGGAATTTATTATATATAAATAAGCCTATTAATACAAAATCATATTAAATAATATCAAAACAATTTTAATCATTATACCTTCCATTATTTTCAATTACACAAAGTCCTTGGTCAACTCCTTGATAACAGCTTTGGGTGTATTAATGTTATCGTGTGAGTAGCCATGGTCATATGCAAAAATAAATAATATAACTGTCCCACAAATAGAATTGACTAAGTTTGCAATAAAAAATAACAAGAAAAAGAACAGAGCAAAAAATAACATAAAGCAAGCAAACAATACAGGGTGTCCATAAAGTTTATGTGCACTTTAAAAAATTTATAACTTTATTTGTATTTGCGATAGAAATAATTTGTAAAAAGGATTAGAAAGGAGTAAATCTATATTTTTTAAGGTTTTATTGAAATTTTAATTAAATTTTCACATGTCCTCCATCATTAGCAATACAAAGGGTAATACGATTTTGCAGTTCACGGAAAATATTTGCCAACTGATTTACAGTAATGCCTGAAATCACATTAGTTATTTTAGCTATACTTAAAACTAGGTACATTAAACTTTATAACATTTTTTACAGATTATTTCTATCACAAATACAAATAAAGTTATAATTTTTTTAAAGTCCACACGAACTTTATGGACACCCTGTATATAGAAAGAAACAAAAATATTGTTTTTGTTGTGTAGTATGCTTCATTAATATGGCCATGTTCGGCTTAGCCCAATAAATATCTACATCCAGCTGTCGAGATGATACTCACTTTTCCTACAGCCGTCCGTATCTCTTGATAGACTTTCTCCTGTATATCCTGATGCAAAGCCAAATTGTAAGAAAGAAACGCTAATGTGTTGGCTGTATTTTCGTAGGCGGCCAACAGGAACATTGTTGATTGAGCTATTATCTGCTTGTCTCCCAAAACTGCAAATACAAAAAAAAAAGAGAGACAAAACAATTATACATATAATAATCCTATTCTGTCACCTTCATTCCTAATCAATGACAATCTTTTTCTCACTTTAAACGCAAATCTATAGTAAAATCATTTGTCATACATTTCTATATTAAAACAATTTTTAATGCTTCTCGATAAGAAAAATAATAATTCACTTACATTATTCATATAATAGTCATATTCTCTCCGTAACATTTACTTTTGTTCCCAATCCTATGTCCTGATTTTCAATAAATATCTATAATAGAATCATTTTTCTGTATATCCAAGAGTAAAATGATTTGCAATGCAATTCTATAGCAAAATAACAATACATTATATATATATATATATATTTTATTATGAAATGGACAAAATCCGACAATTATTTTATGACATTCTTTTTTATAGATACAAATATTTAAGTAAATGCTCTGTTTAAAATAAACAGTATTAAACAACATTTACCGACCTGAATGTCCGAGAAATATTCATCCTCCGACAGGAATCGAACACTGTATCCTATACGGACCAGTCATATAGCCTGACGTCCCTTTAACCGATTGGGCCACAAAGGAGCGTTCGGTTAGCAAGGTCGAATTTACTGTCTTTAAACTTCAATCTTCCATGAATCTCTCACAAACATTCATATCTGCTCATAAAAATGCCTTAAAATAATTGTCGAACTTTGTCCGTTTCATAATGTGTGACGTCATTTGTTTACATTTTGATACGTTTTCAGAGGTTCTAATTTAGTAGGTTCCATCCTCACTGGGGTGCAGAAATTGCTTCGACACGGCAACGTTTTGTAGAAATCTCCGAAAAGATATTCAGATGGCCCGTTTCGCGACCTTCAATTGAGCATTGTCACCTTGCAATTAAAAGGACATTGTATGGTCTTTGTCGTTGTGGGATGATAAATAAATCTCAAAAATAAACAAAAAATGGTATCCCTACCTTTTTCTTCAGACGTCTTTTCCCGTTCACAGTTCTTCTGTGCCTCAAGCATTGTCTGCAAGATATCTTTGGCGGGCTGGAAATTAATGAGAGAAATAACTAAAGTTATCTTAAAATTACAATCTACATGGTGGTCCGAAAATCTTCACCCCCTACCAAAAATAATGAGAACAATAGAAGAACAAGTAATACAGTAATACAAAGCACATGTAGTGGATTCAGTTTATTCACTTTCATTGACGCTATCACACATCTGTATAAACACCGCCATTTTCGTGACACAACATGATGCGTCGCCATGTCCTGTTTGATATTTTACAAAGCTGTGCTTTGTTGATTGTTGCAAAGGCACTCCGATGGGCATTCTGGTATCGTTCAAGTAAAACTCTCTTCCTTTATAAGAACCCCACAGAGCGTTGAAATAGAAAATTATATTATATAGTAGTGACAATACTTTCGGACCACCCAGTACAATATTATTATAAATATTAAATTCATCACCTATGGTTTGCGGATCTAAACTGTCAACCAATCAGCGAAAATAAAGTTAATTTTAATAAGTTTATTCTATATATTTATTGAAATCAAATTAATCTGGTCCAGAACATTATTATATTATCGAATGATCTAACAGGATGAGTTTATAGAACATCGCTCTACCACAGGCGCCCACATATATTCACGAAGCCAGGTAAAGAACAGAATTTCGAATACTTATTTTAAAAGGCTGGCTGGTGCGTCTTTTTGGAAATTTGGCGCTGCACAATCTTCTTACTATCATTTCCCCCAATTTAGCATTGTATCTTACTAGAAAGGAATGTAAGACAAGGACGTGTCTTCTCGCCGGACTTATTCAACCTATACAGTGAAAGTGCTGATAACAAACACAGAAAGAAAATTACAAGATCTCTTGAAGAAGGTAGTGAAGGAAAGCGTGAAGAAAAGACTAAACCACAAAAAGAAAGAATGCATGGTTGTCAGCCAAAGGAAAAATCAAGCACGAATATTGCTAATTGGAGAGACCGAAATCAAACAAGTACAACAATTTAAATATCTGGGAAGTGTTTTAAAAGAAGACGGAAAGTGTGACACTGATATCCGAAGGCGTATTGAGATAGTGGAAGATGCCTTCCAAAATCTAAGCAAAGTATTAAGAAACAGGAAAATTTCGTTAGAAGCAAGGAAAAGGGTACTGGACTATTACATAAAAGCAGTCTATGGCAGTGAATGCTGTACAGTCTCCTCATAGATAACGAAGAGACTTGAAGTAATAGAAATGTGGTTCTACAGAAGGATACTGAGAATACTATGAACCAAAATGTGAGCAACGACGAAGTCTAAAAAAATGGAAACAAAAAAGACACTTTTACTTAACATCAGAAAGAGACAGTTGAAATTTCGAGGGCATATAATGAGGAAAGAAGACTTGGAATATTTAATACTCTCAGAACAGATAGATAGATAGATAGATAGATAGATAGATAGATAGATAGATATGAACAGAGATAGATAGATAGATAGATAGATAGATAGATAGATAGATAGATAGATACGGCATTTACTGTGGGATTAACTTTTTCAAAAGGGAAGCATGAGATTATTTACGAACTGAACTCACCACAATTTCTGGATTCTGCCTGCGAAAGACCATTGTATCCCAGCATACTTTGGCAAAGAAAT
>OZ010596.1:94594402-94634402 GCA_963932145.1 Acanthosepion lycidas
TACAAGTATAGGATTGGTGTATACGGAATAAATTCCAATAACCAACAAATACTATTCTTAAAAGTGTGTTGAATACAGAGTAGAGCAAATATAATTATTTATTAGAAAATGATACAATAAATATGTTATAAAATCACTATAAAAATAGTCATTTTGTTTCGCTAGGGGAAATGCTGTTAGATAAGCTGGAATGACCAATCAAAATACAAGTATATACTTGTATTTTGATTGGTCATTCCAGCGTTTCCCCTAGTGAGGGTTATTTGATTGATTTGAATCTTTTAAAACCCTTTATTCTGCATTCAACACCATCACTTGATAAGAAGTGTTGAAACAAAATGGCTATTTTTGTAGTGATTTTATAACAAATTTATTTTATAATTTTCAAATAACTAATTATACATACATATATATATATATATATATATATATATATATATATATATATATATATATATATATATACACACATATTCTTATGTGCCTTCGGATTTCGGTGTCACAAAAACCGTTTCTAAATATTTAAGTTTCTATTCTTCTGTTTGATTTTTATAACTCTAATTCGTAGCTAGTATTTTGCTCTATTTCTCTTGCTGACAACAAACCTGTCCTGAAATATCTAAATTCGCTACTGTATACAACTGCTTCCTGAAATTAATGGTTAAAAACGGCTTTGTGAGGGCAAAGCCTGTGGATCTTGGCAAGGCCATCGAACATTATGGACTGGCGCTACATGATTACAAACAAAGAATACCACATAATAGAAGCCTTGATGACTTTCAATAGCAGCCACTGCCAATATGGAAACCACGTGTAAATCGAAGATAAAATAATGACGTAATCAGAACGTTAACATTCCACAAGACTTCAAATAAAACGTTAGGAAGGAAACCGTCATTAATACTGGAAAGAGTGATAACAGCTACTGCACTTGAGAAACCTATTTTCCTGAAAAATTGTTTTAAAAGAAAGATAATAAATTTCACCAGAGAGTAACACTGGCTGCTTGTTCAATGAATGATGAATGTATCCTTATAAGGAAGTGGGTAGTATTAACATTATCACGAACATTACGGTTAATATTACCATTACCGTTACTCTGATACAGTAATAATAATATTACACTTATTTCTCTAAATGTGTCGTCTAATGGATAGAGCTTCGGAATGAGAAGCCGGAGAGCCGATTTCGAATCCATGTCGAGTTTGTTACACTCACTTACGCGCAGATACTCTTGCGAAAGGTATGGATCTATCTAACCTTCCAGCTATGGGTTAAACAGCAGGACTTGTATCTGGAAAAATCATTGTTTCTCTCAAAAAATTGCTAATGCAATATCTACTCACAAAAAGCCAATCATTCGTAAAAATCTAAAATATGCTTCGTTTTTATATAACCTATAAAGGGTTGATAAACCGTAAAAACAATTCTCAAAACTGTGCAAAGCTTACGGTGATATTCCATTGAAACACCGATTCTCTCAAAATCACCGAAGTTAAGCCACGCTGAGCCTTGTCAGTGCCTATATGGGTGACCGCTTGGGAATACCAGGTGCTGGAGTGTCATGGATAACGGCTCAGAATTGGAAATCGAAGTGCCAAGTTCCAATTCAAGTTGGGTTCGTTATGTTCACTTACGGGTAAATACTCTTGGGAAGGGTATGAATCCATCTATTCTCCCTCTAACTATAGGTTAATTAGTAGTTCTTGTATCGGTTTATCATTATTATCTCCAAAAAAATTGTTACAATCTAAAAACATTTTCTGGCTGCAAAAGGTCGATAAGTCGTAAAAAAAAAACAAATCAATAAATAATTAAAATTGACCAAATTATAATTCGCCTTACTTATTTTGCTCTTAAGATACAAGAGAGCATTTTTTTTTTCAGATAACCAGTCACAGGCCCAACTGCTGAAATAAAACCGATAGTAAGTCTAACTGGAAATGTGAAAGTAAATTCATCACAATTTGTTTAAAGTTAAAAGCAGTTTCTTCAAGAAAGAAAAAAAGAAAGAAAAAGATCCTAGAAATATTTGTCACTCATGAAAAGAAATTAAACATTTTATACGGTCTAGCGAATTTCTAATATTAAACGTTTAATACGGTCTGTCAGCTTGTAATTCATTTTATTGTCTTCGGGGGTAAGTACTGAGGATTAATAAGTCCTCTCTCTCTCTCTCTCTCTCTCTCTCTCTCTAAGAAGAAGAATTTTTTTTTAATTTCTGAAAGAAATTTGTGGGTTGAGTAAGGAATGTAAGCTATTTGATGTCAACTCTCGATTCTTCTAATCTGATAAATTGACATGAAAAGAACAAAGATTTCAGTGATTTTTACCCCCCGCCACTATGAAAAATAACAATAATAATAATTCGAAAATAAAGAAAAATAGTGGGGGGCTCAAATGCTATCTCTGTAAACGATGAGACTGTATACAGCATTATAAGTGAATACAGTAAACTGGCTCAGAAGCGTTAAAAAATCCTACACAATAGGGTAGGAGCAGCTATGCCATGCGAACTGTTCAAATGGCTTAGATTAGATCGTGTTATCAAATTGTATCAACACAACAAGAGGCTACCGTATAAGCGAACAAAAAACAGAATACTCTGTAATTTTAATATCCATACTGGCTGCCCTATACCGGGCAAGAACCGTAACCAACGAAACCAATATGCAGATGGTATGATGATTAGAGACCTGGAACTTGAAATCGTCAAGCTAATTTCGCATTCTAACCGAGTTCGATGAATACGCCTTCGTGCAAATACCTTTA
The DNA here is from genome assembly GCA_963932145.1 of Acanthosepion lycidas. Lineage (NCBI taxonomy): Eukaryota > Metazoa > Mollusca > Cephalopoda > Sepiida > Sepiidae > Acanthosepion > Acanthosepion lycidas. The sequence goes on from OZ010596.1 coordinate 94,597,175, forward strand.
AGGAAGGCATGATTGCATCGCTTCTTCCTCCAGCTATAGGTTAAATTGCAGGGAAGACAGGTCCCTCTCGCTGTGGTTTACGACAAGACTAGGAGATGGCTAACTTTGAACTCAAAACCACATTAACCCCGAACGTAGCACCTATTATACAGCCATCGGCAAGATCATGGAGTTCACAGTGACTCTATAATCTCAGCTGCAGCTGAACTGATGTATTATTATTAATCTTATTGTGTGGTATCATCTTGGCAGAGAGTAATTTTAAGTGGCCAATTTCCAAGTCCCCACCGGGGTCTATGAGTGAAAGGGACACTGTAGGAGAGTTATCTATGCACATTTGGAACGTTTCGTTTAGATAGAAAAGGTTTCGCGGATATATGCAGTTCCTCACAAAGTAATCAGATGCTGATGTGCTCAGAAATTTTATTCACATGATTTTCGGTACACTTCTCTATCATACCCAATGCCCCTATCACAACAGGGATAGTCGTAGTTTTATGTTTCCCCATTTTTGTTACTTCGATTTGCAGGTCCTTATAATCTAGCCCTTTTTGAAATTCTGTTTTAGAAACATTAAATTTGGTAGATTCGTTTTCTACAGCTTATCAATCCTTTTGTAGGTTATTTAATGCCTGAAAATTATTTTAGACTGTAAAATGTTTTCGTTGTTTTTCATGGGTACTAATGATTTAGTGATACGAGTCTTACTAATTAACCTATACCCGGGGGAATAGAAGATGGATTCATACCTTTTCTGAGGGTATTTGCGCGTAAAGGAATATAACTAACCCAACATTAGAATCCTGTGGGTAAGTCATCAATTAGCTGGCAGTTTCCTTTTTGGAAATCCTTTATGGCTATGTCTGGTCTGTTTGCATCAATTTTCCTGTCTGTGAGGATTGCGAAATTCAACAGTATAGTCACTCCATCACCGTTTGTTACATCATTCAGATGGTATTTGTACCATGTATCCGAGACTTTAATACCAGAGTTCAAACAGACATGCCAACGAATCTATTGTCCTAGTCTGTCATGTCAAATAATGTATTCTTCCTCATCAAGAACTAGGAAACTTGATACTGTGTGGTAAACAGTTTCATCAAATTTATCGAATAAGCAACAAGCGGGAATTAAGTCATCTTTGTTGATTTTAGTTTTGTGGGCATTACTTGGAAGATGTTGGTCTTGTACTGCCATAATATGGCCTTCTGTCTCCCACTTAAGACCGCTGCTTTTAAGCCTTTGTTGGGTTTGGTGAGCTTTGGTTACTTTCCATACAAGGGTTTAGATCTCTGATTTTATTATTATTATTATTATTATTATTATTATTATTATTATTATTATTATTATTATTACTTTGATTTCTGGTGTGTACACATTTCTTTCCGGGTCCCAACCAGAGACCTAACATTAGAAATATCATCATGACATTTTACACTGACCAATTTAAAAACAAAAACAAAAAAAAAACATATTTTACATAGGTAAGGCCATTCGTAAGGTGTGGGCTGTACTCATGAGAACAATTTTTTGTATTTCTTTAAGGCATGGGCTACCAAGAATCCCTTCAATTAGTCTACTGGAATCTTTTCCAACCAATCCGAGGGCTCCAACTACAACAGGGATTGTTGATGTTCCCATGTGCCACATTTTATTATTATTATTATTATTATTATTATTATTATTATTATTATTATTATTATTATTATTATTATTATTATTAACCAAAGAAAGAAGAAACTGCCAGATCGTAAAAGTGCCAGCGAGCAACACTTTGAATACTTAACGAAAAACTGACAGGAAATCTCAGTAACTGAAATAATTAAAGCAAATGAAGTACATGGTCCTACCTGTGATAGATTCCACAATTGGTACCGAACCAAAAACACTAGAATCGAAATTGGATGTCTCCGGCAATAATAATAATAATAATAATAATAATAAGAAGAAGAAGAAGAAGAAGAAGAAGAAGAAGAAGAAGAAGAAGAAGAAGAAGAAGAAGAAGTGGGCGAAAATACTGAACTACCAAGATTTTGTAGAGAAATGTCCCAAGCATCAGATCAAATTGTCCCTTGACGCACTCGGGACTGTTTCCAGCTTGGAACAGCTCATGTGCCGAAGAATGTGTTGTGCCTCTTAGTTGAAATTTGGCGCACACATTTCCGTTGATGGTGACGCCAGCCTAGCACTGCTCCCTTCTCTGCTTCCTCTAATTGACTGACCACCGTGACTTGATGACGACACTTTTATTCGCATTCATAGTTAAAACGATATAGTCACACGTATACATAAATAATGTGACCTGATTACGAGCTTTGATTTCAGTAAAGCACGTTTAATAGTGATGCGTTATATTGACAGATACTACCATTGATTTCTCAGATCAAGTCTTACTGATGTAAATATTTCAATATTAGTGATAGCCACATTATAAATAAATCATGTATGTTAACTTTGAAAACACGCTTATGGAGCATGAGGTTTGGTGATGTTTGGTGATGCCCGGGGCAACTCCTTGATTATAAGCCCCTAAGACTCAAGTGACGGGAGGGATTATATATCCTCGTACGAAGAAATGTGAGAAAAGAAGACATTTTAAATATGTAACAGATGAAATATGAAATATACACTTTATTCAAATTAAATATAAACTACATTCTTATTTCACTCTTTGATTGGATGTCCTCCCGATATGGATGCCCGGACCGTAGCACCTTCCACCACCCCTCTGCACGCTACTGAGCATGATCCCGTAACCTCAGCAAGCTAGATGTAGCTGCTGTAGTTTCCGAAGCAAGCAGGGTTTACGGGATGGAATTGTTAGCCACACGCCCAGTTTCTTATAAAACTGCTTGCCAACCAGAGCTAAAGGCCTCAATCTATCATGCTATTAAACTCTTGCTAGGGGGAGAAGATGTGGGTTAATACCTTTCCAAAAGGTTTTGTGCAAAAGTGAATGCAATAGCATCGGCTGGAACTCGAACGCGACACTCCAATCCCACTTTCGAGGCTATAAGCGCCACGCTACGCGCGTATTCGATACATGAAATAAGTGATATAATGGAATATACGTACACCTGTGTTCCCCCTCACTGGAATATGATTGGCTGGTGTCCGTCATAAATACAGACGGACGTGTAGGAGAGTCAAGAGCCTTAGTCTGAGAGCTAAGTCTATAACGACGCCCATTGGACTACGCCATTGATCTACACTTCTTACCTGTGACTACGACGCGTATCAGTCGATTACTGCTACTGTATTCTACTTGGTTATAGTAGCCAAAACCACTTAGCTACTTCGTTCAAATATATCCCTTTCCGGGACATATCAATAAGAAATAGGAATTTATATACTTTTATATATAATATAGATATCTGAACAACAAATCCGTAATGTATGAGTCTCTAAAAAAAATGAAAAAAAGAAAGAATTTTTGTACTTACATCTCTCAGTTTCTTGGTGCTAAAGGCTGCCATCATCAATGACCTCAGAAACTTCCATTTATCGTCTTTGGCATTCATGAGAAAAAGCCCCGTGAAGTCATCCGTTGGGACCACAAACTGAGGAAGAAATTTGCAAGATATTTCTTTTTCTGCTTTAAGGCAATTAAGAGATTTTACAATAATTCTGATGTTCAGGACACAAGAAATACTTTTTAACATAATTTGTAAACGATTACAGAATGTAACAATTTCGGAAAGTTGTGCCGTGGCAATATTCTTGCAACTTTTTCAGTATCTTTACAATTCGATATTTAAATCTTTCTTTTGTAAATCGCTTAGAAAAACATGCTGCCAAGAAGAAAACACTTTCCTTAGCAATGACTCTGCAAAGGCAATCTGTAGTTTATATGCAAGCATATTTATTCATGTGTACAATAAAATGGGTGTGTAATGTCGAAATGCGTGTTAATTTAATATATGTTATTATAAAACATTATAATTTATTTATTCATTTTTTTGTCTTTCTAAACGAACTGTTGACTTCAATGCTTGGGGTTTTCTTTGTTATTTTTGTAAGAACATTCATAGATCTCTGGCATGTTTGGAATTTTGTATAAAAAATTCTTCAAATTCCTGTTTTTTTTTTAAAAAAAAATTTAAAAAATGCTAGTACACCGCTAAGTGTTTAAATATTTTTTAATCATTTCACCGCAAGCAAGGCAATAAAGCCAATAAGATGCAAGGGGTTACTGGGTGTTATAGAATATAAGAAAAATACGATTAAGAAGAGAGAACAATAACGTAACAAGAATGAAGAGAACACTAGATGACTATTTGCAATGAATTTACATTTTTGAAGATCAAATTTGACTTGGAAGCAAGAAGACGGAAGAGAGCCGTCCTGGATAAGACGATAAACTACATCCAACAGCAAGGCCTCTGATCAGGAGTTTATTGTTTGTTTGATTTTTGTTTTTTAAATATTGCCAGCAATAAAAAAAAATGCCGGCATTAAATAACCCATTGCCGTAAAGCAAACCAAACTAAGCCAAACCAAACCGGAAGAGTGTTACACAAGCGACGAGTGCGATAGAAGAAACTGTTATCATAAAACTTATGGTTACATCTCATTTCGACTGTAAAATGATGGAGACCTTACCGCCAATCTAATATTGCACTTAAATTCATAAAGTCTAGGGACCATAGAGGAAAGTTCATCAGAACAATTACCATGAACGTATTTATGGAAAAGGTACAGGGAAGCTACGTTACGGCGGAGGTAAAGTGACTGAAGCTGAGATGCCAGGTCAGGACCTGTAACATTGCAAATTCAGGATTTGAATTTCTGTCCACCACATGCATAAGGTGGTCTATGAGATTGTGATCCGATGACGATGCCAGGTCAGGACTTGTAATATTGCAGATTCAGGATTTGAATTTCTTTTTCCACCACATCCTAAAGATACTCTATGAGATTGCTATCCGATGACGATGCCAGGTCAGGACCTGTAACATTGCAGATTCAGGATTTGAATTTCATTTTCCACCACACCCTAAAAGTGCTCTATGAGATTGTGATCCGATGACGATGCCAGGTCAGGACCTGTAACATTGCAGATTCAGGATTTGAATTTCATTTTTCAGCAGATCCTAAAGATGCTCTATGAGATTGCGATCCGATGACGATGCCAGGTCAGGACCTGTAACATTGCAGATTCAGGATTTGAATTTCATTTTCCACCACACCCTAAAAGTGCTCTATGAGATTGTGATCCGATGACGATGCCAGGTCAGGACCTGTAACATTGCAGATTCAGGATTTGAATTTCATTTTTCAGCAGATCCTAAAGATGCTCTATGAGATTGTGATCCGATGACGATGCCAGGTCAGGACCTGTAACATTGCAGATTCAGGATTTGAATTTCATTTTCCACCACACCCTAAATGTGCTCTATGAGATTGTGATCCGATGACGATGCTAGGTCAGGACCTGTAACATTGCAGATTCATGATTTGAATTTCCTTTTCCACCACATCCTGCGTTACCTCCACAGTCATCGGATCACAATCTCATAGAACACCTTTAGTGTTCTATGAGATTGTGATCCGATGACCTTTAGTGTTCTATGAGATTGTGATCCGATGACTGTGGAGGTAACGTAGAACGCTCATTGCTATGTCACATGAATCACTCTGCCATTAATCTATAGTAATATGAAAAGAAGAGGATTACTTCAGGTGGCAGTGTTTATTGTACAATTCGGCCTTTCTTAATACCATGTCTCTTCGGAACGTTGGCGATCATGACTCTACACCGATTGCTGTTTTCATTATTATCCGTGAATTACAACGACTTGTGAGTGAAATTGGATAGATGAAATTATTTGGAAGTAATCGATGGTTGTATGAGCACGAATTCACAAGCTATACACGTTTCAAATTTTCAGTTTGAGGGAAAATAAATCACATTATTTTAATAAAAAAAAATTATTGTTTGGTTGTTTGTGTTCCTTACTTGGGAAGTCAACTTTACAAATTAATGTTTAGATGCATATTTAATAGGTTCAGTTGAAATTTTTCACAATAACAGTAACCATATCTTGGGGTTTCACAAAGTTTCAAGCTCAATTTATTAGGCATATTCTTCTGATACCAATAGATTACGGCCGTATCACGTTGAAACACCGGTTCTCGTACGATCACCGAAAAAATAAAAATTAAAAAAAAAAGTTAACAAACAACACCATAAACGGCATCCGGATCCACAATTATTTCAACCCAATAGCCACTAGAATAATTTGAAACAGACTGTCGCCGCTGGGTGTTGGTTTCAATGTTCACTTTTATATTTGCATACGCTTCATCCCTGATATTGATCAATTTAACACATAAATATAGCATACCTTAAAACTATATTTTATTATATATATATATATATATATATATATATATATATATAGGATGCGATGGATAAATTGTCGTCATCTCATATTTTTAATTTCGCACATGCGCATTATTTATTTCTGATTTTGTCGACTGCACAGTATAGTAGATTCAGTTGGGCACGATTTGTTAGAAAAAGAATACCATGACACAATTCACTCTGCCAGAAATTTGGAAACGATATCCTGCACTGCTTGGCATTCGTGTCGGAAGCTCCAATACGAACATTTCAGAGTGTTTGGGTGTTAATTTGAGGACAGCGCAGAGGATTTGGAAAGAGTTGGATTATATATCTAGTCAATATCATTGTTGTTTAGAGTGATCACTAGTGATGGTGACATTATGCCTCCATTCGTGGGGTGCAGCTGAGCGAGAGACCAACAGACAAACCTGTTCACCGACTCTTCGGTGGGGGAAGTGAGCAGCAATTTACTGTTTCTATTTTTTCAATTTTTTCTTTTTATACACATTTTTCAGTGCTGTAAAACTTTCTTCTGTATTCTCTGCGTTTGTGTCGGCGCTTGTTCGCGCGCTTGCGTACGGCGGTCTGCACGGATATGCGTCGTGATCATATTGCCCTTTTCTTCGAATCTTTATCTGCAGTAGACTTCGTCTGGTTTTAATCCGGCTCTGGACCTGTGACCTATTTTTATTTATTTATTTATTTATTCTTACTAATCGGCATTTTTTATTTCCTAGGGAAGTAGTATTTCGCTTATTTGCGTTTTTACATAAATAATTGATATTAATACTTAGACAATATATATATATATATATATATATATATATATATATATATATATATATATATGATACCAATGATGTAATTATGTTAATGCTTAAATAGTAAATATTTATACATACACATGCCCACGCATACGTACATATATATATATGCGCATACACTTACACACATGCATACATATACATATTTATAGATGTTCACTGGGCTAATTTTTTGTATTTTATTGGATTTGGTAATATCATAAGTATTAATTATAGGATGTTAAATTTATAATTAAATTCATTTGTTATTGTTATAATTGATGTGCATATGTTTATAACTATACGTCTGTGTTATACGCACATGTACACATCTATTCGAGCGTGTATATAGACATACGTATGCGTATATATGTACACACAGACGCGTGTAAGCGGGTGTATGTACAATTAAGTCTGTGCTTTGTTAGTGACAGACTAAGATATAAAGGATGACGTTATTTATTTTTTAAATATCATTTTTTCACACACACACACACACACACAAATATATATAAACACACACTCACACACACACACACAAACATATATATATATATATATATATATATATATATATATATATATATATATATATTATAAACGGGGATCATATCATTCATATACAGGTTCGGGGTTGATGTATTTTATTTATATTGTTTGCGACGATGTATTCTCGCCATTTAAATCATTAACCTCTATATTTGTTTTTTGTATGAATGATTCATAAATATATATATATATATATATATATATATATATATATATATATATGTCATCCACAGACAGACTGTTTCGCTGTATCACAGCTCATCAGTGCGGCTAGACATCCGGTTGCCTCTAGCTAGGATCGAAACCCGACTGAATTGGTATCAGGCGGATATTCTACCACTAAGCTGTCGGCGCACGGTTGGGATGAAGGTGGATATATATATTACACACTACCGCACACCTACGCACGCTGCAGCCACACACGTATATGTAATCGCTCAATAGTGTTATTTTAATTAATATAAATGTGTGCATATATCATGTTATCGTTTATCATTTATTTAATGCTTCTATTCGACCCGTGAGTATCAGATTCTCCAGGCCCTTCTTCCTCATTATGTGTCCCAGAAACTTCAACTGCCTTTTCCTGGTGTTAAATATAAGCCTCCTCCTTGTTTGCAACCTCTCTAAGACCTCATCGTTGCTCACACGCTCGGTCCATGATATCCTTAGCATCCTTCTGTAGAACCACATCTCTGTCGCCTCGAGTCTTTTCTTCATCTTTTAGAAAATCGTGCAACATTCCAACATTCGTGTCTTTGGTCATCTCAATACTTCTACGGATCTCAATGTCTTACCGTCCTCTGTCAGAACGCTTCCCAGATATTTAAACTTCCAAGTCTGCTTGATACTAGTGTCCCCAACCTGCAAATCGCATTTTGGGCTCATCCTTTTTCTGATGACCATGCATTCTGTCTTGTAGTTTATGCTTAGTCCTTTCTTTTCACTCAAACATGTACATATACACACACGCGCATATTTGTTCGTTTATTTGATTATTAATAAATTAAGTTTATACTATATTTGTTTCTTTTATTTATTCATTTAAAGTTTGCATTATTTTTTTAAGTTTATGTTTATTTTATTCATATTTATTTGTTTATTTTTAGTTAGTGCTTAGATGTCAAATTAAATATTTATTTATATGCCTATATTTGCCCATTATTTGAACCAAATTATATCTATTTTTTCTGTTGTCTTTGAATTATTTTCATTTCTGTATTCCAGTTTGTTTGAATATCCGTTGATATTCTTAGGGCTCAGTCATATGTTGTTTTTTTTATTAAATATTTTAGGCTACTAGAATTTGTTGATATTATTTTATTTATAGATATGAGTATTTGTTTAAATGTGTTAGTGGGGTAGAATTTTGTTGATGTATATAGGGTTGTTGTTTGGCTTTCTGTATGGTTTGTAGGTTCCGTTGTTTAAGTTGAATCTTATATCTAGGAAATTTTTTTGATATGATTTTATATCTATTGTAAATCCATTGGATTTTTTTTTTTAATTATTTTTTGCTTTATTTTTCTATGGTACTGACGTTGCAATTTCTTAGGGTGAATAGACAATCGTCCCCGTATAGCTCTATATCTTTTTTGTTAATAATATTTGTTAATATAATGATTATATATATATGCATATTAATTCGCTAAAAACCGCCATCATAACTGCTCATTGTTACGTCAAAGTTATTATTATTATTATTATTATTATTATTATTATTATTATTATTATTATTGCTGCACTTTTTTTATTGTGGTATAATATTGATTTTCGGCAATGTCTAATTATATATATATATATATATATATATATATATATATATATATATACTCATTGGGGATATATAAACATCATCGCAAGAGTAGGACCGCGAGTAAAAATGTGATTAGTTCACATCATTTTCACAAGGGTAAGGATAAATGATTTTAAGGGGCAACTCCCAATGTTCACTCTCTGTGATAGGCGGTATGTATGTGTGTGTACACGATGCTGAGATTAATCGAATGAAATTTCTATTTTGAGTGTTCATATGTGTTTACCGTGACACGCGCTTCGGCGTGGATACGCATGCATGTATGTGTGGGGGTGTACGGTAATAAATGTCGTCTCAACAAATTTCTTTCTCATTGGAACTTTCCAAATTTATTGTGACTCAAGTTCAGAAGTATTTCATTCGCTGGAATTTTAAAAATAAAGAAGAATTTTCTACTGAGAACAAAATCTTTTTTTCCTAGAATGTATATATACTCACTGGACGATTCCGAAAATTTGCAAAGTTAGTTGACATAATATATTTCAGCATTTCTCTGTCGGCTACCATTAAATTAGGAGTTCGCCCAAAGTAATAACTGAAAAAAAATTTTAAAAATAATTTTAAGAAACAAATTTTATATTTGCATGCATGTGTGCACATGAGTAAAAGTCCTCTTTTATAGACAAATATGCCTTCCAAAAACTAAGCAAAGTATTAACAGACAGGAAATGTTCGTTAGAAACAAAGAGAAGAGTACTTAACTGCTATGTAATATCAGTCCTCCTATATGACAGTGAATTCTGGACAACGTTTGCACGGCTCAAGAAGAAACTTGATAGAAATATGGTTCTACAGGGGGGTGCTGAGAATAACATACACGGAGCGGGTAAATAACGAAGAAGTTTTAAGGAAAATAGGAGCAAAAAAGAAATTTACAATTACAATCAGAAAGAGACAGTTAAAATTTCTGTGGCACGTAATGAGGAAAGAAGATTTGGAAAATCTGATACTCACATGACATATTGAAGGCAAAAGGCCCAGGGAGAGGTAGCGGGTCGCCAATTAACGAGTTTATATGAATAGCTTAGATGAATAGAGGGAAGTGGGTTGGATGGTAAAAAGACAAGCATTACTAAGATCTACGAGGGATAGTCATGGTCATGTGGAAAGTCATGATCGCCCACGTCTTCGAGGGATGCGGCACAAGAAGTTATTTATTCAAGCGGAATGTGGTACAAGGCCAAATTTAAAGTGGGTGTCCCATGCATACATGAGACCGGAGGCCCAAAATATTCTGTCCCCTTCGACACTTCCATCTACGCGCAGACATCAACCACGTGCTGGCTGATAGGAGCAAGTACAATTATTATTTCATTAGCTATTAGATGTGCGGATCGAATGATGGATAACAGGAGAAATTGGAGGGCCGAGTTTGAATTCCACTGGAGTTCATTACATCCACTTATGTGCTAATGCTCTTTGGAAGTATATATGAATCGATCTCTTCTACCCACATCTATGGGTTAAATATCAGGACATACTGGGACCTATAGTCTTGATTGGCAACTAGTCTACCTCGAAAAATAGCGGCAACCTACTGCAGGGATTCTTTTGCCAAGTTAGTCATCACCCGAAAAAGAGACATGATCGCCCACGCTTGCATTATGCATAAGCACTTAATATAGGAAGGAATTATTCGTACTACTGTCATCTTTCATGTTTTGACCCAAACTTGATATGTTTTTCGGTTAAAATAATAATGAGAAGATTCTCGTTTCATTAACTCGAGAAAAGATATCCAACTTCTGCAACTCAAAAATATAAGTCCTCTAAGAGCCGTTAGGACTGTCGTAAAACTGTTCATGCAATGAAAGAGAAACCCTATCATCGGCATACATAATCTTAACAGCATAAGCTACGTGAAGGATACTGTGCGAACACAGTATGGTAAAACTTATTGGCAAACACAGAAGGAAAACTGGGTGAACTTTTTTTAAGCATTTCACCCCAAGCAAGACTGGAAGCTACTAGCACGCAAGGGTTTACAGAGGATTTGGAGCGAGAGCAGATAGGAGTGATAGAGAAGGATAGTGGATAGATCAAGGCAACTGAAGATGTTGATTGACATTACATTTGAATAGTTGGAGATTATAGCTATCAGGGAAACAGGAAAAGGGAAGGTAGTTCCTCTGGCGAGAGGTGCGAGATATGAAGCTATTGGAGTAGAAGAGACGGCTACATTTAACAGTTTCAACAGCGAAAGGGTGAGAGCGGGATGCCAGCCTCGTAGAACGCTTGAATTCATAAAGTCCGGGAAACCAGCGAAAGCAACTCATCAGAGCAATTACCATGAAAGTATTTGTAAAAAAAAACAGAGAGAGAGGCGACGGCGCTTCTGTGAGAGAACGACTGCAGATGAGATGCCAGATCTGGGCCACTTACATTGCATATCCGTCTCTGGATCTTATCTAGAACCCCGAGGCAAACAGAAAGGGCTCCAGACCTTATATGGCAGCAATACGCCATGCAAGGGCGAATGGTTGATTTATAGATTTGAAGGATCGATTCCGGGGAGAAAAATTTCCTGGCGCGGCACAGGGAGCCAACTTTCCTTGCGGTGGACGAAGCAATTGACTCAATGTATTTGTTCCATTTCAGGTCAGCAGTTAATGTGAGACCGAGCAGCCGCAAAAAGGTGCTCTCGAGACTCTTAGAAAATTTAGAAAGTAGATAGAATTAAATATCCACTATAAGAAAACATGGATTGGTTGTTAGCAAAACAGACAACCCAAAATGCCAGCGATAAGGTTGAGGACGTGAAAATAATGTCGGCACAGAAATTTAATTTTCTGGTTAGTATAGCAACAGACGATGGGAACTGTGACCATATGAATGTTAAAAGATGCCTTCCAGAAGTTAAACAAAATATTAAGAGAGAGGAAATTTTTGTTAGAAAAAGAGTACTGAAATGTGATGAAATATTTAATCCCTACCCCGGCATAGACGTGTATACAGGGTGTCCATAAAGTTCCTGTGCACTTTAAAAATTGTATAACTTTATTTGCATTTGCGATAGAAATAATCTGTAAAAAATGTTATAAAGTTTAATGTACCTAGTTTTAAGTATAGCTAAAATAACTCATGTGGTTTCAGGCATTACTGTAAATCAGTTGGCAAATATTTTCCGTGAACTACAAAATCGTATTACCCTTTGTATTGCCAATGATGGAGGACATGTGGAAACTTAAATAAAATTTCAATAAAACCAGAAAAAATATACATTTAATTCTTTCTAATACTTTTTACAAATTATTTCTATCGCAAATACAAATAAAGTTATAAATTTTTTAAAGTGCTCACGAACTTTATGGACACCCTGTATAAAGTGTCTTTTTCAGACACGGACGAATAAACACGTCCAAAACATAACGTTCAAAAATCAGCTGTGACACGAACCGGTGGTCGCGGTTGCAGTCCAGCGCCAATATGTGACGTCCACTGGTCGCGACGTCAATATCTGACGTTGCGCAGTCGGTCCATGGTCAACTCACAGTTGCGGCGTGAAGCTGTAAGGTTTCTTCCACCAGCGTTTGGGGTTGACTCGTTGTTGCCGCCACCAGCCTGTGTTCCGGTTGATCTGGTCGTTTCCGGTTCGATACCAACTTTGTCGGTTTCAGTTCGCCTCCAACGCTTGGTCACCGAAGTTACTGCTTTGATCTCAAGTCTAACCAACCCACGTTGTGACTTTGATCTTAGGTAGACGAAATCAATCAGGCGTCGGGCCGTAGTGCAAGCCGAATCCGTGGTAAAGGTGATACCGCACAAGCGTAAGTAAAAGAAAAATAATGAAACAACTCACGAGGTTCAAATATGTTGAGAAATACCAATTAACTTTATCTATCTCTTGAATACAGGAGTGTGTTTCCTTCCCAGCCCGTTCTATGGATTCGTGACACTTTTTGCGTTTCTTAAGCGAGCTATGGTATCTTAAGTCGTTCATCAATAAAAACTTGCTTTTGGTAGGAAAAAGGACGTGGAAATCTTGGTCAGCTCCTGCGAGGCGCTTTTCTCCGAGCTCAACAGCTCTCTATCGAATAAAACACTACCCTGAACCGCCGGGGACGTTCGTTTATATGGACACCGACCAAAACCGGGTTGGGGTCTGTCATGGTTTGGGTTCTTTGACAATTCTTAATTCCCAACCAAAAATTTTCTTTGTCCCCAGAACAGGAAAACTTATTACTTCCCATTTTTGGAAGCTAATCACTTTCTCTTTCGGGGGTCTTCTCCCTCGTCCGTGAGGAGAGGTCGGAGGAGAATTATCCTCCTAGACTCTTCCTTTCTCATATTGGTATCTCATACTAATCCTCTTAGACGGTGTCAACAACTTCCCAGCCTTCCTCATACGTTCACCTTCGCCCATCACTCACGCCACCACTCAGCCAATGATCGCTTGGCAGCGTGGGTGTGGCTAGACTTGGCCTTCTTAAAATTATCGTCCAGAAAAAAATATTATCTTTTCCTTTCTTTCCTTCTTTTCTATCGGCCAGAATTCTTATGAATTCCACGTGGCCCTAATTAAAATTGTATCTTATCCTGAGCCACACAAAATCCACTTAGCAGAATCTCCACCGATTCGTGAATCACTGCCAGTTAACTTTTAAACTGGGTGGTCATTTTTACTTGATAAACAAATTCTTTATTTTTCTCGTGTACTAAAATTTTCGTGCCACCAGATGCTCATTTTCGAGTTACCATGTCTGACAATAATAATGATCCCCCTTCTCGACCCTCTCTTCTGATGGGTCTCCTCGTTGGACACAATAAGCAAAACTAAATGATATCTCTGAAAGATAATTAGTGGCTATTCTTTTAGGCTGGTCTCACTGAAATTCCTTTTCGGTCGCATGCGTGTCCCAGTTTTGTTTATCTTTTAGAATTCTGTTTTCCTTTCCGTGGTCACTATCTGATCATGACATTAATTAATTCTGACAGAATCCGAAATCTGGTTTTCTCTTACGGATTTTCTGTCTTCTGCGAAAAAGTATTTTTACTCGTAAATAAAATAAAATTTTTCCCATTCATTTTTTTTAAATGTCACTCGGTCTGTCTTTCGTTATAGCTCTTTCTCGCCTTAAGTATTTCTCGTTTTTAATTTCTATGCTTAATTAGTTAGCCAATTAGCATAGCTAAATAGTTTCACACAGGTACAGACGTGTTTATACGTCAATCTTGATTCTTTTTATGCTCAGAAGAGCTTGAAACGAGTCAAATTATCAACTCATACGTCTGGTAGAGGTGTTAGTCACAGCTCGGGTACTTCGAGGTACTTTAGTTTCTTAGTTACTATGTTAAAAACAAAAAAAAAAGAATTAGTCTGAAAATGAAATGTTTCTCCCAAAATAACTAGCAGAGAAGGGGTTAATCTCTTACATATATGGCAGTGAATGCCAGAGAATTTCTTCATAGATGAAGAACATAGGAAGCGAAAAACACATGAGCAACGAAGTAGTTTCAAGGAAAATAATAACTGCAAGGAAACTTGTATTTACAATCAGAAAAAGTTAAAATTTTACAAATACATAATAAGGAAAGACGACCTGAAGAATATGCTGGAGATAGAAGCATCGAGACATCGAGTAATCTGCTTTAAAAAGTTTATGCAAGTGGATGGCGGAAAAAAATAGGGATGATATAAAGTCAAAAGTGACTTGGAACAACAAAAAGCAAGAACTTGTGGAGAGATATGCTCGTCTATTTCATGAAGGAACATGGCATCTAAAAGAAAATATAAAAATAATAATGAAAACAAAATTACTAAATAATAATTCAAAATGGGGAGGTATTGAGGAAACCCGGAATGGTAGGAAAGTAACATTGAACTCTTGGGAACGACTGGTCGAGAAAAAAACCTACAGCCCCCAGTGAAGACAGAACTCACTACAATAGTGCCGTGTATACTTGTGTATAAGACGACTCCATGTATAATGCAACCCCTGATTTTTTAGGACAAATTTTAACGCTCAAAAAAATATTTACCTGTGTATAGTGCATCCGGTCACCGAAAATACAGAATTTTCAACTTATTCAAAGTCATTGTGTATAGTGCGAACCGCTATTTTTTTTTTTTTTTTTTTTTTTACGTAAAACTGATAATAAAAACACGCACTGTACGGTATTTATTTCCTACGTTTATTTTAATTTGAGCACAAGGCTGCAATTTTAGGGCACCCAGTAAAGATCAATCTTATTGTCGTAGATGTGCATGTAGTGTATCCGTTATCGGTGCGCAAAATGGAATCATTTTGCAGTGTTCAAATTCTGACGAGTTTGATACGTTAACTTTGCAGCACTAATATCCTTTAAAAAAGGCATGAACCCGCCTTCTTCCAGCAATCATCAGGTATTGATTTCATTAAGCATGAAACTCCAAGTCGTACTGTCGGCGTGGAGTATTATGTATATTTACTAATATATACTTAATAGCTGTGTTATTTTGTAATGAGCATTGTTTTTCTTACACCATAGAATATATATATATATATATATATATATATATATATATATATATATATATATATATGTCTGTATGTATGTATGTATTTGTATATACATTTATACATTTATTTATATTTATTCATTTGAATACACACACACACACACACACATATATATATATATATATATATATATATATATATATATATATATATAGTGCATCAGAGTTCAAAATAGAATAGCTCAATCACAATACAAGTTCCAAGTCCGACTTCCATGATCAGAATCAGTCGAGCTGTTTGGTCGGATCATCAGTTATCATATATAACTGGGGTCACGAAATTAATTAACACAATAACAAATCAATACCCACCATGTGTTTTCCGCATTACCAAATACATCTCCTGATGGTATAATGTCTAACAAGCTAGCCCTATACACCACAACTGCTTTAATGGCTAGATGTGCCCCATACTTGGGGTTTTATGCCAAAAACAATTTACGTATCCGAACGAATCAAAATTGAAGAAATAATCTCTTAGTGGGATTCAAACTCATGCCCATTGTCAGCTGTTCCACTTAATGAACTACTAAAAGATCCTAGTTCTCGTTTCAACGAGAGCTTATCCGTTTTATTCATTTTTTTTCGATCCGCGCTGTATACAAATGGCCGTTGAATGAGGGTCCGAGTAACTGCGATGAAAAACAACTGAAATTAAGATGTAACAGTTGTCAAAATTAAAAATGGTTGACAGAGCTTTTTATAATAATAATAATAATAATAATAATAATAATACATTAATGCTTTTTTTAATCAATTCACCCGAAGTAAGTAGATAGCGACACTAAGACGCAAGGACGCGAAAAAGAATGAAAAACTTTAGAAGGAACTGGAACAGAGGTGGCTCTCATGGCTTCTGAGCTTCTTTGATCGGTGGTGTTAACATGCACATATTTGTCTTGCTAAAATAATATAGGCTACAGTAAATATCTCCGATATCACAGACATGTCCCCTAGGAGCTAACGCTCTGTACATCTCTGTTAATGAGAGGGAGTATTTGGGAGCATCATGGCTGGATACCGAGAGGGTTGTTTTGAAGGTTTAATGATGAGAATTTGTGTATATTTAGATACTTGAGAACACCCTCAATCGGAGACCATCTAAACAGGATGGGTTACCCGACCTGAACGTGTTTCTAATTGGGATCAAACTGCATGGTTCTACGCACCTTCTATCAAAAACCTGTCACCACATGTTGCACATGTGGCTGTGATGCCTCGTATGGCTTTATCTGGTTGGATGTCATGATGGTTATATTGGGCTTGGTATATATTTGTTTTCAACGTCAGTTTATTGGCGTGCTGCTCGCTTACCCAAATTAACTCCTACTGGATCATGAAAAAAGCTTGTCCCTGCATCAAAAGAAGCCCATATATACGCAAAAGAATTCTGGTTAAAACTTGAAAATTGATACAACTGCAACAAAACCAGCATGAAAACTGAAACAAGAAGCGAAAAAGCTAGTCCAAAAGCAAACAGAAGAAAGCTGTAGCCAAAAGCCTCTATATCAGGGGTTCTTAACCGGGGGTATACATACCCCTTGGGATATGGGAACCAAATGCTGGGGTATGGAACTCGATTTCTGGGTACTGGTAGTACCCCCCCGTGTCGTGTTTGACAGTTTTTCATTCTTCTTTTCATAGATTTGGTGCAAAATGTCGCCTGTCAAAAAAAGGAAGTGGAATTATTCATATGCAGGTTTTGGCTTCACCTGTGTGACAGAACGAGATGGAACAGAAAGACCCCAGTGCATACTGTTCAATTTGGTAATGAGCAATGGAAATTTGAAGCCATCAGGACTGAGGGAACATTTCAAAAGCAAACACAGTAGTCATGTTGGCACATCGATTGAGGCTTTTAAGTGGAGAAGATTTCGCTATGATCAGAAAGCAACTCTTTCATCGTATGGGTTTTCTGCTCCAGGAAAACCTCTTCTGGAAGCTTCCTACAATGTTTCATACATGATTGCCAGAGAAAAGAAGCCCTACATAATAGGGGAGACCCTCGAGAAACCCTGTGTGCTGGAGATGGCAAAAATTGTGCTGGGAGAGGAGGCCGCAAAGCAACTAAGGAAATATCTCACTAGATTAATAAAAGTCTGTTTTATGTAGTCGAGATATTAAAAAAAACTTACACATTTATGTTCTCTTCCTTTTTCTTGTGTAATAAAACTGAATTATAACTTTATTTTGCTTTCAGTAAAAAAAATATAATAAAGTTATCAATGCTTATGTTTTCTTTCGTGTTCTATTCTTAGCAATCCATATCTAAAGTACAGTAAATTCAAGCGATTGAAATATTTGGAAGACATACTGGCAAATAATAGGACTGGCGATAATTATTTCGACAGTCAAGTAAAGGGGGTATGGGACCATATTGGACAATCCATTGGGGGTCTGGAATCATCAAAAGGTTAAGAGCCCCTGCTCTATATAGTCAGTTCCTTCTGTGAAGCAAAAATGCAGATGTCGACTAAATCGCAAACCCACCAGTCGCTATGGAGTTCAGAACTAAAAGGTGTGACTGAAGGGTTTATTCTTGTTTCACATGACTAGCGTCTGCTTACAAGCTAATAACTTCCTTAAGATTACGGACCCAAAATGTAGGTCCTGCGACTAATACATTAAAACTATTGATCTCCTTATCTTAGGACGCTCAAGACTCATACCCAGTGAGTAAAAAACCGTTATAACAGGGCAGGTCAATACTAATACCCTTAGGAAAGGTATGAATCCTCTTCTTCTCCACCCTCTCCATCTATGGGTAAATAACAGGTTGAGTTCTATAACCTTGGATGGCAACTGGTCTACTGCAGAAAGAAATGGCAACCTAGTGCGGGAAAAAATCTGCATCGTCAGTCATGTATCGAAAGATACATGATCGCCTAAGCGTGGATCATGCATGCCACATAACTAACTGATTAATATAGAATTAAAAAAAAAGGTTTACACCGTCACCAACACGATTCAGTTATTTTGTCAAAGTATTTGTTAAAGAGACAAGAGTCAGGAATAAATGGATTCATGTTTTTTCTAAGAGCATTAGGGAAGATTGAACAGGTTTCAGTTTCAGGTTAAACAAATATCTAATGCTTTTCTTTATAAACTTTACTATAACATCTATTGTTGGTTAATTAACGTCCAGGTAGATATTTAGAGAAACACTATATGAATGCACCAAAATTTCTTTACATAAAACGCCCCAAATTCATTGTTTAATCATGTTATGTCATGCCAGTGGCTAATCTTTGCATCTGTGAAGAGTGTGTGAGACTTACCCAAGGATTTTTCCATATCTGTGATACCATTCTTGCTCCGCTAAAAACCTGGGCTGTAAAAAAATGGCCAAAAATTTATAAATTCATCACGAAGTTATCCAAATAAATGATATCATTAATACTGAGAATTAAACTTTCGTAATAAAGCCACGTATTTTGCTTATCTTTATCTCTACATACACACACACAAATATATATATATATATAAACATGTATATTGCATATATATATATACATATATATATATATATATATTGATATATATATATATTGTGCACAGATTGTGTGTATATATATATATATATCGATATATGTATAAACATGAATATTGTATATATATATATTGTACACATATATATATCATATATTATATATATATATTGTGCACAGATTGTATATATAGAAACATGTATATTGTATATATATTTATATATATATATATATATTGTGCACAGATTGTATATATAGAAACATGTATATTGTATGTATATTTATATATATATATTGTGCACAGATTGTATATATAGAAACATGTATATTGTATATATATTTATATATATATATATATATATTGTGCACAGATTGTATATATAGAAACATGTATATTGTATATATATTTATATATATATATTGTGCACAGATTGTATATATATATATATATATATATATATATATATATATATATATATATATATATATATATATATATATATATATATATAATGCTCTATTTATAATAAAAAGTATTATCGGCATTTGCCGCCTGAATGTCCGAGGAATTACATAGCAAGTATGAGTCCTCCAACAGGACTCGAACCTGCATCCAACACGGAACAGTCATAGCTTGACGAGATATACCATATAGCTACAGAGGAAGCGTCTGGTTAGCGAGGTCAAATTACTGTTTTTCAACTACAAATTTCTCTCGAACTCTCATATCTGCTCAAGCATATCTTAACGTAAACAAATGAGATCATATATAATGAAATGGACAATTATATTTTCTGTTTATACGTTATTTCTATCGCTACATATATTTAAGTAAATGCTCTGTTTATAATAAATGTTGTTAATACTCTTTATTATAAACAGAGCATTTACTTAAATATTTGTATCTATAAAAAAACGTATAAACAGAAAATATATTAAAATAATTGTCGGACATAGTCCATTTCATAATATATATATATATATATATATATATATATATATATATATATATATATATATATATATATATAGTCTTATATAGTCTTATATTTATGAGATAAAGTGCTCAATATCAGAGACAGAGCGTGTGTAAATATAAAAGTGAACTTAGAAGTCAACACTTAGAGGCGACAGTCTGTTTCATGCTCTGGCATGAAACATACTGTTGATTGATTGAGTTCAAGAATGAAACAGACTGTCGCCACTCTGGGTTGACCTCAGTGTCCACTTTTATATTTGTACACACACTATCCTTGATATTGAATAATTTTCCCACAGATATACCATACATTAAAAGTATATTTTATCGTATATATATATATATATATATATATATATATATATATATATATATATATAATAAAGTAATGTTTTTCTCAATCCGACATTATTTCTTATTACCCTGAATGTTATTTTAGTGTAGTGGGGTAAATCTATTTGAGTATAGACATCCATTGCAAACAGTGAAATAAACGTCTATCGGCCTAGACCATCAAAAGCGTAGTTAAATATATTGTATCTCCGCAGTTTGAAAAAAAGGAAATTAAAAAAATGGGGTGACTACTCAAACGTGTGTACCCACTAAAATAGTGTTTATAGTAAGAAGAAACCATATTTATCTCTCTCTCTTTCTTTTTCTCTCGCCCTCTCTCTCTCCCTCTCTCTCTCTCTCTCTCTCTCTCACACACACACACACACACACACACACATATATATATATATATATATATATATATATATATATATGTATGATGTAAATCTGTTTTAACTCGGTTGGAGAAAAACCTGGATGGTCCAATTTTCAAACAAATTGGCATTCGAGGAAAAATGGGGAAAAAAAGCAACATAAGCCTCCGAAGAAGGCGAAAAGAAATAATCCAGTACCTTAAATCTCTGGTACAAATAAAAAAAAACCCAGCGTGTAATAAGTTAAAACTAAAAGTGCTCAATACGCTAAGTAGAGCAAAAGTAAAATAAATAAATGCTGATGAGCCAGGTACTACCTACCTAGGTTTCACCACATGGGATCATCAGGGTGAAACTTAGGTAGGTAGTACCTGTCTCATTAGGACTTTATATATATATATATATATATATATATATATATATATATATATATATATATATATATAGGGTGTATCAAAAATACTTTCACAAACATTCGGGCTCGTTTCTCACACCAAAACAAGAACAAAATTCCATATACACGTGTTCGCAAATCCTTCGTTTTTGAGTTAATAACTTACGGTAAATGACACTGTGCTACCATATAAACTAGGTTACATTTATCATTCGTGTACATTTGTGGATAGTCTGTCTTCAACGTTTAACGTGTGCAGCGTGAGTTAACTGAGAAGTGTTCTGTTTAACTATCGCGGGATATTCATATCGTGAGCAGACAGACATGATTTTTACATACGGCCGTGTGAATGGTAATGGACGCGAGGCTGCACGGCTGTATTAGATTGCATTTCCAGACCAAAGACAGCCGAGTTATCCAACCTTTGCTGCTGTTTATCTTCGCGTTGCTGATCAAGGAAGACACATTCTATAGGCCGTCAGAGACGATTCGGGTATAAGCACACGTCAAGCGGACCTAGCATGTCGTACAACTCATAGTTCTGTATGGAGGGTACTTCAAGAGCAGCTCGTGTATCCGTATTATTTGCAACATGTGCAGGGTCTTTCATCCTCTGATTGCTCGCCACGGGAGAACTTTTGCCGATGTTTTTTTGCACACACTGCCGATCCGTTGTTTGTATCTTCAGTCTTGTTTACGGATGAGGCAACATTTGGAAGAGATGGAATAATAAATTTACACAACCAACATTTGTGAGCCGTTCAGAATCCCCATTGTACGAAACAGGCTATAAACTAGCATCAGTTTACGATTAATGCGTGAGCTGGGATTTTAGGTAACAGTGAATCGAAAGTTATTTGTGCATTTTTCATATTCAAGAAGCACGGAAAATAAACAAGAAAAAGCAAAAAAAAAAAAAAGGGAGAAAAACACTGTTGTTTTGATATTTTAAAAGTACAATGTAATTACATTTTTTTGGAGGAGAAAGGTAGTGTTATATAGTAAGAAAATAGACGATCTTTAGGTATTTTCACTTCTGTTCAGCTTGATCGGTATGTGGTTTGTTTTATTCAATATTCAATGAGTCAGTCAATTATATGCCATGCGTGATACACGCTTAGGCGATCATGTATCTTTTGATACATGACTAACGAGGCAGATTTCTTCCCGTAGTAAGTTGCCATTTCTTTCTGCGGTAGACCAGTTGCCATCCAAGGCTAAAGAACCTGTCCTTCTATTAATCCATAAAAACGAAGAGGATTCATACTTTTCCCAAGGATATTAGCACGTAAGTCTAATGGATTCGACTGGAATTCGAACTCCGCTCTCCCGATTCCTTAATCGAGCCTCTATCCATTACTCCACTGTCAAAAAAAAGACTGTAACTTAAGGTTTCTTGATTGTAAACTAATAAATAAACACTGATCTTTTTTTTTAATTATACTGAACAAAAAAAAAAAAAGAGTATCATCCACTAAGTATTTCAAGAAGTAAGACTCAAGATAAACTTTTCCAAAGCAGAAACAATGATCTGGAATTGGAATGAGATCAATAATGGCGCCTAACCAGGTCCCTTGAAAAAAAAAAGGAGCTGTAATTAATAAATACTAAACACTTCAAATACTTCAGTGTAAGGATCATTTATAATAAATCTCTATCTATAAAAGGCAGGATGTGCGTGTGTGTGTGTCTGTCTGTCTGTGTGTGTGTGTGTGTGTGTGTGTGTGTGTGTGTGTGTGTGTGTGTCTGTGTGTGTGTAACGAATGCACGACCGCAATTTTCGACGGATTTGCACCTAAATTTACATGCACGTGATCCAAGTTAGTGGGAAGGCCAAGACCAACTTTGCATTTCCCAACTCCCATCGATAGTGGAAATAATCGATTCTTTCATGCTTCTACGGCAGTTTTCATGTAGTTTGCGGCCATTTTCTACTGGCCAGAGTGAATAGGCAGGAAGATTCTATTGGCCAGCGTGAGAGCCAACAGCTGACTGACACGAACGTTAACTAGCATGCTAGCATGCAAAAAAATCGATAGCTGCATTCGTCACAAGTGGGAAAAATTTAAATATGGCACTTTACTCCAATTGCCTCATTCGCTTACTTAAACTCAACGTTGATTCTGATTCTGCAGAAATGGGTTGTGTGTGAAAAAGTATTTGTTGTTAACATTCTTTTTTCATTCGGTTTTTCCAGTTACGAGTCCTTTTTTTTAAAGCTGATCGTTTTGTGTTCATTTTGTTTAGTTCTTTTTTCGTAAGAGATTTAATGTTTAGTATAGAGCTTAGAAAAAATTCGCAGGGTGAGATAGGCAAGAAGTAAGGCATGTAGCAACATCAGCATGGCAAAGGGCACTCCTTTAAAGTCAAGGAAGGGCAAAAATATTTTAAGTCAAATGATAGCGATTTCTGTATGAGTCGTACGATTTTTGAATCAAGCACGGGCAACGCCGGGCCATGCTGCTAGTTTAATATAAGAGAGAAATTGAACAGAGAATAGGCGGCAGTACTTTAGCGTGCAGTCTACACAGTTTCCGCAGTGGAACGACCTTTAGCGTTCTACTTTAGTATGTAGTCTACCAGGTCATTTACAGTTTAGTATGCAATCTACCTGCACTTTTACACTTCAATGTGCAGCCAGAACTTTATACTGCAGAATGATGAAAACAAATTGTATAACTCTGAATAATGATCCTCATTAATGACATACAATTATTCATACAAATCGTAGTCATCAGATTCATAATAATCCAAAAAGACTGAATAGAACATTAATATTCATCATTATGATAGAATTCATTGGCGCTAAATAACTGATACACACTTCTTTAAAAAATTTATAACTTTATTTGTATTTGCGATAGAAATAATTTGTAAAAAATGTTATAAAGTTTAATGTACCTAGTTTTAAGTATAGCTAAAATAACTAATATGATTTCAGGCATTACTGTAAATCAGTTGGTAAATGTTTTCCGTGAACTGCAAAATCGTATTACCCTTTGAATGATGGAGGACATGTGGAAACTTAAATAAAATTCCAATAAAACTTAAAAATTATAGATTGACTTCTTTCTAATCCTTTTTACAAATTAATTCTATTGCAAATACGAATAAAGTTATAAATTTTTAAAGTGCGCACAAACTTTATGGACACCATATATATATATATATATATATATATATATATATATATATATATATATATATATATATATATATATATATATATATTACTACTAATACCAATAATATATATATATATATATATATATATATATATATATATATATATATATATTACTACTAATACCAATAATATATATATATATATATATATATATATATATATATATATATATATATATATATATATTATTGGTATTAGTAGTAATCCTATAGGTATAAGAAACTACACTCGTTCGGAAAACCTTCGGTGTCTTGATTTGCAAATAATGAAACCAATACCAAAGGGGAAAAAAAGGTATAAAAGAAAAAAAAAGAACCAAGAACACGTACGTTAGCCGAAAATAATCGTCCATAATGCAAATCCAAAGCCCAAAGAAAAAAAACCGATACGAGTAAGCAAAACAACTAAATAAAGTGCTCAATACGGTAAGTAGAGCAGACCTAGTTAAACCTAGAGAGCCAGACAAACCTACCAAGTTTTCACCTAAGCGGGTCGTCAGGGAATCTGGCTGGCTATATATATATATATATATATATATATATATATATATATATATATATATATATATATATATATAATTTATTCGAAAATTATCACATAAATATGTTATCAAATTACTACAAAAATAGCCATTTTGTTTAAACACTTCTGGTAACTTATCAAGTGATGGTGTTTTATTCATTATTCTACATTTAATATCATCACTTGATAAGACACCAGGAATTTGGGAACAAAATGGCTATGATGGACTCTCGCGTCGTTTTCGACGTTTGAATGTCTTTCAGTTCAGTTTTTATGTTTATGTTTCGTATGAGACAACAATTCTGAACGAGATTTGCAAACAAATCCACACGAAGGCCATGAAAGGTTGGCGGTCATATGGGCTGATGATTTAGTGTTAATTCTTAATTCTCTCAGATGGTTGAGACGATTCTTTTCAAAGTTAGCTATACCTCGGTAGCAGGTATTCTTCCAGATTGCTTGGTTTTCAACAGCAATTTCGAACTCCTTTCTCTCTCTCGCTCTTTCTCTCTCTCTCTCTCTCTCTCTCTTTCTCTTTCTCTGTCTCTCTCACTATATATATATATATATATATATATATATATATATATATATATATATATATATATATATATATATATATATATATATATATTGTTGAGTAATGGATAGTGGCTTGGATTGAGGAATCGAAGAGCCGTGTTCGAATTTCTGTCGAATCCATTACATTCACTTACGTGCTAATACCCTTGGGAAACGTGGGATTCCCCCTCCGTCTTCTCCCTCCAGCTATGGGTAAATAACAGGACAGACTGGGTTCTATAGCCTTGGATGGCAACTGGTCAGAGAAGGACAACTCTGAATTCAAAACCTGCGCACCAAGTCTCTGTATGCCGCCATTCAAAAAGTGGGGATGGTCCTGCACGAAACTTTCACCACCATAATCAATCGGTCGGTTTCCTAAGAACTGAACTGCTTGACCCTCGTACGTCGAATTCGACGGGAAAGTCGAGTTTTATATGTGTGTGTGTGTGTCAGTGATAAGTATATAAATATATATTGCTGCAAATTTTTCTAAAATTCCTATATAAGTGCTATCATACACAACAGGCAGCTTCTGAAAATAAACAGCTTACCTTCGAGAAAGAATCGAGATTTCCAACGAACATGTGAGGCTTCGGGCCAGGGATGCCATGAGACGCAAACAAATTAAAAGGTCGACTTCCGTAACTGTAATAAAAGAAGAACTCGAATAAGTGGAAAATGTCCTGGAAACGAGAGAAGCTAAACCCAAAGTTACCTGACCAAGTCAATTTATTAACTAAGCCACCGAGTCTTCTTAAGAATTGCAAGTGCCAATTTCCTTAACGAACTGGAACGAGTACATAAGATTTGATTATAGTGGTGAAGGTTTAGTGTTTTATCATCCACACTTTTTGAAGGGTCGAATACAGAGAACTAGTACACTAAGTGCCACAAAGTCCCCAAACGACCCTCCGCAGGGTATTAACACGTAACTGTTAGAATTATACTATAGTCCTACCCATAATGCACCATTAACATATATGAATAGTCGAGCCAAAACACAATACACACGACCCGAAGATTGTTTTTAAACATGAAAACGACTCTCGCCGATCGGCGATGACGTTAATGTCAACTTTTATTTTTACATACACTCTATCCCTGATATTGAAAACTTTCACATATAAATATAGCATGCTTTAAAACTATATTTTTATCAGATATGCATATATATATATATATATATATATATATGTTTGTGTGTGTGTGTGTGTGCGCGCGCACGCATGTTTGTATGTGTGTGTTTGAAATGAAACTAAATAAAATTTAACATATCAAGATAATACTGGCAATTTAAAAAATACATATTACTATTAAAATTAATAGGCTAAACATTTAAATTATGTAAATTTTAATGACTTAGACCTAAACCTATTTTTTCAATTATTTTACACATAAATTACAAATAAAACGAAGCACTGAGTGGACAAAATATTGCACTGTTAAATTTCAACAGTAGCAGCTGGATCACAATGTTTTCGCGGCATAACTTTGGTAAAACCCATTAGACTGTCCCCAACACCTAACAGTAGTGTTAGATTATCAGGTAAGAAGTGATCATTCTCCTATGCGACACACACTCACACACACACACACACACACACACACACACACACGCATATATATACATATATATATATATATATATATATATATATATATATATACGTTCGAATGGGTTGTGATAGAAAAAACCATTCAAGTGGACTTTGATAGATAGCTTTTTTAATGACAACGCGTTTCGTATTCGTGTACTTACGCTGCCGTCTTCCGTCTTTTTAAAGCTTTTCCACTGTCTCATTTCTCTACTTATGTTCGAATACTATTATGCATCCTACTATCATTCATGCATATATATATATATATATATATATATATATATATATATATATATATATATATTAAGTAGCATATTTTCATTCAAAACTTTGGTTAAATAATTTAGACAGTTAGGACATTTGAAAAGCGTTTTACATACCAATCTTCTTCAGTTTAAAGTTTTGGGGCATTTCCGGGCGAATTTTTTAATTGAACTTGTCTTCAGTATCTGTCTATATTTCTTAGATGAGGTATTATGTACACTATTTACATTATCGGACTATTGTCCTCATCTTTGTCGCCATATTTATTACAACGTTTCGGCTGTTGTACGCTCCGGCCTTCTTCAGGTGGTTAGAATGTCGAACTGAACCCTTATCTCTTCAAGGACACATGGCACAGTGGATAAAGGCGTTAGTTAGATCCAATGACAGGACCCAAAGAGTGTGAGTTCAATACACGGTTAAGGCAGTGAAGATCTTGGAGAGGGGAATTAACAGGAGATAACTGATAACTGACATCCATTAAACATGGTACGTGGAACTAGAACAGTCTACCCCACTGAGCGAAATAAAGGGTTATATATGATTTGTTGTATACAACAATTTTAACCCGTCCCACTTCGTGTGATACCCATATGACATTGGGATCCCTTTTTAGAGTTTACGGCCTGTGTTGGTAGAAATTTAAATTTTTAAGTTCAAGTCTTTAGGGCTGACACGAGGTCTTGGTCAGAATGTCTCGGCGAAACAATGTGGATTCCAGTAGCAGTGATGTGGGGACTCTTCTTTTGTTATCCAAACCTCCAGCTTATATGGAGTCTTGCGTCTGGCAGATGTGGAATTGACCATGGTCTTTGGTTCGCTTATCTCCCACCCTTAGCATCAACCTTTTTCTAAAATCCCATATTTTCAAAATATGTTTACTCGAGTAATTTTCAAAATTTAGTGGTTGTCCAGCCCCCTTTTGAAAGTGGGCAGAGAAATCAAGCTGCCCCTTAATTCCAGCTCCTTTCACTCCCCATCTCACACCATCACACCGTAGAGGTGGTGCTAATCTCTTTCTCCCTTATCCCACCTTCACATCATCCAATCTCAGCCCACTCCACTGGAACAACTGTATTTATGACGAATCTAAACTTCTAAAATGCGTAGACGAAAAAGGGGATTTCCAATAATTAATCTTTCTTTATCAGCTTGTCTCACGCTGGGTGTTTGGGGGGGATTTCCCCCAAGCCAGAGCCTGGAGCATATCTAAGGTTAATCTCAAGAATTGTTTTGTTCATTTTAATCATCATAGGTGAGAAAGAAAAAGAAAGAAAATATTCCCAACATCTTTGGTAATAAAAAAATAGCTTTCACTGTTTATGTGTTTCTCGGTCAACCAGGCCGCACAGCCTGTCGTCTATGATCACTCCAGGTCTAGTAATTAATTTTTTTCTTTATCAGATTTTTTATATTTATTATATGTCAACCATAAAAACTTTGACGAATGTCACAGAAATTAAAATGAACGAACCCGTCCCCAATCTTAGATGCTAATGTTTATTTTTGTAGAGATAATTTTCTTCTTGGTGGCCGATTCAGATGTTTTTTCCTGGCTCTTTGTCCAAAGCAATTTTAGGTGTTATTTCGGTGACCACTTGTTTTCTTTATCGACAACCTATGTTTTTCTATTTCCCAGGACCGATATCTTCGATGATCCATTAATTGTCTCTTTTTTATCGGCGGGAAATGGGGAAATACTGGTAGTCTTGGTTTTGCTCAATCATACTGAATTCTGTCAAGTTAACTTTGAGTTCAATTTCCCTTGGAACTGTTTGTAGTTTCATTTTGTTATTTTGAAGCATAATTTTTCAAAGCATTTCATTTTTAATTTCCTTCTTAACTTTTCAATCTACTTCCCAGCGAATTTCATCAATTATCATCCGGTTAATAGTCTCTTTCCTCTTCTATTTTTTCTTCCCCCGACCCCGCTTTTTTTTTTTTTTTTTTTTTATTAACTCCCTAGGTCACAATTATTCGAATGAACTCTTCGCTATGGTACCTAAACATTATGAATTTAAGCACAATACTAAGGTTTCATCTAGTCACAGTTGAATAGGCTAGATGTAACCGTAAATTCTATGCTAACAGTTTATTTTCCTGCACTTTGCACTTGTGGTACACTATTTGGTTCTTTGCTTTCCAGCCGACTTTGATCTTTAAAATTTTAAATGCAATATCAATCGTTATCTACTGTCTTCCTGATTGCTCTTCTTGTTGTAGTGCCTCCCCTCTAATGAGTCTATTATGAACTCTTCCACTGACTATAAAATTAGTAGGAAATGTAAGCCCCAAACCATTCATCATTGTCAAACTCTTTGCCTCGGCAGAGAGGAACCCGGACGAAACTTTGCCCTTCGTCAAAGCTTCGACCGGGGAGGTAGACAGGCCTTGAACCCGTTTATAGGGATTCGAAGGGAATATTTTTGGCCGAGCCTACGGGCTCGGATAACCCACGATAAACTCGGCCTTGTGCTACATACATGGTGGGGCGTTAAGTATAATGGTGATATAGACTGAAAGCTGGTCAACCGATACACACTCCCAAGTTGTGTAAGAAACTTCTGTTGTATTTACTGTTCAATACACCAACCGCTTGTTTTGTTACTTCTTAACCAATTCCTTGGTCACAACACTTCTATTGTTTTCGCACCTTAATAATGTTTCTCTTTTTTCTTATTCTTTCACACTCAGTAACCTCTTGTGTCTTAGTGGCTTTACTGCCTTGCATGGGACGAAATGTTTTTTTTTTTTTTGTTTTGTTTTGGGTTTTTTTCACTTTGTCCGCGTTCGTTTCCATCCGCCGTCGAATTCTAACCTGTGGCTCCAAATAGCTGTTTGCGTGCAACAGCGGCTACATCCCGGTAAACCGCTTCCACTGGCGGGAAAATAATAATTGAGGATAAGCGATGGTTCTAAATCCTCAATAATTTCTTATCTATCAGCCCTTTTGCATATGAAGACTGATTCCCGGCGGAGTGCGCAGATGAGATTTACAGATCTTAACGGCCATGGAGGCGGTGTCAACAAATGCCGTGGAGTACATTAGGGTATGGCCGTGACGTCCTGGTCATCTACTGCAACCTGGAGGTCTCCACTTGTAACGATTCCTCGATGAAGCCTCCTCAGCCCGAGAGAGTGGGATTACGTCCACTGTCTTCTTCCGACCCGATAGACAATGACAATGACAATTTATGTACCAGTGTATATGTGTACGCATGTATACATGTATCTATGTATGTGTAAATGTATGCAAGTATATGTGTATGTGTATGTATGTATGGTGACCGGGTGTTTGAGTGTACTGGCCTTGTTCAAACTGTTGATCACACCAGATTGCGCTCCCCTTGAAGCCTTAACTAAGGTCCACTCATCATAGTTGCATCATACACCTCAGGTGGGCTCTGTAGGTTTTAAACAAACACAAATATGTCTGAGCATGCGTCTACAACAGGGATTGGCTAGCAGACAGGCATATTCGAATACGAACCACAAGCAATTATATATATATATATCATCCATGTAAACAATAACAGACTATCATCACATTCTTGTCCGTATATTGCTTAATATATTGTACAGTAATTGACATCTTTGGTAATGGCTTATGTAAACCGAAAGCTTAGATTGGATTAAAATAATATGGATCAATATTGTGATTTTCTTTCTTCGTTTAATGATAATGTTATTAAGCTTATACCAGACGTTATGAAAAGAATTTACATAAAATAAATAGACAACACTTGTCTATATTATTTAATCACACACACACACACACACACACACACACACACACATATATATATATATATATATATATATATATATATATATATATATAAATATAATGTTAGAAATTCTTTGAGGAATTAGAATAATGATTATAGTAATTCATCGAGTCTAGTCAGTTTCTTAGCCGTCACCGAGGCCCGTTGGTCCAGTGGTATGCCCCTTGTGTTGAATCGTAAAGGTTCGGGTTCGATTCTCGGTAGTGCATGAGCACTGCTGATGTAGTCCCAAATAGGACGTAACGTGAATTCTTCTAGACTACTTTAATTGCTATAATGATTGTTCTAATTCCTCAAATAGTTTCTATCACTTGTATAGCCTTGCTTGAGATGGAGCGGGGAAGGAAGGACGTTGTTTTGGGGCTCCGTCCAGTGCCCTCTGCATTCTTTTAAGTTTTCTTCTATTCTAGATGAATTACTATATATATATATATATATATATATATATATATATATATATATATATATATATATATATATATATATGTGTGTGTGTGTGTGTGTGTGTGTGTTTAGCATGACATAGGCTGTCGCCTCTGAGTGTTAACTTTAATGTCCTCTTTTATATTTACATACGCTCTATCCCCAATATTGGGCACTTTAACCGATAAATACCGCATAACTTAAAACTATTTTTCATATATATGTGTGTGTGCGTGGATATGTATGTATGCATGCATGTGTGTAGTCATGCATGCATGTTTATATGTTTGCGTCTTAAGACGTGTACATATGTGTATGAGTGTGTCTATATTTCTTTGTATATACGTGTACATGTGCGTATGTATGTATCTGTACGCATGTATATGTGTACGGGCACGTGTGTGTATATATAGCTATGTGCGCATGTGCGTGCATGTTCATTTGTGTATGTCTATGGGCATGTATGCATGTATTCCGTATGCATGTCTTTGTGTGGGTGTGCATGTGTTCATATAAAAAGATTTGTTATTTTAGACATTTATACTTAAAATCCGAAAGCGAGAGTCGAAATTTCTTGGGAAAGAGGGTTTGGAAAATTTAATACTCACAAGACGTATTAAGAGAAGGAGAGACAGAGGAGAAAAAACAAGTAACTTGCCAGGGGAGTTTGTGTGAATGGATGGCAGAACGGTAACTAAGATCGACAATAAATATGCAGCTATTCTGGTACACCTCGGAAAGTTTAACATATCCTAGGGAAAGTCCTATTGTCGTTATAGAAGACCGTTGTCCTGAAGAAGGTTGGTATTTAGTCTTCATTGATGTTCAGGTAGTCGTTACAAGACAAAGTACCTTCCACAGGAATGATGCGATACAACGTTGACCAAACTAAAAGAAAATGTTCTTGAAACGTTGCAGATCCGTTGTATTTTAGTTGAGGGGCGTTTGGGACAACGTTAGTGTAACATTGCTATCATTTGTTATCTCCCCCAGATAAATGACGCTGCTATAAAGTTTCTATAAACTATATATAGATGTTGCAAGAAATGTTGTCTTTTAACATTACAGTAGTGTTCCTTTTTAAAGTCCCCGCAAACATTGCGCACGTTATATTCATTTAAGACGAGCTTAAAAGTCTGTGGTTTGTTTTGTTATTACAAGTTACGTAAGTTTCAAAATTGGATCATTGCTCTATTAAGTAAGCAGATCTAAAAACGATGTCCTTTCTGATTCTCTGTCAATTCGTCTTAAATTCATTTGTCGTGATCTCGCGATCACGAGAAATTAAGAAAAAACTAATTTCCCATGATTCCCTAGTAAAAAAGGAAATCTCCCTTCTGGCGGAAGATTTACATTTTCATCCTCTTTTTCATTGATCTCTTACCAAGAGAGCACGTGGATTTGAGCTGCTCCATGAATTAGATAGGTTTTACACAAATATCACTTCCCATGTTTAATATCATCTTTTAATGATAGATTAATCGGTTGCAAATAATTTATTCATCACGTTAAAACAGAAACATTTATTAACGACCACGTTACAAGAACTTTCATATATCTGACAAACATTAAAACATTACAACCAAACCCTTCTGATAAATAAATCCTTCTATATATGTATAAATTTGTTTTTTTTTTTTTTGTTTTTTTTTTTTGTTTTACGTGACATCAACCTCAATGGGTCATTTAATGCCGACAACATTTTTTTTTTTTTGGTGGTGGTGGTGGTGGAGGGTAATATTTTTGCTTTGCCAAAAATCTATTTCTGTTAATATTTTTTTCCTCAAAAATGTATAGCTGGTAATATTATTTTTTCAAAAATGTATAGCCGGCAACACTATTCTTTCAAAAAAAAAAAAAAACGTACAGCTGGTAATATTTTTTCAAAAACGTACAGCTGGCAACATTATTTTTTCAAAATCGTATTATCAGAGGCCTTGCTGTTGGACATAGTTTATCGTCATACCCAGGACGCAGATGTAGTTTATCGTCATACCCAGGACGCGGATGTAGTTTATCGTCATACCCAGGACGCGGATGTAGTTTATCGTCATACCCAAGACGCAGATGTAGTCTGGGTATTAACTATTTACCGATAGCTCGGACCCTAACAGGTGCTACCACCCCGGGTCAGGGTGGACCTGGAAACACCAGCAATTAAGAGGAGGTTCTATGCTCCCCAAAACCTCCTGATTAGAGGCCTTGCTGATGGAGGTAGTTTATCGTCTTACACTGGACGCGGATGCGGTTTATCGTCATACCCAGGACGATATTTATAAATGTCTCACTTTGTTGTTATGATGTATATATGTATATTTTACTAACCGAAAACTGGAGTCAAGTAAAGCCAAGCATGACACCTTCATCTCAATTTATTATTTTCATTTTTCCTATTGCAGCCAAATGACGAGAAATAGACATATGAGACTATCCACAGTTTATCCATTCTTTTACTGATATTGTCTAAAATTTTCTGAATTTATCGACGTCGACAACGTCCGTGGATCTTTCTTGCGGTTCATTTTGAATATATGAATATTCGAAACGAGCCTCAAAGAAAATCCACCGAGCAAAGTGTGGCCAGCGCAACGGTTATCGATGCGAAAAGAGGAATCGGCGAACCGAAGAGTTCAATTTTTTTCCGCGTCTGTTGCGTTCACTTTGCAATAATATTCTTTGGAAAGGCATGAAAGGCATCTCTCCGTCCTCTATATATGGATTAAATAACAGCTAAACTAGTCTCTCTAGCCTTGCGTCACAGCTAGTCTAGGAGAAAGATATTCCGATATTCAAAGCCGTAGAGAAGGTAACAATAAGCCATTCGACTATCTTTTCTAAGATGTAATAGCAATTCCCAGATAATAAAGAAAATGGATCAGTGGAGAGCCATTATTACCTATTTAACAAAGCTGCACTGTTTTTACCCTATTTCAGGTCTAATTCTGTTTCAGGATCTATTCATCAGGATTCAATTCAAATCAACAAAAAATGGATGTTTCTTCCCAGGATGAGATTAGAACGTCCATTCATCTAATAAATGAATAATTCTCGATTTTTAAAAAAATACGAAAATAATTTTTATGCCTTCTACAAATATTGTTAAATGAAGAAAAATATTCCATTATTTGACCAGTGTCGAAATTTTCAGCTTGAACACTTCGCAAGGCTACCATAATGTGACAACTTTGGGGGTGAGCGGATAGTTTGAGGTCAGGAAAATATTAGGGTGGTGTAATAATGTCGTTTTTTGACGTATTTTTTAACGTCAAAAAACGACATTATTACGTCATTATTTTTGCACCAACCTAATAGTTGATTGTAACATTACAGTAATGTCACCATAGCGTCACATATACTCCAGTGAAAATGGGCGCCTCGTGGCGGTGTAATGGTTAGCAAGCTTGTCTCGCTAGAGCAATTACGACGGAGTAGTGAGTTCATTCTTCACTGGGTGCCCCTTACTTTAGGTCTTGTGCCACAGCTAAGCTTGGAAAATCACTATACCGTAACCAAAATACAACGACTGTACGAAAACGTTCCTTTTTAGCTGGGTAGTTGACTTTGATCCTTACTTGATGTCCCATACTAGTGGGCATGTGCCCATAGATATGTTAGTAAATAACATCTTTATTGTTTTCCAAATCTCACACAGAAAACAGTAGATCTGTTTGCTTCATTCGTACATATTTACAAGGCGACCATCTGCTTCGGGTAGATGGAGCTTAACAGCCCGGGAAGGCAGTCCATATAGAGGAAGGAAAAAACTGATTTTGAAACTCCGCTTCCTTATGGTTATATCCAAACACAGAAAATGATAGCCCCCAAAGGAAGACGTTCCGGCAATTCCTGCAGTCAAGCCGTCCCCAAATGTAATGCCCGGTATTCTTTGGGATTTTGTCGGTACGACCAAGAGATGGGGAAAGTAGTCTTGGCAAAGCACGGCCCCTCTATATAGCATCGCCCAGGCCTGCGCACTGGAAAGGTCACTCCAGATCCACCACCTAAATTTTGACCAAACAGAGCGCTACCTTTATCTTGCGAGATAAATTCGTGCCTCCAAGTGGAAAACCAAAGTAATGATTAAACGAACCACTTGTAAAGTGAGGTACAAGACACTAATTAGATATTAAATGATATAATATTATACAAGCTTACTTAAATCCTTGATAACACCAAATGTTGAATCATCATGAATCAGATATATGATATATATGATGCACACACACACACACACACACAAACACGCTGATGAACCAAAGTATTATTACGAGCACCATAGGTCAAGAATAACAGCTATTATCTCGTAACAGCCGAGTACGCCAAGGTCAGAGGTATATTAGCAGATAAGCTAAACTCGATTAATTCGTTCTGGTGTGTTGAATGCCGCAATTATGGATAAGAAGAAATATTTGAAAAACTTAAAGGCCAAATTGTTATAACTTGAAGACTAGGTAAGAGCATTTCTGAAATGCCACAGCGTGTGGGGTGCTTAAGTTCAATTGCGGTGAGTAAATATTGGCAGTGGTCCGAGAAAAGGAAATCACCAACCGCTAACAAATCACTGGGCAGCCGATTTATCAATACGAGAAATGAACGAGTTTTTTTGTTAGTTTGTTTTTAGTTTTTGTTTTTGCTTTTTTGTTTTGTTTTTTTGTTTGTTTGTTTTTGTTTTCGTTTTTTTTTTTTTTTTTTTTTTTGGTGTGGGTTTGACAATGTAAGCCAAGAGAAAAACTAAATTGGCACAAATTAGAGAAAGCTTTAATGAAAATGGACAAAGAAATGTAATATATGGATTGCTTTAAAAAAGCATTAAAATTTAAAAGTTTAAAATTTCAGTGTCCCTTCTCTTCCGTGCGCATGTGTAGTTACGTCAACGTAAACATCATTTTAGACCGATGAAATCCTAAAGCACAAAATGAAAAAAAATCAACTTTGTCATTAATTTTCCTAACACAAATTTCCGAAAAAGATTTGGCGGCAAGAAAAGCTCTTGTCTGGACAATATGTCACAAATTTTAAAAGTACCCAACTATCCAGAATATTAAAAATCTGGATGAAAACATCTGGGAGCGTCATAAATTTTATTTTAAATGTCTTAAAATATGTTTTTAAAGATATCTTAAGACATATTTTAATATATATCTTTAGATATTTGTGTACTGCCGCGAAGTAGATTCTTTGTGACTTTTCTCTAAATATTTCTATGGTAATTGTTCTGATGAACTTTCTTCTTTGATAACTAGTCTTTGCGCATGTAAACGCAGTACTAGATTCGCAGTTAGGTTTCAACATTTTACA
>OZ010596.1:94639402-94696902 GCA_963932145.1 Acanthosepion lycidas
GTCCTGCCCTTCTCTTGAATATTTTTCCTCCCTTTTTTACTTGTCGCTTTCTTTATATATCTCCGTATAAAGCTTCTACAGGTCCGAGTGCTCCCTAATTTAGAAATCCAACTCAGAACATTTTAACGATCGCTTTCCTTCTCATTTGACCCTAGTTGTCTTTTCTCTTTCTTTTTTGTTTATTTATTTTTTTAAGCAAGCCGATTCTGTACACAATGATACCATAACACTGAAAAGTAGTCCCGACAGTTCAATCCGTAGGTGCTTCTTGCTTATCCTTATTTATTTAAATAATAAAAAAAAAAGTTATAAATTTGAACGTCCATATCTTTTCATTTCTAATCAACATATAACACATTCCGTTGAGTTTCCTCCTACCACACCTGCCCCCATTTTCACCTCTTCCTTATTTTCTTTTTCTCCTACTTCTTCTTTATTTACTTTCTTTTCTTTTCCTTTTTTTTTTTTCTTCTCGATCCCCTCTTCCTCATTCTATGAAGCCACGTCTAATATCTGGTGGAGTCAAGTTACTACGATTACAGGTTCAAGAGACAATAACCAGGAAAGGTTAAAGGACGAAATTTGATTTACTTCTTTTTATTCACTACCATTTCTCCCCCTCGCTCTTTCTCTCTCTTGTATTTTTCTTCCTCCTTTCTCTTTCTTCTCCCTCTCTATCTCTAGTGTTTGTCCTTACGATGCCTTCAATGTTTCCTATGAACTCCATTTTCTCCTCCTCATTCTTCGTCTCCTGATCCCACCCCTCATTTGTTTTTTTGTTTTTTCATTTCAAGCAAACGCCTTCTATTTCCCGCCTTGCTCTCAGTTTCTTTCTCTCTCTCTCTCTCTCTCTCTATCTATCTATCTATCTATCTATAAACATATATATATATATATATATATATAAATACATATATATATATATTACAACTTGTTCACTCGTAAAAGAAAAACGCAGAAAGATCATAAGGAAAATAGATATACAGATTGTACGAGCAGTAAGACGGACTGGCATATATATATATATATATATATATATATATATATATATATATATATATATATATATATATATATATTAGGTTGGTGCAAAAATAATGTCGTTTTCTTACATAGTAACATATTTGAGAAAACGACATTATTTTTGCACCAACCTATATATATATATATATATATATATATATATATATATATATATATATATATATATATATATATATTACGAGCAGTAAGAATTAAGATGGACTGGCATATATATATATATATATATATATATAACATATGCCAGTCCATCTTACTGCTCGTACAATCTGTATATCTATTTTCCTTATGATCTTTCTGCGTTTTTCTTTTACGAGTGAACAAGTTCTAAAATGCGATGTCCACCTGCAATGTATTTTCGGTATGCACAGACCATATTTTCTATTTTCGTATCATCGGGCTTTGTCACCCTCTTTCTCACTTACTTACTACCGTTGTCCATTTCTTCCCTCCTTCTATTTGAACCATATCTTTTCCCCTTTACCCTTTTCATCTCTCTTTCCTTCTCTTTCTCTCTGTGCGTGTATTTGCGTGCGCATGTGCGTGTGTGTGTGTGTGTGCCAGATTGAGCTTTTCAGATAGTAGAACCGGTGCAGCCGATGAAAAGTGAAACAGTAGATTAGATGGTGTGATTCATTCGTTAGTGACGTTGCTTCAATAGCAATAATTCCACCTATGTGAGTGATTGACGTTCAAAGTTATTGTAGGCGAGCATGTTGGGCTCTGAATTAAAAGAAATAAGTAAAAAGGCCGAATACTGAAGCGGCATTTTATATACCGTGTTCAACATTGATACAATCGATGATATTAAAATGAAATTAAATATGGCCAAATAAGTCCTACTATAAACTTCTCAAGTAAAATCTAAGTCAACTCGCGTATCTGTGTGTATATGCATCTTTTAGTCACAAGTTTATAATTCTCTCTCTCTCTCTCTCTCTCTCTCTCTCTCTCTCTCTCTCTCTCTCTATCTATCTATCTATCTATCTATCTATCTATCTATGTTTGTTGTGTCGTTTTATCATAAATTTACAACTCTCTTTGTATGTGTGTGTGTTCACCCGCCGACACGCACATATGTACACGCATATATGCACATACATACACACGCACGCACGCACACACACACAGTCATATATATATATATATATATATATATATAGAGAGAGAGAGAGAGAGAGAGAAAGTTGTAGATTGTGTATGTATAGCAGAATATGGATACACATGAAGTGACATGTTTGCATTTAAATTTACTCGGTATTTGGAGCGTATCTTTACTAATTTGACTGCATGTTTAGATAGATAGATAGATAGATAGATGCGTATATATATATATATATATATATATATATATAGAGAGAGAGAGAGAGAAAGAGAAGGAGAGAGAGAGAATTCACATATGCTTCTTATATAATGGAGTTGAACTAAATTCTAAAATGTCATTATAACAATAATCTTTGAAGATCTCCAAAAACTATTAAAATACAAGGATTTTGAAGTTTCAGTCTAAAAATTTGGCACATGAGGACATCAATAATTTCAGTTGTAGTTGGAGCCCTCAGATTAATTGAAAAAAGTTCCGATAGACTCATTGAAGAAAATCCTGGTAGCCCATGCCTTAAAAATAAAAAAATATATATACTCACAATTGCAGCTCACACATTTCGAAGAGCTTCATCTATGTAAAATATGTGTAATTTTAGGGTTTTTTTTTTAAATGTCATGATGCCATTTCTGACCTTAGGTCTCTTATTGGGGCCCGGAATGAAATGTTTGCAACAGAAATCAAAGGAAATAATAATAATAATAATAATAATAATAATAATAATAATAATAATAATAATAATAATAATAATAAAATCTCAATGTTTACAAACAAAAACTCATACCGGATCGGTCGTCGCCCCAAAGACCTTGCACCACAGCGAGTAACTAGGCTGGGGTCGAAAAATCTATCACTGGAACAAACTCTTCCACCAACAATCAGATACTTGGTCACCGAATCCCGACTAACTCCAACCCTAAAAGAGAGATAGAGAGAGAAAGGGGAAAGATATAATGAAGAAAGAAGGATTAGAGAATTTGACCCTCACAGAACACATCGAAGGCAAGAAAAAAAAAACACACAAAAAAACACAAAATCGTGCTGGGTTTTTTTTTTGGTTTTTTTGTCTTTTTTTTTTTCTCTCCACAACAGCCTGTGCTTTGTGGCCCTTAGTAAAATTAAAATTCGTCTTCACGCTATATCACCTAATTGCTGTTCTGCCAACTATTTACACAAGCTCGTTTACGTTATGCGCTGCTTTCCTCTTGCCTTCAATATGTCTTGTGAGTGTCAAATTTTCCAAGCCTTCTTTCCTCATTATGTGTCTTCTTTTAATTGTACGTATAAATGTCCTTTCTGTTTCCTTTAAAACTTTGTTGTTGCTCGCGTTTTCAATTCATGTTATTCTCAGTATCCTTCTGTTGAACCACATTTCTGTTGCCTCAAGTCTCTTCTCCACTGTGATAAGATCATCCAGAATTTACTTCCATATAGGAAGACTGATATCACATAATAGTTCACTACTCTTTTCTTTGTTTCCAATGAAATTTCCCTGACCACTAGCTAGATTTCAATGCCATATATACGAGGATTGATATTACTTAGCAGTTCAATATTCTTTTCTTTGTAATGAAATTTTCCTCATTCTTAATACTTTGCTTAGCTTTCAATACCATATAGGTTGATTGATGTTATAGTATATAGTAGTTCAGTACTCTTTTCGTTGTTTCTAATTGAATTTTTCTTTTTCTTAATAATTTCTTTAGCTTTCAATTCCATTTATGTCGATTGATATTACATAGCAGTTCAGTATTCTTTTCTTTGTTTCCTGAAGAAATTTTCCTATTTCCTAATACTTTGCTTAACTTCTTTTGGAAGGTATCTTTCGCTATCCCAATGCGCTTTCGTCGCATTTAATTAAAGTGATAAAAACAGATATGTTAAAGCAAGAAGAAAACGATAATAAAAAGAAGCGGTAACAAAAATATAACATAACCGCAAAGTGGTAAATATCGTAATACAACACGGTTTCTGATAACAAAGGTTCGATAAACCAGCTGAACTGTTTTATTTTTTTTTTAGGGGGGGGGAGTTGTTTGCTTGTTTTTTGTTTGTTTTTTGTTTGTTTTTTTGTTTGTTTTTTTTGTTTGTTTTTTTTTCTTTTTTGTTAATCGCGTTGTATTAGGTTGGTGCAAAAATAATGACGTAATAATGTCGTTTTTTGACATATTTTTAACGTCAAAAAACGACATTATTACGCCATTATTTTTGCACCAACCTAATATTTTGATATTACCGCTTTACAGTAATTTCTTTCTTTCTCTTTTTACATTTTTTGTTATTTTTTATCAACTTATTTCAACATGTAAGTTTTTATTGCTTTAATTACGCGGTAAGTTGTTTTTCTTTCGCCTTTCCTCCTCTGGCACCCGCCTCTCTATCGCCTCTAGCTGATTGTTATTCAACTCTTACATGCAGCCGCAACGCTCGGAGTTTCACACACATTTCACATATGTTCGCATGCGTAAACAAAACACATCCAAATGTATGCATGAAAGATCGCCTTGCCTTTGACAATTATTTTATGACGAAAAATATCCTGTTATTATGCCTGGACACGTATGCGCAGACAACTTCATACAGGCTAAAAATGTACAAATTTATTAAGTTTAACAGAGCCCGACCCCAAGTCAGTCCTGAAGCACCTAATGAGTTTCGAACAATGGCTTAAAAGACAAAATAGTACTGATCAGTCTTGAAGAATTATTGTGTTCAGACCCCAAGTGGGACTCATAGATAAGATCCCTCACTAAAGATTCTGGAAAATGGTCGTCTCTTTATACTGCTTGAGAAAGTATCTAACTCCAACTATGATCTATTTTTACAAGAGTCATATAAAAAAAAAGAGTTTTGCTACCATATCTGGGCTGGAGCTGCCAAATCTTTGCTTTCCAATATCGACATGGTACAAAAGCATCTACCTAGCCTTGTGGGCGATTAATTAATTTCACCATATGTTGGGGCGCACCCACCTTCTCATCAGAATGGACTGATCTCTCTATTACTAATAGGACGGTTCTGTAGAGTTCTGAGAAGAGGATCAGGTGACGATCACACTTCCGTCTCTCTACCGGAAGATACCGTTGGACTTTATACTCTTTCTGTTTGTTACTGACTAACCTGCGTTCGTTTGACTACTAATCTCTCTGTTGTAAATACCTCTTCGAATATACCAGTATTTTTCCCTACGTATGTGTTTGTTCTTATTTCAATACACGCACGCGGAAACACTCAACATCTCAACACCATACGACGCCAATACCACAAATGAAACGTCGCAAGTATATCGATACTCTGTCACTATTTCCATGGAAAATGCTCTGAAGGGATATATTTGACGGTCATATCAGTCCAGATCTTTGTATCAAAAGCCGGCCATGCCATATACACAGGGTTGATTAAACGTCATGCATAAATAAGTTTATAGTAAGAAGAAATGATGTTGGGATAAAAAAAAGTATCTGATACAACAATGACACCTATCGAAATACATAAAAATTACTAGAATTTAATTTTAAAGCTAACAGAATTGTTTATCAAGAAAGTGTTCAACAGATAAGTAGAGGTACTCTCTGACAATGATGAACGTTTTTACACGAGTTGGTCAATGAGCTAATTCTTTTGAGCATTTATTAATTAATTTGTACGATATATATATATATATATATATATATATATATATATATATATATATATATATATTATTAAAAAGGCTTAAACACTAATATTTCATGGTCATAATTTATTCCATTGGAATAGTAAATACGATCCAATTCATCAGACCTACAAATTCAAAAAGAAAACAGAAAAAACAACTCCGGGAATAAAAAATAAAATTTAGTGAGAATGTATGTATGAGAGTATGGGACGAATGTTAGAGTAAAAGAAAGCTATACAGAGGGTTAACAGATGAGAGAAGAACAGGAGAGGAACAGAAAAGTCTAAAGATGAAGTGGGGGAATTAAAATTTAACAGAGAGAAGTTTTAAAGAGGGTAGTCAAAGACGAAAATTAATAAAAACGATTACTGACGATTGTGACAGAGAGAGAGTCTTGGAAACACACACACACATGTATATTTTTTTAGTCAAATTGGAATAGATTTGAATAGCGAAATTAAATCAGAATATTTTGTTTACTGATGGGGAAATCTGATCTAGGGCAGAAGTTGTACCCATTGAATCTAGGTCATCAAGAGACAATGGAAATGGTCGAAATAATTTTTATCGATTAAAAATTGAAACAGAGCTGAGTAAGCTAGAAGTAACTTTGGAATTCACATGATTTTGGTTGAAGCAGCCAGAACCCCATGATAATCACGTGTGAAGTAGTAGGGATGAGGGTCAGTTATAAACAGCCAGGTTTATCTATATAAACGCGTAATTATGCTGAAAAAGACAGACGGGAGAAAATTCTTGAAGAGAGAAGATAGAATTGGCACGGTCGAGCGTTGGGAGGAGGAACGCCAATATAACTTTAAGCCCCGCACAGAAATCTTTATCCCTCCATCGCAAGAGTCATATATCGTTCTGAGACGATTTAACAAGTTAATAATATATACTCTCTCTCTCTCTCTCTCTCTCTCTCTCTCTCTCTCTCTGCCAAGAAT
This sequence comes from Acanthosepion lycidas, assembly GCA_963932145.1. Lineage (NCBI taxonomy): Eukaryota > Metazoa > Mollusca > Cephalopoda > Sepiida > Sepiidae > Acanthosepion > Acanthosepion lycidas. The sequence goes on from OZ010596.1 coordinate 94,646,157, forward strand.
CCAGTGTATGAGTTTTTACGTTAAATACTTTTCTTTTCTGTAACCCGTTTCTTTTCTCTACTATTCCTTTCTGCTATATAAAAGAAATTACCAATTCAAACATTGAATCGATGTTTGTTGATATTAATTTATTTCCTTTATTTTTTTTTTTTTTTTTTTGCTGCATTCTAAATTTCTAAATCCCCAGCGGTGTCTACATCTTCAGTCAACCGGACATCATTTCTGCTTTCTGGGTCAAACAAATCACAAAGTGGACAGGAAGCAAAATTAAACCAGCGGACCGGTCGAATAACCTACGAACGATTGAACGATCTCAAAAAGTTTTGTCATTTTGCTGATTTATGTTGTATTCGATCTTTTTTGAGATCGTTCAATCCAATCGTCAGTAATCGTTTTTATCAATTTTCGTTATCTTTATAGTAAATTTGATTTAATTTATGCGCTTGTTATTGGTGTAAGGTTAATTTTTTCACTTTGTATGTATGCGTGTGTGTGTGAACGTATGTGCATGTCTCTCTCTTTCTCTCTCTCTCTCTTTGCACACACACACACACACATATATATGTATATATATACTATCACAATATAACAGGTGTAAGGAAACTGTGGTGCCAGAGCTGTATACGGTTCCTTGGACTATCTGAAGTGGTACTTTTTTAGAAACTCTGTAATATCTTTTGTAATAATAATAATAATTTATAATACTTTACCGGATAAAACTGAGGGAAAAATATTTTTCTTTTACACAACGAGTCATTCTCCCGCCTACAGGTAGAATTGGCAGAGGGGTATAAAAAAGTTAATCATTTTGTTTTTTGGGTTTTTTGTTTGTTGGTTGGTTTTAATGCAGGGTGCATATGACGCATTATCACCAAAACAAGTTAAATGTATATTTTCTTGTATTTAATTTTATTAATAAAAATTATGTAGCTTGGGTAGTTTTGATTATTATTATTATTATTATTATTATTATTATTATTATTATTTCCTTTGATTTCTGGCGTTTACACATTTCTTTCCGGGTCCCGCCCAGGGACCTAAGGTTAGAGATGGCATCATGACACTTTCCACTGACAAAAAAAAATTATTCATTTTATTATTATTATTATTATTTGTATATGTTATGTATCCTGATTTGTATCCTGTAGAGCCGGGTTCAAGCTATGATCCTTAAGCCCTATAGGAAAATTGCCGTTTAAATGATTGCACTTTTCTTAGTATATGGGATGTTCTTAGAAGGGCGATCTTCTGGCCAACTTGTATGTTGATGTTACCTGGGACATTGTTAGTAAAATCGTCCATTCCTTTTCTCACGAGGTCCAGAGCTCCGATTACTACTGGTAATCTCAGTCATTCTTCCCCACATCCTGCTAATTTCGTTCTCCAGGTCCTTGTATTTGGACAATTTCTCGATAATGGAGGTTTTTCTCTCAGATAGCACTGCTATACCAATAAGTATACACTTTTAAAATTTCTTGTCTTTTATGATATTATCAGGTCTGTTGGCTTTTATTTCCCTGCCAGTTTGAATTGTCATGTCCCAGAGGATAGTTACATCGTTATTTTGAGTAATTGTGTCTGGTTAGTGCTCATACCATCTCTCTCAGTGGTTTCGATTATTATTATTATTATTATTATTATTATTATTATTATTATCTGGAAGTAGCACTTAAAGTTGAAAAGACTCCCGTGCCCTACAATGGAGTAATTCCTCTGTTCATTACTAATGGGTTTCATCATCACTAGACGCTTTTTATTGTAGTGAACAAACAACAAAAGTAAATACTTGAGTCTTAAATTAATCCAAAAGAAACGCGCCTCAGCTTTTTTCACATCTATGGAAATCTTAGATGAGCCCGTCCTGGGTATGACGATAAACTACATCCGCGTCCTGGGTATGACGATAAACTACATCCGCGTCCTGGGTATGACGATAAACTACATCCGCGTCCTGGGTAAGACGATAAACTACATCCACGTCCTGGGTATGACGATAAACTACGTCCAACAGCAAGGCCTCTGATCAGGAGCTTTTGAGGTTCGTGGAACCACCTCTTAATTGCTGGTGTTCCCAGGTCCACCCTGACTCGGGGTGGTAGCACCTGTTAGGGTCCCAGCTATGGGCAAATAGTTGACACCCAAACTTGTGTAAAAATAGGTTCTAATACCAGAAATACTTTGTAATAAAAAAAAAACATTACCAGCAATAATATTTTAAGGAAAAATTATTATCAGCAATACTATAAAAAAAAAATACCAGCAATACAAACGGTTATACATTCTTTGAAAAAAAATATGATCAGCTCTAGATTTCTTCAAGGAAAAATATTCCCAGAAATAGATTTTTGAAGAAAAACATTACCAGCAATAAAGATGTTGTCAGCATTAAATAACCCATTGAGGTTGATATGCCGTAAAACGAAACAAAACAAACTTAGATGAGCCTTTAAAGTTTACTCATTTCTTTATTGCCAGTGAAATCAGTCAACTGTATCATGTTGTCTAGAAAACATTACGAAAAATTCACAAGCTAAAAAAGGTAAATTTCTCTTGAACTAATGAAAAGGATTCTCCGTGAACATTTAAAAAATTGTCTTTTTCTTATTGCACAGCACAGAAAAAAAACTATCTTTTGACAAAAAAAAGTTACGGACAAAGAAAAATAGACGGTGCAATTTTATGACAGGCATGACGGCCAGTAACATAATCAGGAGACACGGTAGAGGAATGGTTTGCGGCTCGGATTGAGGAATTGAAGAGCTGAGTTCAAATTCTGGTTGAGTTCATTACATTCGCTTGCGTGCTTATACCCTTGGGAAAGGTATGAAGCCATCTCTCCTCCAAGAACGGACTGGGTTCTATAGGCTTGAGTCGCAACAGGTCTAGGAGAAGGAAAAACTCTGAAATCAAACTGTATGGCGAAGCAGCTAAGGAAAGGATTGTTCGCATTGACTCGATGATCCTGAGTACAGTCGACTCCGTAACAAACTGAGTTCTATAGCCTTGGATGGCAACCAGTCTAGGAGAAGGAAAACTCTGAATTCAAAACCGTATGTAGCCCTGGCGAAGCACGTACTATGCAGCTAAGGAAAAGATTGTTCGCACTGACTTGATGATCCCGACTACGGTCGACTCCTTTTTTTTTTTTTTTTCATATTACTATAGATACTCCTGGCCACGAATATCAACATTTTTACGAAAGTTTATAAAAGTTAATAAGGGGACAATTTGCTATGTAAATTGATCCCTCGTACGGAAGCCAAAACAAATATTCTTATATAATGTGATTTCTTAAAATAATTTTGTTATTTTCTTTTTTTAAATTCGACATCTGGAGATTTTTTTTTTCAAATATTAATCTCGATTCAGCACTTCGAATTTTAATTAATTTATTTTTTACTTTTAAGAAGTGATTGATTTAGGTATTTTTTACGGCTTATCAACCGTTTTCAGGTTATTTAAAGGCAGAAAATATGCATGGATTGCAAGAATTTCGGGGAGATAATAATTTATAATTATTTTATAGATACAAGTCCCGATAATTAATCCATAATTGGGGAGAGAAGAGGTGGGTTCATAACTTTCCCAACCGATATTTACGCGTAAATGAATATAACAGACGCGACTGGAATTGGAACTCAATTTGCCGATTTCCAACTCCAAGATGTTATCTATTACACGACGCACACCTTCAAGCTTACAGCACGTGGTATTCCAAAGCAGTCACTCATCTAAGTACTGACCGGGTTCGATCTTGCTTAAGCTCGGTGATCAAATGCGAACCAGTGTTTCAACACAATATGGTTTGGTTTGGTTTATTTTGTTTTACGGCATATCAACCTCAATGGGTTATTTAATGCCGACAACATTTTTAGGATAGATTCGTATGAATAGAATATGTATTCCTTGATTTAGATTGGTTTGGTTTATTTTGTTTTACAGCATATCAACCTCAATGAGTTATTTAATGCCGACAACATTTTTAGGATAGATTCGTATGAATAGAATATGCATTCTTTGGTTTAGATTGGTTTGGTTTATTTTGTTTTACGGCATATAGACCTCAATGTGTTATTTAATGCCGACAAAATTTTTAGGATAGTTTCATATGATTAGTATATGTATTCTTTGGTTTAGATTGGTTTGGTTTATTTCGTTTTACGGCATATCAACCTGAATGGGTTATTTAATTATGACAAAAAAATTTTATAGCATGTAATATTTTGTTTTGTCAAAAATCTGATTCTGTTAATATATTTCCGTCAAAATTGTATTGCTCGTAATAATTTTTTTCAAAAAAGTATTGCTGGTAATAGTTAACGATTTGCCCATAATTGGGACCCTAACAAGTGCTACCACCCCGGGTCAGGGGGAACCTAGGAACGCCAGCAATAAGAGGTAGTTCCATGCTCCTTAAAACCTCCTGATCAGAGGCCTTGATTACGGACGTAGTTTAACGTTTTACCCAGGACAAGAATGTAGTTTAACGTCTTACCCAGGACGCTCAACACGATATGGATGTAAGCCTTTACTTTTAACAACCCGCATATTTTTTTTTAGTTTTCGTAGTGGGATGGGGAGCAATTTATAATGAATTTAAAGAGCAAAATGGAACCCGTATTAACTCTTAGAAAATTTAATAAAAACATTTTTCTTATTATATTCGTAATCTGGAGTGCTTAATCTATAATAATATGAAGGAAAAAGAAATGATTATTTCCAGCCGCCATGTCAAATGTTTAAGTCCACCCCACAGAACAGTGTAAGGTCTCACACGAACTCCAAAAATCACTGAGCAGAGATGAACATGTTTTTATTAAGTTTTATAAAAGATAATAAGGGATCAAATTTATTATGCAAATTTATTTTAAATCGATCCCCCACTCCATATGCAAGCCGGGACATTTACGTAAGGGTACCCACCTGCAGCACAGTACCACTCCGTACACGTAGAACGTAACAAAAGAACATGTCCAGCGACGTAGTTAGGATATTTTACCTGATCCGCCGCATAGTCCTATCCTGGCTACTTCAGATTGTCATCAGGTTGGACTTATCCAACGATATTTTTCCAGGAAGCCTTTCCATACAAATGACGCTAAAAGTACAACGAGTCTCTCGATCGAATGTTGCGATCGAGTAGCGAAAGTCTTCCGACGTTTCAGTTCAGCAGTGGAGAGACCACTTCGACGTGGTATAATGGTTAGCAAGCTTGTCTCCCCAGATCAATTACGACTGAGTAGTGCGTTCGATTTTTACTGGGTTCCCCATACTTTCGGCCTTGTACCACATCTCAGCTACGCTTAAAAAAATCACCATTTCAGCAGTGAAGATTTTACTTACCTAAGTTACATTTATATATTGGCTGATCACTGTACTTACAGACGTACATATAGCTAGATGTAATAATAATAATTAACAATAATAATAATAATAATCGTCCAGACATAGTGATCATAATAGTCCAGACATAGTGTTGTGGACGACGAGGGAAAATATTTTGTTGTTTGTTCTTCCCGTGTGAGTTCGAATCGCTCGTCGCCAATTTGTTGTGGATTCCGAGATGAAATCCGGTCTCAAATGAATGACAAACGCAGGAATGAAATATAGCGAATAAATGTATTGACGTAATAATACAATTGGTAATACGGTTAGTAGATCCAGAAATGCGGTTAATAGCAATAATAATATATATACAGTCTGGGAAATTCAATATCGAAGTATGACATTCTTCTGAGTCTACGTGCTCGCAACTGTGACTCCTACAAAGCGGTTGCATCACACTCACTCTCGCACTCTCTCACTTTCAGGTATTCACCGGCAGCAGTACAAGTACACACTGAGCAAGTCCACTTGTATAAAAAGGAGTGGGCCTTTTAACACATAGTGATCATAATCGTCCAGACATAGTGATTAAACTGAATGTGTTTTCCTATTGACAGACTAATGTATCGTTGAAGATCTACAAAAAACGTATCAAAATACAAGGATCTTGAAGTAGAAATCTCTAAAAATGTGGCACATGAAGACATCAGTAATTCCAGTTGTGATTGGAGCACTAGGTTTGATTGGAAAAGGTTCTGATAGTCTCAAAGAAGGGATCCCTTGTAGCCGATACCTTAAAGAAATACAAAAATATTCTTCTCACAAGTACAGCTCATACCTTACAAAGGATTTTATCAATGTAAAATGGTCAGTGAAAATGTCATGATGCCATTTCTGACCTTAGGTCTCTGGTTGGGACCCGGAAAGAAATGAGTATACAACAGAAATCAAAGAAAATAATCATAATAATAATACAATTAAAATACGTAAAAATTGCGAAAAATTAACTTATTTTTATGCACGCAGAATTACTGTCAAAATGTGCTAAATATGTCACTAGTGTTAAAATATTCAATAACTCAATAAAAGTTCAATGGATTTATCATCTTAACCGACTCTAGAGTTTCGCGTCTAAGAGGATTCTAAATTTAAATGCTGTTACGTTTTTAACGGAACTTCAACGTGGTAAGAATTTCAAATTTGAAATTTATTATTTTCCTTCGTTCTGGATTGGTTAAATACGAGATCTGATAACAGTTTTAATAGATTTATTTTTTACTTCTAACACTGACGAGCGTTTTGACGGGAAACTCTGGAGTCAATCAAGAAGTTAAGTCCATTGAACTGTTACTGATTTAGTGAATATAGCTGACTTATCACGTTGAAACACCGATTCTCTTACGATCAGTGAACTTAAGCAACGTCGAACCTGGTCAGTACCTAGATGGGTAAACTCTTGGGTGGGAGGTTAGTGTAATGGATAACGACTCTGAGTTCCAATTCCAGTCAGTTTTGCTATATTCACTTACGCGCAAATAACCTTCGGAAAGGTATAAATCCATCTCTTCTCCCACCAGCTATGGGTTAATTATAGGATTTTCATTAGTAAATCATTATCTCCTAAAAGATTCTTACAATCTGTAGATATTTTCTGGCCTCAAATAACCTGCAAAAGGTTGATAAGCCGTAAAAACAATCAATTGGTTAATATTGAATATAGATAATTTTATAAAGTTATAAATGTACATTATTATTATTGATTAAGCATTGTATGTGCATAGTAAATATAGCAGGATAATGTAAGTTGTAAATGGTATAGTATTATTATTCTCAAAATGAACAACTTGTAAAAACATTTTACCATATATATATATATATATATATATATATATATTTGACGTATGTATCTTTATTTGACTGAGTTACTGATACAATTTGAGGGTAATCATAATAGCCAGTGCATCAAGACTTAAAATGGACCTGAAACTTACTATGCTATAAAAATTCTCACGGTAGGTGGATTATAGTGTCTACCCTCTTTACTTCCCAAAATTAATCATCATTCGTCCCTAAAATCCTTTTTCATTACTGAAAAAAAAGGCGGTGAAAGAAAGAAATAGGCAATAAATGACAGAAGAAAAGAGTCAGTGATTTAAAGAAAGAAAGAAAGAAAGAAAGAAAGAAAGAAAGAAAGAAAGCAGCAATGAAAGAAAAAAGAGGTAGTGAAAGAAAAAAAAAGACTGTAAATGAAAGAAAGAGGAAGTGACTGAAAGAAATAAAGAAAGAAAGCAGCAATGAAAGAAAAAAGAGGTAGTGAAAGAAAAAGACAGTAAATGAAAGAAAGAGGCAATGAATAAAAGAAAGAAAGGGACAGTGAAAGAAAAAAGAAAGAAAGAGAGAGAGAGATAGTGAAAGAAAAAAAACGAAATAAAGTAGATACAAGTAAGTCAAGCGTGCAGAAGACGCGACTATGGCTGTAAAAGAGTTTAAAAGATTTTATGATCATAGTTTTGAAAGAGCGATAATGCGTGTATGTATCTACATGTGTTTGCGTGCATATGTGTGTGTACTTGCGGGTGCGTTATTACACTATTGCATAACAAAAGATGGATGAAATAAAATTTTCAAACAAGAGGGATTGACTTTATATCAACACGTCTTCAAAAAATAAAAAAATGAATAAAATACCTGAAGAGGATGCAGACATTCTTGTTGCATGATACTTCTCCATTTTATGTTTTATGTCAATGGCGGCTTACCAAACGAGGCGCCAGGAACGAATATTGTGGAGGTGGTTTATCAATTCCGCCTCTTTTTCGAATGGTTTCTATTTGACTTCATCTTTAGTGTATACGGTTCTAGTTTTTTTTTTTTTTTCTTATAATTTCCGTGACTTCTATTTTATCTAATAAAACTTATATTCGACGAAGCAGAAATTACAGGATTCAAGCACGCAAGGATTAACAAGTAAGAAATGAGGGAACTGATAGATAGAAATAAAGAATTTTTAAATGGTATGAGATTGTGTGTGGGAAGATGAATTGAATTTCGAGAAGTTCTCGCCTTTGAAGCGTTGGCGTAAGACCCTTCCTGAAGGAACACGTTGGCAATGTGAGCTTTAAAACAAGAAGTTTTAAGACATGGTGGAATTAACGAAAGCGAAACAGAATTTTATCGCCAACACGTCTACCTTTTTTTTTCTTTTTTTTTGCACTTGTTTCCTTCTCTCTTTCTTTTTCTTTTTATGTGCTATGTCCTTTCAGGGCGTGGGCGATCACGGCTCTCCACCTCCCTCTATCCCTTGCAGCTCTCAGCAAGCTCCTTCCCTCTACTTCCTCCCCCAGACGATGTTCTATCATCCACCTGCTCAAGCTCGTCAGGTATATCAAGCGCCGCTTTCCCTTGTCTTTCTTTCCCTCTATTTGACCCGTGAGTATCAGATTTTCCAGGCCCTCTTTCCTCATTATGTGTCCCAGAAACTTCAGCTGCCTCTTTCTGATGTTAAGTATAAGCCTTCTCCTTGTTTGTAACCTCTCTAAGACCTCATCGTTGCTCACATGCTCGGACCATGATATCCTCAGCATCCTTCTGTAGAACCAAATCTCCGTCGCCTCGAGTCTCCTCTTCATCTTTGAGGAAATTGTCCAACATTCACTGCCGTAAAGAAGAACAGATGTCACGTAACAGCCCATTATTCTTTTCTTTGTTACCAAAGAAATCCTCCTGTCTCGTAATACTCTGTTTATCAAATACATTAACTGTCTGTGTAACACCATAAATTTCCAACGCTTCACAAAGTCCAGTAAAGCTTGTTCATTTATGTACACTAGTATAAGTGCATGCACACACACGCAAACATACATCCGACTGAACTCACAAAATATTTATGCCAAATCCAGACTATAAGTTCTCTTCGTCGAAATTATCCCCTTACGAGTCTAATGCACTTTTCCATCTTTATCCGCCACGCCTCCATGCTCACCTGGGAGGATTCTCTTGGAATTTTCTGTAGCTCCGTCGTTACGACCCTCTTGATGGTTTCAACGGCTGGAGAAAAAGAAAAAAGAAAATCTCACGGAGCCATGTCGAGTCAGTAGACAACTTTGTTCAGCAAGGTGATGCTCATCAAGGGGACCCGTTTTCCGGACGGGGGAGCCATCAAAAGGGCCCTGACGACGACGCTGCGAAGAACCCGGGAGAATCCTTCCAAAAATGCATTGCGAGGTGGCGGAGAAGAATGGGACCCGAAGGGGGATAATTACGAAGGGGAAAGTCTGTAGTTTGGATTTTATTTATTTATTTTTTATTTATTTTTTTTGTGACTTCAGTTCTGTTTCATTTCTGAAACACCTCGTATACATACATAACAACCGGCTACTTGTTACCGAGCACGTCTAGGGTGACTAGTCACAAAGAAAATCACAGAACGTGTCCAAATCTGCTCGTTGATAACATAAGAATATTCTGTTGCTAAGAGGTTTTTGGCTGGTGGCGGAGCAAAGAGATGTTTAGAGACACTGCTGCATAATCAGAGTTGCCAAGAGGGCAGAGCTGCGTAGTATGACAAGAGTCAGGGATAGAGGTAAAAAAGAGATCGAGAAGCGTGTCTGTCAGGGTTACTGGGGAAACGCGTAGGGAAGTCAACCACTTGCGTGAGAGATTGAGAAGTTAAGGGTTTGGATGCCAGCAAGGTCAGTGACAGAGTGTTTAAGCCATTTGGTATGGTGGGCATTAAAAGTCATCGAACACGAATGTTTGCAAAAGGGTGTTGGGAAATGGCCTTGTCTATAAGATTGGAAGTACTATCTAGTATGCAACAGTCTTGAATGTACGAAGTCTGGAGATTCAAGAGAGATATTTCCCTATCTAGTGGGAAACGTTTACGGACATAAACTCCTAGACCATGCACGTGGACTTTAGAGTATTTTCCGAGGAGAGGAAGGCAGCCAGGAATCGAAATCAGACGAGTTAAGATTAGTTTCGCAGAAAGCTAGAATGTCCAGATACTTTTTGAAGAGTAACGATTCCATACTGCAGAAGTTGATACGAATACCACGAATGTTGATGAAAGGTTAAGGGGTTTAGGCGTTTTTGTCGAACTGGTTTAGGTTTATATCTTTGGTTGTTTATAGTCATGATGTGTTATATTGGTAAAGAAAAGGCCTAGGGTAGTAGTAGTGGTCGGTCATCTAATGTAATACGTGCAAGAAGGAAACTGGCACAGACTGCAATATAGTGTGGCCTCCAGGTTGCCCACTGGAGCTGCTTGCAGGGACATCATTCCATGTGCAACATGATACTGCAAGAACTCTGATATTATGCAACTGTTGGTCATAGCAGCCTCTCAAGATGCTACACAAGAACTCGGGCTCTTAACTATCAGTCGGGAACAACAACCAGAAAACTGCGAAACCCGGTACCCTCAGTATGAAGAGACATTGCCACCATCCTCAGATTTCACAAATAATTCATGAAAGTACCATTATTACGGTCTGAGAAAAGGAAAGAAACCAGGAACCCCTTCCTAAACAGAAAACCAGGGATGAGCCTCTACCTCTATTGAAGAGAGGGTGGGAGTCTGGATTAGGCAATAGGAGGGCCTATCTACTATTTACAAAACAAAAGGAAAACAATACCAAGTCTGTCTTCCAGGTAAATTATTTCAAAGAATGAGCAAATGGATATAGGGAGATGGCTTTGTATCTATTATCGGAAATACTATCTAGCATGTAACAGTCTTAGAAGGAAGGGAAACGGTAGAGAAAGAAAAGATAACTGACTGAGTTAAGTAGAGAGAGATGAAGACACATGTAAGAATAGTCTGGAGATTTAAGAGTGAGTTCCCTAGCCAGCAAGGGATGTTTTCGAACATACATAAACTCCCAGCTATGCATGTGGACTTTAGAGTACTTCTTAAAGAGAGAAAGGTAGCTATGAATCGAGAGATCAGGAGGGGATTGAAGAGTTAAAATTAGTTTCTTGGAGAGCCACAATGTCAGAAGACTTTTAGAAGAAGAATGATTCTACACTGTAGAATTTGGTATTATTACCATAATGTTGGACAAAGAAAGGTTAAGGGGTTTAGGCGTTTTTTGTCGAACTGGTTTAGGTTTATATCTTTGGTTGTTTATAGTCATGATGTGTTATATTGGTAAAGGAAAGGCCGAGGTAGTAACAGGGGTTATTCATCTAATGTAACATGTGCAAGAAGGAAACTGGCGCAGACTGCAACATAGTGTGGCCTCAGGGTTGCCCACCGGAGATGCTTGCAGGGACACCCTTCCATGCGCGATATATATTTATAAAGCATAGTTTAAAATAAGCTATGGAAATAAATCCAGACATAAAATCACGGATAATCTTTTGGCAATTACTGCAACGAAGCCGCCCCAAATGTAACACCTTGCATTAAGGACCAAATGTAAGCCTTAAGAGGCTCCTAGACTAATAGAATTTAGCCCCCCTACTCTTCATTTCGTATATTCACCCGAGCACCGTGTCTATGAGAAAAAGATATATTTTTAGATTATGCTTTTTTCGTGGCAATCATGAAACACTTCAAGTAAAAAGCTACGTCAAAAATCTATATGTATATAAAAATGCCTGAAAGCCTAAATGGAGCCCCTTCAAGAGAACACATTGAATTTAAAAGACCCATAGTAAATAGAAGAACCTAAATACGCTAAATTGTTTCAAGTTAGTTCAAAGGAACCCCATTAAATCTGAAAATAAATCTCTTCTTTTCTTATATCGTTCTTTTCGTTTTTTTAGTTTTATCAGGAAGGGTCAAGGCTAGACTGTCCTTGGGGGTCCTTTAGTATTACGTTCTTTGTACTGCAGGCCATAGTAGCCCATATGTAAATCCGGTCCTGTCTTGATTCTTCCTCGTAAAGATGAGATGGCATGCCATGTGTTCTGGACAACGGCACGCACGACCTGCATATACCATGATACAGGCCTGCACGCAACAGAGGCTACTTCAGATTCACCACCTGGTGAGAGCCAGGAGGAGTGAATTTCGATCACATAGGGCGCTACCATTATCTCACGAGATAAACGCAAGTCTACTAGTTTCTAATTCTAAAATGAAAGAAAGTAGCATACAGAAAGAAATCCAACTATATATTTTCAAATGTCATGTCTTTTCAGTACGTAAGCGACACGGCTCTCCACAGATTCTGTTTATTTATTATCTGCGAATTGCCATGAATTCTTCGAAAAGACAGAACAAGCTAGATATCCCTTCAGAATGTAAGCGATCATGGCCATCAACATATTCTGCTTCTTCAGTACGTAAGCTTTCATAGCACTCCACACATTCTGTTTCATTTTTGTCTGTGAATTACCATAATTCATAGAAAAGAAAGAATAAGCTGGGTATAATAAATAATGTCCCTTCAGGATGTAAAGAATCACGCCTCTCAATATATTGTTTCTTCAGTACGTAAGCAGTCATAGCTCTGCACAATTCTATTTCATTCTCGACTGTGAAACTATGACTTCTTGAAAAAGTCAGAATAAACCAGGTCTAATGTCCTTTCAGTATGTAGGGAATTACTGCCCTCTGATTCATCAGTACGTAAGCGATCATAGCTCTCCACACATTCCGTTTCATTGTTGTCTGTGAATGGCCATGACTTCTTGGAAAAGACAAAATAAGCTAGGCACATTAAATATGCTTTCAGAATATCGAGGATAATGGCCCTCCACATATTCTGTTTCTTCAGTACGTAAGTTGTCCACACATTCTGTTTCATTCTTGCCTGTGAATTTACATGACTTCTTGGAAAAGACAAAATGAGCTATGTATATTAAAAAATGTCCTTTTAGAATGTAGGGGTCACGGCCCTCCACTTATTCCTTTTCTTTAATACGCAAGTGATCATAGCTCTCCAAACATTATGGTTTAATCCTGCCTGCGTAATGTTATGAAAAAGACAGAAGGTATATTAAATAGGAGGCTGAGGATCACGCCCCCTCCCACATATTCTGATTCTTCGGCACATAAGCTGTCATAACTCTCCATACATTCAGTTTTATTCTTGTCTGTGAATAGCCATGGCCGCTAGCAAAAGACAGAATAAACTAGGTGAATTTCCAGGACTTCTGGGAAAAGAAAAATTAATTAATAATGTCCCTTCAGAATGTGGGGTTCACGGCTATCTACTTATTCCTTTTCTTCAGTGCGTATGCGATAATAGCTCTCCAAAAATTGTTTCATTCTAGTCTGTGAATTGCTAAGACTTTTTGGAAAAGACAGAATAAGCTAGACATGATAAATAATGTTCATTCAGAATGTGGGGGTCACGGCCCTCGACAGATTCAGTTTCTTGGGTACGTAAGCGGTCATAACTCTCCACACATTTTGTTTCATTCTTATATGTGAATTGCCATGACCGCTTGCAAAAGACAGAATAATCTAGGAACATGAAATAATATCCTTTCAATATATAGTTGATCACGGCCCTCCACATATTCCGTTTCTTCAGTACGTAATCCATCATAGCTCTCCACACATATTGCTTCATTCTTGTCTGTGAATGGCCATGACTTCTTGAAAAAGGCAGAATAAACTAGGTATATTTAAAAATGTCTTTTCAGTATGTAAGGGTCACGAATATCTAAATATTTTGTTTCTTCAGTGCGTAAGCGATACAAACATTCTGTTTCAAACTTGTCTGTGAATTACCATGACTTCTTGGACAATTACAGAATAAGCTATGTATATTAAATAATGTCCTTTCAGGATGTAGGGAGTCATAGCCCTCCACATATTCTGTTTCTTCAAAACGTAAGCGATTCTATCTCTCTACACATTCTGTTTCATTCTTCGTCGAAAAGAGAGAATAAGCTATGTATATTATATAATGTTCCTTCAGATGTGGGCAATTATGGCTCTTCACATATTCTGTTTTTTTTTGGGGGGGGGGGTGTTATTATCTGTGAATTGCTATGACTTTTTGAACCGTCCTGGGTATGATAATAAAATACATCCGTGTCCTGGGTAAGACGATAAACTATTATGTTGGTGCAAAGATAATGTCGTTTTCTCACATAGTAACATATGTTAGAAAACGACATTATTTTTGCACCAACCTAATACGTCCAATAGCAAGGCCTCTGTTCAGGAGGTTTTGAGGAGCGTAGAACCACCTCTTAAATGCTGGTGTTCCCAGGTCCACCCTGACCCGGGGTGATAGCACCCGTTAGGGTCTCAGCTATGGGCAAATAGTTAACCCCCAAACTTGTGTCAAAATACTATGAAAGTGTAAAAATAGGTTTTAATACCAGAAATGCTTTGTAAAAAAATTATCACTAGCAATATATTTCTGAAAAAAAAAATATTACCAGCAATACATTTTTGATAAAAGAAAAAAGAGATTACCAGCAATACATTTATTTATTTTTTTTATTTTATTTTATTTTATTTTATTTTATTTTATTTTTTGGAAAAAAAATTACCAGCAATAAAAATTTTGTCGGCATTAAATAACTCACTGAGGTTGATATGCTGTAAAACAAAACAAACCAAACTATGACTTTTTGGAAAAGACAGTTTAAGCTATGTATATGATGTAATGAATATGCATACACCTGGGTTCCCCCTCACAGTAATATGATTGGCTGGTGTCAGCCATAAATACAGACTGATGTGGAGGTACATGAGGACGTCTATTGGCTACGCCTATAGTCTTCGCCTATTGCCTACCACTACGACGAGGATAAGTTCATTACGGTTACCAGCTAGATTGTCCTATCCGGTTACAGTAGTCCAAAACTACTTTTCTACTTCGACCAAATATATCCCTTTCCGGGACATATCAGTATGTTAAATCGTGTCCCTTCAGGATATAGGGAATCTCATCCGTTCTTCGTTATTGGTGATAATTCTGGGTCCTTTGAATATGAAATGTATTTTCATAAACACTGATTTTATATTCATTCGATGTATGTATAGCTTTTTTGTTGGGGTTGGGTGCAACAGGTATATTGAATAAATTTTCAGGCTTTCTAGGAGGCAAACACTAAAATAGCTTTTATAAATTTGATTATATCTTTCTGCTCTGGTTATCAATTATCTCTATTCTATCTCTAATTAATCTACTTAAAGTATTTGGCATGAAACGAATTAATAGTTCTTCACTTAAAAGAGTTGCTAATCTGAACTTAACTTACTTCTCATATCAATGACTTCTACAGTTTTCGCAAGCTTCGAAGAACAAAAAGAAACACTTCAAAACGAATAGTGAATTAAAAAAAGATTAAATCTACCTCGATGGCTTACGGCTGCATCACGTTGAAACACCGGTTCTCGTTCGATCACCGAAGTTAAGCAACGTCGAGCTAGGTGGGTGACCGTTTGGAAATATCGTAAGCTTGGAGGTGCGAGTAGTGTAATGGATATTGATAATGACAATTCCAGTTCGTTTCGTTATAGTCACTTACACGCAAATACACTCATAGGAAAGGTATGAACACCTCTTTTCCCCTCCCTACCTATGGGTTAATTAGTGGGAATTGTGTCACTAAATCATTATTATCCCCAAAAGAAATTTCTTACAATCTAAAACTATTTACTGGCTTTAAATAACCTGCAAAGGGTTGATAAGCAATAAAAAACGAACCTCGTGTAACTGCACCGTTCTGAATCATCAGTCCGTAGGTAATGATTTAATTTTGTTCTAATATGATATAAAAAATTGAACATGAGATAGAAGTCCTCGGTATTAATTATAAACCATATGTTACTGTATTAGTCTCAGTTGCTTTAAACAGTTATAATTCTCTGTTTGTGTTTCATCTGGCACAAGGTCTCATGATATTTATAAGATCGTATCTTCTCAAGTGCTCTCTCGTCCAAGTACTGATCAAACACAGCGTTGCTTGTCAAATCACCAGGCGGGAACTGATGATTTCAACATGATCTAATCGTAAACAGCAATAATTTATTTCCGCTTGCTGTGGGGATTAAATGGGGAGTGTGTATAACGTAACAATTTTACTGTGTAACACGACTTTTGTCCTTAGGTAGTAAAAGTTATCTCCTTTTTGGTTAGGCACAGAAAATCTGAAAAGTGGCTAATACTTACTTCTAACTTTGCTTTTGTAACCAGCGCAATGATATTTCTGAAAATTACCTATTTTCATTAGGAAAACTGATGAATGTGTACATTTTTTAAGCGTTTCAACTACGCAAGGCAGGAATGCCACTAGTACGCAGGGGGTTACAAAGAGTGAAGAGAGAAAAGACTGGGCATAGAGGGGACCGAGGAAAGGATAAAAGCTGAATGTGAATCAAGAAGATAGAAGATAGCGATTGACGTTTCATTTAAATTTTTAAAGATTGTAGTTATGAGGGAAGCAAGGAAACGGAAGGGAGTTTCACAGGTGCAAAGTGCGAGAAAAGAAACTGTTGGAGTAAAATAGCGATTACATTTAACTAATTCAACAGTAAAAGGGTGGGACCTAGATGCCAATCAAATAGCACGTTTAAACACACGTAGTCCGTGGGCTATAGCGGCTGCGCATGCAGGTGAGAATGAAGGAGTTGAATGCGGTTTAACTTGCTATTTCCTAGCATCGAAGCCGGCTTTCACTCAGGAGGAGACCTCAGACGGGCATTTAGAACAGTATGATTAAAAACTGCATTCTAATGACGTCACAATGGAAGTCACGGAACTAGTCCAAACCGCATGTTGATAACAGAAAGATATTCTGCTGATGGGAGGTTCTTGACTGGTAGGGACTCTGGTTCCTGCAAAGTACGAACAAAACGACATATATGATTCAAAAGTAGCATTTATTTATTCTAGGATTACACAAGAGTAACCACAAAAATTTAGAAGTGAATAGTTTTTCGCGATTTACGCTTATACTGTAAATTACTTTCGCGAGATATAGTCTCGCATTATGTTTTCGTTATATTTGGTAGGAGCGTTCGAAGTTCAGTATATCCTGGTGGAAGCGCTCGCCTTGTTCCCCTGAGTACGCTCTCGTGTTCTTTAATTTATCAAGATAAGCGTCAAGGATATGGATTTTGAGGGACAATCCATTTTGCCGTAGTTCTTAAACCTCTTGATCTGTGACAAATTTATCTATCAACGACGACTTGTCTGCACTTGGACAGTTAGAAGTAAACTCAGCGCTGAATCTGTCTGGAATGTAATGGAAAATAGGTTAGTTTCAAAACATAGATTTCAAGGTTATAAAAGCTTGAAGTGAATAATAACCATTTTCTTTTGCTTTCTATACAGAAGCATTTACGAAATCACACTAACTGGTCAAAGACAAAAAGAGTTATAATTTTGTAACACAATGTTATCGGCGCGGGAAGTAGGACTGACATGTCGAGTTCGAATTCTGTCTAAGGTCTTTGTTTTCGCTTTACCATAAATACCCTTCGGAAACATAAATCCATCTCTTCTTTCTCTTGGTTAGTAGCTAGATTAAGGTTTAGTAGAACTAACTTAACTTTGATTGACAACCAGTCTCTGAGGACAACTTTGTATTCAAAAGCGATTGTCTAGCAAATCCACCTATTAAAAATTGACTTGCAAGCGATAACCACAGCAGCAAAGACACATGGTTAACATCAAATGTGATACAAAGCTACAATTGTCAGGCACCAGGCGAGGATTGAACACACTATGCAATAGCAATAGTCTTCTTGAATTAACTCGCTTGTCTTTATCTTTCATAATGATATGGTGATTTTCCAAGCGTAGCTAAGATGTGGCACAAGGCCGAAAATATGGAGCACCCAGTGAGGATTGAGCTCAGAACTCATTTGTAATGCATCTAATGAGACAAGCTTTTTAACCATTACACCAAGTCGAAGTGCCTTATGGCGATTTTCCAAGCGTAGCTAAGATGTGGCACAAGGCCGAAAATATGGAGCACCCAGTGAGGATTGAACTCAAAACTCATTCGTAATTGATCTAGCGAGATAAGCTTGCTAACCATTATACTATGCCGAAAAGGCTCGATTTGCTAAATGAAGGTTAGATGTGGCACAAAGCCGAAAGTATGGAGCACCCAGTGTGGATCGAATTCATTATTCATTCGTAATTGACCTAGTGAGATAATCTTGCTAACCATTACACCACGTCCAAGTGCCCAGAGGATTTTCTAAGCGTAGTTTAGATGTGACACAAGGCCAAATTGAATGCTTTTCAAACTGAATACAGACAAGTTAAAATAATTTGCTTTATTTATTTTTATCATATGGTATTATTTGTTTAGTATATTATTAGTCTAAGGAGTCCATCGAGAATAGATGATGACTCAACCTAGCCCAAAAATGTATTTGACATGGCTAAAATATTGACTCTTTTTGGATAAATGCGTCCCACTGTGAGCTTGAAGGCCAAAATTTAAAGCACGAATTTTGTCACAGATGGGACATGCTACTGGAGAGGTTGAGGAAACACATGTTTCAGTGTTGCTCTTTATCATCCAGCTTTTGAACTTTTTTTTTTCAAAATAGTTCGCTGGGTGCCTTACAAAGGTAGGTGTGGCCGAGCTACAGTAATCCTCTCTTTCTACTCCTACAATCCCAGGGCACACAAGTGTGTGACGTCTGTGGAGAGAAAGCAAGCTATAAGAGATATCAAATAATACCAGATAGTACTGAGTAATTAACTGGCTTCGGGTCCGACGTGAATTCCCTTTGTCTTTTCTACAAATATTTTCATTGCTACTGATTTTTTTTCCCTAGTGTCCAGACTACGTGTGTTTAAGCGTGCTACTAGATTAGCATCTAGGTCCCACCCCATTACTGCTGAATTAGTTAAATGTAACCGCCACTTTTAGTCCAGTAGTTTTTTCTCGCACTTCGCACCTGTGAAACTCTCTTCCGTTTCCTTCCTTCCCTCATAACTACAATCTTTAAAAATTTAAATGCAGCATCAATCGCCATCTTCTATTTTCTTGAACCACATTCAGCTTTCATCCTTTCCTCGGTCCCCTCTATGCCTAGTCTTTTCTCTCTTCACTCTTTGTAACCCCCTGCGTACTAGTGGCATTCCCGCCTTGCTTGGGTGAAACGCTTAAAAAATGTACACATTCACCCGTTTTCCTAATTAAAATAGGTAACTGTCTATATTTCTTAGATGAGGTATTATGTACACTATTTACATTATTCGGACTATTGTCCTCATCTTGGTTGACATATTTATCACAGCGTTTCGGCCCTTCAGTATCTGTCTATATTTCTGAGATGAGGTAATATGTACACTATTTACATTATTCGGACTATTGTCCTCATCTTTGTTGCCATATTTATCACAGTGTTTCGGCCCTTCAGTATCTGTCTATATTTCTGAGATGAGGTATTATGTATATTATTTACATTATGCGGACTATTGTCCTCATCTTTGTCGCCATATTTATTATTACATTTCGACCGTTGTACGCTCCGGCCTTCTTCAGTTGGAATGTCGAATTGAGCACTTTATTTCGCACACTATGGTAGATTGTTCTAGTTCCACGTGCCATGTTTAATGGATGTCAGTTATCAGTTATCTCCTGTTAAATCCCCTCTCCAAGTTCTCCACTGCCTTAACCAGGTATTGAACTCACACTCTTTGGGTCCTGTCGCTGGATCTGACCAACGCATTTATCCACTGTGTCATGTGACCTCGAGGCTGAAACCATGTAATAAATATGGCGACAAAGATGAGGACAATAGTCCGAATAATGTAAATAGTGTACATAATAACTCATCTCAGAAATATAGACAAATACTAAAGGGCCGTAACGTTGTAATAAATATAGCGACAAAGATGAGGACAATAGTTCGAATAATGTATACATAATACCTCATCTCAGAAATATAGACAGATACTGAAAGGCCGAAACGTTGTAATAAATATGGCGAAAAAGATGAGGACAATAGTTCGAATAATGTATACATAATACCTCATCTCAGAAATATAGACAGATACTGAAAGGCCGAAACGTTGTAATAAATATAGCGACAAAGATGAGGACAATAGTCCGAATAATATATACATAATACCTCATCTCAGAAATATAGACAGATACTGAAAGGCCGAAACGTTGTAATAAATATGGCGAAAAAGATGAGGACAATAGTTCGAATAATGTATACATAATACCTCATCTCAGAAATATAGACAGATACTGAAAGGCCGAAACGTTGTAATAAATATAGCGACAAAGATGAGGACAATAGTTCGAATAATGTATACATAATACCTCATCTCAGAAATATAGACAGATACTGAAAGGCCGAAACGTTGTAATAAATATGGCGAAAAAGATGAGGACAATAGTTCGAATAATGTATACATAATACCTCATCTCAGAAATATAGACAGATACTGAAAGGCCGAAACGTTGTAATAAATATAGCGAAAAAGATGAGGACAATAGTTCGAATAATGTATACATAATACCTCATCTCAGAAATATAGACAGATACTGAAAGGCCGAAACGTTGCAATAAATATGGCGAAAAAGATGAGGACAATAGTTCGAATAATGTATACATAATACCTCATCTCAGAAATATAGACAGATACTGAAAGGCCGAAACGTTGTAATAAATATAGCGACAAAGATGAGGACAATAGTCCGAATAATATATACATAATACCTCATCTCAGAAATATAGACAGATACTGAATGGCCGAAACGTTGTAATAAATATAGCAACAAAAATTAGGACAATAGTCCGAATAATGTATACATAATACCTCATCTCAGAAATATAGACAGATACTGAATGGACGAAACGTTGTAATAAATATAGCAACAAAAATGAGGACAATAGTCCGAATAATGTATACATAATACCTCATCTCAGAAATATAGACAGATACTGAAAGGCCGAAACGTTGTAATAAATATAGCGACAAAAATGAGGACAATAGTCTGAATAATGTATACATAATACCTCATCTCAGAAATATAGACAGATACTGAAAGGCCGAAACGTTGTAATAAATATGGCGACAAAGATGAGGACAATAGTCCGAATAATGTATACATAATACCTCATCTCAGAAATATAGACAGATACTGAAAGGCCGAAACGTTGTAATAAATATAGCGACAAAAATGAGGACAATAGTCTGAATAATGTATACATAATACCTCATCTCAGAAATATAGACAGATACTGAAAGGCCGAAACGTTGTAATAAATATAGCGACAAAAATGAGGACAATAGTCTGAATAATGTATACATAATACCTCATCTCAGAAATATAGACAGATACTGAAAGGCCGAAACGTTGTAATAAATATGGCGACAAAGATGAGGACAATAGTCCGAATAATGTATACATAATACCTCATCTCAGAAATATAGACAGATACTGAAAGGCCGAAACGTTGTAATAAATATAGCGACAAAAATGAGGACAATAGTCTGAATAATGTATACATAATACCTCATCTCAGAAATATAGACAGATACTGAAAGGCCGAAACGTTGTAATAAATATAGCGACAAAAATGAGGACAATAGTCTGAATAATGTATACATAATACCTCATCTCAGAAATATAGACAGATACTGAAAGGCCGAAACGTTGTAATAAATATGGCGACAAAGATGAGGACAATAGTCCGAATAATGTATACATAATACCTCATCTCAGAAATATAGACAGATACTGAAAGGCCGAAACGTTGTAATAAATATAGCGACAAAAATGAGGACAATAGTCTGAATAATGTATACATAATACCTCATCTCAGAAATATAGACAGATACTGAAAGGCCGAAACGTTGTAATAAATATAGCGACAAAAATGAGGACAATAGTCTGAATAATGTATACATAATACCTCATCTCAGAAATATAGACAGATACTGAAAGGCCGAAACGTTGTAATAAATATGGCGACAAAGATGAGGACAATAGTCCGAATAATGTATACATAATACCTCATCTCAGAAATATAGACAGATACTGAATGGCCGAAACGTTGTAATAAATATAGCAACAAAAATTAGGACAATAGTCCGAATAATGTATACATAATACCTCATCTCAGAAATATAGACAGATACTGAATGGCCGAAACGTTGTAATAAATATAGCAACAAAAATGAGGACAATAGTCCGAATAATGTATACATAATACCTCATCTCAGAAATATAGACAGATACTGAAAGGCCGAAACGTTGTAATAAATATAGCGACAAAAATGAGGACAATAGTCTGAATAATGTATACATAATACCTCATCTCAGAAATATAGACAGATACTGAAAGGCCGAAACGTTGTAATAAATATAGCGACAAAAATGAGGACAATAGTCTGAATAATGTATACATAATACCTCATCTCAGATATATAGACAGATACTGAAAGGCCGAAACGTTGTAATAAATATGGCGACAAAGATGAGGACAATAGTCCGAATAATGTATACATAATACCTCATCTCAGAAATATAGACAGATACTGAAAGGCCGAAACGTTGTAATAAATATGGCGACAAGAATGAGGACAATAGTCTGAATAATGTAAATAATGAAAATAGGTAAATATCAGAAATATCCTTACGTGTCTCTACCTCCGGATTTATTGTCGCGGTCATATTATTATAGTATATTAAATGAAAACAACTTCTTTTGTTTGTCTTATTCTATATCTTCTCTATTTTTAATGTATATTTTAATGTAGAGAATCTTCTCAAGTTGTAGATCACATAGTTTAGTGATGTGTTGTTCTGGTAGATTAGACTCGGAAGGTCGATCACATACTTAAGTAGCAACGACTCAATAATAATAATAATTTTTAAAAAATGACATTTATAACAAAACAATGGTTGATATGTTTTAAAATCCGTCAAGCCAACACAAATCTTCATCTGGTAATTATCAATCCAAAAATGAAAAGAACGAAATACTTCTTTATTAATTCAAAATGGGACAAAAATATAATGAAATTGCCTGAAATATCAACCAGTCATTTGTCCAACGAACAGTTCTTTTTTCTTTTTTTTTTCTTTTTTTTTTTTTTTCGTACCGGTCTACGTTTGGTGAAGAGATCATTCAGCTAAGTGCCTAAAGTGATACCCGATTTGGCGATCATGTCTCTTTCGATTCGGGAACTTCGACGTGGTGTAATGATCAGGAAGGTTGTCATGCTTGACCAATTAAGACTGAATAGTGAGTTAACTCCTCACTGGGTGCCCCCATACTTCTGGCCTTGTGCCAAATCTAAACTAGACTTAGAAAATCATTTAAGGGCACCTAGATGTGGTGTCAACAAGCTTGTCTTGCTTGATCAATTAAGACTTAATAGTGAGTTAAATCCTCACTGGGTGTCGCCATACTTCTGGCCTTGTGCCAAATCTAAGCTATGCTTAGAAAATCATTTAAGGGCACCTCGATGTGGTGTAATGGTCAGCAAGCTTGTCTCGCTAGATTAATTAAAACTGAATAGTGAGCTCGATCCTCACTTGGTGCCCCATAATTTCGGCCTTGTGCCACATCTAAGCTACGCGTAGAAAATCTCCATGTCTCTTTCGATTCGAGATTTTCCCCCTGTAGGTTGCCGTTACTTTTTGTGATAGCCTGGTTGCCAGTCTATGCTGATATTTAATCCATAGTTGGGGGTGAAGAGATGGATTCATAACTTTCCCAAGAATAATTGATCGACTCGACTGGAACTCGAACTCAGCTTTGCTATTTCTTATTCGAAACCGATATCCTGAAGATGTGCGTTGTGATGTAACAGATATCTGTAAACGTTTTAAAGAACGTCCAGGAATAAAGCGTTTCTTTGATGATGAGTCAATAAACCTTTCAACAATTTGTTAACTCTAGAAACAATGTTTTTTTTTTCTTTTGCAATTAAACGGATGAATAATGTAGTTGCACGTAGGCAAAACTATGGCCCAATTCAAGTTTTTTTTAATATATTTTTCTTTTCCACTTCTCTAATATTAAAATGGTTATTACTTTCTTGGTAACATATCTTACCGTACTAATTTTTCATTCGGCATTTAAAGTTTCAATCTAACGAAACTAAGTCTGTAATTTTATATCAACTGATTCTGCGCAATCAATGCAGACTTTCCACCGTGTAGCAGTCAACGTACGTTTAGTTGGGATAAAACAAACAGCAGCTGTTGCTTTTAATATATTAGGTATGTGTAAACAGCGGACCCTGAAGTGACGCTGAAAATGTCGCCACAAATTAGAGATGATTGAATAATGAAATCCCAAGGAAAGCCTATCTATTATGTTAGCACTGATTTACTTTACACGTGTTAATAGTAATACTAAGAAGAAAAAAGGTCATTTCAAATTCTAGCTTAGACTGTCCCGTATACGTTCGCAGTAAAGCCCTTCGAAATGGAGTGAATCTATGTCTTCTCTCTCCACCACTAGCAATGGGCTAAATAGAAAGGTAGACTGAGCTTTCTAGCCTTGGATGGAACCCAGTTTATGAGAAGGATAATTATATAAATTCCAAACCGAGAAAATGGTAACAGGAAACCATTCCACTATCTTTCTCAAGAATGCAAAGCAATTCACAGATAATAAAGAAAAGGAATATCTGTCTATATTTCTGAGATGTGGTATTGCAACTATTTACATCGTTAGGACTGTTGTCCTTTGGCTGAATAAAAGCAGTGGTTGAGTAATCCAAAAATTGACTTGACCCAAAGAGTTGTGAGTTCGATACCTGGCCACAGCAAATGGAACAAAAACCTGGAGAGTTACTGAAAGGAATTAACTGAAACTGAGATATCCCCAAAAATGCATGACACGTGGAATAAATAAAGGTTTCGAAATTCCAATGCATATCACATGAAGAAGTCGGAGCGTACAACGACCGAAACGTCGTAAATATGGCAGTAAAAACGAGAACAATAGAAAAGGAAATTGTGGAGGTACCCGATCGTGTTCATCCTGACGGGATATAACACTGAAAAAGAAACCTTCCCCAAAAAAAGGGAAAAAAATAATAGTTAACGTTATATAGGATAAGCCAAATGTCTTGAAGGGACTTCAATATTTAATAACACCTTTAGTTTTTGTTTTAAATTTACGCATGGAATCATATACAATATATATATATATATATATATATATATATATATATATATATATATATATATAAGAAAAAAGGCAAACGTTTTTGGCTATAATGTGGATATATATATATATATATATATATATATATATATATATATATAATGTGGATGATATATATATATATATATATATATATATATATATATATATATATATATATATATATATATATATATATATATATGTTATATTTTTGCTACACGAGTTTTACGGTTTAGCGATATATTTCCACATATTATTAAAAGGAATTAATTTTCCTTGTTTTTCGATGTGTAACCATTTTCTTTTTTGCGTATTAGTAACCCCAATGTATTTCTTGGACTGGTGGCAAAAGTGTTTTTCTTCTTATGGAGTAATAAAACAATTAGGATTGGTCTGAGAAAGGATGTTTTCGTTCTTATCTTTTTATGACCCCTGTATCTTCTTAGAACTATTTCCATTTTGTATTGTGTGTACGTGTCTGTTTTTGCTAATATGCATATGTATATTTTCTCTCCATACACACATACTGTTTTATTATAAGGAATCAGTATATATACACACAAACACACAAACACACACACACACACACACACACACACATATATATATATATATATATATATATATATATATATATATATATATATATATATATATATATACTTGTACATAAACTCACTTGTGTAGGGTTTGTGTGAGTGCTTGTGAGTAGTCTGTTTTTGCCAATATGTGTATATATATATTCATTCTCCATAGATACTTGTGCGCGTTTGTGTGTGTGTGGTCCGACAGTGTATTTGACATTATGTGTACAGTATTATGTGTACAGTATTATCCACTGTTCCTGGTGTCCTTGAGGACACATGGCACAGTGGATAAAGGCGTTGGTTAGATCCAGTGATAGACCCAAAGAGTGTGAGTTCAATACCCGGTTAAGGCAGTGGAGAACTTTCAGAGGGAAAATTAGCAGGAGATAACTGATAACTGACATCCATCAAACATGGGACGTGGAACTAGAACAGTCTACCCCAGTGATCGAAATAAAGGGTTCAGTTCGAAATTCCAACCACCTGAAGAAGGCCAGAGCGTACAACGGCCGAAACGTTGTGATAAATATTGCGACAAAGATGAGGACAATAGTCCGAATAATGTAAATACTGTACATAATACCTCATCTCAGAAATATAGACAGACATTATTTGTGTATGCTGTGTGTTTATGTGTGGGGTGTTATGATCTGTTTAGCGCTGGTTTAAATTTGTTTATGAAGTTTTTTCTTGTATTTGTAGGTGAGAATAATGGTCTGATATATTGGCATAATTTTAAATTTACCTTGATTACATTTGTGAATGTGTTGTGACAAAGAGTTTTCTGTTGTCTGGTAATTTGATGTTGCTTTTGTGAAGGGAAACTCTGTTGTCTCGTGCTTGGCTGATACCTATATATGACTTCTTGCATTTTTTGCATTTGATTGCATAAATCACATTTTTGGAGTTGCAGTTTAAGGTTTTATTTATTGTGAATGTCGTTATGGGGTTTTCAAAAGTGTAGGAGTTTTCTTCT
This sequence comes from Acanthosepion lycidas, assembly GCA_963932145.1. NCBI lineage: Eukaryota > Metazoa > Mollusca > Cephalopoda > Sepiida > Sepiidae > Acanthosepion > Acanthosepion lycidas. Next base: position 94,673,119 of record OZ010596.1, read on the forward strand.
ATAATGATATCACATGCCCCACATATTTTTTGTTGCACTTTCTGGTCCTCTATATTGGGTGTTGAAAACATTTGGATGAGGTTAATATGTGCTTCAGGTTTTTAGATTGGCGTTTGCTTTTAATTATTTTGGTTGTTTTAAGTATATTTTTCATTTTGACATTCATGTTAAGTAGGTCTAGAATTTTTGTAATTTCTGTAAATACTTCTGGATTGTTCTTGCTGTATGTTGAGACATATGCTAGAGTTTACGTTTATTTGGATTTCGTAGTTAAAGGTATTTTTCTGTGAGTTCAAAACCTTTGTGGTATAGCCTCGTTTTTTTAGGGTTCTATGTAGTTCTTCTAGGCGGGTTTTTCGGAGGTGTTTGTTGGTCACTATAGTGCAAACCCTACGTGCTAGGGGATAGGTTTAAGACAACATTTTGGGTGATGGCTCTTGAAATGAAGATATTGTTAGGTGTATGTATGTTTGTGTTAGATATCTGTGATTGTTTCTATTTTTAATGAGTATATCTAAAAATGGTAATTCGTTAAAATTATATTCTTGAGTGAATTTGATTTTGAGGTGTAAGTTCTGAAGTAGTGTGGAATTGGTTAATATCGCCCCATGAGGATTTCCAGTAAATGAAGCAATCAGTTAAGTATCGTTTCCAAGATTTAGTGAAATGGTTTTTATATTTGTTGTATCTGTTCATATAGGTTTTCCTCTAGGTAAGCTAATGTTAGGGTGGCATAGTTTGGTGCTATTTTGGTTCTCATTGCAGTACCTAGAGTTTGGATATAGTTTTTGTTGTCAAATTCAAAAGTGTTATTGTTTAGAATTAGGTCTATACTATCAATAATGAATTCCTTAATGAATTTGGGATGTAGTGTTTCTGCATGTTTTTCAAACCAAAATAAGATTGCCTGTTTACCTAATTCATGGGGTATGTTGCTATATAGGCTAACGATGTCAAAAGTTGCTATAAGTGTTCCCGGATATACTTTTTGTGGTATGGAGCTAAGGTAGTGAATATCGTCTCTGGTGTAGCTTTTAATCTGCCTAGTAAATGGCTGTAGTACTGTGTCTATAAAGTTACCGAGTTGGACAGGCTGGTCCTGCTACGATGGGTCTGAATGTAAGGTCACTGGGATTTGGGATGTTAATGTATTCAGATTTTTGTGTCTGCTTTTATTTCGCTTGATTTATGAATTGTTGGTAGTCCGTTTGATACGAAGTTTATTAGGAAATCCATTTCTTTTTTGTTAATATCTTATTATGCGCTGTGCAGAGTTTTTTTTAATTTTTTATATAATACTAGCAGCATGGCGCGGCGTTGCCCGTGCTTGATTCAAAAATCGTACGACTCATACAGCCATCGCTATCACTTGACTTAAAATATTTTTGCCGTTCCTTGCCTTTAGAGGAGTGCACTTTGCCGTGCTGATATTGCTACATGCCTTACTTCTTGCCTATCTAACACTGCGAATTTTTTCTAAGCTCTATACTAAACATTAAATCTCTTACGAAAAAAGAACTAAACAAAATGAACACAAAACGGTCAGCATTAAAAAAGGACTCGTAACTGGAAAAACCGAATGAAAAAAGAATGTTAACAACAAATACTTTTTCACACACAACCCAGTTCTGCGGAATCAGAATCAACGTTGAGTTTAAGCAAGCGAATGAGCCAATTGGAGTAAAGTGCTATGCCGATTTAAATTTTTCCCACTTGTGACGAATGCAGCTATCGATTTTTTTTTTTTTTTTTGCATGCTAGCATGCGAGTTAACATTCGTGCCAGTCAGCTGTTGGCTCTCACGCTGGCCAATAGAATCTTCCTGCCTATTCGTGGCAGCCAGCTCTCACTCTAGCCAGTAGAAAATGGCCGCTGACTACATGAAAAGTGCCGTAGAAGCATGAAAAATCGATTATTTCCACTATTGATGGGAGTTGGGAAATGCAAAGTCGGTCTTGGCCTTCCCGCTAACTTGAAGAATGTGCATGTAAATTTTGGTGCAAATCCGTCGAAAATTGCGGCCGCGCATTCGTTATACACACACACACACACACACACACACACCCTGCCTTTTATAGATAGAGATTTTTGTCTATGTTAGTGTCGATTCATTTGTAGTAGTTCTTATCCTCTTGTGCTTCTATAATTTTTGTTTTATAGTATATTTTATCCTGATCACTGTAGCGCTGCTTTTATCTGCTTCCTTTATGATTACGTTATTTCTCCGGATTCTCTCTAAGGCTAGTCTTTGTCTCTATGTAAGGTTGTTGAATGGTTTGAATTTTTATTGTAGGTCGAGGTTCCAGAGTTTTCAAAAAATATAGTTAGCTCATTTGTATTATTATTTTTGTTTGGGAAGAAATTGGATTTATTTTTTATTAATGATTCATCTTTGCTTTTTTCGTTATTATTAAATGTTTCTTTTCGTCTGAGTTTGTGTTCAAATTCTCTAAGGTCTTTTTTTTAGGTCTGTTATATTGCTTTTCGGAGTAGGGCAGAATTTTAGGCCTATTTTTAATAGATTGATTTCGTCCTTTAGATAGCTTTATTATTTTGGGGTTTTGTGTCATGTGTGCGTGTGTGTATGTCTCTTTGTGTTTCTGTGTGTGTGTTTCTTTAGAAAATATGTAAAGAAAAATACAAAAAACTTAATTTTTAAAATTATTCAAATTTCAGGCCTTTCGTGGGTTGAATTTACTGCGTTAAACTTCAATCTTTCATGAATCTCTCACGTACATTCATATCTGCTCAAAGCGTATCCAAATGTAAACAAATGACGTCACACATTATGAAATGGACGAAGTACGACAATTATTTTAAGACATTTTTATGTTTATACATTTTTTATAGATACAAATATTTAAGTAAATGCTCTGTTTTTATAATAAACAGTATTTATAACATTTACCGGCCTGAATATCCGAGAAATTTTCATAGAAAATATTCGTCCTCCGTATATTCGACCTTGCTAATCGAAAGATTCTCTGTGACACGATCAGTTAAAAGCACGTCAGGCTAAATGACGGTTCAGTATAGGATACAGGTTCGAATCCGGTCGGAGGACGAATATTTTCGATAAGAAAGAGAACATTAAAGTATCTGCGAAGATGTAAGATAAAATAAAAACATGTCTTGAATCAACCCACCCAGAAGAAAAGATAATTACGGCGACATTCGTCCAGAGAAAATTTTATATCCAAGCATTAATTCATATTTCCTTAGACGCAAGTGCTAAGAAAAAAAATAATTACTATTTTGAAATGGCCATAAGCAGGTAGGCTATGTGGTCTAGTTGGTCGTAAAACAAATGCATGAAGGCAAAGGAAAGATAAACCTTTGTTTTTAAGGAGATTGGAAATAATTTTATTTCCTTTTCTTTTCCAAATCTTGTGTGGTCGGGTTAATGGAGAAATCACAGCATGGGGCAAGCTGATAAAGAAATATTAATGACTGAAAATTCCTCCTGCGCAATCTGGAAGCGGGCTGAGGTTGGCCGTTGAGAAAGTGTGAAAGGAAGAGAAATAGAAGAGAGAGAGAGTGATTAACACCGACTATATAGAAGTGATAGTACGAGGCAAGGTGTAAAGAGAGTAGGAGTTAAGGAAGAGCTTGTTTCCTCTGACCACTACCAAAAGCGGATTGGACAACACCAAATTTTGAAAACCACTTGAGTAATGTATTTTTATATAAGGAACTTTAGAAAAGATTGATGATTAGAGTAGAAGACAACCGAACCGAGACCCTTGTCAAACCCCACCCCTGCTGGACGCAGGTCTCCATATAAGCTGGAGATTTTAGACTCAGAAACAACTGAGTTGACAAGTGGGGTTGGAGAAGAACAGAAACACACCGGAATCCACATCATTCACCAAGACCTCCTGAAGAAAAGATCTTGTGCCAGACATGAAGACCAGAAGAGGAGTGAATGGTCTTGAATAGTCAAACGCCAGCTAAGCCGAGTGGAAGCGTGCCACCAACACGATACCAGCGACAAAACGAATGACGCACTAACGAGTGAAGAGACAGCTAAAAGGTAACCACGGTGGTCTGAAGGAACTTGAGGACCGACGACTGGGTGACATATTTAGTTGCCGTTGATTAGGTTCAAACAAAAATGCCTTGAAATTGAATTTTTATTTATTAAGTACCTTTGAATTACCGACAAAGAGAATCAATCCGGTATTTCAATTGCAAGGCAGGCGTCCACTGTTTACAACTCTCCGTTGAACAAATTTCTTCTTTCTTTTTTTGGTTCAAAACCTTTGTGGGATAGCCTCTTTCATTGAATATTATTTTTATTAGTATTTCTTTCAGTCTCAATTTATCTACTTTTACAAGATAACGGTTTGAGTAGATGCGATGAAAAGCATCTAAAATTAAGATGAAGGAAATACGAGTCAAAACTTAATAATATAAGATAGCTGATAAAAATTAAAGATAATATTCCAACTTACTCTTAATTCTATCTGTGCGCCGTACAACAGTAATAGTCGTGGTAATATATATATATATATATATATATATATATATATATATATATATATATATATATATATAATACTTTTTATGACATTTTTTATGTTTATAAGTTCTTTTTATAGATACAAATATTTAAGTAAATGCTCTGTTTATAATAAACAGTATTAACAACATTTACCGACCTGAATGTCTGAGAAATTTTCATAGAAAATATTCGTCCTGTATCCTATACGGAGGACGCATATTTTATCACTGGAGTATCTCCAATGACTTATGAAATATATTTCCTCTTCATCATTATGAAAAAAGATAAACAATCTAGCAGAATCTACATCACCTTTATATATATATATGAAAATTTCTCGGACATTCAGGTCGGTAAATGTTGTTAATACTGTTTATTATAAACAGAGCATTTACTTAAATATTTGTATCTATAAAAAGAACGTATAAACATAAAAAAATGTTGAGGAACAATTAAAGTTCCGAAACATGAAAGTTTTTTGTGTAGCGGTGTAAAAATGTTTTTAATGTAATCTGTTATAATAAAAAAAATTTTTCTCTACGTTTGTATTGAGCAATTTTTAACAAGTAAATGCTAAGAACTGTGGTTTCTAACTCCATCTGTTCTTAATATATATATATATATATATATATATATATATATATATATATATATATATATATATATATATATATAAGTAATTAAGTTTGGGGATTTAGGCTTATAGTAATGAGTCTAGAAGCATCCTCAACAGAATGCAGAAAGCACTGGACGGCCGTTTCGTCCTATCTGGTACTCATCAGCAGTGCGCATCCACTACCGAGAATCGAATCCGGACCGTTTCGATACAATGCAAACGTCATACCAACTGTATCACGGGACTAGGTGACGAAGAAGACACAAACTAGATTCCGTTGAGGATGCTTCTAGACTCATTATTCATCAGTAGACCCGTTAATTTTTTAGTTCGAAAAGAGGCGTTATCTTTTCTTGAGTTTAGGAGGCCATAACATATACTAACGCTGATTAACAAGTCAAATGCAAGTGAATCCCACGTAACCAATGAAAACCAAACAACACAAAAATAAAAATACTAGAATTTCTTTCTTTCTTCATGTCTCATCCTCTGATGAAGTTTAATAAAAGTGAAACATGTTATATTTATAAGCGTTTACTATGTTCTTTATCTGATCATTCATATATATATATATATATATATATATATATATATATATATATATATGTATATATAATGTATTATTTAATACCTATACCCGAATGGTGTGGAAAAAACCCAGATAGCGCAATTTGCAAATATCTTTAAACAAATTGGTGTCAGGGAAATAATTTGGTGAAAAAAGAAAAGACTAAAAACATTTGTGTTGATTGAAAAAATCACGCAACACCGCAATGCCGAGCCAAAAGAAAAATAAAACACTAAACGGGTAAGCTAAGTAAAGCGTAAACGTGCTCCCATTAAATAATTTACAAAAAGACTAGCAGATATGCAAATAGGACGAATAAAAAAGAAGGCCTTACTTCTAAAATCCCCAAGAAAGACATATTAAAGACTTGGTGATATCGTTATCTTGAACTTAGTAACAACTGGCTATGCTCAACAACTAGAAAGTGAACTTCAAGGGCCTCTTGAAGGGAAGGGAATGAATGTATATTAGGAGATATAAAGGGGACGATAGAATGCTAAAAGAAAGAAAGCAAGCAAGCAAGAAAGAAAGAAAGAAAGAAACGGGGGATATTAGAAGGCATAAAGTAAATGACGGAATGCTAAAAGAAAGAAAGAAAGAAAGAAAGAAAGAAAGAAACGGTGGAATTACTTCATATTAGAAAACATAAAAAGCACGACAGAATACTACAAGAAAGAAAGAAAGAAAGAAAGAAAGAAAGAAAGAAAGAAAAGAATGAATATTAGAAGAAATAAAAAGACGAATAAAATATTAAAAGAAAGAATGTTAAATGAACAAAGCAAAACGTATGTATACGGAAAGTAAATACAAAAGTTTAATAATATCTTTCAAAGTAATAACTTTTAAAAAGGAAAATAGCCCCACACATTTCCAACTCAAATGAGGGTAATTTTAAAATATTTTCTCCATTCTAAGCATTCAGAAAGCCACTGTAACTCCAACATTAAAACAACTTCCTCCACAACTAAAACATCTATTTCGACTATTATTGCCTTCCTCATCTTCAACAACCCCATCGTCACCATGGATAAATTACTATTGCAGAATCAGAAACTTTACTATGCTTCTTCTTTTACTATTAAAAAAAAACTGATCTCGCAGACCATTGTTCGTGCAGTTGACAATGTTCTCCAGAGTATTCTCTGCAACTGAGCCCAGAATAAGTCTAGAGAAGTCCGTGGTGTAACGGCCATTGGCGTGAGAAGTGGATTCAGCGAACACGGTTCAAATTCCGGCTAATGCTATTGCGTTCACTTTCGCACAAATGCCGTTAGAAAAGGTATGGATGCATCTCTTTGTCTCTTAGCTTTGGTTGCAACCAGTCTAGGAGAAGGAAAATTCTGAAATCCAGAACCGTTGAGAAGTTAACTGGGAATCAATACTACTATCTTCCCAAGCACGCCTGGAAATTCACTGATAATAAGTAAAAGTAATCTGTGGAGAGCTATGATTGCCTACGCACTGAAGAGACATAAGATTTTAAAAATGGAGGAGCAAAAAGGATTAAACAAGTAGGAGAATGATAAAAATGAGTTGCCCAAACTTTTACTGAGTTAAATCATTACGAGAGGGATGGTGTCTTTATTTTTTTATTTTGTTTTGATGTTGTTTTTACAGTATGGTGTCGATAGAACAATAAAGATGGTCTCATCCCACAAGAAGAGCACACTATTCCTGCTTTGTTTTGTGGGAAAAGACTCCCGCGTGGTTGCTTCCCTGAACACTTTAATCTTGACCTCTTCAAATCAAGGGTCAATCGTTATTTATAATCGTTATCTTCATAATCTCTGCTTCCTACAACCTTCTCTTCCTTTCATATCACATCTCATTCATCATCAGGCTAAACTGGACTTTATATTCGTGTGTGACAGACCATCGAGAGGGAAAGATACTGAATTCAAAACCATGCAGATAGCAACAGGAAACCACTCCACTATCTTTCCCAATGAGTTATGAATTTCTCAATTCACAGATAGAGTGAACATTCATGATCACTTACATACTTAAAGAGCATGGAATTTAAAGCCGTGGAGAAGACAATGGAAAACCACTCCACTATCTTTCTTGATATGTCCCAGAAAGGGATATATTTTTTCGAAGTAGCAAAGTGGTTTTGGACTACTGTAACCGAGTAGAACAATCTAGCAGGTAACCGTAATGGACTGGTCCTCGTCGTAGTGGTAGGCAATAGGCGTAGGCAATAGGCGTAGGCAATGTACCTCCACATCAGTCTGTATTTATGGCTGACACCAGTCAATCATATTACTGTGAGGGGGAATCCAAGTGTATGCATATTCATTACATCATTTCCCGAGAAGTTTTTGCAATTTACAGATAATGAAAAAGAATCTGTGGAGAGCCATGATCGTCTACGTCTCCAAGGGGCATGGCATTAAAATTATAGAGCAATGATCGCCACTGTAATCTCACGGATAAAGTCTACGAAACCCGATACTATTGTAACCTTGAGCCAGAATCGGTTCACTTAATATCTAAAGCACTAGTGAATAAATCTTCCTGTGACAAATTATTTCTGTTGTAATAATGAAATAGTTAGAATCAGACCTATTTCGGAACTGAATTACTATGTCGTTTCTGATTATCAAGTGTGTTCTGGTGACAACGGCGACATAACCGAATAAATAACCAATGCGCTCACACATCCTCCTCAATCAAACTCCCCACCGCAACTGTAACTGCTTCCATTAACGTTCGATACTCACGGACCTTATTCGAATATCATCCACCATTTCTACTATGCCTGCTCTCACCTGGAACGACATTACCGCCATCTTTGGTACCGTCACTGCCATCGTATCACCAAACTCATTACAGCTATTAGGTTGGTGCAAAAATAATGTCGTTTTCTCACATAGTATGCATACTATGCAAAAATAATGACGTAATAATAGTATGCATACTATGCAAAAATAATGACGTAATAATGTCGTTTTCTGACGTATTTTTAACGTCAAAAAAACGACATTATTACGTCATTATTTTTGCACCAACCTAATAACATGTGAGAAAACGACATTATTTTTGCACCAACCTAATACAATGACCATTTTTTTACACAGGTACCAGTAAATGCATCATTCACGATTTTACCTATGAAGGCAATCCCTCCAACGACGTCACAGCTGTTCCAACATTCGTTCCAAAAGATCGATACATAACATATCTGATTGCCAGGTAAGCAATCAGCTCTAGGTACGTGGACCTCGCTACGGGGTAACCCTCCTCCACCCTTGAATATCTCAGCTTTTCTCAGCGCACAAAGCTCAATCACAACTGACCCAACGTCCAGCTTGGTTCGTACCATGATAGCATTCTGGACAGTATTATGTCACCTGTTCCTTTTACAATTCTTCACAGCCGAAACTATTCAAGATCCTGATGAAGGTAAGAAAAGAAAGTTTCATAAAAAAAACTCTATTGACTTCAGTTCTTAAAGTATAACTAGCGACTATTTTAGTGTAGAGGAATAAATGTATTAGAAAACAAGCTAAATAATAGACACTATAGTCTATCTTAAAAATTCATAAATAGGTTTTCAAATCTATAGCAAAATCTGTATAGTCATATAAGAGAAAGCAAGCCAATGGGGAAAACATTATATTGACTTCAGTTCTAAAGTATAAAGAGCGACTGTTTTAATGGAGAGTAGTATATGTATTTTCATAAGATAGATTTAAAATCAAAGTATATAATAGTTTATTTCAAATGTCATAAATAGGTTTTCAAATATGAATTTAATTTTTTTTTTAAGTTTAAATTCATCCATTTAAATTCAGTGACGTCTAAATTTTAAACCTTTCGTACTTTTTAGAATGTATGTTTGTGGATAATGAAAAATGTATCTATATTATTCATGTACCATGAAGATTTGCATCGCGTGATTCAAAGTATCATGGATCACCATTCATAAATCATATATCATGGAATATTTGTATCACGGAACAACTTGTATCGTTTACATTATTTAAATTGTTCGGACTGTTGTCCTCATCTTTATTACCATATTCACGACGTTTCGGCCGTTGTACGCTCCGGCCTTCTTCAGGTGATTGGAATTTCGAATTGAAGCTTTTATTTTGGCCACCAGGGTAGACTGTTCTAGTTTCACGTGCCATGCCTCTTCCGGATGTCTCAGTTGTCTCTCTTTAACTCAATTCTCCAAGTTTTTGAACTCACAACTCTTTGTCTCAAACGCTTTTATCCACTGGGCCATGTGTCCTTGAGTACAGTCCGAACAATGTAAATAATGTAAATAATTACAACACCTCATCTTAGAAATATAGACAGAACTTGTATCTTGTATCACAATGTGTGTGTGTGTGTGTGTGTGTTTAATCTCGTTGTCTCTTAGCAGATAATTTTCTGGTATTACTCATTCTATTTGTGACGTTTACGACATTTATTAGTGAATTTTATAATTAAATGTATATTAGATAGATAGATAGATAGACAGATAGACAGATAGATAGATAGATATACAGACAGACACATAGATAGTGTTGTAGTGGAACACACCTATTCTATAGTTAATAGACTCTCCCACCTATAATAAGTAGGAGTAGTAGCAGTCGCTGAGGAGGGGGGCTCAACGAGTGGGTCAGTCAGTCGATGTCGGACGACCGTTAGTCGGATATTAAAGTATCAGCTACCACAACTAGATTACTGCGTCATTACCTATTATATCAAGTTCCTAACGTTTTGTACGTCGAAACTTTTTTAGGACCGACTTAGTACAAATACAAGCCTCCACTGTGAAACCACTCTACAACAGATAGATAGATAGATAGATAGATAGATAGATAGATAGATAGATAGATAGATAGATAGATAGATAGATAGAAAGAGAGAGAGAGAGATATTTACCATTTTTCCAGCATTTTGAGAATTAGATTTTTGGGGAATATTAAATATTTCTAAATGATTTAATTCTCAAAGTGTGAAGCAACTTCAAACATCAAAACATGTTTCTTATTTTATTTCTTTATTATTTGTATGTGCAAAAAAATTATTGTCGTTGTTGCAGTTAGTGGTGTTGACGGTAGTGAATTTTTTATTTTGATTTTTCTTTTTTTTTTTGTATTTGCATATTAATGTCTTGGGGTTGCTACTGAGAACTAACTGGCAGTAAGTTTTCTCAACTCTCTCTCTCTCTCTCTCGCTCTCTCTCTCTCTCTCTCTCTCTCTCTCTTCATCGCCTTTCTTCCAATTTTCTACTATATCTAATCTCGAATCTAGTGTTTTTCGTACGATTATAAGTGCGCCTATTATTACTAGCACGACTCTAACCTTCGTATTCCACAACATTCTCAGCTCCTGGTTAATGTCTTGGCATTTTTCTATTAATAATTTCTCATTCTCCTTCGTAATTGTGAGTTCAAACCCTGGACTGGGCAGTGTGTTTTTTGAACCCAGTGGAAACGGGGCGAGATGTACTAGAAATAAGAACTAGATGAGATATCCGTATACATGAGTAGTAGAGCGAAAACAGTCTACTCCCGTGAGTTTAAATAAAGATCTCAATTCAGAATTCCTTGTGACATACACCTGATGAAGGATGGGGGCACAACAGCCGAAACGTTGTGATAACAACAACAAAGATGAAGACAATAATCATCATGTAAATAGTGTAAATATTTTATGATGATGATGATGATTAATTTCTCAGTCCTAAATAACACGGCTTTTCGTAAACTTCTTCTTCTAAGTGTCATGCCCTTTCAGAACGTTGGCAATCATGGCTCACCAAAATTTCCTCTCCTTTGTAGCTCTTAGTAAAATCTGGCTCTTTGCTATCTCTCCTAAACTCTATGTTGCCAACCATTTGCACAAGCTCGATAGATAGTTTATAAGCTGTTTTCCTCTCTCCCATTTGCCTTCAATATGCCCTACGAGTGTCAAATTTTTCAAGTCTTCTTTCCTCATTATCTGCCTTAGAGATTTCAATTATCTCTTCTTGGTGTTAAGTAGAAGTTTCCATTTTCTTTCAAACTTAGTCATTGCTTGCATGTTTGGTTCATGGTATTCTCAGCATCTTTCTGTAGGCCCACATTTCTGCTTCTTCATGTCTCTTCTTCATCTGTGAGGAGATTGTTCTGCATTCACTGCCATACAGGAGTACTGACATTATGTAACAGTTCAGTACTCTTTGTTTCTAATGAAATTTTCCTGTTTCTTAATACTTTGCTGATCTTTGGGAAAGCATCTTTCACTAGCCCCAATGGGTCCTTCGGATTTCAAGGTACTTTCGGTCCTTTTTTAAAACACTTCCCAGTTATTTAAATTTTGTACTTGCTTCATTTTGGTACCTCCAATTTATAATTCGCATACTGAGTTGTTCCTTTTACTGACAACCAACTCTTTGCAAACTAATATGTTAATAAATCAATCTCGACTCTGCTTACACCTCCTACGCGAAAATTAAACGGTAAAAAAAGAGTCTAATTAACTTTTAAATCTTTTTTTTTTTTTTTTTTTGGCGGTCTTTACAATCATTTCATGGGAAGATAAATTACATGACATTTACAACCCATTGATAAAAACCATTTACAACCCATTGATAAAAATTTTTTTTTTAAAAAGAACTTGTTTATTACAACGTTACTTCTTTTACTAGTAGTGTCCATGAATATTTCACGGCTTTCCTATTTCAATTTTGCTTTCTTTATTCTTTTCATTCAAATCAAACAGCGTCTCTGGTATGTCTTTTCCGTTTTTCCTCACAATAAAATGTAACAGTCCATTATTTATGTGGTATTGGCAGAGCGTTTCATTCTTCTTTTTTTTTTCTTTTTCTTGCTGAAACCAATTAGTGTTTCTTAAATGTCTTTCCGTCTTTCCACGCGATTAAAACGAAATAGTCCATTATTACATGCTAACAAATGAACTAAGCCAAGAACAAGCAAATTTATAAGTTCTTCTTCGGCTCATTTTGTGCGTGTGTGTGTCCGCGCGCACGCGCGTGTGTGTGTGCGTGTGTGTGTGTGTGTGTGTGCGTGTGTGTGTGTGTGCGTGTGTGTGTGCGTGTGTGTGTGTGTGTGCGCGTGTGTGTGTGTGCGTGTGTGTTGAGGATTAGGCTAATTCAGTTTACACATAGCCATGAACAAATGTCCACTGGGTCTTCCCCCCACTCAAGTTATAATCTTTTAGAAATTTATCATGTTTGTTTGCATCAATTCGATTGTGTAGAATTCAACCAAGTCAAGCACAAGACCAAATTTATTAATCACCCTGCTGGGATCAAATTCATGCAACATGCCTTAGGAGAGCAGCAGATCAATTAATTGATTGACGCTTAGTTCGCTAGGCAAAGGATAATGTCGTAAAAAATAAGGGATCAATGGATCGGTAAATAATTACACCATTTTTGACTGTATATAAGGGAGGTCGTGCTAAAATGTCATCGACCTAAGAAGCTCTTCAAATATTCCTCTGTTTAATTGTTTGGTCAAAAATTGGAAATAATAATTCTGAGATAAATTATCATCGCAAAAATTTTTCCGACGAATGGTCTCAATTTTTTTTTTTTTTTTGTCGTTACCACGTTTTAATTGAGCTATTCTTTGGCCAGTGTCTGGTATACAATCCATATGAAAGAAAGAGGACACATTTTATTAGTAGATAATCTCTACCTTTTTTTTAATGGTAAAGAGAATGGCTTAACCAAATTAAATGCCAATAACAAAAACAAAGATGTGTCGGAGTTAACTCCTCCTTAATTGTCCAAATTGTTAACTAGGGGACGCTCTCTCTACACTATAAATACTGGGCGATTTATTGCCTCGTTCATTTTTTCATTTCTTCATTTTCAGCGAACACATTTACAACGTAAGCTCCCGCGAAAGATTGCGTCTCCCCATTTGTGGGAGACGCCATGAACATTATACACACATACACGTACGTACGAACATTCACCAAAATACATAATCTTTATGTTCATGCACAAACACAAATGTTAATGTCTATGTCCATTGTAAATCTTGTTGTTTAATACATATACTTTTTGTATACTTACCTGGCTTATGTCAGAGGGTATCACCCAGACGAGGCTCTGCCGAAGGGCAGAGTCTCGTCTCGGTAAACTGACTTCGTTTTTACGTGGTCTATAGGGAATTTTTGCCCGAGCCCACTTTAAAACTCGGCCTTGTGCTACATCTTGCTGCGTGGGGCAGCGGGTAAATAATTATACTTGTTTATATATATATATATATATATATATATATATATATATATATATATATATATATATATATCGGTCTTGTTGGTTTTCTTTACACTTCTTTATGGTGAATTAAATTTCTGAGTCCGCCATGTTCTTGTAGTGGACCTTCTAGCAGGAATAAACTCACTTGTTCTTAATTTAACAAGACGTAAACCCACGGTCTGCTACAGATGAAATCGACTGGCAAAACATTCAGCAAAGTGTTTGCAGCATTAACTTTAAAACTGGGGGTAAATTAATCACTAAAAGACACATAAGCTAGTGGATTAAAGTGAGTGTTATATATGATTCGTATTTCCTGGTAATTCTGAGTTCAATCCCTGTGTTTGATAGTGCTGAAAAGTCACATGCTCTGGTTTAGTGGAAGAAACAAAGAAGCGACACAAAGTGGAAGAAGACTAGAGAGTTCTAATTAAAAAATAGTATCCAATATGTCTGAAAACCGTAACGTGAACAATCCTTGTGAAATAAATAAAGGGTTCTTTTTGAAGAAGATTATCCAGTACACGAAGCTAGACACCTGAAGGTACAATGACTGAAACGTTGTGAGTATAGCAACAAAGATGGGTATACGGGTTCAAATGGTAAAGTATATAAAAAAAATGGTCATTTTTTTTTTTTTTTTTTTTTTTTGTAATCTTCCATTGAGAACGTCGTCAGCACTAGTAAATTCTAAAGCTTATCCTCATGAAAACCGCACTTTTATAAGCACTTGTGTGCTTACAAAATTCTCATATATAAAATACGTCGCGTATTGCATATTTCGATATTTCAGATTTTCCAGGTGTTGCAAATATTTAAATAAACCATCAGCAGGGTAAGCTTCATTCGAAAAACTGTTCTTTTTTTTTATTCCCTTTCACATGAGAAAAATCAATGTAAGCATAAAAAACGTTATTATCTGGCGAGCCGCTACTTATTTCGTCAACAGCTTGTATTGACCGAAAAGTCAATAGTTGATTTAATCTCTCCACATAAGGCTATCTATACGCTCGTTATAACAATTACTTATCTACTGGTATTCACCCACAAGCTGACAAAAGGCTACCTGGATATATCCGGAAAAAATCGACAGGGTAACTAGGCGTGTTTGACACACGTGTACCTTGGTTACATCTTCTAACCATCTAATAAACACTTAATCTAACAAACACATCTAATAAACACGTCTAATAAACAGATCTAATAGACACTTAATCTAATAAACACATCTAATAAACACTTAATCTAATAAACACATCTAATAAACACTTAATCTAATAAACATATTTAATAAACACGTATAATAAACACTTAATCTAATAAACACATCTAATAAACACGTGTAATAAACACATCTATTAAACACTTAATATATTAAACACATCTAATAAACACGTCTAATAAACACATCTAATAAACACTTAATATATTAAACACATCTAATAAACACTTAATCTAATAAACACATCTATTAAACACGTCTAATAAACACATCCAATAAACACATCTAATAAACACGTCTAATAAACTCATCTAATAAACATTTAATATAATAAACACTTAATCTAATAAACACATCTAATAAACAAACTAATAAATACATCTAATAAACACTTAATCTAATAAACACATCTAATAAACACGTCTAATAAACACGTCTAATAAACACTTAAACTAATAAACACGTCTAATAAACACAATCTAATAAACACATCTAATAATCTAATAAACACTTAATCCAATAAACACGTCTAATAAACACATTTAATAAACACGTCCGTTTTCCCGTGTTTCTCCTCGCGTCCTCTTTTTTTCCGTATTTGGACTTTTTTCCTTATTTTTCAAAATTATTTTCACAGAACGAAGCCTTTAGCAAAATATCAGGATATATTATAGTGACGAAATGAAAGATCACATACTAAATGTATAAAGTTGGAAATTTTTTTTATTTACACAAATTATGTATTAACCCTATAAACGTCAGGAAAAAAGATGTATGGATCTGCACGCCAAACGGGTAAAAAAAATCGAGAAAATTCATGTCTTGAAAGAGTAGTTTTATCATTATTTCCGCTTTAATTATAAATTTTTAAAAATATAAAAAAAAAATTAATCTCCTTTAGCTTATATAAAAAAAGAAAATAAAACAAATGTTGGTCCCCTAAACTGAATATTTTGAACAGTATGATACTCCTTGAAGTATTCCATTCACAATGGAATTATGCATTATTCCCACGAAGTTGTCAGCACTTTTCGCCTTTTCCTCCTCAGGAAGTATGCATTTAGACAAAGCACTGTTTTTGGTTTGTTCTTCCTGCTTTATTTGAAGTGAGATACACCAGAAAATGATGTAACCTTATGAATCCGAGAAACGTCAATTAATCATTTAGATTTGAATCATGAAAGGCTAATGCCCGTAGCGCTACAAAATGTTTTAATCATCAATTGATAATATCCGCTGATCTTCAATGAAAAACCAGTTCATGTTGCCGCCATTGTTTAAAAGTTTTTTTAAAAAAAGAAAAGTTGTAAAAGGATAATAACTCTCAAATTTCTAAAGGATCACTGATTTTTTTTCATCAGTTCCCCGGTGGTTGAAGATATTTTTAAATTGCAGAAATCGTACTCAGCGAGTTGGTCGTTCAGCAACTAGGGTTTGATGAAAGGTTTTTGTCTCTGTTTTCCAGAAATATCCTTTGTTGCTTTTGTAGAAATTATTTCTTCAGTGCTTCTTCTAAATGGAGTTGTTGACAATGTTGAACAGTGGAGATAGGTAGGCCAAATATTTTGGACGTTTTCACGGCATTTTGTGAGTAGAAATCCTTAAAAATTGAACATGAGACTTAGAGTTGACGAAAAGTCTTCTTTTTTTTAAAATCAATCCTTAAGAGGATTAATCTATTGTCACTCCGAAGCGCCTACTCTGTTGGTATCCTCACATTGCTGATAAAAGCATTCCACGCGTCGAAATGTATAGGAATGGATTGGCTTCATAGTTGGATACACGAATTTTGCTGAAGAATATTTATTTTTTAGACACACGCGAAACATTTGTCAGTCAATCAGGTTACAATTTATAAAATTTGAGTTTCTAAGATTTTCTGAATTTCCTTTTCTTCCCGATTTTCCAAATGGAAATTGGTTTGTATAAAGAAAGTCAACAAACTTTTATGACTTTGTTTGCCAATAGAAAAAGATGTAGGTGATAGCCACAGCTATTTGAATGCACTTTGGGATTCTCTTAATAAATGTGGGTAAAAATGTTACCATTTCAAAATAAATCAATACAGCACATTGATAAACAACATAAAATAACGATTATTTTATATATACTTTGTTCAAACTTTTTTTTTCAATAAAATATTGTTGGTTAAAAAAAATTGATTACATACTGAATAATAGGTTATTTTATTAGAAAACTGGATTTTTTTCTTGTTGGTTACGCTACGACACTAATTCAATACATCGTACTTATTATAAAACGCAGATTGTGTATGTGTGTCTGTACGTTTATATATTGGATCGGATTTCCTACATTTTTCAACCGATTTCAACAAAACTTCACAGGACTACGTAAAATTACCTTGCAGTGGTTCTGATAGTGCCAAAAATTGGAAAAACACAATTGTTTTTGCACGAAATCAATTTGAAAACACGATTAAGAGGCATCACGAGAATGAAAGGGGGACAACTCATATCGAGTTATACTTATTATAAAACCCAGGTTGTGTGTGTGTGTGTGTGTGTGTGTGTTTATATATGGGATCGGATTTCCTACATTTTTCAACCGATTTCAACAAAACTTCACTTTTTTTTTTTGGCAGGTAGTGTTTCTTATTGTCTTGTACACTTTTTTTATTTTTGCATTCAGAATGCTTTAAAAATTCCATTTACAAGACAATTGTTTATAATAAAATTCTGTTCAATCGATAGACTAATAACGATTGAAAACAATGTTTTTGTTTGAGTTTGGGTTTGACCAATTCGTAAAAAATAAAAAAAAAAATAATAATTAAGACATGCGTGTCCGTCAAGCTTAAACAAATAATCTTTGTCAATTTTATTTTTCAGTCTTTATGATGGTCGATTCTTGATCTATCTCTTACTGTTACATCCCCGGGCAACGCTGGGCTCTACTGCTAGTTTTATATATTAGCTTGTAACTAAGCAAAATACAAAAAGAAATTAACTTGGCATAATTTAAAATCGGTTGTAAAAGAAAAGTTTTGTGTGAAATGTTATTTTCAGATGTCAAATAAACGCCAATATGTAAGTGTGTGAAAAAAGAGGGGTTTATATACATTGAAAGAGAGGGGGTAGGATTATATATACAGTGTGAGAAAGTTTGTTGAATTTGGCTGTAGCTTTGGTCCATGGAAATGGACAGACAATTGAAACTGTTTCTTTGAAGTTGCCGATAGCTGGAAATGAACTAATGTTAAAAACTAATGGTTCTATCGAAGTTATCGTTCTTGAACTCTGTTTATGTTACCTTTAAGTGACTCAGTGTTTAGGACTTTTCAGCACTACACTATAGCATTTCAAGTTCAAGTTGGAAATAAACTCAAATTGATACTAAACAATTTCAAGTTGGACTAACCAATTTCAAATTGAGACTAAACAATTTCAAATTGGCAAATATATTTTTCAAAAAAACAAATGAGGCATAACAATAAAATTGAGCTAGAAAATATTTATTGTCATTAACTCATGAATTATAGAATATCAATGTACTCATGCATGTCAAAAATTTATATCCTCAAGATCTAAGGCTGGCTGGATAAATCGCTGAACATGTGCCAGCAGAGCAATACATTTAGCCAGGGATATTATTAGCAATCACTTGCTCAAGTTGTGCACTGCGAAATTCAGTTTGTGTTGCATTTACCCGTCCTTTGCATGCAAGAACCCGAGGAAGCTTCAAAGCAACCTCTGATTTTGCACCAGCCTTAAGAATTAACCATGCTCTTTCTATCGGATTCATCATCGGACTATATGGTCCGAAGTATAAGAAGTGATGATGGGCAAACTCAGGTTCCAGAAATACGTTTTCCAACGAAGCTTAGCAAGGGGCATTATCAGCCACCAGTAGCACATTTGACTGGTGTCTGTCGTGGGCCCGTTGTAAACAATGTCTTACAAACTCTTCAGCTTCTTTTTGGAATGACCCTCGACGGATTTCATGAGAGATTAATCCGAGGCTACAGATCATTCGAATTATTTATCCCACGAGTCCCGGCGGCGGCTACAGTACAGCGACACCTCTTCCTTGGTCACTTCTCCGTACGAGAAATATAACAATTGAAATTTATTTCATCAACGTAAACAACTGGGATATTGTCGGCCTGGAATCGTAGAAGTTCATGGACATATTGTCGACGTTTGTTTTTATTGATATCGCTGTTCGCATTCTCCGGCTCATTGTAAACTTTTATGAGTGTGAATAATTGTCCCTTCAAATGTTGTCGAGCTCATTCGGAACTCATACCATATTGAATCTCTGCTGTATCAAAGCTGCTGTTATTCGTGGGTTCCCCTTTACACACTCTTCAATAAAAGCCTTGTGTTCGGTACCAGTTGGTTAGTATCAACTTGAAATTGTTTAGTCTCAATTTGAAATTGTTTAGACCAACTTGAGTTTGATTCATCAAAAAACACTAGCGCAATTATAGAATTGATCTATCTCCCTTGTCAAAAAAAGAATTGATTTATCTCCCTTGTCAAAAAAAGAATTGATTTATCTCTCTTGTCAAAAAAAGCAGGAAAGGGTAAACCGCTAAAGAAATAAAATTTCTTTAGATAACAGCCTAGCCCCAAGTATCACGGTTCGAAACTGCTAAAAAAAAAAAAGCTGTCATGGGGACACCTGGTGAATGTCCGCCTGAGAGAATAGGGTCAAGGAATCCCGTTGACGAAAGTTTTGGGCGATAATTAAAATTAATGATTATAAGAAGCCCCACCTGTACACCTATGCAGACTAAAAATCGTGTTTGTCAAAACGACAACCGAAGGGAAGCGCTCAAGTGAAATAGCAGGTGGACGGAGGAATTTCCTAGGCCACTTTGGTAGTATCGCTATGAGGTACCAATATGAGAAGGAGGGAGTTAAGGTGGATCGATATTCTGCTACCACTACGCTTAGCAGGAGGGGACTCCCCAAATTTGGACATGCGATTAATTTTCCAGAATCAAACGACAAAGGACTCTTTGTAGGGGTTAGGGTATTTAACGAGACCCTAGGCCTCGTCAGACTCCACACCGGTTTTGGATGAAGGTCCGTATAAACAGAAAGTAAAAGCGACCAACAGACAGTTGTTCCAGACGCCGGACAAGAGACGACCGCTTCACCTCATCTCACGTGACTTCCTGCCTGAAGAAGCCTCCGACTTTGAGCTGTGTTCCAGAAGCCTTGAAGAGGTAACGGTCGATAACTTTGCATGACAAATATATTCCGCCTGAAGAATATATATTCCTGTCTGAAGAACTGATAATTGTACCACCAACTCTGTACAAGAAATGTTATATAAAACAATTTATTTGTTTTTACTCGTGATTTCTCTCTATCCAAACCAAGCCAATTCAACGATTCCTGTCGACAATTTGATCCTCACCAGGCTTGTGATCTAAATCAAACACAACGTGGCGCAAGGCAAGGCTTGGGTCGAAGTGATCCATTCAACGGTTAGCCGCGGGGATCGAACATCGAACATCGAACGGACCGACGGGGCGAAACGTCATAAAGTAAATTTCTTGAAGTTTTCGAGCTATTTATAGTTTATTAGATGTGTATTAGACGTTAATGTTTTTTGCCAGACACACATGCGCGAAATCCCTATCAGCGGAAGTAACCTCTTTTCAGCTTTTGGGTTATGCGTAAAACTCGGGCATGCGTGCTGTAGATCGGAAGTGGATAGTTCGCTGTTAACTGCGGGCCGATGCTGAGAAGGGATACTAAAGTTAGCGCTCCGTGTAATATATGGACATGGCGTAGACAGTACACTTCACTCGCTTGCTAATTCACCAGCAGAATAAGTTCAACTTTTCCTTCATTATTCACAGAAACTTTTAAAAATTGAGATTTTCTCTACACAGATGTTCCCGACAGGATAAATATTTCTATTTTGTTTCGTTTCACGCTTGTCTATATTCTCAACACTTTTAGTTTTAGTTCAACACACGACGACTGACCTTAGTAACAACAGTTTGGTGACGAAGAGGTCAGCTGTGAGTTTCTTTATTTCGTGTAAACTTTATAGATGCTAGATATATTTCATTTCTTGGAGTAATGTGTTCGATCCTTTACTGGGTACCCAATACTTTTGGCCTTGTGCCACATCTAAGCCGGGCTTAGAAAATCACTATATTTCATTTCTTGAAACATTTGTTAAGGATTTCGATATTATAATATTGAAAAACATGATTGGTATGATGTAAGTGTAATTACAGTTTATATGATTGGAGTTAGGTAACTATGTAAATAAATGGACAAACAAGATAGATAGATAGATAGATAGATAGATAGATAGATAGATAGATAGATAAAAGTTCAATGACTTATCTTTCGACTCGGAAAACAAGTCATTGAACTTTCTATTTATCTATACAAATATATAAATAAAATTTCAATGACTTATCTTACTAGTCGGAAGATAAGTCATGAAACTTTTGTTCATCCATTTACGTCGCTGTATTTTGTCCATTTCTTAACATTGGGCATATGCAAAAATCTGCTCGATTTGAAAGCTGAAAGCGTTATTCTTCAGGAATGTTTAAAGATTATTTCGCTCCCAAGTAAGGCAATAAAGTCGCTAAGACGCAAGACGTATACGTAGTTTTAAAAAAAAATAAGACAAAAAGAAAACCATTATTAACAGAGGAATTAAGAAAACAAAAGATAGATTGACATTGAATTTAACATTTTCGTTGATCAGAGATGACTGGAAAGCAATCTATCGGAAGAGAGTTCCACGGGCGAGAAGTGCGAGACCTAGCCACCGATCCAGTACTGCGCTTAAATTCGTTCTTCTCGAGTGAATTAAAAAAATAATAGATTTTTGCTTTCTAAATATATATAACGACTAGCTGCTCGTTCCTGAGAACACCCGTCTACTAGAGTGGTTAGCTATTCCCTGTTGGCCTTCTCATGAACATTATTGTCTCTTCTACACCCAAAGTATCAACCTGTGCTTTATACTATAACTATACTGAGAGGATCTTTGTTACAGTTTCTTAGAGAGAGGGCATAATCCAGCGTGATCAGCAACTGAACAAGACTAGAGAAAACGTGTACCATATAGACATTGCACAAAATTCACACCAAACGTCAAGGAAACCTTATTCACCTGAGGGTTTACTTGGGGTCAGTTTCAAACACCGAATGCAGAATGTTGGATAGATGGATATCTAAAGAACGACCTCAGAGATATTTCTGGTAGTTTCTCACACATCACAGGGGTAAAATGTTGTTCCATGTTTCGTAACAGAGGCTGCATGTCATAGACTTGGTGAGAGTAACTGAAGAAATATTAGAGTGAATAAAATGTTATGAAATGAAGATTCAAGTTTCGTGATATCATTTAATTGGCACTCTCATTTTATTACATTCGAACCCTCGGTCACGATGACTTATGTCTTTGTGTTAGCATAACCACTGGTGGTTTTCAGACAGTTTCGTCTCTTCAGTTTCACTCACAAAGGCTTGGGATAACCCGTTGGCTTTCATATATATATATTTATATATATATATATATATATATATATATATATATATATATATATATATATATATATTACTTATTATAAAACGCAGATTGTGTGTGTGTCTGTACGTTTATACAGTGTATCACAAAAGTGAGTACACCCCTCAAATTTCTTCAAATATTTAAGCATATCTCTTCATGGGACAACACTGACAAAATGACACTTTGACACAATGAAAAGTAGCCTGTCTGCAGCATATATAACAGAGTTAATTTATTTTCCCCTCAAAATAACTCAAAATATAGCCATTAAAAGCTAAATCCCTGGCAACAAAAGTGAGTACACCCCTTAGGAAAAGTTGTCAATATTAACATACATGTCAACTGTCAATATTTTGTGTGGCCACCATCATTATCCAAAACTGCCTTTACTCTCCTGGGCATGGAGTTTACCAGAGCTTCACAGGTAGTCACTGGAATGCTCTTCCACTCCTCAATGACGACGTCGCGGAGCTGGCGGATATTTGAGACTCTGCGCACCTCCACCTTCTGCTTGAGGATGACCCAAAGATGTTCTATTGGGTTCAAGTCTGGAGACATGCTTGGCCAGTCCATCACCTTTACCCTCAGCCTCTTCAGTAAAGCAGTGGTTGTCTTGGATGTGTGTTTGGGGTCATTGTCATGCTGGAACACTGCTCTGCGACCCAGTTTCTGGAGGGAGGAGATCATGCTCTGCTGCAGTATTTTACAGTACATGTTGGAGTTTATGTTTCCCTCAATGAAATGTAACTCTCCAATACCTGCAGCACTCATGCAGCCCCAAACCATGACATTCCCACCACCATGCTTGACTGTAGGCATGACACACTTATCTTTGTACTCCTCACCTGATCGCCGCCACACATGCTTAAGGCTATCAGAACCAAACAAATTAAATTTCGTCTCATCAGACCATAGGACATGGTTCCAGTAATCTATGGGCTTTGTTGACATGTCTTCAGCAAACTGTTTGCAGGCTTTCTTGTGTATTGCCTTCAGAAGAGGCTTCCTCCTGGGGTGACAGCCATGCACACCAATTTGATGTAGTGTGCGGCGTATGGTCTGAACACTAACAGGCTGAATCCCAATCTCTTTAATCTCTGCAGCAATGCTAACAGCACTCCTACGCCGATCTTTC